>CM041546.1:14050482-14650482 GCA_023238725.1 Scortum barcoo | reverse complement strand
AGATGACCAAAATGCTGGACCTGCTGGAGGACTTCCTGGAGAATGAGGGATACAAGTACGAGAGAATTGATGGAGGAGTCACTGGCAATTTGAGACAGGAGGCCATCGACCGCTTTAATGGTGAGCCATATACATACACCGTTTGTATTAACTAAAAACGGCTGCCATAGTATAATCAGTGTCTAACTTTCTTTTGTTTTTATTGTTCATCCCAACAGCCCCTGGCGCTCCCCAGTTTGCCTTCCTCCTCTCTACCAGAGCTGGTGGTTTGGGCATTAATCTCGCCTCTGCTGACACTGTCATCATCTACGACTCCGACTGGAACCCCCACAATGATATTCAGGTACGCAAACCCCGGATGTAACCTCACATCCATGTCAGCATGTTTGTTTATTTGAATAATAGGTGATTATGCTGTTTGTTTTTTCCATTTGTAGGCATTCAGCAGAGCTCATCGTATAGGCCAGAACCGGAAAGTCATGATTTATCGCTTTGTCACCAAAGCCTCTGTGGAAGAGAGGATCACACAGGTCTGTGAAATTTGAAATTGTGTCAACCACATCAGGATTGTGTGATCCACCTGCTCACCTGCTCTGCATGTCTTCCACCTACTTCCCTCTACCAGGTGGCAAAGAAGAAGATGATGCTTACTCATCTGGTGGTGCGACCTGGTCTGGGCTCCAAGACGGGCTCCATGTCCAAGCAGGAGCTCGATGACATCCTCAAGTTTGGAACTGAAGAGCTGTTCAAGGATGAAGTTGGAGAAGGTGAGGTGGCGTTAACCCTCTGACAGATGCATCTGTTGTTAAGATCCAATATGAATTCTGTCAGTTATTTATTTTAATGTTTATCTGCATTTCACAATTTACAATTGAGATGAATTAGAATTGAATTAGAAGAAAGTCAACTGGACTTGCTTGAGGTGACAATTAAGTAATTTTGTCGCTAGACAACTTTAAAACATTAACTTGAGTTAACATTTCTCAAGCATTAAAATGGTGGCTAGAAAATTCAAAGTGAAGGCAGCTGACATGTTTTTGAAAGTATTTTATTAGGAAACCATCAGTAAAAAATGTTTAACCTAAATTAGAGAGGTTAATGTACTGTGCTGCACATTGTCATTTGTGTGTTTGTGAGATAAGCAGGATACTAACACTAGTTCGGATAAGAAGAAGGGGGAGAAAGGTTAGAAACTGGGGAGAGGCCAAGGTGGAAAGGTCACTCCAGCACTTGGATGGCAGTCCAATCTTGCAGATGTTACAGCAAATTAAGTATAGTTTTTGTCTCCTTCCTTTTTAATTGATTTCTCCTACTTCCAGGGGACAACAAGGAGGATGACAGCAGCGTGATCCACTATGATGACCAGGCAATTGACCGTCTGCTGGACAGAAACCAGGACGCCACAGATGACACTGAGCTCCAGAGCATGAACGAATACCTCAGCTCCTTTAAAGTGGCCCAGTATGTGGTCAAAGATGAAGACGATGAGGTACAAATGTGTCTACTAAATGTGTGTGCATGAATATATAATTTGATATAACTTATAGTGTTGTTTCAACTTTTGACAGCTAGGTAGGGTATGCCTCTATTAGAAATGTTTAAAATGTTCTGAAATTGTTAATACATATCATATTAATTGCTCTTTTCTTTGTTTGAGGAGGAGGAGGTGGAACGGGAGGTGATAAAGCAAGAGGAAAGTGTTGACCCTGACTACTGGGAGAAGCTGCTCCGTCACCACTACGAGCAGCAGCAGGAGGATCTCGCCCGCAATCTGGGCAAAGGCAAAAGAACTCGAAAGCCAGTCAACTACAATGACGGCTCCCAGGAGGACCGAGGTATAAGACAGGGTACAGAACAATATATAATGCAACCTCTTCTTGTGTGTGTGCTGTGCAGTGCTGTTGGTGGACTTGTGCAGTGTTGGTGTCACGTGGTAGGAAAGTGCATGGAATGAAGGTACATTTTTGTTTTGTGGCTCGAGATTGAATATAGTAACATGTTAGCTGTTTGTTATTTTGCTAGTAGATATTTTCTTTTTCTTTCTGAGGCCAAGCATGTTTAAAACTATTTATTTGTATCTGGTGTCTCATAAAAGAACAATACAAAATTGTCTGGGTACATTTTGCTGGATAAAACCCAGAATCGAGTATAAAGAGCTGTTTGGATCTGTGCACGTTTGGGGCCCTGTTCAAAACATAACCCTAACCAACTGCAGAAACCTAACCTAACCCTATGACCCCAAAGAGGTATTTATCTTTACAGTTAAACTGTTGACTTAGCCTGTTGACTGTTACACAGCCAGAACAAGAGGGGGCAGTAGCAGATTTTGCAGGATAGAGAGAAAGACAGCATCAGACCACTGGTAGAGTAGGTCAAGCTAAGTATTTAGCTTAGTGTGTAATGGAGACTGGTTGGACAGCAAAAAAAAAACAAACCTGACAGGGAGGGTATTGTAAGTTTTCTTAGCCCGATACAACCAGGCATTTTTAATGAATGTGGCCTTTGAGCTTCTGACAAGGTGTTGCTCAAATCTGTAAGGAGAATAAAAGTCCATTCATTTTAAGATTCAGTAATGCGCAAAATGACAGTGCAGCATCCTATTTTCACTAAAGGTCTAGCAATAAAGTAAGCCTAAGCATGTTATTGTTGAACCAAACTGAAATGAAACAGTATTAAACATACTCTCCCGTCCTCATCCCCTTGGGTTCACTTGATAAAGACTCGGTGAATACAGGATTACAAGGACAGCAGCTGCGGACTTATGAATGCTTTTGTGAACCACTAATTAAAACAAGCCTAATAAAAGGTACCTGCTAAACAACGTATCTATGGAAACTGGCAATCAATAAAACAGGTCAAAAAGATTAAAACATTGACTAGAAAGTATTTTTAAACTGAAAATTATGTGTGAATATTGTGAAGTGAATTTGTTTTCAGGCTGTGAACCATACAAACCAAAAGTCACTTTGGTTCATAATAAAGAAGGCAAACAGCAGGTTCACTGTTTCTTATTCAAATTCAGAGTCAGTTCAGCCTCTTCTATGTATTTTTGTTTTATGGTCAGTGTAGTCTCAGCATGTCAGTTGTGTTGCAGGTCAATGTGTTGTTGATTTGGGAATATTTAGTAAAATAAATTAAAGAAGCAGCAGCTCCCCCTCCTGGCAAAAAACCTGGTTGACAGTAATTTAATAAGGCTGCAGCTCCTCGAGGAGTTTGGATGTATGCGTCTATCGATCCAGCCTTTTTTTATTTTCTCTCCTCCTCAACATTTTTGTCTGTGCTCTCTTTAGACTGGCAGGAGGATCAGTCCGATAACCAGTCTGATTACTCGGTGGCATCAGAGGAGGGCGATGAGGACTTTGACGAGCGGAGTGAAGGTAAGATTTGGATCCTTTCTGATAAAAGAGGATGTGGGTTTGTGTATGCGTGTGTGTTTTGGTGATAAGGTGGTATTTGAATGCATCAATTTATGTGAAGATTTAAATGTTTCATAGAAGTTTCAAGTCACACACTCGAGATGAATTTGAGTTTTGGTCCTAACAGTGCTTGAGACATGGAGGTTTACCTCCCCCTTAACAAGGAACCTCTACTATCGTCCACTAACATCCTTCAAACCACCTCTGCAGATGTTTATTCAGATTCAGACCTCAACAACCACTCTTGAAAAAGCACTTCTTGCTGCATCATCTGCCTTGATCGCAAAGAGGCGAGAAAAGACAGAGAAAGAAAGAAAAATGAAGAAAAGAGAAGGAAAAGAACAAAGAAACAGGGAAAGAAAATAGAAATCTGAAAATAGGTTTCTCATCCAGTTAAACTGTGCTTTCACAGAGACTGTACACATTAACTAACTGATTGTTATTTTGAAATACACTTCACAGTGTTTGTTTAAAAAAAGCACTTTGAATATTTTTCTTTAACTAATATTTCTTCTATATTTATACACTTTCTGTAAGTTGGTATAAATGTTTTTTATTTGTCAGTGCATTTGTAAATGCAAAAAGATGTACATGTTATATTGATTGTGTTTTTGTTAATTGATTTAAATATGGCTCTGTTGCTTTCATTAAATGATTTCATTAAATTAAGTACACCACAACACTACTTTCAGTTGTAAATGTTCTGAAAGCTTGACACTTCAAGAAGAAGCATAATGTAAAAGTGCTGAGAGACAGTGAGGAGGGAAAGCTTCAGCAGGATCAGAGTGTGCCGTAAGTGGAACATCGTCACAGAGCAACTTTAGGACAATAAGAACACGTGATGATACATCACATTTCAGTTTAATTTTTAACTTTTTTCACAGCTTCAGTAAAACTTTCTTGGACTGTGCTTTGAATCTCAAATAGACTAACTATGTTCACTTTATCTTAGCTAATGCACGCAGACCAAACCGTAAAGGACTGAGGAACGATCGGGACAAACCTCTGCCTCCGCTGTTGGCCAGAGTAGGCGGTAACATCGAGGTGAGTAAACATGATGTATGAGTGGGCACAAAAAGAGGAAGAGTTGAAAAATGCTGTTGCCCTTCTGTTTTTGTGTTTTTAAAAAGTATTTAATTTGCAAACATATTGACCTCTCTATTACCTTTAAGGTTTTGGGCTTCAATGCCCGGCAGAGGAAGGCTTTCCTGAATGCAGTGATGCGTTATGGGATGCCTCCCCAGGATGCTTTTACCAACCAGTGGCTGGTCAGGGACCTCAGAGGGAAGTCTGAGAAAGAATTCAAGTGAGTCTCAACATGTCTTGTCTTGTTTACTTAATCTTCAGAGATAGTTTTGGATTTAAATAAAATGTCTTCCTGTTTAAACTATTTTATTTAGGCAAATATGTATCTATGGCCCCTTGTGTTCAGACAACATTTGATAACTGTCTGCGGTATACAGACCAAAAAAAAAAGTCTTGGTGGTCTTGTTTACTTGGCTGAGTTTTCTGTTTGCTCTAGAATTGTCTTAATACTTTATGGCAGTCGCGAATGTGGTTTATCATTTATTTTTTATGTTTTTTTTTGTGTATTTCTATGAAACGTGTTCCCAGCACACAGAGATTTTCATGTTTTCCAAATGTATTTATGGCGACATCCTTCCACCTTCTCTTTCACACATGTTTGCAGGGCATATGTGTCTCTGTTCATGCGTCACCTTTGTGAACCGGGGGCTGATGGAGCTGAGACCTTTGCAGATGGGGTCCCACGTGAGGGTCTGTCAAGGCAACACGTGCTTACCCGTATTGGTGTGATGTCACTCATAAGAAAAAAAGTATGCTATAGCAGTTACAAAGGAAACAATGCAAAATAAGTTTAGATGATACACGTATTTAATCACCAAGTGAGTGATTGGCTGACCACTTCACATGTTGATGAACAGGTGCAGGAGTTTGAGCATGTGAACGGACAGTGGTCAATGCCGTGGATGGCAGAGCTGGAGGAAAACAAAAGGGCTGCTGCTTTGGCTGCAGGTGAAGACCCAAAGACTCCCTCTACTGGGACCCCTGCTGACACACAGCCCAACACCCCTGTTCCAGGTACACATACCCACACTCATCATACTCAGTACAGGCTCATCAAAACACAATTTAAAACAGTGTCTTACAATGTAGATCTGATCGCTGCACTCAGATAATTTGATTTTAGCTGCATGATACAAATAGTGTATTCTGAAAACAGAGACAGTGCCGTATGTTTACAACGCTGACAAATGACAACGACAATGACACGCATTTCCTTCCTCTCGGCCTTAACCTCAGCATCACACACTTTACCACAACTTTTAAACATAATATGAATTCTAACTTTAAGTTTAAATCGTAATCACAACCTCGAAATAACCTTTATGTGAGAACTTTTTTTCTATCTAGTATTGAAAGTCATTCTGTTATCATATGGTCTCTGTTCAGGCCCAAATACAAGTGTCTCTTGACTATCAGTACATTTTTTTTTTACTTATTCAGCCATTAAGCTTAATCTAATTAGTTTCAAGTGACAGCTTTGTAAAGGCCCTGTTTTTCACACCTGTCACTGACAAGTTTCTTCTCCTTTTTCAGAAGATTTGTCTAAATCAGAGGACAAGGAAGACATGATGAAGAGGGAGGGTGAAGATAGCAAAGGATCCAAGAAGGCTGATGATCCAGAGGTAAAATCTGCTTTTGTGTCCACATCAGCTGTTTTTGTCAGTACAATCTAATAAGTTTTGAGCAGCAGAATTATACAAGGAATTTTATGATTTTTCTAATGGCCTGCCTCCTCTCTCCCCCAGATTATTGAAATCCCAGATGAGTCTGAAAAATCCCCCGTCACCGAAAAGAAAGAAGGAGAGGTAGACTCTGCTGCAGGGAAGGATGAGAAAGAAAAGGAGACAGGAAATGGAGAGGAAGACAAAGAGAAAGAGGCTGAGGACATGAGCAAAGAAAAGGAAGAGAAGGATAAGACCTCAGAGATGGAGAAGGACACTCCTGCTGAGGTCAAGATTGAAGGTTTGGAGGGCAAGACGGATTCTGAGGAGGACAAGTGTAAAGGTGAGGCAGCCGTTTAAACTGTTCTACACTATCTCGTTTCCTTATTTCCTTTTATTCTAACGGTGCTGCTTTTGTTTCAGCTGAGGACAGAAAAGAAGACAAGATGGACACCAGTTCACCAACAGAGGAGAAGAAAGGTAAATACATGTCAAAACACACACTTACTTTACAATGAAAGTGAAAAGATATAGTATATAAAAACTTTTGACTCAGACACAATTGTATTCTTTGGTGTCATAATTGAAATTCACCCATGTTTTCTTTAGAGGGCATCTTGAGTTTTAACCCTGACATGTTTCTGTCTGTTGTTCTCTCACAGAACAAAAAGAGGAGAAGGACGGAGTAAAAACAGACGAGTCTGGCAAACTGCAGAATGGAGAGAACACCAAAGAAGGAGGAACAGCTGCACCGGTGGTTAACGTCAGTGAAGAGAAGAAAAAAGCCACCAAGCAGAGGTTCATGTTCAACATTGCCGATGGAGGATTCACAGGTGGACACACACACACACCCTTTTTCTCTCTTTTCTTTTGTCAGTTTTTTTAGTTTCTGTTCTTTGACCTTTCTGCTCTTCTTTCCAGAGCTTCACTCTCTGTGGCAGAATGAAGAAAGGGCGGCCACCGTCACCAAGAAGACCTTTGAGATTTGGCACCGTCGCCATGACTACTGGCTGCTGGCTGGAATCATACAGTATCCTCTCAGATGGACGATTTCTTTGACAGCAATAAGACGTGTTAATCTCTCATGTGTGATTGCTGTCCTCTCATCTTTTTAGAGTTGAGGTGATAAGATGATAGATTAGTTGGTTGTCAGATCCAGTCAAGTCCAATTCTCACTTCCTAAATATGAATACTTACTGTTTTTTTTTGTTTGTTTGTTTTTACAAAATAAGCAGTTTGATTGAGTCAGTCTGGGCTTTGGAAAGTTGCGATTGTGGCTTTTTTTCCTGTTTACTTTGCACACCAAGGCCATGTGGCAGTCTCTGCTTTTCATTTCATCTTTATGGATTTCTTTGACAATGAGGTGTTTGTGTGGATTAAAAAGTTTTTAGGAGTCTATTGATCCATTCAGAAAACAGCCAGTGAAATATTCAAACTCAGTTGTGCATTGAGCGACCATTTCAAAAGAAGAACATAAAATTAACCTAAATTGTTACATTTAGGAATATTTGTCGTGAGCTCTGTTATTAAGTGTAAAGTTATGCATGCATACAATTCTATGACCCTCACGAGAGAACAGTGTTGTTTCACTTGACCTTGGCGTCTCAGACACGGCTACGCACGGTGGCAGGATGTGCAGAATGACGTGAGGTTTGCCATCCTCAATGAGCCCTTCAAAGGGGAGATGAGCAGAGGTAACTTCCTGGAGATCAAGAACAAGTTTCTGGCCCGAAGGTTCAAGGTGAGCTGAGCGCGCTCACCATCATCATGTGTTTCCCCTGCATGTGTCAGAGAATCTGTTTCTGTCATATCTCATTGGGCTGGTCTTGGTTTCCTGTGTAGTTGTTGGAGCAGGCGTTGGTAATTGAAGAGCAGCTGCGAAGAGCAGCTTACCTGAACATGACAGAGGACCCGGCCCACCCCTCCATGGCCCTCAACACTCGCTTCAGTGAGGTGGAGTGTCTTGCCGAGTCCCACCAGCACCTCAGCAAGGAGTCCATGTCTGGAAACAAACCTGCCAATGCAGTTCTGCATAAAGGTAAAACATGATTAACATATTACAGATTATGGATTTGATAAGGCCTTTTTTTTTATTATATTTGATTAATGTAACTTGTACATGCACTAAGTTTTTAAAATACCTGAATAATATCAGAGTATGATCTGTAAAATTTCCAGTTTTTACTACTTTTCACCACTTTGTTAATGACAGTGTATATGTAGTATTAAACTGTCTCCACTGTCTTTACCACAGTAGTGTACCTGCATCCTAACAGTGTACCAACTGTTGCACAGTCCCATTAGTCATAAAGCCAGTCCAAAGTCCTGACTGCTGGCGTATTGCAGTGAATCAGGGGACTGGTCGTCAGTCAGATGAATAATAACGATCTAAGTTTCTGTTCCTTTAAGAACGCTTCTGAATGAGCTAATGTTTCTGATTGTGATTGTATCAGGAGTGGAAAAAAGGGAGCTATTATGTTAACACATGTATTTGAATTTCTGGGCTCTAATTATAGCTGCTAAAGTAACCAGCAGCAAACATCAGGTGCAGCACTGTGGTAAAAAACAGAGCAGTTTGCATGTTTGAACAAGACAGTTTTTCCTTACCTTTTCAGGAAATAAATGCCACAGTCACCCAGTAGTCCACCTTTGAGGTTGTAGACATGCCTGCTCGCACTGTACGAAGGGCTCAACTAACAGTTATTTTCATTATCAATTCATCTGCTGCTTATTTTCTCAGTTCATTGGTAAAATAAATAATCTACAAGATGTCAAAGGGGACATCTTCAGATGTTTAGTTTTGTCTGAGCAACAGTTCAAAACACAAACGTGTTTGATTTACAGTGAAACAAAACCAAAACAAGCTGCTAATTATAACATTTGAGAGTTAATACCTGCTTGGTGGAAAAATACAGAGGGAGAGATGCTGCTTGGCTGTAGTGAGTGAGAGAACAATGATAGAGGTCAGTAACAGTAAAATGTTTGATAAAATGCTAGTTTATGTTTACAACCTTGCCCACACTATTTCCTGTTCCCCCCTGCTTTTCGCTACAATACCTGAGTAAAATTCGCCAGGTGGAATCCGGTCTGACGCAGCTTAACACTAAAATATGGTAATTTTGAATCCTTGAATTTCATCAGACACAAAACTGACTAAAAAACTAAAATAGTACTTCATTTAGATCATCAGTGTGGTGCTCATAGCTCATTTTTCGTGTTGCATTTCCAGTTCTCAAACAACTCGAGGAACTGCTGAGTGACATGAAGGCGGACGTCACGCGTCTCCCGGCAACAATTGCCCGGATACCCCCCGTCGCCGTTCGGCTACAAATGTCCGAGAGGAATATCCTCAGCCGACTGGCCAGCCGGGGCCCTGAGGTCACCGCTCAGACCCAATCACAGACCTCACAGCAGATGCAGGTGCCGCGCTGACCAATCAGCTTGCACGTTTCACTGTCACTGACGGAGGCCAGCTGCCCTCACCTCACCGCCATGTAGCAGATGTCCTCCCCTTCAGTCACCATGTACAGCACAATAAGGTTAGTCCTCCTCGTTCTGCACTCACAACCCATCTCCGGACTCAGAAGAGCATCAGCTGTGCTGCTGGACTTTGATTTTAAAAAGACTGGAACTGTAGACGTAGGACGGGAGTGACTGGAAGAATCATGTCTTTCTGCGGCAGACTAGTAACAAGACTTTCTCCTCCACTGGGATTAAGATGTAACTCCTGTAACCTGAGCACTGACCGAACTGCGGGAAGCTCCACAGACCTGTCCTGTTCTGTCGTGACAGCAGGGTCAAACGTGTGTATGTAACTATATGTAACATGAAGCTGAAGAAGCTAGGCAGGAGAAAAAGCAGCATGTTTGGAGTATACTGGTGCTTTGTAGTAATTTTTGGATTATTCAAGAATTCAAGGGATTTTATTGTGCTCATTTTCACCTTTAGAAAATAGTGAAATTTTCAACTTTTTTTTAAAAAAGTCATTCAACTCTAATGTCCTCAACTGTATGTGTGTATGTAGAGAGTGTGTGTGTGTGTGTTTGTTCCCTGTATGTATGTATGTATGTATGTATGTATAAAATAGGGCATATTAATGTGCACCTCTACTGCAGAATGCCCCTAACACTGAGAGACTGTTACTGTCACTTTTCTACCAGTCAGTCAGATCTGTTACCTCTTCCTGCATCCTTGCCCTCCATCCCAAACCTCCACCCCTCTCGTCAGGTGAACCGATGCAGGATCAGCTCTCTGTGCTCACGCCCCAACAAGCACCTCGACATTCCTAACTGCACCACAGATTCGCTCCGAAATATGGACACGCATTAGCTCCACAGCTTTTAGGTACTCGGGATGGTTTTCAGACTGATGGCAATCTTAAGTTAATTTAATTTCTTACTGTCTATTGTTATGTTGTTTTACTTTATTGAATATTATAATTATGGTTACCACCTTGTTGTTTTTATCATTGTTGGTTGTTTTTATGGACTACAATAAAAAGTCAACAGTTTTTCAAGGTTTTTGTCCATTTTTGAAGAGATTCTGAATGTATTTTTAGCCACACCAGTGACATAGCTATGGGGTTTGTTGGTACACCACTTTAGCCCAGACTGAAATAATTCAGCAGCCCTGAAATTTGGTACAGACCCCCAGGGGATGAATCCCACTGACTCAAACTTTTCCTCCAACTCCAAAATCACCACAATGTGTTTCTGAGTGAAATGAACTGTCGAATGGATTTTCAGGACATTTGGTTCAGACATTCACATCCCTCTCAGGATGAATCCTTTGATCCTTTGATGATTTGTCACTTTGATGATCACTTAACTTTTCATGAAGCACCATCCTCTCTAATTTTCATGTGAACAAAAATCCTTTAAACTATTTGAAATCCCATCAGCCTCAGCTTTACTTAATGGTTAGTACAAACTAGCATTGTTAGTATTTAATAGATGTTCAAGTGGACTGAGAGCTGGTGTCTGTAAGGGGCATAACATATAATGACCCCTGCATTTGTTATATTTTCCACCTATTTATTGTGTTTTATTATCCTAAATTTGTCACCCTTGCTTATGTAAAGTATAATTCAGTGGATGCTGGTAAAAGTTTAGTAAACTGTAACTGTTCAAACAAAAAATGTGACGAGCACACGAAGAGCATGACATACTTTGCATGCAAGCCTCGAAAGACCCGGTGGAATTTACATGGAAGCAAATGTAAATTTGCTGGTGAGGTGGAAAAGTGGGAGAGCCTTTGCACGTTGGAGGAGGTTGTGAGAGGAAGAGTAGGAGGACAGAAGGGGACAGGAACAGGCACATTTTCTCTTGCGGATAGTCGGGCAATTAAGACAATTAGAGTAAATTACAGGGTGGGGGGGGGGGTTGGCTGGGCTGGTAATGAAGCCTGATATCTTATCATGAGAGAGACTTGGAAGCTGAGCTGGAGCGAGTACAAGGGAACACAGAAAGTAAGAACGGGGAGGTGACCGGGACACAGAAATGTTAATGTAACCTCTTACTCTGTGAGTTTCACTGTGTTTGGAAGGAGAGACATACTTAACGTCATCAGAGGCGATAACAACACAGAGGAGAGGCTGGATTCAACCCATCACTTCCTGGTGCAGAAGAGCCCAGACTACCAGTGAGTCCCTACAATGTCTTGTGGGTGAGTGTTTTGTATTTGTTGGAGTTAAATAGTTAAAGTTTCTGTAATGTGTATTGCAGCTTTTTCAAAGTAGTGAAGAAAATGTGTCATGTTTCTATGTGCAGATTTATATGTTTAAAAAATTATCACTAAAATAAAAAATAAAGTCTAAGAGTGGGTGATATCGATGAAAAACCTTAATATTACAATACTGTTATATACCATGATATGCTACATTTTCTGGAAAAAAAAAACAAATGGGAATGATTGTTTTTGTCTTATCCATTTAACTGAATACCTGAAAAAAAATCTTCATTGTATTGATGCAAAAATAATACTTAAAAATAATACTAAAACAGTCCTCTACATTGTCTTGCCGCATTGCCCATGATGGCTTAATATACCTGGATAAATAAAAAGGACAACTGTTGGGTTATAAATAGCACTGAAAGATTTCTCACGATAGACCAATTCAAAAAGTGTCAATAGACTCCTCAACAAACCAAACAACATTTGGGAGAAGTGCTGCTGAAATGGCTTTCGCAGTTTCCCAGAGCCTGGCTCAAATAGCTGATATTCAATTTTAGATATTCACTGTACAAAGTTATAAAAGGGGGAGAGGCAGCACATTCTCAATCCTTACATTCGAAAAGCAGGAAGCAGTAAATGTGAGGATTTGTCGACTGCCTGCTTCAGCATCATTTTATAATATTAATTATAATATTTTAGAGGCTGAGACAGGAGGCAGAGAACAGAACAGCATGTACAGTAAATTCTTCTGAACAACAACACACAATTTGTTGCATTGCAAAAGCCTGTTGCGACACTCAAAAGCATGACCAAACCTAGGAAACATCTTTGTTGTCACTCAGAGGCTGTGACGAAAAAAAAGGTCTCTTTCTCTCTCTCTTTCTCTCTGAGTGTGTGAGTGTGTGTGTGCATGCCATTTGCCACTTCGCTGTGTTCACCCTGCAGCCTGACAGGCTCTGTTGTGTCAGAAGGGAAGAGAAGCCAAACCAGACTCAACTGTAAGACATGCAGATATGTGAGGAGAATAATGCAAACTGCAATAGCTGGCGTTAACCACGATAAACGACACCTGCAGTGCTCTGTGTGAGTGTGTGTGCATGTCTGCATGTAAAAAGGGGTGGGGCTACAGAATTCTCTATATTAATATATTGTAGCTTCTTCCACTTATTTTCAGCTTTTTTTGCCCAAATTGCACACAGTGTCACTGTTGGCTTAATTCATGCTTGTGTATTTGCACCAGCACTGAAAACAACATGACAGTCTAATGAGGAAAATGTGTGTGGCTTGGGAAAAGAACCAGCCTACTGTAGTTTTCATAAAGTCAAAGATGACCTCTCAAACCTCTTGTAGGTAAATATGCATATTTGCAAGTTAAATTGTCCCTGTTTGTTTCACAGGTGGTGTTTGTGGCACACTTTAAACGTTGTGTTTGCAGTGTAGCCGAGCCCTGCTTGTTGTGCAGTGGTGTTCCTGTTGCACTGTGAGCAAACGGGTGTCTCTCAAGAGCCTCTTCACGCTACTTGTGATGTCAAAATGAAAGCACATGGTTTAAGATTAACTAATCCATGACAGTAATCAGCGTAGTAATCAGTAATCAGTGTAGTTTCAGGATTTTTGCCTTGATAAAAGTTGCAAATGGTTTATCAGCTAAAAGCAGCACACGCACACACACATATATATATAGAGAGGGGGAAGGTTGAACTGCAAATAAGGAAGTGCTCTGTGACTCTGACCTTTGTGTGTTGCATTCACACAAATGCACGCACACACACAGTCATACACACCTGGAAGTAAAGAACAAACAGACAATAGTAGCAGACAGGTGGGTAGGCACAGGGGAAAAGCTTCGCAAGTAGCTGACTTGGAGGCTCGGTGTGAGCTTGTTTGTGAAGGCAGGAGTAGCTCAAAAGGAGATTTTGTGGAATGAAATAGATTTTTTTTATTACATTCATCATTCTTCAACCGAGGTGGAATTACTGGACAGACGCACGCTCGTGATCCACAGATGAATGCAGACGTTCGAAACTATCTCTGCCACACTTTTTCCCCTAGAAATCTGCGTAGAAGGTGTGCGATGGAGCGTCTGAGGGCAAAGTTTCCAGCGTTTGAACCCACTCTGCTCCTAAATGTGATGAGCTTTTGTTTTGGTCGTCTTTAAAAAAAAAAAAAAAGAAGAAGAAAAAAAAACACGTCTCTGTCTGACTGTTGGAGGAATTCCGGCCTGTCAGCTATTTTGGTTCCTTTCTTGCTTTCACTATTTTGTGAAAGAGAGACAAAAAAGGAAGAAAGGGGAGCGAGAGAGAGAGAGCGAGAGAGAAAGAGAAGGAGGAGAGATACGTATACAGCCGTGTGCGTCTCTACGAGCGTCAGTTGTTTTCAGAGGCAGCTGAGAAGAGTAAGTGTTTACCTGCTTTCCTATTGGGACGGAGAGGGGATGGATAGGAAGAGGATTGGGTGGAGGGAAGCGTAGATGGGGAAGAGGAGGAGGGTGTTGGTAGTTTGAGGGTTGTATCCCATCCAGGGACACAGGCTTGAGAGGTTTGATTTTAGATAGTATCTGACTGTCAGAAGCAGAGTGAATGTGTTAAAGAGCAAATGCACGGGAGTGATCCCCTTTCTATCCAAGCGAGTATACAGCTGCAAAGTGAGGAAGTGATGAGGAACCGGCTGCTTGTTTGTACAAGTTACAGATGAGGAATACAAATACTGTGCTTATAGTTTTGAGTCTGCAAATGTGCAGGTAGAAGTGAGTCTCACCAATCACTCTCCATGTCTTTGGTTGCAGAGGAAGAGAAGAAACGACATGGTTCGGTGAGTCAAGCCCCCGTCGGACAGTATAATGCGCCATTAGTCAACTCTTGTTGTGTAGTCTGTTTTGTGCAAGGCGTGATGACAACTTCTCTGTTTCCATTCCTCCTTCTCTTTCTTTCCTTAGCCATTGACTCCTGCTCTGTTCCTCTGTCATGTGATTTTCGTTGTTTGCGTAAAGAAAAAAAAGTCTTAAACGTGATGTTTTAGTTCACTCGTCGAGTAAGAAACACTGTATTTTTTTTAGTTGTCCTCAACATTCGAGCTCTTTAAAGGCTCGTTACAAGGTTCCCCTTTTACCTTTAGTTTTCTCTCTGTGACTGTGTGTGACTGTTTTATAAAAGCTCTCTTGTTGAGCCATATAATCAAGCACAGACACAATCTATTTGTCAAAACAAGTGCATATTCAGCGCTCCCTGTGCTTAGAAGTTGTATTCTGTAACATTTTAATCTCTGTGTTGTACATTTGAACCCCACAACTTTGGAGAAAATGTGAAAATGTCCTTATCGTTGACTACATTTACCGTAAACTAAACTTGGCTGGGTCGCAAGAATGCCTTTGCAGTGATAAAAAAAACTTTCATGCATTGATTTTTTGGCTGATAGTTTTTATATCAGTGGCTCCCGAGTAAAAAAAAAACAGGTCTTTAGACAACATACTTGTTTTCCAGCCTTAAAAGGGCTCCAATGATAAATGAGTAGATATTTGGTCCTAACTGATGCAATTATGTTTCGCTCAATAACTGAAGTGTTGCTGAAAGAGCTTTCAAGTGAAAACTTAAAAAGACGCTTCCAGTTATGTAGATGTAGAATATAATGTGAGGACTGCAGTCGTCATCTTTTCTAATTAGTCTACCTTAATTGCATTAACAGTAAATGAGTTGATGTAGGTGTCAATAGGGTTAATAAAGATTTTTTCCCATTAAAAGTGAATATAGAATACAGAAAACATTTTTATAATGAGAAATAAATGTTGCAAAAAGTGGCCTGGGTTTGTTTGTATAATTATGTTATAAATTAATCAATTAATTGTTTAATCTAAAAGATATCAAGAAAAATGACAAATTCTCCTTATGAGTCACCAATGATGTGTTAAAATCGATATTTTGGTATGTTTTCAGTGAAACATGGAAATCTCTACATCTATAATTGTTTAATCAGCAAATAACTGAAGATGATGAGAAATGTAAATTTTCTGTCAATGACGGTAAGATGAATTGCTTAATCATTTCAGAATTAGGAGAGTGTGGTTTGACCTGCCTCTTGCAACAGATATATATTTCGCTGTGTGGAAAAACTACTGTGAGATTACGATAACATGAGACCATTTGTTTGTGCGTATATTTTGTGTTTTGTCTGTAAAAGAACTTTGTACTCACTGTGCTGAATGTTGCGAGGAAATACTACTCATTGTGTATGTATGATATTTATGTGCATACGTGCTTATTTCTGTCTGATGCAAGTCTTACAGGTTTGTGAACTGGGTGCAGTCATATTCACATGGAGTGTATTTTTACTTTGTGTACTTGTTGTGTTTGTGCAGGTGGTTCCACAGAGACATCACAGGAGTGCAGGCTGAGGAGGTGCTGAAGAGTCGAGGCATTCATGGCAGCTTTCTCGCTCGACCCAGCAAGAAAAACGTGGGAGATTTTTCCCTCTCTGTCAGGTAATGGTGTCTGGGAAAAGAAATGTCCAGAATCTCTCTTTTACTTTTCTAATTTCGCAGCTGAGCAGAAATCTTGCTTTCCTTTCTTTTGAAATCGTGCCGTAAGCTCATCCACATGGCCCTTCCACTTTCCAAACCTTAAAGCAGAACATAGATGACAA
This sequence comes from Scortum barcoo, assembly GCA_023238725.1. Lineage (NCBI taxonomy): Eukaryota > Metazoa > Chordata > Actinopteri > Centrarchiformes > Terapontidae > Scortum > Scortum barcoo. The sequence goes on along the minus strand of CM041546.1, from coordinate 14,634,011 downwards.
AAAAACGATGTTGATACGCAACCTGATAGTTTGTCGCAACACAAGGATTGTTCAGCTCAGCAAACCCTAAGACAAACACTTGACACTTACCTTTATGGTAGATCTATCTACTGCCATAAACTGATGACTTTATTACAGTTTTACTGTTTACTTTCGGACAAAGGGATGAGCTGATAATAGTGTGAATAGTCTCCCTTTGTTTTTCTTATTACTCTAAAATGGATTTGGTTGTTGTTCATAATCTGAAAAACTAAATTAAATAAAAATGCATTAACAAATAAATATAAATTCATTAAAGACAGAATAAACTTGCGCTCATTACAGGAAATAACGGCATATCAAATCAGTCAAATCAAATAAAGTTGAACGTGATAAATGAAGTGCATGTGGGACATGTGAGTGCTCTAAATCAGCTAACTGAAACCTTTTCTCATTAGATTTGATCGATGTTTTTGAGGTTTAATTGATTTAAATAGATTTTATGCAATGTGATTGAATGTTCAATATCAAGTTATATACTGATCACAGCAGTCTGAATCACCGCAGTCTGAAGTTCAAAGAGGTAAAAGTTTAGATTAGTAACTGTACTCTTCACTGATGCAACTGTGTTAAATTGCATATACCTCAGAAAATATTAATATTTAATAATATTAGAGTTATCTTAATGTAAATGTGCATATTATGAGCATTGCAATTCCCTTTAATATTTCTGTTCTGGCCTTTATAGCAGACATCAGTGAAAATGTTAATTTGGTAACTCAAGATCAATAAGTTGATTACAGTACACTCATCTTTAGTTGTAGTTGAAATTAAATTGTAGATTTTATGTGGCTTTGCGTTTCTGAACAACTGATTCCCACAGTGAAAGCATAAATTGCATAAATTCACCATTGACCACCGCTCCCAACATTATTGCAAATAAAAAAACACTTTATGGCCTTTTCCTTTTTTGAGACGTTTTAAAAATGTTCACATTTTACATCCCAAAGACAAATGCATCAGGTGGGTTGGACCCTTTAAACTACATGAATGTGATTTGTTATCTGTGTGACAGTCGTATAAGTGTTGTCCCAACTTTGGCTCTAAAATGCCCCAAACATATAAAAGTATTCAAGCTTATATATCTTCAAGTTTTGCAGATATTTTTAACATTGTTGCTGTTCTAACTGCATGTCTGATTTACAAACAGTTTTTTAACCAAATCAAGTTTTTACCCAAAATGACGTACATTAAAAGGATACACCAAATTCAGAAAAGCTCTTGTATTACTCTCTTGAAAAATGACTGCATTAACTTTAGCCCTTGCATTATGCACACTGCAGATACTGAAAGTTCACATGTCTGTGTTAAAGACAAACATAGCTACATGCAAAGATACAATATATAGCGCATAATTAGAGCTCAACTACAGAATCTGTGAAAATGAAATAAGGCTCTGTGGGGATCTGATTACTGACACTAAAACATTTCTTGACATTTCACCGTTTGAAGCAAGACAGAGACTTTGACTTTAATGTCATTTTTTGTTGAGGAAAACTTTGACAGTTTGCTGTGACCCGACTGTTTCATCTCCTCAGGGTGGGCGATCAGGTGACCCACATCCGGATCCAAAACACAGGAGACTACTACGACCTGTATGGCGGGGAGAAGTTTGCCACCCTTTCGGAGCTGGTTGACTACTACACAGCGGAGCACGGCATCCTGCAGGACAAGGATGGCACCACCATTGAGCTCAAATACCCCCTCAACTGCTCTGACCCCACCACAGAGAGGTCTGTTCACTCTTACTTCTACCTCCACCTTAGAATAAGGTTAATGTGGCCCACTCTCATCAGCTTCTCTGAGCTGCCTCCACCTACACTCTCGGCTGTAGTGTAGTAATTTTTGGTTAGGTGGTTAACTCAATTGAACTCAGATATGATCAGTATTATTTCAAAATTATTTCCAGCTGTTTATTTTGTTGCCGGGCGTATTCATGTGTCATTAGCAGGCTTGAGATTCCATGAGGTTTAAACAATGTCCTCTGCAGGAAAATAAAGATGCTTTTGAATATTTTGGTGAAGTAGCATCATAGTGTGAGTCAGTGAAAACAGACACCCACACTGCAGACAGAAGGAACCCACATCTGTCTATGTGTCATTCCTACATCTGCCTCACTGCTACAGTTCATAGATACCATGTGATCAGGTTTGACATTATCACATCTATTCAAGTACTTTACTACTATTACTATTACTACCACTACTACTTCGTACATTTGTACGTTTCTATTTTGTCAATACTGTCAAGACTATATACTTTTACTCTAAATAAATATATACAAAATATTTATTTTATTCAAGAGCCAAAAACTTTTTTTCCAAAAATAGCTCAAACGTCCCAGATGACATCTTCTGATTCTACCTCATGGAAAAATTCAAAATCTATGATTATTTGAAAATTGTTCATGTCACAGGTCTTTTACTTCACTGAAATATTCATTTTCTTTCATGTGCACTGATTTCCTGAATTGTGTCCTGTGGACTGTGATTGGCTTCCATACTAGTTATAATGTCACATTGCTCATATGTTCATGTTAACTTTCTTCTCCCAGCAGATAGGTGTGAAAACAACTTTTTAATCTCAAGCTATGCAACACCTCATTCTGCACAGTGAAGGTCTGAGTGAAGTAAAACACTTTTTTGGGTGTAGGGGGTCTTAAATGTTTCTGAAGACTGTAATGAAACACAAAACAAAATTATTGAAGGACATGTAACAGACATAAAACTAACAAAAAGTTAGAGGGGAAACAGTAAAAAGAAAAGAGTAAGAAGAAAAAAAACATCTTTTCTCCTATTTTGTTGCCTTCTTTTTATAAAATCATTAAAATTTCCTTAATAATTATCAGTGGGTCTTACCAGAGATTTTTCATTTGAACCAGCAAAATTAAGCGTCAACTGACCTACTGATTTGAGTCTGTTGATCAGAGAGAACTGTTGCCAGAAAGTTCAGTTACTCATTTGAGAAAGGAGAGACAAAAAGGCTTTTCCACATTAACCTCAGGACTGGCATCTCATCGTGCTTTTCACTTCAGTACATTTTAATGTGTCCGTCGGCTGTAGTCACTGGTTGCTTCGCAGATACAGATTTCACATTCAACAGTAGATAAACTCATAAAAATACCATTATGTTCTGATAGTTCACACGTATTTCTGTAATCTGAATTATAAAATGCTGTTTTCCGAGATTTTGAAAAAATGTTCAACTTTTTCGGATCATGTTATTTATCGAATGTTCTGGAAGCATTACGTTTCCCAGAACTGCATATACACCTATAAGTCTATTTTTCAAAGGAACACTTACTGTCTACTTTTAGTTTAACTAAAAGTGTTATCTCTGTGGCATCTCTGCTAAATATAGTCACTAGTCGCATTAGGAAGAAAAGACTTTTTTCTGGTGTTTGTGTGCAGAGCTGTTCTCATCCAAGACTCCCCCAGACTGCTGCTGTGAATAAGATAACAGTCTTAGCTCTTTGGCAGTGTATCTGCTGTTTGACACAGACAGGTTAAAAGATTAGAGTAAGGCTTAGTGTTCTTCCTCTAATCTGCCCACATTGTACATTTGACTCTCATGATATTGCTGCTGGAGGTGGCATTTTGGTTGCTTGATTTTTGCTTTCAGCCTGAAACGCTGCTTAAAGTAGGTTAATGTCCAACTAGTAGTGACAAATAAACTCATACAGGCGCACTCAATGTATGACTCAAGGAGGGCACTACTTTCTATCCTCTGTGTGTGTGTGTGTGCGTGTGTTTGTGTGCAAGTGTGTGTGTGTGTGTGTGTGTGTTCTTCACCCTTGCTCGAAGCTTTACCCTCTGCCCCCCCCCACCCCCCGCCCCTTTTGTCCCTCTCTCTCTCTGTCAGTTGTCTAACTTCCCTTTTGTTGCTGCGGTTGGAAACTTTAAGTTTTGACACTTTTGAAAGCAATGGCCAGACCCTACTCGTCTTCCTCTATTGCACACTCCATCAAGTTCTTGCTCACTCTCTGCCTTCCTCATCTCACCCAATCGCTCGCTCATCTCGAAGCATGATTGCACACAGCTCACCAGGTCACATACAAGCACAAGCTTCTTTATGTTTCTTGTATCTGGCAGCTTATCTCTTCTCAGAAAAGAGGGTAAATAAGGTCAGGCTTCTGCTCAGCTGTTGGCTTTATCGCATTCGGTTAATCAAATTTAACCGTGCACAACCCACACTAGTAGAGGTGTAGTCTTGTCCACTTACTCGTTAACTTGTTAACTTAATCGTTCCTCTGCACAGGCTGTTCTCTAGCTTCTGTAAACCTGCACAGCCATTACATTTTTTTCTTCTTTTTTTTTTTTGCCGCAGGTGCTTCATGCAACCTGCTGTAATTAAAAACTGGGGGTCTGATTTCAGTTTCTGTAAAAGCACACTGTGATTTGACAAATAAATCAAAGAAGTGAATCATTAAAAGTGTGTGCAAAAGACATAAAGAGAGCAAACCCAGTGTGTGGTGCAGGGGGGGGCGGGAGGGGGGGTTGTATCTGTGGATGTTACACTTCGATGGGGGGTTGCAGGCTATAAATACTTTGTCCTCTTCAGCCACGAAATCTGTCATCAGAAATTTTCCGACCACAAAGCAGGAAGTTTAGAAGAAGAAATCGAGAACTGTGCCTAAAATTAAGTCACAACCCAACCCAGGCCGAGTGTGCATTCACCAATTCACACACACTCCATAAACACACACTCACACACTCAGAGAGTGTACAGTGGTGGACAGAAATATATTCTGCCTCTAACACCAACATCTGTAGATGCTGTTTTTAACTAATGCGTCTGTTATTGTTGTGGCTTTCTATTTCTACTCACTGTGTAGTGAATACTGCAATCCAACATACCACATCAGTGAATATCAGATGACCCCTTGCCCTTAAATAGACTCATATGTTCACACTGCAGACGCTTGTAGTTGGAGGCAGGTAGATATTTGTTTGTGTTTTTGTTGCTATGTACAAAAATGTCAACGCTTAAGACTGTGCACCACACAGAAGACCCGGCGTTGAGCTTAAAACAACCAGCACAGCCCTCTGCATAAATATTTTTAACTGCATTCATCGTGAACCCTCTGTGCTTCTGTGTCTCAGGTGGTACCATGGTCACCTCTCTGGGCCCAACGCGGAGAAGCTGCTCGTTGGACGGGACGAGTCTGGGACCTTCCTGGTCAGAGAGTCGCTGTCCAAACCTGGAGACTTTGTCCTGTCGGTTCTGACGGACGAGAAGAGCAAAACTGGAGGAAAGAGGGTGTCCCACATCAAGATAATGTGCCAGGTGGGTGTCTGTGTGTGAAATGCAGGATAACACGTGCATGAAAGCAGTGGCTGTTTTAGGTCATGTGCTTTGAATATACAGAATTAGGTCTCTGAAACAGATTCATATCATGTAGAAATACTGAGGGGTATTCCCAAAGTTATGTAGCGCACTTTGTAATAGGTTTAAAGTCTCATTTCCTCTCTCTTATGCAATAAAAGACTTTTGCTCATTTTTACTCGTGTTCATAAATGTCAGGCCCAGTTTTACTTCAGATCATCAGTAGTTGTTCCCAGGCACAAAAAAAAAGTTTTATGCCTGAGCATGTGTAAAACCACAGAAGTGTGTCCTGATATTATTAGGTGTTCGTATGCACAATGCAAACGGCTGCTGATGACATTCACCTTACAGTGTCAGGTCACAGCGCCATCTCTCAAATTAATTTTCATAGTCATCAGTCTCCATCAGGGCCTTTGCATTTTATTTTTAGCTGTGGTTCACCTCATAGAAAACACATTTCAGGCCTCATTATTGAAATGTCCTCATTGTTTTTGTGCTCGGCTGAAGTGCAGAAAATTAATGTGAGATTACTGGAAGGGTCACAAAGGCCTTTCCATGAGCACGTGGCAAAAAATCAGGTGAGTTTCTCGGCGTACTTGGCTCTAAACTTCACGGCCTCACAGCTGGTACCAGATGAATACGTATGAATCAGCATACATTCATGCCTCTAACACGTAAAAAAATGTTCTTTGGCTAGTAGTCTGTCACTTGTTTAAAGAAAACCACAATAATAACTTTCTTTGCCACAGAAAGGCCACTCTTATCTAATATTTATTTCCATTTTCATTAAAGCATATGTACAAATTATTGTGTCTATACAAATACTTATTCACCCCCTTTCTATTAAAGAACCCTTGTTTTCATTTTGTGCACAATGACTTCACATTTGACTTCTCTTTTGAAACCCATTTTTATTTTTATTACACCAGAAAATGTGTGTTTATCCAGAATAATGTTGTATGTTTTTTGTGTGTGCTCAGAACGACAGGTATACAGTGGGAGGCTCAGAGATGTTTGACACGCTGACAGACTTGGTGGAGTACTACAAGCGCAAAGGCATCGAGGAGATTTCTGGGAACTGGGTGTATTTAAAACAGGTGAACTGACCTTTATTTTTACATCGAAATGATGCTGATGGGACGAGTCAGAGAAGTTTTGTACCACAAAATTCACAAAGTGAATGTCAGCCAGCAGATGGGCAGCGCAGCCCACAGATAGGAAATATTACACACATCTTAATGTGACCTCACTGATCTTGATGATGTGTGTTGCGTTCATTGTCTCGTCTTTTCCTTTCATCATCTATTGTAAGTTTTTTCCTCTCTCTCTCTCTTTCTCTGGCAGCCGTATTACTCCACCAGAGTGAATGCAGCAGATATCGACAGCAGAGTGAAACAGCTGGACCAGACCATGCAGAAGCAGCAGGAGGGCGAGGGAGAGAAGAGCAAGGCGGGCTTCTGGGAGGAGTTTGATGTAAGATGTGACACAACCCCAGACTCTTTCTTACTATGAGGCTTTATCTGTTTTATAAGACCTACAGGATTCTCCTAAAGTGGGTTAATTGTACATCAGATATTACAAACTGGCGGAAAAGTCTAAAAGCTCTTAATATCTCAAGACTCACTTCCTTACTGTGGGCAGAACTACACATTGTATATACTACCATCTTGTGGCTGTGGAGTACTCAGACCGTGTCCCCAGTGTCATATTGCATAATAACGCAGAGAAGGCCTTGAGTGTGTAGCGTGTTCACGGGAGGAGCGACCCAATTAACTTTGCTCAGTATACTTACAAGGAAACACATTTGAGTGAAAGCAAAACTTCCATTAAAATAAACGATAAGAAATAATAAACCGGTTTATCTAAGGATTCTTTTCTCAGTTCTTTGGCATATAAAAAAATGCCAGAGAATGTTCAAATTGTTTGTTTTGTTCTACCATTGTTTAAATTGACTGAATTATTTATTATTTCCTGGAATACTGATATAGTGGAATACTGTAAAATACGTTGTATACTAACAGCAAAAACCATGGCAATTAGTATATGATACGTACTTGATAATATCAGTATGTAGTGTGAAATCATTTATCACACCGTTATCTCTCCCTCCCACCAGGCTCTACAAAAGTTGGAGGCAAAGGTGAAAAAGAGCAGAGAGGAAGGCCAGAGGCCTGAAAACAAGAGCAAAAACAGATACAAGAATATTCTTCCCTGTGAGTTTTTATTTTTTTCATTATTTCATCATTCTTTAAATCAACCAAATCTTATGAATAAATCTACATTTTGACTGTATTGACATTAACAAATGTTCCCGTTCTGCCTTTCCTTCACCGTCTCTTTGCTCCATCCATTTGTTTTCACAAGTCAATGACACCAGGGTCATCCTGGAGGACACTGATCCTAATGTTGTGGGCTCAGATTACATCAACGCCAACTACGTGAGAGTAAGTCTCCAAAGTTACTTCTTATCAACACAAAATGATAGAAACATGAAACAGCTGTCAAATATTTTCATGGTGTCATCAGTGTTTAAGGTTGTTGTTGTTTGTTTATTGAAGAGCATTCAGGGTTTCACTCTGTCTTTGCAGAACACCCTGTGGGAGTCTGGTGATCAGAAAGTTTACATCGCAACCCAGGGGTGTCTAGCAACAACTGTCAATGATTTCTGGCAAATGGTATGGCAGGAGAAAACAAGGGTGATCGTCATGACAACGAGAGAGGTCGAGAAAGGCCGGGTCAGTATGAAAAAAGAATGACACTCTCACTCTGCAAATATCTAGTTATTATTATCTACCTTAAATAACATCTTCAATAAAGACCACTTCCTTCTTTCTGTCAGCCATGCAGTTTCTGTCACACACACACACACACACACACACACACACACACATATATACATATATATTTACTTTTAACATCACTCCATGTGTCATTCCATCAAGCTTTAGAAGCGGTGGAATATAAATAAATACTCAAGTACTGAACTGTACTTTTTACTTCACCACAGTTATTTGTCAGATATAGTTATAGTTACTTCTCTAATATGAATCGAAGAGCTCGCAAAATACTCAAAAATATAATATAATAAAAATCAATATAATTGTCAGATAAATTAAATAAAAAGAATAAAAATAAAAAGACAGATTTAAGCTGACATCTGGCTTCTTAGCTTTTCTTCTATGAAGCCTTGCACAGTTCTTGACTTTTATTGAGGTGAGTTTGGTTGACTTAACTTTTTTGTCATCACAGCTAACATTGTTGGTGAGCTCTTAGTGCAACAGGACATACAGGACAATATTCAACACAACATACAACACACTAATAATAAAGCCATCAATGTGAAAGTCGGGCTAAAAGTAACTTTAAACTACGAGAAGTCAATTAGATAAACATGTTAAAAATATGCAAATTACTATAAATAATTGAAAGTCTGCAGCTTTTGTCAAAAGCAGAGAAAGCTTTACTTGATTTATTCTTTATTTCTTTTTGTGCAGAATAAATGTGTGCCATACTGGCCAGAGCTTCAGACCTCCAAGGAGATGGGTCCATACGTGGTGACCTGTAACTCAGAGAGGGAAGCTACTGATTACAAAGTTCGCGTTTTGGAGATCACTCCTGTGGACAAGGTAACCTCCAAACAGTCTCTAACCTCACTGCACTCACTCATCTCTGTGTATTTGTTGTGCTGATCTTAATGTTTTATTAAAACTTTTTTTCTCTCTCCCAGCCAAAACAGGCGCGTACCATCTGGCACTATCAGTACATGAGCTGGCCTGACCATGGCGTCCCTGCGGAGCCGGGTGGTGTCCTCAGCTTCCTCACTCAAGTGAACGCTAAACAGGCTGAATATCCTGATGCTGGACCGATGATCATCCATTGCAGGTATGAGAGAGCTGGAGCCCAAAGGCCTCATGGAACTGGGGGCTGAGAATATGATGATGAGTATGATGATTGTGGGGCCCTAAATTAGCAGCACCTCTGTATAAAAATTAGAGGCAGCCTCGACCTGCCTGACGGTTCCTTATAGAATTGAAGACAATATTAGGGTTGCAACTGATGATTTTTTTCACTGATTTGAAACACTAATTAATCATTTATGCTATGAAAAGTGTGTAAAAAGTGTATATTATAGTTTCTTACTTGCAGTTTCGAACTTGTGATTAGCCTATCTAAAATAATATATTGTTGAGGAAATCACACTTCTGCAATGCTGTGAAAAACGTAACTAAGTTTAGCCAGCTCAGGTTTCATAATCATAAGTTAGATGATAACACTTACAGGTTGATCATATTATCAGGATTAAGATTAGTAGTAGCTGAACAAAAGTTTATCCTTTTGGAATTTCCCCCGTGTGATGTGACGGACACTGAGGCCACTTGTGCATGTTATTAAAACTTGTTGTTTAAACGACTATATGATGCTTGTTGTAAGCACTTCGGTATGCCGGCATGTTCACAGAGCCGCATGGCAGTTAAAACCATAGTTTCCATTAACACAACCGTTCACAGCACTTCTGTCATGTGTTTTTACTGACCTGCTATTTTTAACGAAGCCCAAAAAAAAACCCAATGCATGGATGATTTTTTTATTTAATATCTGATTATTGGATGGACTGACATTTTGTACAGACATTCAGAGGACCTTTATGACTTTGGTGACTTTTGCTCTGGTGCCACCATGAGAGTCATGTTTGTGGTTTTGAGTGAAATGTCTCAGCAACTCTTGGATGGATTGCAATGACTTGTACTAATACCGCCTTCCCATCAGATCTAGTTGTACTGTCTGTTTCGTTCTGGTTAGTGAATATTAGCATGTCATAATACTAAACTGAGATGTTGAACATCATGAACTGTATTGCTGAACATCTGCACGTTAGCATCGTCATTGTGGGCATGTTAGCATGTTAGAGTTAGGATTTAACATTTAGTAAAGCCTGAGAGCTGCTAGTATTTCTGTAGTGTCATCAGTACTATATTGGTGTAGTATGTTTATTCTTGTTTAATATGTCTTGTTTGATTGATGGAAAGATATATTAACTTCATTTCTTCTGTAATTTGTGCAGCGCTGGAATTGGTCGAACAGGCACTATTGTGGTGATTGATATGATCATTGAGACCATCGACACTTTAGGTAAAGCTTTTTTTTTTTTTTATAAAGAAGTCAGGTTTTGAGATACCTATTGATTAAAAACTAACCCATTCAAAATACGCAGTTAATTTCCCTTCTGTTCCTTCACCAAACTGCCTCCATGCTTTCCTATCTCACTTCCCTCTGCAGGTCTGGACTGTGATATTGACATACCCAAATACATCCAAATGGTACGAGAGCAGCGCTCTGGCATGGTGCAGACTGAGGCCCAGTACAAATTCATCTACCTGTCTGTGTCTGAGTACATACAGACCACCAAGGCCAAAGACTGCGCCTACATGGTAAGAGACAGGCACAGAAAATTCAAGAAGAAGACAGACACACCAGGAGTTAGTCTTTTCCATTTTCCTGGGTCTGAAATATAGATTGATACAGGAAAAAAACTGGAACAATTATGAAAAAAGGAAAATAGGGACATGTGTGTCAGTAGGCCGTTGCACTTTCACCTGTTGAACACCAGAGCCAGTTATTTCAATGCCAGCAGAATGATACGTTATCAGAGAGTGACTTGTGAAAGATGAACATTGACCCAGAGACAGAAAACAATCGGCAAATAGACTAAACCAGTCACATGACCCCTGACTGAGTGTGTGATATCCCAAATGTCTCTCTTTCTCTCTTCCACAGGAAACTGAGACAGAGTATGGAAATCTGCAACTCAAACACCAACCAGCGAGCAGGAAGGTCTCAAAGTGAGTGGGCGGATGTTTGTGTGTGTCTCTGTGTATGACATGGTGTGTGCCACTCCTTCAAACCTCACACTGCCACCCTACTTTCTTGTAAAAAGAAAAGACGTAGTCAGCATCTTCAGCCTTATGTCAGAGGACATTTTGTAGAGAGAAGAGTAATGTGTGGAGCATGCATCATTGTTGTAGCTGGACTCCACCTCAGTTTCATTTTTATGTCCTGAAGGACTGGACTACAAAAAAGTTTTAATTTAAAACATGATTTATCAGCCTTTGAATGTTCCTCTTCTAAATTCACATTTTTTTGTTGCTGTTTGTCTTAAAGACTGGAAGTGCAGCTGGAAAATTAACCCTTGAGTAAAGTCTGATTAGTGCATGAACTATGGGGCCCTTTCCATAGTGTAGTTCCAGTGTGTACCATGTACTTAACAAGAAGCTCATAAACCATTCTAGCATGGGGCCATCAGGAAATTATTTATATTTTTAGCCATACCTAAATATGTCTAGTCCAATAAGTCAGACTAGACTGTAATATCTCAACTACTGCTGCATGGATTGCTATGATCCCCTAAATTTTCATCAAGCACCACTTGCCACTTATGCAGTGAATATCAACAAAACTAGTAGGACTGGCACAGTTTATTTTACAGACATCAGGTTCTCAGTTTTAACACACAGATGGACAATCCCTCTGTAAAGTGCAACCATCTGAATCTCACTGACCTGACTGTTTTGTCTTTCTTTGCTAGCAACAGAGGCTCAGTTATCCTGACTTTAAGTCTCTAGTATGGGTCAAGCTCCAAAAAAATAATTCCCATCGTACAACGTTTTCTTTAGACCCCCTGATGACATCACCAGGATTATCATTTCAGACTTTCCCATTTCAGAAATTTCCCTCCAGTCAACAGAAGACATTATACATTAACTGCTGTCACACTTCATGACAAGAAAACTGAACTTAATGTGCAGAATCGGTGAAAAGCCCCTTTAATAGATTTAAACAAACAGTGATAGATTTTTTTTTTGCAGAGCAAACAAATTCAAGGCTTCGTCTCTGTTCTGCTGTCTGAACAATGTTTTTGTGACCTCTGAGCCTGGACACCAGTCATGTATGAACTGAGTGATGTTCTAATTAACCAATTAGGGAAGATAAAACAGCATAAACACTGAATTATTGCATCACAAACACTGTAAACTTTGACCCACTCAGAGCACTGAATAGTTGGCTGCCAGCTTTGAGTGATGGATTCATGGTTGGTTGGTCTGTTTAAGTTGTTCTCATGCAGCTGCCTCGTTCATTGACCTCTCCAGTGTCTGTGATTCACTTCTAATGGAGCTGTGTCCTATCAGAGTCGGCGGATATACAGAAATGTACAGGATGGAATAAATCACTGATCAGCATTTTTTTGTCTATTTGCAGAAGCAAGGAGGATGTTTACGAAAATCTGTCAAAAGGAAAGAAAGATATGAAGAAGCAGAAGTCAGACAAGAAAAGTGGCTCAGTGAAGAAAAAATAGGAAGTTTTATTGAAGTACATCTTATTGTTATATTTATGCAGGCATTCTTTTTTTTAAAGAATTTATATTTTACTGGAGACCTTAGACAAAATTAAATTAATGTGTAAAATCTGAGACAAGATAACCTGACAGCTATGTCACATGGATGCTTGGTTGATGCGTTTGTTCAAAATAAAGCTGGAACGAGTTGTTGTGTAACACTTTGTGGTAATTTTTTTTATTTCAGCTATTTGACTTGACACCATCAGTGCTGTGGGATGTTTCAGTCTTTAGGTTGAAAGAAAGTTTTTATCAGGTTTTTATTGTTGGGTTTCTCAGCAGATATACAGATTGCATCAATTTAAGTTGATAAAATGACTTTTCAGCTTAATATATTTAAGATTTAGATTCAGACGAATAAACAGGAATACTTGTCTTTAAACTTTTGTATTCAGAGAAGCAACATGTTTTTAGCTCAGCTGTACTTCAGGCAATTTAAGATAACAGATACAAATGTTCTTCATCCTGTGTTTCTGTATGTGCTACTACACCACCAATAAAAAAAAACATTTTTTTCATTTTTTAGATTGAATCAGGTTTGTTGAACAAGTAAGATGCCTGATAACAATTTCAATGGCGACTTTCTTTCTTTGCCCCCCTTTAACAAATTCCCTGAGGCACATGTGATTAAACAGAACATTTTCTCATTTACATCCACGTTTTTGCCTGTTTCTGTTTTCTTTCACCACTCCCTCATACCTGAACTACTTGAACATCTGCTATGAAAAATCTGTATGTTTCTCACATGTAAGCAGGACTGTTACCTGCTGTCGTTACCAATACTGACTGACAAGTGTCTTTCGCACTAGCACCACACAGTGATTATGTCAGTCTAATTCACAGTAATTTAATCCTATCAGTGATTTGTCAACTGCTGCTTTCAAGGTTAGAAATAGACTTTGAATGTCCTCAGAAGTACCTGCTGCTAAATCCTGTAGTGACATTCACTCTATTACATCTTTGATGTTTAGGGACATATTTTAGATCACTCATGAGCACATAAATGCTGATTGGTTGCGTTGAGGCAACAATTTTTTTTTTAATATAACCAACAAGTAAAGGGTGGGTCTTTAACCTGTAGTAGAGCCTGGTAGTGCCGGGAAATTGAGTAACACCATATCTCTGCATCATGTGAGTGTGTTTTTCTACACAAGGTTTGACCAGAAGCCTTAAGTGTCTCCTTAAATCTAGAATAAAACACTGCCTCGTGCCTTGACATAGTAACTAAGTACACTTCCTCAAGGACTGCACTTAACTATTTTGAGGTACTTGTACACGAGTATTTCCATCAGAGATGTAAAAAGTAGCAGAGACACAGACTTGAGTAAAAGTACAGATACTCTACCAAAAAATGCTTTGAGTAGAAGTCTTCTTTAAGCGTGGTACTCAAGTAAAAGTATTAAAGTATTCAATATTTTTTGTACTTAAGTATTAAAAGTAGTCTGTCATCTTTAAAATGTACTCAAGTATTGAAAGTAAAAGTACAAGTATGAAGTTTTAATATTTAATGTTGGTAATAAAGAAAGCAGTCGAAAATGTGAATATCACATTGTTTATGAATATCCTCATAAGTCTGAAGGACACTCAACAAAGCAAGTGATCAGAGAACCTTAAACATATTTAGATTAACGCTTTGTAAACAAAACAGAACAAATATCTTGTGCGTTCTTACAACCACAGCTTATTTCCTTCTGTATGAAACTTGTTTGCATAAAGCACAGTCATTTTTCAGAATGCAGAAATTCATTATTTCTCATTCTTTCGAGAGGCAGAGTAAACACTTCATTCGGTAGGAATTATCCTTCACTCCAGCATAAGAAAACATGCACGCTAAGTACGGCCAGGGGTGCTCTCCTTCTTCCCCTTGAAGTCGAGGGGGTGGGTGGTTCCTCTTCTTCCTTCTCTAAAGTCACGTTAGAAGCTTTCTGTCCATATACTTCTGCAAACCGAAAGGCAGGGCGGGATCAAACTGAACGTGATGTTGTGAGGCAGCTCGATCACCCAATGACAAGCCAGCTCCACCAAACATGCTTGTAGTCGGTTGGCAGTAATATAATAATGGTCCGTCAAACTATAATAACGAGTAACGATGTTACTTTTAGAAAATGTATCGGAGTAAAAGTATTCAACTCATCAAAAATATGTAGTGAAGTAAAAGTGGAAGTAGGGAAAAACAATAATACTCCAATAAAGTACAGATTCAGCATTTTAATACTTAAAGTACAGTAGTGAAGTAGTCCTACTTCGTTACTTTACATCTCTGATTTCCATTTCATGCTTACTAGTGGTTATGGTTACTGGTTACTTTGCAGATTCAGATTAACAATGTAAAAAGAAATGAAGCAACAAATTAGGATGTATTATTGTGGATAAATATTTTATCTATTTGAAATTGTTTTATAAAATACTCTGGGCAGAATTCACATTAGGCCGACCTCAACAAACTGCAACATTAAAACCATGAACACATGACTGTATCAATAATTATAATCCAATACTGAAATGGGCCAAAGTGCATGTAAGTATATTTTAATGCAAATACTTCTTTTAAAAGTACGTTAGAGCTATTTTAAAGGCAGAATAGATTTAGATGTATTTTTAATAGAGAACATCTGCACGGTGCTGTTGCTGCCTTAAGTGAGAGACACGAGAGAGGCACCAAACGTGGGACCCTTAACTAAACATAACAAACCCATGAAGTCATTCAACATATGGAATTTCAGATACTACATTAACACACCGGTCAGCTCCCGGTCTGTGCACACACACGCCTGCAACATGCACACACATCTTCACCTCCACTCGCCACCACGTTTTGAGGGATCGGAAGCGCCGCCCCCTGCTCCGCAACTGATCCCTCCGGATGAAGCGTCGGGAGAGAGATGCATGAACCTCCCACTTGCATGTGCGGCTGCAGAAAAACTTTCATCAGGACCGAGCTCAGCGGCGGGAGGGAGCCTCACACAGCGCGCAACAGGCTCATCTTTACGCGTCCGATCCGGGCTCTGCGCCGAGACGCTGCGCAAGTGAAAGTGATATCAGATCAGGCGGCTGCTGATCCGTGGAACCCTGAGTTGACTCGAGGAGCAAAAAAAAAAAGACAAGAAGAAGGAAAAGTGTTGAGTTTGTGAAAGAATAACATGTCTAAACCAAATTACTCCGGCACGTATCACATGGCGGAACAGGACAATATGGACAACTACCTCGCAGCTTTAGGTGAGTCGCATCAGTGTGCCTTTTACTGCAGCTGGAACCCTAAAAAACAAGTCAGCTCTCTCTCCCCTCCTACACAGCACGCACAGCCAGACCCAAGTTTCCTTTTATTTGAAACAATCTTGTTTTCATTTTTATTTCTCTTCTTGCCTATTGGGGTCATCTTTCTATGCAGCCTGCAATCACCACCTTGTCCTTTACATGACCCCACACACACACACACACAGGGTGTATTGACTCTGTCTGCACTGACAGTGGTGTGACTCCCTTTTCAGTAGAGTAACAATGAACTGCAGCTCATGTTATATCGCTTTGATCATTCATTGTCCTCTCCCAGATATAAATTCTGCCCTGAGGAAGATTGTGTGTCTGCTTAAGCCCACCAAAGAGATCACCCACGACCCGGCCACGGGGGCCATGAAGATCCGCACTCTCACCACCTTCAAGGAACTTCGATATGGATTTCACCATCGGAAAAGAGTTTACCGAAGACCTGGGACCAGTTGATGGCCGGACCTGTCAGGTGTGGTTGTGTTGCTGTTTTTATTTTTTTTATGCACTTGAATGCTGACTTGTTTGGATATACAGCACAATTACTTGTTATACAAGATTGCTTTGTGTGTTTAATCTGGAACATCTGAGGAAAGTTGACCCTCCTGCTGCTGGGATTTTTTGCGTGTGTTGTAATCACCCCCCGCTGCTTAAAACCCTGTTTGAGTTGAAGTGACTAATGTGTGAGTTTGTGTGTGAGACAGAGAAAGCAGTGAATTTAAAATGAACACTGAACTAGTCTTCAGAACAACAGGAAACTAGAGCATGAATCAGAGCTGGCATTATGTTGAAAGAACATGTTTTTGAACTCATGGCCACAATCATGCTCTGCACAAAGCCTCTTGTCCGTGTGGGATTGAGCGCATGAGCCACTTTACATACTAATTGCACGCAGTAACACAGCATCTCTGTGTGCTTATACAGACCACGGTGAGCTGGGACGGAGACAACCTGGTCTGTGTACAGCGAGGCGAGAAGGAAGGACGAGGCTGGACGCACTGGCTGGAGGGCAACAAGCTGCATTTGGTAAGGACGTGTGGAAGGCCGTGAAGTAGGCCAAAGCAGTGGAAGCGGGGGGGGGGGGGGGGACTGAACAAGGATAATGAAAACATAACAGGAAAAAGATGCTAAATGGGAGGGAGAGCATGCAAATAAGCCAGGGTTATTCATTGCCTTGTTGAGGTCAAAGGATGAGGTCTAGGGCAGCGGAGAGGGAAATGGGATTGTATTTTGGATACAATCCCAGGTTTGTGTATCACTCATTTCACTCTCCTTTTGATGTGCCAAACTGTCTTATTGATTCTCACCACCCCACCCATCCTCTCCTTCCTCCTCCTCTGCCCCCTCCTCTCTCCTCTCCTGTTTGCAGGAGATGAGAGTTCAAGGCGTGGTTGCCAAGCAAGTCTTCAAGAAGGCTGATTGAAGTAACCAAAATGTGTTTTCATGACTAAGTAACTTTAGTGAATATAGTTAGGACTTTGGTACAAGATTTGAATAATATTTATAGTTTTCTTTTTCTTGTATTATAATCAACATCATTTTGAAATATCACAATGATACTGGTACATCACTAGGCTACTACCTTAATGTAAAGAGTCATTTCCTAATGACTTCCTATGATAAGGAAGCATACTACATCACAGAAAGTGCTGGGAATAATTAAGTTCCCACCTTGCTTTTAACTGTTTTTGGACATTTGAGCTCTATGACTAAGAAGAATACGCTACATTATGTTTGACTGCATATTCATGCATGTTTGTCTGATACAGTCATTTTTTTTTCATTTTTCATTGGATTTGTTGACACAAGAACAATGTACAATATCAACATACGTAACACTTAGCCGTGTTTCTTAAGTAGAGACATGGCTGAGCTGTAGCTAAAAACCACCGACAGTGCTGCTTTCACTTGTGTAACTCCTTTTAAGACTAATTCACATCAAAGGAAATGACTCCAGTACAGACCTCCAGTGTTTTTTGTTTGCTTCTTTCTTTTTGACTGTTTTCTTCATTGTCAGGGAAACAGAAATATCAAAACTTGAGCTGGACCTCTCATTGAAGTCCTGCAGGGGGCAGCAAACATTCTTCCAAATCAGTATAAATAAATTCTAAGTTTAAAGGTTGAAAACTGGCTATAGCAGTAACTTGGTTATGTCCCACAGTACTCGTCCTCCTGTGGTTCTGAGTAGGTCCTGAAGAAATTGCTGGTGTTGCATCCAGCACTTGTGTGGTTGGATTCGGCGAATGAAACAGAAACCTTCAGTGGAGTTATGGGAAGGCTGCTCTCCACGCTGTCTTGTGTGCTGCAACTGATCACAGTGTCTACATCTGCGGAGGAGGATAAGATCAATGCTCAGTGTGACCGTGCTTTAAAGTAATGTGACAGCAGCCATGCTTTCGACTTTGCGGGGTGTGATTTATAGCCGTCTTAATGGAGCTGAAGGCATTTTTGAGTGTGGAAAATGAATGTAGTGCTGGAAAAATACATTTTCACTCTAATATATACAGATGGTTGACACTTGAAAGTAAAAAAAAAACAAAAAAAAACCCAATGTCTGCAGTTGTTGTCACATTTCTCCACACTTTTATTCAGGTTTTTCTTCAATTTCTCAACCAGATTTTAAAAATGGCAGCAGAGGACTAAAAAGACCTACTTCCTGAGACCAAACATGACAGATGTACCAGACATGTACTGTTCTCTTACATAGTACATAGTGTACATCCGTTCATGTATAACTCAAGAACATGTTGAGGTGCACCTGTCAACCACAGTGTTCCTGGTTACTGTCTGTGTGGGATGTCTTTGGTGTATGTTCTGCCATCTGACTACTGTGACACCTGGACACCAGTCATGTACGAACTGAGTGATGTTCTAATTAACCAATTAGGGAAGATAAAACAGCGTAAACACTGAATTATTGCACCACAGACACTGTAAACTTTGACGCACTCAGAGCACCTCAGAGCACTGGAGACCAACGAGTTGTTGTGTAACACTTTGTTGTAATTGTCTTTTTTTATTTCAGCTATTTGACTTGACACCATCAGCGTTGTGGGATGTTTCAATTTTTAGGTTGAAAGCTACTTTGTTTTTATCAGGTTTTTATTGTTGGGTTTCTCAGCAGATATACAGATTGCATCACTTTAAGTTGATAAAATGACTTTTTAGCTTAATATATTTAAGATTTAGATTCAGATGAATAAACTGGAATGCTTGTCTTTAAACTTTTATATTCAGAGAAGCAACATGTTTTTAGCTCAGCTGCACTTCAGGCAATTTAATGATAACAGATACAAATGTTAGATTTTATTCACTTTTGTCTTCATCCTGTGTTTCTGTATGTGCTACTAAACCACCAATAAAAAAAAACAAAAAACATTTTTTTTCATTTCTTAGATTGAATCAGGTTTGTTGAACAAGTAAGATGCCAGGACTGTTACCTGCTGTCGTTACCAATACTGACTGACAAGTGTCTTTCGCACTAGCACCACACAGTGAGGTGCTGATTACGTCAGTCTAATTCACAGTAATTTAATCCTATTAGTGATTTGTCAACTGCTGCTTTTAAGGTTAGAAATAGACTTTGAATGTCCTCAGAAGTACCTGCTGCTAAATCCTGTAGTGACATTGGCTATGTTTAGGGACATATTTTAGATCACTCATGAGCACATATAAATCTGATTGGTTGCGTTGAGGAAATTTTTTATTTTTTAATATTGCCAACAAGTAAAGGGTGGGTCTTTAACCTGTAGTAGAGCCTGGTAGTGCCAGGAAATTGAGTAACACCATATCTCTGCATCATGTGAGTGTGTTTTTCTACACAAGGTTTGACCAGAAGCCTTAAGTGTCTCCTTAAATCTAGAATAAAACACTGCCTCGTGCCTTGACATAGTAACTAAGTACACTTCCTCAAGGACTGCACTTAACTATTTTGAGGTACTTGTACACAAGTATTTCCATTTCATGTTACTTTATACTTCCACTGCACCACAACTCAAATGAAAACACTGTTCTTTTAACTCATTCTGGTTACTAGTTACTTTGCAGATTCAGATTAATGATGTAAAAAGAAATGAATCAACAAATTAGAATGTATTATTGTGGATAAATTCACAATAATACATTCAAATTCACATTAGGGTGACCTTAACAAACTGCAACTGTAATTGAGGAGTTGGATTTTCTGAACACCAATACGTGAACTCAGGGATGATAACTGTAGGAATCCTAGGCTGTTGATTCAATAAATGTCGCTGTAAACTCCGCAGCTTGTCCGGCTTAGAACAGATGAATAATCCAATGAATAACACACACTCTCTTGACATGGCATCATGGATGGACAGGAATGAAAAAACTGTTCACCCTATGTTAAAGAAGTCTGTATAAATTCCAAAAAAAATGCCAAAGAGTGTGAAATCTCTCCTCTGGCTTGAATAAAGTCCAAAACCCGCAGATTGTGAAGTCGTCCTCTGGCCTGAATGAAGTCCAAAATGCACAGCAGTATGTGAAGCCTCTTTTTTGGTTTGGACCCGATGATTCACCTATATGGCTGTGGAGGTGATGGACAGGATGACCAGAGTCTTTTCATTGGTGCAGAGTGTGGAATGGGATGCTGTTCACGTGAAGGCCAGACTTTGGGGCTGTGCATGTTAACTGTGGATGGGCTGAAAGAGGGGTGCCTAGAAACTGTTGAGGGGTGGGTGACCTTTTGAACAGCCGCCCCAAACTTTGTAAAGCAAAGGTGTCTGGGGGAGTGCTGGGAGTCTGATGAGCCGTGTAACTGGCCATGTGTACTTCTTGTCTCGGACTTGGATCTGGGCAGTCCGTACCCTGCCATCAGCACCAGGAATGACTGCAGTAACCTTTCCAACTGGCCACAGGGCACATGGGAGCTACTGGTCAACTATGAGAACGATTGTGCCAACAGTAAGTTCGTTTCTGTCTTGTTGCCATTTGGAGCAGGTCTGGAGCAGGACAGATAATTCCTGAAGAAGTGGATCCAGAATTGCTCAGCCACGGCTTGGCACTGCCTCCCTCTGTGACAGCTGAGAAGCTCTGTGTCTGAGTAGATGACTTGTGGCAGTGATTGGATCTGGATCCGCAGCATCTGATGAGGTGTATCCCAGGGGCTTGGAGTTGATGATGCTCTCCACTTCCAGGAGGATTGTTCTCAAGACCTCCTCTGTGACAAACTGAGATCCCAAGGTGGTGTGTAGAGTGGATTTGATTGAACGGATCTCACGCTCCCAGGAACCGCCAAATTGTGGCGCAAATTGCGGGAGATTGAACTGCAAGTGAATTTGCTGACTGGAAAGTTGTGCTTGTAGGGATGGGGTGAGTGAGCTGAACCCTTCTTTGAGTACAGCACTGCAGCCTTTGAAGTTTGTGCCTTGGTCAGATAACAGCTCTAACAGTCTCCCGGATGAAGCGGCGAAGTGCCATCAGGAATGAGTCTGTATCCATGTTGGCTAGCAGATCCAGGTGTATGGCATGGGTTGTCAAGCATTTGAATATTATCCCCTGTTGCTTTTCTATGTGCCGTCCATTCTTGATGAGGTACGGTCCAAAACAGTCCATGCCTGTGGAGTAGAATGCTGGAGCGATGGAGCCATAAACTGGAGGGTGGAAGGTCCGCCATTTTAGGGATAGCTGGGTTGCCACGCCACTTTTTGCATTCGGGACATTTATGTTGATGTTTGCGGACAGCCTCTTGCCAACAATTGGATGCAGGGTATCTTGGCAGAGGGTTTCACATCTGCAGAGATGCCCTCCAACACGGATCAGCTGGGCTTCTTGGTCATACTCAGGAGCCAAGGTGAGTAATCTGCTGCTCACCAGGACAGGTTTCTGGGATGACAGGAGAGCAAATTTGTCTGGGAAACTGTTTCTTTGTACTTTCCTGAACAGGGCTAATTCAGTCTGCTTGTAATAGTCTGCCGCTGTTGAAATTATTGAAGTTGTTGAAGGCACATGTATCAAGCAGACATGGATCAGGAGACAATGAGATATGTCCACAGAAGTCAGCCTTTCGTAGTTCAGCTGGCTCTCTGACGAGAGATCTGGTGAGGCCGGCCAGGATGCTTCATCTTGCTGTAGAAATGCAGGTCCATTGCTCCAGCGGTTGTGACCAAGGAGTTGGTTATGTCGTCAGCTGGATTCTCTTCTGACTTCACGTACCACCATGGACAACCCTCTGTCAGTTCCTGGATGTCCGCAACTCTGGTGCCAACGAACACTTTGTAATGAGATTGCGACTGCAGCCAGTTCAAGACTGGAGATGTGGAGGGTGAACTCTTTCTTCAAAACGGCAGCCATTTGAGCACCAGTTTGGGCAGCACAGAGTTCCAGCCTTGGGATAGATTGCTGACAGACTGGGGCGACTCGGGATCTTGCTGCCAGGAATGCCACTTGGATCTCTCCTGACTGGTCCACTGTCTGAAGGTAGGCTACGGAGCCATATGCTTTCTGCGACGCATCTGAAAAGATGTGAATGCTTTGAAGGCAGGTGGTGACGTTGTCTTTGAATGAGTGTAGCACCTGGGAAGGGAGATGGCAGGGAACTGATCAAGTTCACTCTCCCAGGCTTGTCACAGCTAGAGTAGGTCACTTGGCAGTTGTGGGTCATCCCAGTCTCTTTTCTTACTCTAGAGGTGCTGCACCAGTATTTTAGCTCTGGTGGTGTAGGGAATGAGTAGGCCTAAGGGGGTCATACTGTCTGGCTAGGACTCGGTAGATGATACACATGGTGGGCGCAAGATGCTCAGTGTGGCAGAGTCAGTACGTGATGGTGTCTGACATGCTGTGCCACAGTAATCCTAAAGTCCGCTCCAGTGGCTCAGCCCCATCCATTAAGAGTCAAAGTTCACTGCTCTCTCATCTTGACTCTGGTGGCATCTGGCTGATGATCTCTGGAGCATTGGTAGCCCACTGGCATAGTTCGAACCCGCCTGACAGGAGGAGCTTAGATAGATAGATAGATAGATAGATAGATAGATAGATAGATACTTTAATGATCCTTTACAGGAAATTATGCTGTTGCAGCAGCTCACACATAACAGAAAGAAAACATCGCATACATACATCTATCAAAAATATATACATACTCCTCCATAGAAAGCGACTGGCAGAGCGGAGGGCATAAACAAGGCCAAGTGCATATGTGGACATCAGCAACAATGTGCATTGAACTGTTTGACAGCAGCTTGAAAGAAGATCTTTCTGAGGATGCTCAGTCCTGCACTTTGGTGCAATCAGTCTGTTACTGAAGGTGCTGTTGTTGATCACCTCCAGGGCATGAAGGGGGTGGGAAGCATTAGTCAGGATGGCCTGGAGCTTTGAGAGCATCCTTCCTTCCGTCACCTGTTGGAGTAGTGGTAGTTCTGTACCAACCACAGACCCTGCTTTTTTAATAAGTTTGTTCAGCCTGTTCTTGTCTGCAGTGCGAAGGCCCTCTCCCCAGCAGACCACTGCAAAAAACAGGGCACTGGCGACCACCGTATGGTACAAGCTCCGGAGCAGGGGGGGACAGATATTGAATGACCGCAGCCGCCTCAAGAAGTACAGTCGACTCTGCCCTTTGCGGTACACAGACTCCGCTGCTCAACTGCTGTAGCTTGTTGACAAGGTGCTTGGCTTCTGACTCAGAGGTGAAGCTCCGGAGGAGGTTGTCAACATAGTAGCAGGACTCAACAGAGTGGTAGGTATCTTCACCTGGTTGACTATGATCCAGAACATGCCTTTGAAGAGCATAGGTGGCGCAGCATGGCCTGCACGTCGTGCCAAATGGCAACATCTGCCATTCGTAGACGTCAGGGACGGCACTGCGATCCATGTCTCTCCAGAGGAACTGGAGGAAGGGTTGGTCCTCAGGCAGGAGGCTTGTTACAGTGGAATACTCCCTTAAGCGGAGCAGGACACCAAGCAGAGTGGATCCTAATGTGGGTCCTGGAAGGAGGTGTTCATTCAGGCTGGCACCTTGATATGTGAATGAACGATTAAACACAATGCGATCTTTGCCATTGTGGGTGACCATGTGATGAGGTATGTACCAGGAGTTGGGAAATGACTTGTACTTCAGCAGGAGTGAGTTTGCTGACATAGCATCCAACAATGTCTTGATTTCTCAGATGGAACTTTCCACTCTAACAGGGTCCTTAGCCAGGCGTTTTTTGGTCCGGAGCAGGTGTCCCAACACTGACTTCTTTGATGAGTGGAGAGGTGGGACAACTTCTCTCCACAGTAGGGGTATTGCGTACCTTTGAATGCTGTCCATGTCCACTCTTATTGTCTTTTCATTCAGCATCCTGACTGCTGCCGCATCGAGCTTGGAGCGTGTGATGAGCTTCTCATTCTGGTATGGTAGGACATTTGTCTGCCAGAGTTTAGTCACGTGATTGAGAAGTTCGGCGGACAGAGTCTGGGTGTTGGTGAGCAGGCACTGAGGAGCTGAGGGCTGATGCAGAAGTACTTTGGCAGGGCCTTGAAGGGTCCAACCGAGTCATGTCTTTAGGGCTGTTAGGCCACATGGAGGCCCTAAGTGTACTGGCTCAACTGGTGTGATGAGGTGAGGATAGTCTGGTGTGATGAGGTGAGGATAGTTCGAGCCAATGAGCAGCAGGGGTTGTGCCTGATTGAATGAGTGGAGAGGCAGATGTCTGAGTTGACGATAAGTCTTCTGCAAGGTTTCAGCAGGGTGTGAGTGTTTGGAGAGGTTGAGCTCTATGGCAGTGAAGGCTCTGTGGATCTGGAATTGTTTCTGGGGGAGAGTGGTGGAGGACACGGAAAAGGAAACTGTCCTTCCTGGCACAGTTGGGGTGTCCTAGCAGATAGTTCTGAGTGCCAGCTCTTCACACTGTCCCTGAAGTCCCAGCTATTGAGCAGCATTGTGGTGGAGGATTGTGCGGTCTGACCCATCATCCAGGATTGCATACGCCTCAATCCTCCTTTTACCATACCAGAAACACCTTAACCATTTTCAGCAGCACACAACTGCTTCTCCAAGAGGGATCCAGGTAGTAAGTTGCTGGCTGCATGGTTACTGAGGCTGGCATCTCTGGCCTCACAGATGAAGTTGACTTCGTGAAGTATTTCCAAGTGAGTTTGGCTGCACTGCTGACATTTAGCCTTGAGGTAACACTGCGCTGCTTGGTGATCTCTTCCACATTTCAGCACCGCCTCCCTGTTTTAATCCAGGCCACTTTGTGAGTTTCTTAAACTCTGAACACTGATTGAAATAGTGCTGGACATTGTCACAAAAGGGGAAATATTTTTTGGGCTTGTCTGGTTTGTTGAATCCAAGGATTCAAATAATAATTCAGATAATGTTTATGATGTTTGGTGTGAGGAAAGGCAATTAGAAAACAAGGGCTGCATTACTCAGCTTCAAGCAGGGTAACCATCTTGTGGATTGGTCTAACTAGTGTAATGGAAATCTCCCCTTATTATGTTTTCCTTATTATATAATCATATATATAATAGTCTATTCTTTTCTCATATGGTGATTCACTTTTCTCTTGACACATTAAACATTAAACTGACCAGACCTAAATTCCTTTAGGGAACAGGTTCTTTACTGGCTTTTAATAAAAGACAAACCTCTGAACAGGCCTCTGACTTTTAATAAAAGACAAACCTCTGACTGACAGTACACTTCTGACCTGCTGTAAAAGAGAGACCTCTGACTGATAGCGGTCATCGCACTGCAGAGGACACGCTATCACAGAGTGGCTCCAGTGGCTTCGACTGGTTTTAAATCTTAACTACAATGTTCTGATTAACTATCTGTCTGCCAGACTCCTCTTACGCACGAAGATGATGTAACCCTGAAACGATATACTGAAAGGGTTGACAAGACCTCACCTCCCTCCCTTCCCCACCTTTCCTTTGTTTGTAGCCCATTATAAAGTCCTCATCCAGCTGAGCATACACTCAGTTGTCTGACCGCTCACCTTCTTGCAAGAATACATTAAAATATAAAAGACACTCTGGTCAGATCAATTCTCTTTATTTCCAGTACGAAATATATTTTCGTGAGAGGCTGTTGCCCAGTTGGATCATTGAGTAAATGTGCTGTCAAAGGTCTGCTATTTTTGATTGCCATGACTTCATACAGGTAAGTTCTCAAAGATGAACTGTCAAGTCTTTAAGATGACTGATCCAGAATGGATGTCAACACACTTCGTATTTTTCTGATTTGCCTTTCCCAGGCTCCCCCCATATGGCTGGCAGATGGAGGGTTCATAACAAACTCACAGCCTAGTTGCTTTAAGCACTCTTCGTTCATCTCCTTAACAGCTTCCAGGAACTCTCGTTTTGCACCAATAAAATTGGTTCCTTGGTCCGATCGAAGTTGTCTCACATTTCCACGTACAGCGATGAAGGTCCGAAGTGCATTAATAAAGGTGTCAGTTGTCATTTCATCAAGTAGTTCAATGTGCACAGCACAAGAGCACATACAAGTGAACAGCAAACCATAGCGCTTCAGCTCCCTCTTTCCCTCATTGACATAGAATGGACCAAAACAGTCCATCCCACAATAAGTAAAGGGAGGAATTGTTTCCACGCGTTCACAAGGTAAATCTGCCATTTTCTGTTCTTCTGTACAGCATCTGAATTTTCTACACTTGACACACTTATAAATGTAGGATGACACAGCATGATTACATCCAATTATCCAGATGCTGTTTGATCATAGCGCATTCATTGTTATGCCACGCCCTTGGTTGTGCACTTCATGCACTTCATGTGCAAGGATTCAATCGGTGCAGCTTGCTGGTCTTATCCTTATCTGTGATCTCCTTCTTGCATTGAAGATTCTGTATTTCCTCTGAGAAGGTTGCCCATTGGACAATGCTGATGATCGTAAGTTCTGCCTCCTTTCTCTCTTCGAGACTTGTGGCTTCATTGGTTCTCGATACTAAACCTTTAAGCTCTTTGGCCCACCGTGCAAGCCTGGCGATGGCTTGGACTAACCTTGCCCACCTGGAAAACTGAAGGAAGCGATCAAGCAGTGAATCTTCTGTTGTTAAGGTCTTGTAAACAAAAGCCTTACGTACTTTTTCTGGATCTTCAACTGCAACGTCTCCCACCTTAATATCTCTGCTGGGAAGCTCGTCATGCCAGAGAAAGTCTGGACACTTCTAAGCAAGTCACTGGTGCGAACAGCAACAACAGCTGCTGAGAGCTCAAGTCTTGGTACTGTAGTGACCTCCGTGGGGGCCACTCTGGCCGTACCCATGACCAGCGAACAGTGGATTTGCCCTGTTGCACTGACTGCTCTCAGGTAAGTGCATTCTCTCCTGTACCCTGTGACACTCGCGTCCGAGAAATGATGGAGTTCGTGTCTTTGGACTTGACCGAAGCTTGCTGGAAAGTAACATTGCTGAATCTTCACATCAGCTAGAGTCTGTAGGTTCAAGAGCCAGGATTCCCACTGTGATCGGAGATCATCAGATAGCGGTTCATCCCATCCGGTATTCTCTCGGCACATCTGCTGGACTATTTGCTTCCCCACTAGAATAAAAGACGCTATGAAGCAGAGTGGGTCGTAAATAGATGCTACCGTTGACAAGTCACTTGTCTCACAACAATCCTGTGGCTGCTTCCAATTGCATCACCATAGTCGACACAGGGATTCACACAGCCAATGATACTCCAGCCAAGGTCTGTTCTTTGGGCAAATGGCTCATTGTCTTTGCCGTCCACAACCTCTCTAGGTAGCAGGGCTTGAGAACAATTGTGACCTATGAGCAGGGCAATGTCACATTCAATTAAAGGAGCAATCTCTTCGGTAAGGTGCTCTAGGTGAGGCCATGCTCTTGCTGTTTTAGGTGTAGGGATGTGACTTAGATTGACAGGAATGAACTCTCTTGTGTAAGTTACTGGGAGAGGAATCTTCTTCGATGAATAAAAGCCTCTGACTTGCAACCCAGTTAACTTATGACTAGTAATGTCTGTACTTCTGGATGCCAACGTGGAGAGTTTCAATTGCACAGGCTCCTTCTGTATGTCCAGAGTGTTGGCCTTTTCATGCAAAACAAAGGTGGTGTCACTTTGTTTGTCCAGAAGTGCATATAAGAGAACCTCATTGTCTGGGTTACTTGTTGTGGATAACCATACTGGCATAACCGAGGAGGTATGGGTACTGTTCACATCTTGCACCACCAGGTGAGAAGTTACCTCATTTAATGTTGCATCAGTCTGTTGACACTCTAATCTTTCCTTTGACCTTTCTTTCTCCCTTGAGTGTTTCCCACTCTCCTTTCTTTCGTCATCCCAATGTTCTCTCTTTCTGTCCTCCTTGGCTCGATCTTCGTGCAAACATGTTGGATGCTTCCTTTTACACATGTCGCAGACATCTTCCAGTCTTTGTACCTTAAAGGGTCTCCACTGAAGACAGAAGGCTCTGGTACAGGCAGACGACTTGCATTGATTGACTCTGCTATTGCACTGGCAAGTGATGCAGTGCTATGCTCTTGATGGACACTAATAGCAGGTTGCTCCCTTGTGGCAGTTTGTGTTAACACAGCAGGTTATACATTTGCACCAGTTTGTGTCATATGATGCACTGGGAGATTTCTTGATTTAGATACAGGTTTCTTTTGCCTAGGTTCACACTTGTGGAGCAATTTTGATATCTCTTGATCTGAGTCCACTTCTTGTGTATAGACTTGCAGTCTTGCTTTTGCGGCATGCATCTTCTTGACTGTCTCTAAGCATTCTATCTTCATGCGCTTCTCTTCTAAAGCTTTCTGCCTTGAAGCATTTTCAGCTTCTTGTAATACAAGTCTCTGTCTGTTCTCATTTTTAAGTGTGTCAAGCTCTTGTTTCTCACGTTCCATTTCTTGTAATAATACTTCCAAGGTAGCTTGAGTTGCAGCTAACTCCGCTGCAGCTTCTTGTATCTTTGCAGAGGACAGACTTGAACATCTTGAACTTAAGCTTGAACCTTTTATAGACTTAACTCCTTGAGAGCCCACATTGTATCTCTGGGATGCTGCAGATAAAAACAGAGTCAGTCTCAACCTAGCATGCTTGATCGTCATTAGAATCTTGTCCTTTATCCGTTTCTTCAGTCAGATCCCTTTGCAAGATCTTTCTTGTGAAAGCATCACGTGTCCAGCAAGTCTCTTCATCAGGTGCCTTATGTTGACGCAAGTCTTCATAGGTTTGTTGAAGATCTGTTGAAGCATGGTGGATTTTAGTCATGTGGTCTTGCAGTATCTCATTTAGGAGGGATCTGTCATGTGTCTTTTTAGCCTCTGTAATGGAAATCTGCCCTTACTATGTATTTCTTATTATATAATCATATATAATAGTCTCTCATATGATGATTCACTTTCTCTTGACATGCACATTAAACTGACCAGACCTAAATTCCTTTAGGGAACAGGCGTCTGACTTTAATAAAATGACAAAACTCTGACTGATAGTACACTTCTGACCTGCCATAAAGAGAGACCTCGGACTGATAACGGTCATCGCACTTTGCGAGGAACACGTTATCACCGAAAGTGGCTCCAACCAGGTTTTAAATCTTAACTTACAATGTTCTGATTAACTGTCTGTCTGCCACATTCCTTTTACGCACGAAGACGATGTAACCCTGAAACCCTAAGACTTCACACCCCTTCCCTTCACTTCCCCACCTTCCTTTTGTTTGTATCTCATTATAAATATCTGTGCTTTTTCCTGTTATCACTTGTGAGTCCTCATCCAGCTGAGCATGCACTCGGTTGTTTGACAGCTCACCTTCTTGCAAGAATACATTAAAATATAAAAGACACTCTGGTCGGATCAATTCTCTTTATTTCCAGTACAAAATATATTTTTTCCACAACAAAATTGGTGTCAGAAGTGGGATCCCTTGAGAGATCGTCTGGTAAAAGCTATTCAACGGAGGACGGTGACTGATCATCCAGGAGAAAATCTTGACCCTTTTCAACATCCTCCTGCCTCTACCTCCACAAAAAGCCTTGGGAGACGAGAGGGCCGATCCCAACAGCAGCTCCTGGCCTTGTCTCCACTGGGATCCCAAAGAACCCGCTTGGGGCCAATCATCTATTCATTCGGTGAGATACTGAAATTTTGATAATTGATCCAGATAATACAAGTATTTTGAGTGAGTTTTTTGTATAAGATATACAGTGGGGCAAAAAATTGGGTATTTGATTGGGGAAATAAATTAGTCAAATTATTTTAGAGATCTCTTGATATTTCTTTTTCATGACTGCTGTGAGGGTCCAGAGAGAGAGAGAGTAGTATTTTGGGTAAATACTGACTAAAGGAGGACGGGAAAAAAAGGGTGGATATTTGATAGTCATTTTTTAATACCTGCTGTTTCAGATAAAGCAGATAGACGTCAAAATCTTGGAGTCCTTTGACCTAAGAGATCTGCCTGTTAACGATTGACATACCGGTCCCAACAGTGAAGAGACGGTAAACAGGAGATCTAAGTGTGAAACAGTCTTGACCCCGATTGTGCCAGAAACAAATTGGGGACTCACAGTGACGGCTGTGTTTAGAGTGATAGTGTACACTACCTTTGAATCAGAATGGGTGCAAAGCAGGGAAAGACTCAGGCTCCTCCACCTGAGGGACCCATAGTGACAGTCATGAAAAACAAATTGGTGAAGAAAAGTTGCAAACATTTGGTTGAATGGACCGCTTTATGTGGCTTCCCCAAGGGGGGGTCGCTCAGCCTGAACCAGCTAGCTCATCTAGAAGCAGAGATAAATAAGAAAGAAGTACAAGTACTAAAAAGACATGGATAAAAGGGGAAGATTTGCATGTTTTTGGAAAGTCACAGAAGGTGTTTGAGGATGTGGAAGGATGAGGCCTGAGAAAAGGGAGAGAGAAAAACACAGAAGGGATTATCTAAAGAACGTGAAAACACATTAAGAAGGACTCAGATAAGGAATGGTGATGCTTCTCAGGCTGTCTCTCTCTGTCCCTCTCTGCCTAAGGTGGATCCTGATCTCGACACATGCCCACCTCCCTACGCTCCTGCACAGCCTGAGCCGCAGATTCCAGACGCTCCACAGGCAGACCCACCACCCGACCCGACCACGCAGCAGACCACCCAGATCACCCAAACCCGAGGCTGGAGACTGGGACCGAGACTGAGGAAAGTGAGTGTGACTCGGAGCCACAGCCAGAGGCCAGCATTAAGATTGCAGCTGGGGCTAAAGCTAGAGTCAAAGCTGAACCTGGGACAGCCCTAGCCCTAACACTCCCGATGGTGCAGGTGGCAGGCCAGGGCGGGCCATGATGTTCATGGTTCATAGGACCATGGACTCAGAAAGACATGATGGATGCCCTGGCACACCTGCCTGACCCGACCGTCTCTGGCACACGATTCTCTGATGAGCTCCTCATTTTCTGCAAAGAGTTCAGCCCCACCACACATGAACTCAAGTCTCAGACGTCTCCTAATGAAGAAACTGGGACCGGCCGCCTACAGCAAAGTCCGCTCAGCATGCCAAGGAGAGGCGAGACAGGTTCACCCTGTCTGGGAAAATGAGGGAAAATGCAGCATACCTGAATGTGCTGAACAACCTGATGACAACTTTGAAAGTGGCTTTCCCGAAGAAAGTCGACATTACCAAAATATCGGACTGCAGGCAGCAGCGTGATGAGACGGTGATTAACTACTACACCAGACTCCATCTGCTTTTCAGACGAACACAGTGGCATGACCGAGCCGACTGAAAGGGGTGACACACCAACGCTTTGGGAGAGCCACATGATAAAGTGGTTCCTGGACGGGCTGCTGCCTCACATCTCAGCAGCCATAAAGAAGAGCTGTGTGGGCTATGAAGACGCCCGCCTCACCTGAGCTCATCCGACATGCCAAGCATGCAGAAAGACAGATTGCTGCCGAAAAGACAAAGAAGAGCGACGAAAGAGAAAAACAGGCTCACGCTGCCCATCTCCTCCTGGTCAAAACTTTCGCCGAAAACATGGCCGGGAAGGAACAACAACGACCGGCACGTAATGGTGGAGGGGACCTGGCTTCAACAGACGAGGAAGGGATCATGACAGGAGGGGCCGCGGCCGACGGGGAAGAGACGAGTGCTACTTATGCTGGAAGAGGGGTCACTGGGCTGCCGACTGTCCCGAGGGAGAAGATGACGGCGGGGCCTGGGATGCCGGCACCCATCAGAAGTCTGACTGAACCGAGAGGGAGGAGGGGGCATGTGGAGAGAGAGGAGCCATCTTCCAGCGGCAGCAGACAAGGAGAAGTGAGACACACACACACACACGCTATGCGCAATGAAGAACAGCTTGCTCTACTAACCACACACACACAAACACTAGGCGACACAGCAACAGAGCATTTAGAAGTAAAAGATGTGAATGAGGGAAACACAGCACAAACACACGGCACACGCAATGAAGAACAGCTTGCTCTACTAACCTGAACACACACAAACACTTGTGGAAGCAGCAATACAGCATTTAGAGACAAAAACAAAAGCTGTACCTTTCACTGAAACGTATGCTAAATATGCCACATGAACCATTTCAGATTTTGCCAGAGACTGTGCTCACAGTGGGGGGTAAAAACATCACTTTTCTTGTTGACTCCAGAGCAACACATTCAGTAATTAGAACAAAAGATCTTTCAGCCCCAAAACTTAGCGGTAGATACATGCACTCTCTGGGTGCTTCAGGAGCAGTTATTAAGGAGAGATTCACAGTTCCAATGACCTGCATCCACCACGATGATACTGCTTCTCCTCTTGCATGCTTTTCTGTCTTCAGACTGCTGCCCTGTTAATCTCTTGGGCAGAGACCTCATGTTGTCCCTGGGCATTAGTTTAATATCAACACCAGATGGCCTCCAGGTTGTCAGAAATATGCCTGCTTCACATGTCGTTTGTGCAGTACAGCTCCTCCATTCCTTTGCATGTGTATGAGTGGAAGTTTCCTCTTTCTCTTGCTACAGACATGTTGAATATGGCCCATGCTATTATGCCTGAATATGCACAGTTTGTGTCTCCAGAGCAGCTGCACTGTACTGCTTATGTGTCTCAAGGTCCTGACCCTGAGTGTGATAAAGAATTCTCTGCCGAAGTGAAGGATTCACTTCATTGCTCTGCTTTGTTTTGGTCTGTAAGCAGGAGCGTTATCTCAGTGACGCTGAGCTCTGCTCAGCAGCGTGTGTTCCTGGTGGAAAACTCCCACCCCCACATTGCCCTGTCTAAATCTTCTTCTGAAGAATGGAAAGATTTGGGTCTTTTCACACTGAAATGCAACTCCATCTCTGACTGGGAGCCTACAGGTGATACCAAAATCTTGTGCTCGCCATCAACAGGTATTTATAAACGACCTCTTTCTCTTGACGTTCATGCATTCAGATCTGTACACCTGGTTGATGAATATGACAAATTCTCTCCACACACTGAAGCATTGATCTCTGACTCTTCTCTCCTCCTTCCAGCCTTGCAGAAGGTGCCGTCCTCTTTGTGGGCTAGGGGAAAGTATGATGTCGGTTTGATAAAGAATGCTCAACCTGTGGTGATCACGCCTAAATCTTCTTATAGACCATGTAAACAGCAGTATCCCCTGAAGCAGGAAGCTATTGATGGAATCACACCTGTCTTCAATTCTCTCTTACAGGCTGGCGTAATAGTCCCCTGTAATGACTCACCTGTCCGCACTGCCGATCTTCCCAGTGAAAAAAGTCAGAGATGAAGGTGCCCCTACAGAGTGGAGGTTTGTTCAGGATTTACAGGCAGTAAATGCGGCGGTCCAGCCCAGGGCACCTAATGTGCCTAACCCGTACACCATTTTGTCTCAAGTACCTCCCGATGTTATGTGGTTTTCAGTTGTTGATCTTTCGAATGCCTTTTTCAGTGTCCCTGTTGACCCTAACAGCCAATTTTGGTTTGCTTTTAACTTCAACGGCAGACCATACATATTCACCCGCCTTTGCCAAGGCTATTGCGAATCACCCACGCTGTACAATGAGGCCTTGAGGGATAGCCTGGCGCCCTTTCGTGCTCTCTCCAGGTACAGCGCTCTTGCAGTATGTTGATGATTTGTTGATTGCTTCTCCCACCCGAGAGCAGTGTAAATGTGATACTGTGACCCTACTCAAACATCTAGCTGATGAAGGCCATAAAGCGAGCCTTTCCAAGCTGCAGTTTTTGCAAGAAAAAGTAACATTTTTAGGTCACGATATTTCGGGACTTGGGAAGACTTTGTCTCCAAAGCGTGTCTCAGCCATCTTAAACCTGCCTAAACCGCTAACAAAGAAACAGCTCATGTCCTTTTTAGGGATGTGTTCTTTTTGCCGCTCATTCATTCCTAACTATGCTCCTTTGGAGGCTCCCCTTAGCTCTCTGATTCATGGGAAGAACCTCTCCTCTCATGACAAAGTCACATGGACCCGTGAGGCTGACCAGGCTTTCTCAGACCTTAAATTAGCCCTGCAGTCTTCTCCCACTCTTGGGCTGCCTGACCCCACTAAACCTTTCACACAGGCAGTTGATGAACGTGACGGCTGCATGACCTCAGTTCTTCTTCA
This sequence comes from Scortum barcoo, assembly GCA_023238725.1. Taxonomy (NCBI): domain Eukaryota; kingdom Metazoa; phylum Chordata; class Actinopteri; order Centrarchiformes; family Terapontidae; genus Scortum; species Scortum barcoo. The sequence goes on along the minus strand of CM041546.1, from coordinate 14,599,461 downwards.
AACTCACGGTGATAAACTCCGACCTGTAGCATATTTCTCAGCTAAATTGGATCCAGTCGCTGCAGGGCACCCGCGTTGCCTCCGTGCAGTGGCTGCTGCTGAAAAAGCTCTGCTGGCGTCTCGAGACATTGTAGGTTACGCGCATGTAACGCTGCTCGTCCCTCATGCGGTGTCTCTCATTCTCCTCGAGCAAAAGACTTCGCACCTGTCCGCAGCTAGGTGGCTTCGATATCACACACTTCTGCTGGACATGCCTAATGTAACTGTTAAACGTTGCAATGTTTTAAACCCTGCTTCTCTCCTTCCAGGACCTGGATGATGGGGAGCCACACAATTGCTTGGCTGAGCTCCAAGTAGTGTGTTCTCCCAGACCTGATCTTTCTGACACTCCCTTGACCAACCCTGATCTCATTCTGTATGTTGACGGTTCCGCGACTCGGGACGCGTTAGATGCTATTTTGCTCCCCAAAGCCATCTCTGTCTGTAAGTGTGCAGCACACACACATGCCTCTGATGGTGTCTCCACTGGGGAATGCAAGCAGACGCCGACGCCACGCCAAAACAGCAGCAGCAGCAGCCCCTCCCTGACTCATCTCGGCTCCAACTAACACACACACTTGTCTCTATTCCTCCCTCTCTCTCAGCTCTTCAGTCGTTCTCTACTCCAGCTGAGAGACGTCTATGGGCACCTCGTGTGGTGCCTCTTGTAGAGATTCCGTGTGGTGGGGGCCCTGTGGTAATCCATGCCTTTCCTCCACTTTTTTCCTCACTATGCCAAGTTGACACATGGGTCAGACCATGTGTCAAAAGGGGGGATGCTAGCTATGATCAACACACACTGGCTCACAAAAGGGTTTTCAGTATATGCTCAGAAGTACTGTGCATACCACCCAGCCAGTGGAGGTGCTGTTGAGAGAGAGAATGGGACACTTAAAGCCAAATTGGCCAAAACTTGTGAAGACACAGGTCTTCCATGGACAAAAGCACTGCCCTATTGTTCTGATGTACATGAGGATGAGGAGAAGGGCCCTTTGCACAGGTTTAAGTCCTTATGAAGTTTTGTTTGCAGCACCGCCACACATCGGAGCAGAACACCCGGAGGGAGCCACCTCCCTCAACCTGCCGTTTGTGAAAATGCCATGCTAACCTACTGTATTAACCTCTCTCGTACCCTGTCTAGCATCAGACAACAGGTGACAGCTGCTTTGCCTCCTCCTGCCTCCAATCCCCTGCACTCCCTGCAGCCTTGGGAGACTTTGTCGTGGTGAAAGACTTCAGGAGAAAGCACTGCATGCAGGCTAAAGCATGCTGGCACGGACCGTTCCAGATCCTCCTCACCACTCACATGGCTGTGAAAGTGGCAGAACGAGAGCAACTTGGATCCACGCCAGCCACTGCAAAGGGTACCAGCACCTGCAGAATCACCATCCACCGATCACGACACACACACCATCACTGACTTCTGTTGATTCTTAAGAAGTCCGACGCTGATCAACACAACAGTTGAGTGTGAGCCTTGAGCGCCTGCTCCTGTTGCTACGCTGACTAACACAAAACACCATACACGGATACCGACAAGGCTGAGCACACGCACACATGAGTGAAATACTGAGATTTCACCACCGCTGGACGACGATGGAACAGCCAGCACCATGGCATCCATTTAGACAGACAGCCGGCAGCATGTGTGGGCTCAGAGGTTCTCTGTGCTGTCTCTTGTTATTGACAACTGTGTCATTGTGTTTCCAATTCTATTTGTTTATGAGATTCCCACAGCGACTCCAACTTCTGACCCTCTGACTACCAGTACACCCATGACAAAAGATCCTAAAATCCTGACTTTCTCTGTCTGACTGCTTACCCTGACAGTTTGGCCTCAGACGTTGGTGATGATGCATCTACAGTGTAAAGGTGTTTAGAGGGGTGCCTGGCTAGGAGATAGAGATGAGAAGTGATACAAGCATTAATCCTGCGGTGCGAAGGATTAAATAGAATGAGAGGGCAAGTCAGGGCACAGAGAATGAGCTTAAAGCTAACACTGATCACACTGACAATGGTACATTACACCAACTTCCCTGACTTATTTCTTTTCCTTATATCTGACTGCTTACATGACTCAGACTTAAGGGATGATGTTGATGAGTAAATGTGTTGTTCTTTTTTGTACTTGCTAATGCTTTGTTTTTGATTATGTTTCACAGAACAGATGAATTTCCTCAGGTTTCTCTTTATGATGACCTAGTCTGAATTTGTGTAAATTTCTAGGTTTTTAATGTTGAAGCATGGTGAGATTTTGAGTCAGTGGTCTTGCTTTTGTCATTCTGGTTGATCAATATCATATGATCTTTTTAGGGGGGAAATGTAATGGAAATCTGCCCTTACTATGTATTTCTTATTATATAATCATATATAATAGTCTCTCATATGATGATTCACTTTCTCTTGACATGCACATTAAACTGACCAGACCTAAATTCCTTTAGAGAACAGGCATCTGACTTTAATAAAAGACAAAACTCTGACTGATAGTACACTTCTGACCTGCCATAAAGAGAGACCTCGGACTGATAACGGTCATCGCACTGCGAGGAACACGTTATCACCGAGTGGCTCCAACCGGTTTTAAATCTTAACTACAATGTTCTGATTAACTGTCTGTCTGCCACATTCCTTTTACGCACGAAGACGATGTAACCCTGAAACCCTAAGACTTCACACCCCTTCCCTTCACTTCCCCACCTTCCTTTTGTTTGTATATCTCATTATAAATATCTGTGCTTTTCCTGTTATCACTTGTGAGTCCTCATCCAGCTGAGCACACGCACTCGGTTGTTCTGACAGCTCACCTTCTTGCAAGAATACATTAAAATATAAAAGACACTCTGGTCGGATCAATTCTCTTTATTTCCAGTACAAAATATATTTTTTCCACAACACCTCCCTTACAAGAGATTTCCACTTCTTGTAAGCTGTTGTAAAACTATTCAAAAGCCTTTTAGATTTTCTCTCTTGGAATTCTTGACCCTTTTCAGTGAGTGTTCGGTTTCTCTGACTTCTTCTTGGTCCTTCTTGGGCAGCAGCTTGTTTCTCAACACCAACCTCACTCTCTTGTAATGAATTTGTGTTTAAATTTGCATCAATAAGATTTTTAGATTGCTGCTGTACTTCTATAGCTTCAGTATTACCGTGATACACAGCCATGTTAGAATTATTTGAGTTAACCTAACATGTATTTTGGTTGAGTTTTTTTATTGAGTTGAGTATTTTAAATGTACAGTGGGGCAAAAAAGTATTCAGTCAGCCACCAATTGTGCAAGTTCTCCCACTTAAAAAGATGAGAGAGGCCTGTAATTTTCATCATAGGTACACTTCAACTATGAGAGACAGAATGGGGGGAAAGAATCCAGGAAATCACATTGTAGGATTTTTAATGAATTAATTGGTAAATTCCTCTGTAAAATAAGTATTTGGTCACCTACAAACAAGCAAGATTTCTGGCTCTCACAAGACCTGTAACTTCTTCTTTAAGAGGCTCCTCTGTCCTCCACTTGTTACCTGTATTAATGGCACCTGTTTGAACTCGTTATCAGTATAAAAGACACCTGTCCACAACCTCAAACAGTCAGACTCCAAACTCCACTATGGCCAAGACCAAAGAGCTGTCAAAGGACACCAGAAACAAAATAGAAACAAAATTGTAGACCTGCACCAGGCTGGGAAGACTGAATCTGCAATAGGTAAGCAGCTTGTTGGTGTGAAGAAATCAACTGTGGGAGCAATTATTAGAAAATGGAAGACATACAAGACCACTGATAATCTCCCTCAATCTGGGGCTCCATGCAAGATCTCACACACCGTGGGGTCAAAATTATCACGAGAACTGTGAGCAAAAATCTGAATGACCTGCAGAGCGCTGGGACCAAAGTAACATGAAGGCTACCATCAGTAACATACTACGCCTGCCAAGGGACTCAAATCCTGCAGTGCCAGACGTGTCCCCCTGCTTAAGCCAGTACATGTCCAGGCCCGTCTGAAGTTTGCTAGAGAGCATTTGGATGATCCAGAAGAGGATTGGGAGAATGTCATATGGTCAGATGAAACCAAAATAGAACTTTTTGGTAAAAACTCAACTTGTTTGTCGTGTTTGGAGGAGAAAGAATGCTGAGTTGCATCCAAAGAACACCATACCTACTGTGAAGCATGGGGGTGGAAACATCATGCTTTGGGGCTGTTTTTCTGCAAAGGGACCAGGACGACTGATCCGTGTAAAGGAAAGAATGAATGGGGCCATGTATCGTGAGATTTTGAGTGAAAACCTCCTTCCATCAGCAAGGGCATTGAAGATGAAACGTGGCTGGGTCTTTCAGCATGACAAGTGATCCCAAACACACCGCCCGGGCAACGAAGGAGTGGCTTCGTAAGAAGCATTTCAAGGTCCTGGAGTGGCCTAGCCAGTCTCCAGATCTCAACACCATAGAAAATCTTTGGAGGGAGTTGAAAGTCCATGTTGCCCAGCGACAGCCCCAAAACATCACTGCTCTAGAAGAGATCTGCATGGAGGAATGGGCCAAAATACCGGCAACAGTGTTTGAAAACCTTGTGAATACTTAGTTTCCACCATAATTTGCAAATAAATTCTTTAAAAATCAGACAATGTGATTTTCTGGATTTTTTTTCTCATTTTGTCTCTCATAGTTGAGGTATAACCTATGATGAAAATTGGAGACCTCTCTCATCAAGTGGGAGAACTTGCACAATTGGTGGCTGACTAAATATACTGCTCACAAAAATTAAAGGAACACTTTTTTTATTGGGCCTGGCATGAAATCAGTTAAACCTGTCTGATAATTTTCTGGTTGGTTAAGCAGCTGAGGGCATCGTTAATCACTTTTAGCTGTATTGGTGTTCATGGAATTAACAACAGGTGCACCACAGTGGCAACAATTAGAAAACCCTCAAAACAGGACTGGTTTTACATGTGGAGGTCATTTCAAGTTTCTCCCTCTTGATCTTTTTTGGCTGATTTTTCACTCGTGCTGGTTTTGGCTTGAGTAATTATCTCTACTGGCAGTATGAGGCGAGTCCTTAACCCTACAGAAGTTGCACAGGTTGTCCAACTTCTCCAGGATGGCACATCCACACATGCTGCAGCAAGAAGGTTTAATGTGTCTCCCAGCACAATCTCCAGAACATGGAGGAGATTTCAGGAGACTGGTGGTTATTCTCGGAGAGCTGGACAGGGCCGTAGAAGGTCCTCAAGCCATCAGCAAGACCGATACCTGCTCCTTTGTGCAAGGCGGAACAGGCTGAGCACTGCTCGTGCCCTACAGAATGACCTCCAGAGGGCCACTGGTGTGAATGTCTCTACCCAAACAATCAGGAACAGACTTCATGAAGGTGGCCTGAGGGCCCGGACGTCCTGTAGTGGGCCCTGTGCTCACTGCCCAGCACCGTGGAGCTCGACTGGCATTTGCTGAAGAACACCAGAATTTGCAAGTCCGCCACTGGCGCCCTGTACTTTTCACAGACGAGAGCAGGTTCACCCTGAGCACCTGTGATAGACGTGAAAGAGTCTGGAGAAGACAAGGAGAACGTTATGCTGCCTGCAACGTCGTTCAACATGACAGGTTTGGTGGTGGGTCAGTGATAGTCTGGGGAGGCATATCCATGGAGGGACGCACATAGACCTCTACTGCCTAGGAAATGGTTCTCTGACTGCCATAAGGTATCGAGATGAAATCCTTCAGCCCATTGTCAGAGGCCTACGCTGGTGCAGTAGGTCCTGGTTTCCTCCTAATGCACGACAATCCAGATTGATGGATTGGAGACCTCATGTGGCAAGAGTATGCAGGCAGTACCTGGAGGATGAAGGAATTGAAACAATTGAATGGCCTTCACGATCCCCTGACTTAAACCCAATAGAACATGTGTGGGACATTATGTTTCGGTCCATTAGGCGCCGCCAAGTTGCTCCTCAGACTGTACAACAGCTCAGGGATGCCCTCACACAGATCTGGGAGGAAATGCCACAAGACACCATCCGTCGTCTCATTAGGAGCATGCCGCGACGTTGTCAAGCATGCATACAAGCTTGTGGGGGCCACACAAGATACTGAAAAGCATTTTGAGTTGCAGAAATTAAGTTTTTGAAAAAATGGACTAGCCTGCCACATCTTCATTTCACTCTGATTTTAGGGTGTCTACACAATTGAGCCCTCTGTAGGCTGAAAACTTTTATTTCCATTAAAAGACTTGGCATCCTTTTGTTCCTAAGACATTGCCCTGTCGTTATTTGTATAGATATCCAACTTCATATTGAGATCTGATGTATCTAATGTGTTTCTTTAAAGTGTTCCTTTAATTTTTGTGAGCAGTGTACTTTTTTGCCCCACTGTATAAAACCCATTTTGGGGTCTAATTCCAGAGCGAGCGTACTCAGCTTACTGCTAGGGGACACCGGCTTGCCAGCTCTGAGGCATCTGACTTCCTCAGAGAAGCAGTTGGCTTGGCTGGCCTTCAGCAGGTGGACTTCTGCATCTCGAAGATCACACAGAGGCGAAGCGACTGCTGAGCAGCTTTGACCAGCTCTCTCCAGCTGCAGAACTGGGTGACATCTGGTATCTTGAGTGGTGAGCTTGTCTGTGTGAGGGCACAAAAAACACTCTGTTTGACCTCACTACTGTCCTCTGGCTCCGTGGTGCTAGGACATGAAGGCCATTCATCCAGTGGACGTCGAAGGAATGCTGGATCCACTGGATCCCTGGATCCACTGACTTGGTGCTGCCAGCTCAGCTAGAGTCTTGCCACGTGTGAGATCGTCGGCTGGATTGTTAGCTGTATCCACATACCTCCAGGTGTGTGAGGCAGTCAATTCCTGGATCTCCCACGAAGACCTTGAACCTACAGGATTGAGATGTCAGCCAGGTGAGAACTGTCATGAAGTCAGTCCATAAGAAGGTGTGGGCAATGCATAAGGTGAGCTCCTTGTGAATGAGGGAGGTCAGCTGGGCTCCTGTCAGCACTGCACAGAGCTCTAACCGTGGCATTGACTGCTGGCATTTTCGGGCCACCCTAGACCTTGCCATGACGAATGAGACGTGGACAGTGTCATCACTTGTTGTGGTGAGGTACGCCACTGAACCATATGCTTGCTCGGAGGAGTCACAGAAGACATGGAGTGTGTACTCTGTGGTGTCAGCAGCAAGCTCCAATGGTGCATAGGTTTGAGGGATGGAGATGTTGGTCAGCTCGGGGAGTTCTCTCTCCCAGCTGGACCAGGCCTGGAGGATGTCAGGAGGGAGGTTTGGGTCATCCCAGCTCCTCTTCTTTGCCCACAGCCTCTGGACAAGGATCTTGGCCCGTGTTGTGTACAGGATAATGATCCCAAGTGGATCATACTGGCGGGCGAGCACCTTATATATATATATATATATATATAGGGCACATAGCAGGGATCTCACTGGAGGCTTTGGCTTGTAACCGAGCCGATCAGTTGACAATGCCGTTGCAGACCGAGAGCAGGCTCCTGTGGATCGTTATTCTTCTCGGCTAGCCACAGCTTTGTGCTTTCAGATCTGGCACTGGAAGGCAAATGGGAGACAACAGATGAGAAGTTATTTGCCCACTGTTGAATCTCGAATCCTCCTGAAGCCAGACACTGTCGCATCTTGTCCACAAGAAGCTTGGCTGACTCAGCCGTTGACAGGCTCTGAAGACAATTGTCCACATAGAAAGACTGTTTGATGGACTTCAGGACATCTTCATTTCCTGCAGCACTCTTTCACATGCTTTTGCAGAGCAAATGTCGAACAACTTGGGCTGCTTGGGGTACCAAATGGCAAGACTTGCCACTGGTAGACATCAGGCTGTTCCTCTCTTTGCAGGTTTCTCCAAATGAACCTCAGCAATGGCTGGTCCTCAGGTAGAAGCCGAACCTGGTGGAACATGGTGGAACACCAATGAGTGATGGTCCGAGGGTTGGACCTGGGAGCAGCTGCTTGTTGAGAGAGAGACCACCATGATTGAAGGAGCAGTCGAAGTATGTGCCTTCAGTGCTGGTGCACCCTTCACCCGGAGCAGGGGTGTAGCATAGCGAAGCACATCACCAACCATCACTCTTTTGGTGCATGCTTCCAAGACGCTCACCGCCTTCTGGTCCAGGCAGGAACGCACTGCCAACTGCTCACTACAGAATGGAAGCACATCCAGCTACCAGAGGCGTTAGCGGTGTTGGTAGGTGTCATCTGGTGTTGGCTTAAAGGTGGTGTAGTAGCATGAGGCAGCATGGGACTGGGAACCATCTGGGCCCTGGAGCGCCCAGCCAAGTGCTGTATGGATTGCTACAGGTCCTTCCTTTGGACCAAACCTGACAGGTTCTGTGGCGGTGATCAGGTGAGTATAATCTGCACCAATAAGCAGCAGTGGTTGCACCTTATTGAAGCTCTGCAGTTGTAACCCCCTCAGGTGGCAGTAGTGTCTCTGGAGCGCTGCTATTGGGTAGGACTGCTCCGTCAGAGTAAGTCGACCTGCTGTGTAGGCCCTCTCAACCAAATGCTATTCTTATGGATTTGCTGGAGAGGCTACATGGAAGTCCACTGATGCTCCAGTGAGGTGAACAACATCCTGACGAACAGTCCGCAGGGTGAGGGACTCCGCTCTGCCTTTGAGCCCCAGGTCTCGAACTGCAGCTGGCAGTATTATGGTGCGTTCGGCCCCATCATCGAGGATTGCATAGGTCTGCAGTGATTTGGTCCCATGACTAATGATGATTAGCACCACCTTGAGGTATACTTTCCCTCCTTGCATAGAGTTAGTGGCTGAGGTGCAGTCTTTGGGTGTGAGGAGGTAGAGGCCCGGGCCTGGCCTGGCGACATCGTGGAGCACTTTCAGGTGGACCTCCTGACATTCACTGCATGGTTTCTTTAAGGTGCAGCTCTCTTGGCTGTGGTTAGTACGGCCACAGTTACGACAGTGCTTGCCATCTGCTATCCACTTCTCAGTTTCCTGTGTTGAGCATTGAATAATGTCTGGACACTGTGAGAAATAGTGCTCTGTACTCTTACAGAAGAGACACATCCTTTTAAACCTTTGCTGCCTAGGTGTTGGCCGGGGAATCTCAGCAGATTTAGGCTGGTCGGCGGCGTGATACACGGAGACAGGCTGAGTCCGAGGTCGGGGAGCAGGGACAGGTCTGTCTCTTTTGGCAGGCTGTGCTCCTTCAGTTCGATGGCGCTGTGCCATTTTTGTGGACAGTCTCTGAGCCTCTGCCTTCACCTTGAGCCAATCTGCGAGGTCTCTGAGGTTGTATGGGTTTAGGCTGCTGGTGCTGAGGCGCCCCTCAGCCTCTGTATTTGCAGATGGTCCACAAAATTGTCCCTCATTTGTCTAGGGAGTTTGCTAAGTAGCCGGTTAACATGGCCAGTAGACATCACTTCCATCCCATTTGGCCCTTCCAATGAAGTTAGCATTCCCACTAGCAGATCAACGTTGAGGGCAAAGCTCTGGAAGGCTTTGGGGTCTCCTGATTTGAGATCAGGAGAGTTCAGGATGGCTGCAATCTCACTTTGTGCCAACTGATGCGGCTGCCCATACTGTCTCTGCAAAGCCTCCATGGCGGCGGTGTAGGGTTATACATAATGTCTGCATGACTGAGCTATTAGCTTGGCTTCACCCAGGACCAAGTGTTCCATAAGCACACTGTATTTGTAATGCTCAGAAAGCTCAGTGTGTGGATTGAGCAAATGGTCCAGTGCCATCTTTAGGTCAGCAAACTCTCTCTCACTGTCATATACCAATTTAGGCAGTTCAGGTACTGGAACTGGTTGTCTGGGGGACTTGAAGCTTTAATGCTGCAGTTGTGGCTCATCCTGAAACAGTGGCAGAGGGGGGCTAATAACTACTTAGGAGCCTGACCAGGGTGACTGGTATAGTGGGATGCTCATATTGAGATTGGTTGATGGCTGTAGGACAGGAGAACCCTGGCTGATTTGGTAGCTCTGCTCTAAGGGAGCTACTGATAGGGGGCTCATTTGGCCTGTTAGCTGGCCAGGCAAGTCTCTACCACGCATCGCCATGTTCCACTCGCTCACCTTGTCGGCCGCTAATGGCGATGAGAGGGGCTGAGGGGAGGGGATAGCGTGCGCTCCGTGCAGCTGGTCCTCTATACGCACAGACTCAGTCTGTAGGCTGAGTGGCTGCTGCTGCGGTGCGCCGACGCTTTCACTTCGGTCTCTGTCGCAGGCACCGTGAGGAATGAGGGACTGTGGAAGGCTAACCTGGTAGCTTTCTAGATGAGCTGGAAGCTGTCGCTGCCCATGGCCATTGTAATCCGTGTGTCCATTTCGCCGTCACGAGTGAAGAAATCCGGCTCGAAGGACCAATATTGGAGAACCGTGAGGGGTGAGAAACTATTGTGCTAGGACTTCACCTGTGAGCGTCCGGTTAAAGAATAATAGGGACACCGATGACGTTTCTATTTCTTTATATGAAGCAGTCAGGTAAGTGGGCCACACACACAACACTGGCCAATGAGCACCCCCCAAAACATAAAAAGTAGCTGTCCCCCTAAACAGCCTGACCCAATATAAAACAGATCAACTAAAAGATGCCTGACTAAAATATTCAGATACTTAAATCAAGATTATATTTAACAAATTATCATATTATTAATATGCATCTGCATATCATCAGTGGGAATTTATAAGAGTAAGTATATTTTAATGCAAATACTTTTGTTCTTTTAAAAGTACGTTAGAGCTATTTTAAAGGCAGAATAGATTTAGATGTATTTTTAATAGAGAACATCTGCACGGTGCTGTTGCTGCTTTAAGTGAGAGACACGAGAGAGGCACCAAACGTGGGACCCTTAACTAAACATACACAAACCCATGAAGTCATTCAACATATGGAATTTCAGATACTACATTAACACACCGATCAGCTCCCGGTCTGTGCACACACACGCCTGCAACATGCACACACATCTTCACCTCCACTCGCCACCACGTTTTGAGGGATCGGAAGCGCCGCCCCCTGCTCCGCAACTGATCCCTCCGGATGAAGCGTCGGGAGAGAGATGCATGAACCTCCCACTTGCATGTGCGGCTGCAGAAAAACTTTCATCAGGACCGAGCTCAGCGGCGGGAGGGAGCCTCACACAGCGCGCAACAGGCTCATCTTTACGCGTCCGATCCGGGCTCTGCGCCGAGACGCTGCGCAAGTGAAAGTGATATCAGATCAGGCGGCTGCTGATCCGTGGAACTGGCTCGAGGAGCAAAAAAAAAAGACAAGAAGAAGGAAAAGTGTTGAGTTTGTGAAAGAAGGAACAACATATCTAAACCCAATTACTCCGGCACGTATCACATGGCGGAACAGGACAATATGGACAACTACCTCGCAGCTTTAGGTGAGTCGCATCAGTGTGCCTTTTACTGCAGCTGGAACCCTAAAAAACAAGTCAGCTCTCTCTCCCCTCCTACACAGCACGCACAGCCAGACCCAAGTTTCCTTTTATTTGAAACAATCTTGTTTTCATTTTTATTTCTCTTCTTGCCTATTGGGGTCATCTTTCTATGCAGCCTGCAATCACCACCTTGTCCTTTATACATGACCCCCCCCACACACACACACACACACACACAGGGTGTATTGACTCTGTCTGCACTGACAGTGGTGTGACTCCCTTTTCAGTAGAGTAACAATGAACTGCAGCTCATGTTATATCGCTTTGATCATTCATTGTCCTCTCTCAGATATAAATTCTGCCCTGAGGAAGATTGTGTGTCTGCTGAAGCCCACCAAAGAGATCACCCACGACCCGGCCACGGGGGCCATGAAGATCCGCACTCTCACCACCTTCAAGAACTTCGATATGGATTTTACCATCGGAAAAGAGGTTACCGAAGACCTGGGACCAGTTGATGGCCGGACCTGTCAGGTGTGGTTGTGTTGCTGTTTTTATTTTTTTTATGCACTTGAATGCTGACTTGTTTGGACAAGTGCTCAGACTTGTGTATACAGTGAATATACAGCACAATTACTTGTTATACAAGATTGCTTTGTGTGTTTAATCTGGAACATCTGAGGAAAGTTGACCCTCCTGCTGCTGGGATTTTTTCGTGTGTTGTAATCACCTCCCGCTGCTTAAAACCCTGTTTGAGTTGAAGTGACTAATGTGTGAGTTTGTGTGTGAGACAGAGAAAGCAGTGAATTTAAAATGAACACTGAACTAGTCTTCAGAACAACAGGAAACTAGAGCATGAATCAGAGCTGGCATTATGTTGAAAGAACATGTTTTTGAACTCATGGCCACAATCATGCTCTACACAAAGCCTCTTGTCCGTGTGGGATTGAGCGCGTGAGCCACTTTACGTACTAATTGCATGCAGTAACACAGCATCTCTGTGTGCTTATACAGACCACGGTGAGCTGGGACGGAGACAACCTGGTCTGTGTACAGCGAGGCGAGAAGGAAGGACGAGGCTGGACGCACTGGCTGGAGGGCAACAAGCTGCATTTGGTAAGGACGTGTGGAAGGCCGTGAAGTAGGCCAAAGCAGTGGAAGCGGGGGGGAAGACTGAACAAGGATAATGAAAACATAACGGGAAAAAGATGCTAAATGAGGGAGAGCATGAAAATAAGCCAGGGTTATTCATTGCCTTGTTGAGGTCAAAGGATGAGGTCTAGGGCAGCGGAGAGGGAAATGGGATTGTATTTTGGATACAATCCCAGGTTTGTGTATCACTCATTTCACTCTCCTTTTGATGTGCCAAACTGTCTTATTGATTCTCGCACCACCCCACCCACCCTCTACTTCCTCCTCCTATGCCCCCTCCTCTCTCCTCTCCTGTTTGCAGGAGATGAGAGTTCAAGGCGTGGTTGCCAAGCAAGTCTTCAAGAAGGCTGATTGAAGTAACCAAAAATGTGTTTTCATGACTAAGTAACTTTAGTGAATATAGTTAGGACTTTGGTACAAGATTTGAATAATGTTTATAGTTTTCTATAATATATATAGTTTTCTTTTATTATAATCCACATTAGTTTGAAATATCACAGTGATACTGGTACATGCTACATGTACTTAATTGTTTGTCTGATGGTACTTATTGAGCAGCATAGCACAATTACTTGTGTAAACATTTTCAACTTACTTCCTCATATTGCACCATCTGTCTTCATTATGTTATAAACAAATCATACATCAAGTCAGGCGTCACTGCTGCATCTTTAATACACTGCATCATTGTCCAAGAATAAAATGTTAGTGTGTGTGTGTGTATGTCTGCGTGTGTATGTGTGTATGTTATTGCTGCTGCATATCTTACAGTTTTATTTAAGTTCATAAATACTGAAATTCAACGGTCGAAATTTACATAAGAATGTTCAAACTTTAAAAGAAGAAACCACTTTTCATGTACAGTTTTCAGCCTGAATCAAAGGCTGGGGTTGGAACAATATAAGTTAAATTAGATATCCTTAAAAATACATTTACAAAGGTATAGTTTACATTAAAAGAAAAGTTTTATCAACAAATCATTGTTTTTTTCATTGTTGAAAAATGTTTCTAATTTCTCTACCTATCTGTTGTGCTCAGCCCCAAGTCCATTTGTTCATGCAAAAATATTGTACATATTTACAAACAGGCCACAGATATTTAGTTTAATTTAAACTAAACAGGCTTTGTAACTTTCTAAAACAGCTGGGAACTGTAGTTTTTAGCAAATGTGAGGGCATTTCTTATGGACTATTTTCTTCAGCGGATTCATTTACATTTGAAGCACATATTTAAAGCAGCAGAAATAATGACTGAAAATAAATAAAGGAACTTGTTTCCCAGTGCGACATTTATACCTTGTCTCAGGTCGTATATGTCTCAGTTGCGAAATGTTGTTTTTACTGACCTGCTATTTTTAACGAAGCAAAGATTAGTGAGGAGTCAGAGAAAAACCCAATGCATGGATGATGATTTTTTTATTTAATATCTTAACAATTATTGGATGGACTGACATTTAGTACAGACATTCAGAGGACCTTTATAACTTTGGTGACTTGCTGCTCTGGCGCCACCATGAGAGTCATGTTTGTGGTTTTGAGTGAAATGTCTCAGCAACTCTTGGATGGATTGCAATGACTTGTACTAATACCGCCTTCCCATCAGATCTAGTTGTACTGTCTGTTTCGTTCTGGTTAGTGAATATTAGCATGTCATAATACTAAACTGAGATGTTGAACATCATGAACTGTATTGCTGAACATCTGCACGTTAGCATCGTCATTGTGGGCATGTTAGCATGTTAGAGTTAGGATTTAACATTTAGTAAAGCCTGAGAGCTGCTAGTATTTCTGTAGTGTCTTCAGTACTATATTGGTGTAGTATGTTTATTCTTGTTTTATATGTCTTGTTTGATTGATGGAAAGATATATTAACTTTATTTCTTCTGTAATTTGTGCAGCGCTGGAATTGGTCGAACAGGCACTATTGTGGTGATTGATGTGATCATTGAGACCATCGACACTTTAGGTAAAGCTTTTTTTTTTATAAAGAAGTCAGGTTTTGAGATACCTATTGATTAAAAACTAACCCATTCAAAATATGCAGTTAATTTCCCTTCTGTTCCTTCGTCAAACTGCCTCCATTCTTTCCTATCTCACTTCCCTCTGCAGGTCTGGACTGTGATATTGACATACCCAAATACATCCAAATGGTACAAGAGCAGCGCTCCGGCATGGTGCAGACTGAGGCCCAGTACAAATTCATCTACCTGTCTGTGTCTGAGTACATACAGACCACCAAGGCCAAAGACTGCGTCTACATGTTAAGAGACAGGCACAGAAAATTCAAGAAGAAGACAGACACACCAGGAGTTAGTCTTTTCCATTTTCCTGGGTCTGAAATATAGATTGATACAGGAAAAAAACTGGAACAAGTATGAAAAAAGGAAAATAGGGACATGTGTGTCAGTAGGCCTTTGCACTTTCACCTGTTGAACACCAGAGCCAGTTATTTCAATGCCAGCAGAATGATACGTTATCAGAGAGTGACTTGTGAAAGATGAACATTGACCCAGAGACAGAAAACAATCGGCCACATAGACTAAACCAGTCACATGACCCCTGACTGAGTGTGTGATATCCCAAATGTCTCTCTTTCTCTCTTCCACAGGAAACTGAGACAGAGTATGGAAATCTGCAACTCAAACACCAACCAGTGAGCAGGAAGGTCTCAAAGTGAGTGGGCGGATGTTTGTGTGTGTCTCTGTGTATGACATGGTGTGTGTGTGTGTGTGATAAATTCACATCACTCCTCTAAACCTCACACTGCCACCCTACTTTCTTGTAAAAAGAAAAGACATAGTCAGCGTCTTTAGCCTTATGTCAGAGGACATTTTGTAGAGAGAAGAGTAATGTGTGGAGCATGCATCATTGTTGTAGCTGGACTCCACCTCAGTTTCATTTTTATGTCCTGAAGGACTGGACTAAAAAAAAGTTTTAATTTAAAACATGATTTATCAGCCTTTGAATGCTCCTCTTCTAAATTCACATTTTTTTGTTGTTGTTTGTCTTAAAGACTGGAAGTGCAGCTGGAAAATTAACCCTCGAATAAAGTCTGATTAGTGCATGAACTATGGGGCCCTTTCCATAGTGTAGTACCAGTGTGTACCATGTACTTAACAAGAAGCTCATAAACCATTCCAGCATGGGGCCATCAAGAAATTATTTATATTTTTAGCCATACCTAAATATGTCTAGTCCAATAAGTCAGACTAGACTGTAATATCTCAACTACTGCTGCATGGATTGCTATGATCCCCTAAATTTTCATCAAGCACCACTTGCCACTTATGCAGTGAATATCAACAAAACTAGTAGGACTGGCACAGTTTATTTTACAGACATCAGGTTCTCAGTTTTAACACACAGATGGACAATCCCTCTGTAAAGTGCAACCATCTGAATCTCACTGACCTGACTGTTTTGTCTTTCTTTGCTAGCAACAGAGGCTCAGTTATCCTGACTTTAAGTCTCTAGTATGGGTCAAGCTCCAAAAAATGCTGGATCTTACAATTCCCATTGTACAACGTTTTCTTTAGACCCCCTGATGACATCACCAGGATTATCATTTCAGTCTTTCCCATTTCAGAAATTTCCCTCCAGTCAACAGAAGACATTATACATTAACTGCTGTCACACTTCATGACAAGAAAACTGAACTTAATATGCAGAATCGGTGAAAAGCCCCTTTAATAGATTTAAACAAACAGTGATAGATTTTTTTTGCAGAGCAAAAAATTCAAGGCTTGTCTCTGTTCTGCTGTCTGAACAATGTTTTTGTGACCTCTGAGCCTGGACACCAGTCATGTATGAACTGAGTGATGTTCTAATTAACCAATTAGGGAAGATAAAACAGCATAAACACTGAGTTATTGCATCACAAACACTGTAAACTTTGACCCACTCAGAGCAGTGAATAGTTGGCTGCCAGCTTTGAGTGATGGATTCATGGTTGGTTGGTCTGTTTAAGTTGTTCTCATGCAGCTGCCTCGTTCATTGACCTCTCCAGTGTCTGTGATTCACTTCTAATGGAGCTGTGTCCTATCAGAGTCGGCGGATATACAGAAATGTACAGGATGGAATAAATCACTGATCAGCATTTTTTTGTCTATTTGCAGAAGCAAGGAGGATGTTTATGAGAATCTGTCAAAAGGAAAGAAAGATATGAAGAAGCAGAAGTCAGACAAGAAAAGTGGCTCAGTGAAGAAAAAATAGGAAGTTTTATTGAAGTACATCTTATTGTTATATTTATGCAGGCATTCTTTTTTTTAAAGAATTTATATTTTACTGGAGACCTTAGACAAAATTAAATTAATGTGTAAAATCTGAGACAAGATAACCTGACAGCTATGTCACATGGATGCTTGGTTGATGCGTTTGTTCAAAATAAAGCTGGAACGAGTTGTTGTGTAACACTTTGTGGTAATTGTTTTTTTTATTTCAGCTATTTGACTTGACACCATCAGTGCTGTGGGATGTTTCAGTCTTTAGGTTGAAAGAAAGTTTTTATCAGGTTTTTATTGTTGGGTTTCTCAGCAGATATACAGATTGCATCACTTTAAGTTGATAAAATGACTTTTTAGCTTAATATATTTAAGATTTAGATTCAGACGAATAAACAGGAATACTTGTCTTTAAACTTTTGTATTCAGAGAAGCAACATGTTTTTAGCTCAGCTGTATTTCAGGCAATTTAAGATAACAGATACAAATGTTCTTCATCCTGTGTTTCTGTATGTGCTACTACACCACCAATAAAAAAAAACATTTTTTTCATTTTTTAGATTGAATCAGGTTTGTTGAACAAGTAAGATGCCTGATAACAATTTCAATGGCCACTTCCTTCCTTTGAATGTCCTCAGAAGTACCTGCTGCTAAATCCTGTAGTGACATTCACTCTATTACATCTTTGATGTTTAGGGACATATTTTAGATCACTCATGAGCACATAAATACTGATTGGTCGCATTGAGGAAATCTTTTTTTTAATATTGCCAACAAGTAAAGGGTGGGTCTTTAACCTGTAGTAGAGCCTGGTAGTGCCAGGAAATTGAGTAACACCATATCTCTGCATCATGTGAGTGTGTTTTTCTACACAAGGTTTGACCAGAAGCCTTAAGTGTCTCCTTAAATCTAGAATAAAACACTGCCTCGTGCCTTGACATAGTAACTAAGTACACTTCCTCAAGGACTGCACTTAACTATTTTGAGGTACTTGTACACGAGTATTTCCATTTCATGCTTACTAGTGGTTATGGTTACTAGTTACTTTGCAGATTCAGATTAACAATGTAAAAAAGATTAGGATGTATTATTGTGGATAAATATTTTATCTATTTGAAATTATTTCATAAAATACTCTGGGCGGAATTCACATTAGACCGACCTCAACAAACTGCAACATTAAAACCATGAACACATGACTGTATCAATAATTAGCGTTAGAGCTATTTTAAAGGCAGAATAGATTTAGATGTATTTTTAATAGAGAACATCTGCACGGTGCTGTTGCTGCCTTTAAGTGAGAGACACGAGAGAGGCACCAAACGTGGGACCCTTAACTAAACATAACAAACCCATGAAGTCAATCAACATATGGAATTTCAGATACTACATTAACACACCGGTCAGCTCCCGGTCTGTGCACACACACGCCTGCAACATGCACACACATCTTCACCTCCACTCGCCACCACGTTTTGAGGGATCGGAAGCGCCGCCCCCTGCTCCGCAACTGATCCCTCCGGATGAAGCGTCGGGAGAGAGACGCATGAACCTCCCACTTGCATGTGCGGCTGCAGAAAAACTGGGCGCGCAGCACTGAGCTAATCACAGCTGACCCGATTTCACCAGGACCGAGCTCAGCGGCGGGAGGGAGCCTCACACAGCGCGCAACAGGCTCATCTTTACGCGTCCGATCCGGGCTCTGCGCCTCTGGAACCCTGAGTTGACTCGAGGAGCAAAAAAAAAAAGACAAGAAGAAGGAAAAGTGTTGAGTTTGTGAAGGAACAACATGTCTAAACCCAATTACTCCGGCACGTATCACATGGCGGAACAGGACAATATGGACAACTACCTCGCAGCTTTAGGTGAGTCGCATCAGTGTGCCTTTTACTGCAGCTGGAACCCTAAAAAACAAGTCAGCTCTCTCTCCCCTCCTACACAGCACGCACAGCCAGACCCAAGTTTCCTTTTATTTGAAACAATCTTGTTTTCATTTTTATTTCTCTTCTTGCCTATTGGGGTCATCTTTCTATGCAGCCTGCAATCACTGATTTCAACCATCTTCATTTGCAGCAGCAAATATTGGAGCAGTGAAATCACCACCTTGTCCTTTACATGACCCCACACACACACACACAGGGTGTATTGACTCTGTCTGCACTGACAGTGGTGTGACTCCCTTTTCAGTAGAGTAACAATGAACTGCAGCTCATGTTATATCACTTTGATCATTCATTGTCCTCTCCCAGATATAAATTTTGCCCTGAGGAAGATTGTGTGTCTGCTGAAGCCCACCAAAGAGATCACCCACGACCCGGCCACGGGGGCCATGAAGATCCGCACTCTCACCACCTTCAAGAACTTCGATATGGATTTCACCATCGGAAAAGAGTTTACCGAAGACCTGGGACCAGTTGATGGCCGGACCTGTCAGGTGTGGTTGTGTTGCTGTTTTTATTTTTTTTATGCACTTGAATGCTGACTTGTTTGGACAAGTCAGACTTGTGTATACAGTGAATATACAGCACAATTACTTGTTATACAAGATTGCTTTGTGTGTTTAATCTGGAACATCTGAGGAAAGTTGACCCTCCTGCTGCTGGGATTTTTTGCGTGTGTTGTAATCACCCCCCGCTGCTTAAAACCCTGTTTGAGTTGAAGTGACTAATGTGTGAGTTTGTGTGTGAGACAGAGAAAGCAGTGAATTTAAAATGAACACTGAACTAGTCTTCAGAACAACAGGAAACTAGAGCATGAATCAGAGCTGGCATTATGTTGAAAGAACATGTTTTTGAACTCATGGCCACAATCATGCTCTGCACAAAGCCTCTTGTCCGTGTGGGATTGAGCGCATGAGCCACTTTACATACTAATTGCACATGCAGTAACACAGCATCTCTGTGTGCTTATACAGACCACGGTGAGCTGGGACGGAGACAACCTGGTCTGTGTACAGCGAGGCGAGAAGGAAGGACGAGGCTGGACGCACTGGCTGGAGGGCAACAAGCTGCATTTGGTAAGGACGTGTGGAAGGCCGTGAAGAAGGCCAAAGCAGTGGAAGCGGGGGGGGGGGGGAGACTGAACAAGGAAAATGAAAACATAACGGGAAAAAGATGCTGAAACTGATATGCTAAATGAGGGAGAACATGCAAATAAGCCAGGGTTATTCATTGCCTTGTTCGGTTGTACCATGCAGTCTCTATGGGAAGAAGTTCTTTATTAAAAGGTTTGTGGAGCTTTGTGTAAGCCAGAGGGGGAAAAAAACCCAACAGAAGAAGGCGAACACAAAAGAGGCAGAAGAAGACTCTTGAATGCAGGCCTTAATGAAGTACTACCATAAATTAAGGGACCAGGGGAGAGGATTGCTTCTCATTCTGCTTGTAACAGAATTTAAGCTTCTAGATGATCTGTCAGCGCTGATTAAGATTTAAAACAATCAGTATTGTTCTACTAAATAGCTCTTGCAGGATTTCTAATATCCTCAGTTGCAGTCCGGACAAAGCAATGTGTTGTTGGTGCCGTGTCCTAATTCGGTAGGGAATTGGGAAAGAAATGCCAGTGAGGATCAGGCAGCAAAATAGGTGGATTTTAAAGGTTACACAAAGCAGGAGAAGGAGAGCAGCAAGGGGCTGATGAAGAGGGAGTGAAAGGGGGAGCTGGAGGAGGGGAGGGTGGAGGGAGTGGGCTGAAAGGGGGAGATAAGTAGATGGTGAAAGAGTGGGAGATGGATTACGAGGTCAAAGGATGAGGTCTAGGGGAGCGGGGAGGGAAATGGTATTGCATTTTGGATACAATCCCAGGTTTGTGTATCACTCATTTCACTCTCCTTTTGATGTGCCAAATTGTCTTATTGATTCTCACCACCCCACCCACCCTCTACTTCCTCCTCCTCTGCCCCCTCCTCTCTCCTCTCCTCTTTGCAGGAGATGAGAGTTCAAGGCGTGGTTGCCAAGCAAGTCTTCAAGAAGGCTGATTGAAGTAACCAAAAATGTGTTTTCATGACTAAGTAACTTTAGTGAATATAGTTAGGACTTTGGTACAAGATTTGAATAATGTTTATAGTTTTTTTTTCTTTTATTATAATCCACATTAGTTTGAAATATCACAGTGATACTGGTACATGCTACATGTACTTAATTGTTTGTCTGATGGTACTTATTGAGCAGCATAGCACAAGTACTTGTTTAAACATTTTTAACTTACTTCCTCATATTGCACCATCTGTCTTCATTATGTTATAAACAAATCATACATCAAGTCAGGCGTCACTGCTGCATCTTTAATACACTGCATCATTGTCCAAGAATAAAATGTTAGTGTGTGTGTGTGTATGTCTGCGTGTGTATGTGTGTATGTTATTGCTGCTGCATATCTTACAGTTTTATTTAAGTTCATAAATACTAAAATTCAACGGTCGAAATTTACATAAGAATGTTCAAACTTTAAAAGAAGAAACCACTTTTCATGTACAGTTTTCAGCCTGATTTAAAGGCTGGGGTTGGAACAATATAAGTTAAATTAGATATCCTTAAAAATACATTTACAAAGGTATAGTTTACATTAAAAGAAAAGTTTTATCAACAAATCCAATGAAACAACCAACGATGGCTTAGTCCAGATCTCTGTTTCTAATTTCTCTACCTCTCTGGACTCAGCCCAAAGTCCATTTGTTCATGCAAACATATTGTACATATTTATAAACAGGCCACAGATATTTAGTTTAATTTAAACTAAACATGCTCTGTAACCTAAAACAGCTGGGAACTGTAGTTTTTAGCAAATGTGAGGGCATTTCCTATGGACTATTTTCTTCAGCGGATTAATTTACATTTGAAGCACATATTTTAAAGCAGCAGAAATAATGACTGAAAATAAATAAAGGAAAATATTTTCCAGTGCGACATTGTGGCTTGCTTTTAACTGTTTTTGGACATTTGAGCTCTATGACTAAAAAGAATATGCTACATTAGGTTTGACTGCATATTCATGCATGTTTGTCTGATACAGTCGTTTTTTTTTCATTTTTCATTGGATTTGTTGACACAAGAACAATGTAGAATATCAACATACGTAACACTTAGCCGTGTTTCTTAAGTAGAGACATGGCTGAGCTGTAGCTAAAAACCACCGACAGTGCTGCTTTCACTTGTGTAACTCCTTTTAAGACTAATTCACATCAAAGGAAATGACTCCAGTACAGACCTCCAGTGTTTTTTGTTTGCTTCTTTCTTTTAGACTGTTTGCTTCATTGTCAGGGGAACAGAAATATCACAAATCTTGAGCTGGACCTCTCATTGAAGTCCTGCAGGGGGCAGCAAACATTCTTCCAAGTCAGTATAAATAAATTTTGAGTTTAAAGGTTGAAAACTGGCTATAGCAGTAACTTGGTTATGTCCCACAGTACTCATCCTCCTGTGGTTCTGAGTAGGTCCTGAAGAAATTGCTGGTGTCGCATCCAGCACTTGTGTGGTTGGATTCGGCGAATGAAACAGAAACCTTCAGTGGAGTTATGGGAAGGCTGCTCTCCACGCTGTCTTGTGTGCTGCAACTGATCACAGTGTCTACACCTGCGGAGGAGGATAAGATCAATGCTCAGTGTGACCGTGCTTTAAAGTAATGTGACAGCAGCCATGCTTTGGACTTTGCGGGGTGTGATTTATAGCCGTCTTAATGGAGAAAAAAGAAATACATTTTCACTCTAATATAAACAGATGGTTGACACTTTAAAGTAAAAAAAATAAATAAATAACCGATGTGGCAGCAGAGGACTAAAAAGACCGACTTCCTGAGACCAAACATGACATGTACCAGACATGTACTGTTCTCTTACATAGTACATAGTGTACATCCATTAATGTATAACTCAAGAACATGTTGAGGTGCACCTGACAACCACAGTGTTCCTGGTTACAGTCTGTGTGGGGTGCCTTTGGTGCATTTTCTGCCATCTGACTACTGTGACAGTTTCTAATAAAGGCACAATGAATGCCTACAAATAGCTGAAAACAAAAACAGGAGTGTAAAGCTGGTGTGGTTGTGTGCATGCAGCAGTGTTCAGGGGTTTCTCACCTGGGTTAAAAAGTGGTAACCTGTAGCACTCTATGGTGCAGCTCTCTTGGCAGTGACCATTCACCTCTGTGGATGGCAAAGTCAGCCCCAGTGGAATGACAGGTGGTGCTGGAATCACGTCAACAAAGTTAACAGGATCACCGGAGCTGCCTATTGCCCAGAAAACACCAAAAATGCAGTCAAAAACAAAAGATGTAAATGTCATTCTTACAAGGATGCTTCTTATGATCATAATAAATAGTTTGGAAGTCAAATTCCTTAAGTTTAATGAAAATTGACAACTTTCAGCTACTAGTAAGGTAGTCTAGAAAACTCATCATGTGATGATGCTGATTAGCCTTTAGGTGGCACTTTCATCCCTCAATATATATATATTGAGCTCAATCAGATATGACGAGTGACAAAATCTTTGGACACACTGAGTAACTCTTTTTCTAGGAAAAGTTAGTCGTACTTCTGCATTTATGAATTTATGACATTTAAATATATGACAGCTCAGTGAGACACAACATTAAAATGACACTCCTCCTTAAATGTGTCTTTTGCCTCCTGCAGACTTAAAAGGCAGTTTAAAAAGTAGTTTCCTTTTTCACAGAAAAAAAAGCTGTGGTCGGATCTGACTCACTGCAGTTACAACAGATTCCAATGGTGTCAAGTTTTTTGGGTGAAAAAAAGTATTAAAACCTTCAGTTTAAACTTGTCAATCCGCCCCTGCATAATTCACTTCTGTATCTTCAAAATAGACACCAATTCACCATTATAAGGCTCATACACTACATACACTTATAAACTACAACTGCTTTCTCTGTGACACAAACCATTTACAACAACCTTTCAAACCTACAGGGAGTAGTACTAGATTGTGTACCACTTTGTGACAATTTAATTAATTGCAAGTTTGTTTGGTAATGTACACCACTTTAGCACAGCATGACATGAAATGAAAAAGGAGCTTAGAAGTGCTCTGCTTTGAATGACATTTCATGTTTGAAATATTTTTCCTCAAAAGCTTTTGTTACTTGTAAAAAAATCTTGAAATTATCTTTTCCATCTTGTTCATTGAAAAAAAAAATCCAGAATCTATAAATACATAAATTGAATGTAAATTTTTTTCAGTAGTTTCACTACATTACTAGACCATGATTTCTCCAACTCCCACTTAAAAGCCCATTTCTCAGTGTATTTGAACTGGAGGTTTCGGGTTTCCACATCACATATATGTCATCACACGTTAAATATGAGATTTCCAAACTCGCTGTGATGTCACAAAATCTCGCTCACATGCGCACGTCATGAACACAAATTTGAGGTGAGCTCAGAAACGCCTCCGTGTCTCAAATTCTGCACATACAGCATTCTGCACAGCGAAGCTCAAACGTCTCAGTGACCTAACAGTAAGCAAAACTCATGAGTGGAAACTTGAAAATGAAAAATCACATCTGAAAGACTCAACAGCAGTCTTGTTTTTCCAGATAAAAAGTTTTAATTTTCCTGTTTAATCCATAAACCTTCAGCAGTTTTTATTTGGACTAATTTGCCATTAGAAAAAATGCTTCCAGCTGCTGGTAAAGATGAGATATCTCAAAACCTCAGAAGACAAAACTGAAACTATCTTCACGGCATAGTACCACAATGAGGGGGAAAATAGTAACTTTAATAATTTGGGTAAATTTAACTTATTTGTTTTGATAAGAAGAAAATATAGACATATTGCGATAAAAATAGAAAAAAGACTTTCACTGAAAATCATTGACTTATCATTGTCCATAACATAACGAAAATGACCAGAAATCCTGTCACTGATGCAACCTTTTAAAACTCACAACTTTGATTTGAATCACACTACTCGGAGAGATTCACAGAGATTAAAAGAACAACACACTTTCTTGAAACCCTCCCTTCTCTCGTTAATTGTATGTACCTCTGTAAATTCCGGTACGGGCACGTTGCTTCACTGGAAATGGAGTAAATGTCAATGAAATATGACACAACGTCAGCCAAAACAATCAGTTATGGGACTGCGCCAACTTGTTTCTCAGTATGAGTTAGCTGCCTGTGAAGTGTGCGTCACATTATACCAAATAACTGTGTCAGTCTGAATATGTACAGGATGTGGTTTCCCCATTCAGTTTGTCATGCTCGCTGAGCTTATCAAACATTATTTTACACTCATGCTTAACACTCATGTTTAACCTGCTTGGTTTTACACTAACTCATAAATGTTATGCTTTTGTGCTAAAAACAACAGAAATAACACCTCTTACATGCATGAACCTCTTGCAAAAATTCTAATTAATAGAAGAAAATCAGGTATGTCAAATAATCTTTTTTTTTTTTTTCACTGTAAAGGAAACAGTGGGCGACATGTTTGAAAGAGATAAGCAGTAACTATGACCTTAAACTGTATGACTTCAAAGCAAATTGTGTCCCAGAGCTGTGGCTAGCATTACTGCCACTGAGTCTGTAAACCGCTTTCTTGCCTCCTCAGGAAGAGGTGAAATACACCTACACATGTTATATGTTGTACACACCTTCTCCATATGACTTGCATTTTTTCCTCCAGCAGATAAGACCAAACAGGACGAGTGTGGTCAACACGAGTCCTGACCACAGGACTGCGGGTAACATCCAGTGACAATCTGACAAACAAAGAAAGAGGTTTGTTTAGAGGGACCCAAATACATTTTAATGAGGGTTTTCTTCTTAAGTAACTTCTGGGAAACAAAGTGGGAGTAATGAATGAATAATATTGTCAACACGGCAATGACTGAATTGACTGCGACTGTTAAAAAAAAAGAAAAAAGAAAAAAGCTTTCTTTAATTTTCTCAATGGCAACCAAATATTATGAATGATTATTCATTCAGTTTGTGTTTCATTCTGTTATTAGTGAATTATGGTAGTTTGAGATTCATACCAGAGCAGTAACACTTAATTTAACAGTATGTAACACTTATAAGTAGTCGATAACACACCATAACATAGTTGTAAGGTGAGATTGTTTTGTTGCCTACATTTCTAACTGTTATTATTATTTTACATATTATATATTATTGTTATTAATATTTTTGTCAATGATTGCACCTGTTTATGAAGAATCTGTAACTGGGACCTGTATGATTACTCAGATCCTTACAGTGTGTTATAAAAAATCTATTTGCCATTTATACACATACACAAGTCATACACAGGTGTGTATAAATGTAATCTGCTTACAAGTATATTAGGGCGTTAAATATGAATTAATTTCATAAAATAACAGTAAAAATAATAATCCTAAAAAGGCAGAATTAATATCAAATGTTGTTGCTATTTTCTTGCCAAGTGTGGTTTAGCTTTCTCCCTTTTTTTTCTCACAAAAAGTTTTGTTTCCAGATATGACAGTGTCACAGCTAACTTTCCCACATTAGATCTTTTGATCATTTGATCACATGATATATTTGACCACTTATTTGAGTAAATTAAACTGTTCAGACACTGATCTTTCCAAACTTAAACCAACATATGATGTCTAAAAATTTGACCAAATTTAATTGCTGCAGTATGATTGTAGATCATTTACATTCAAAATGTGGTGAAAATAAACTCTGGGCAGCTTCAGCAAATTCTCCTCTCTCTGTGGAGATTGGTAAACACCTTAGAAGGCTCTTTGACCTTTGTGACTCTGTCTGATTTATTGGCTGGCTTTTATTATAACATTTGCTTAGATAGATTTGCCAGTGTGCTATTTTACCATTTTATGATTTGTGATTTTTGTCCTTGTGTAGTAGTAATAATTCTCAAAAAGGACCTTCCTGTTGTTATGGTAGAAGTGATTTAGGCTTTATGCTTCACCAGCACCTGCACTTCAGTGCCATAGACTTGTTTTGAGTCCCAAAACATAGGATTCTTTCTGTAAAGCCCACAGGTCCACCACTGATTTATATCCACGCTTGCCATTTTAGCCTTGTCAGAGGATGTTAGTATGCTGACTTAGCATTTTGCTTAAAGCACCATTGTGCCTACAAGCTGTACAGCTTCACAGAGCTGCTGGCCACAACTGCTCGACCACTGCAGCTCAGCTCCTTCCTTGCCGGCACTGGAGCAGTCCCCTGAACTTGTCCTGCTTCTCTGCAGCACTGAATCTGGTCTTGGCCTCAACTTCCACATTTTCTAAAACTCTGGTGCCCTAGGTGTGGAGGTTTATGACTGAACACAATCCTATGCATCTGTTAATATTTAGCGGTTTGCCATTTACAGCCACTTGGACTTGACTCATTCATTTGGAGCTGTATCTGGCTGCCTGGCAAATGAAAGTCCAATATTCATCCTCTTCTAGCGCTAACTTTGGTCTCCATGAACAGGAGTTCCAATACTGTAGCTTCTAACTGTCGGTGGGTTTTTAAAGCACTTACTTTGAGAATGTGAGAATAGTACTGTAAGAATAATAAGAAAGTAAACAGTAAAGTTGTGGGCCGACAGCTAAACAGAGAGTTCAGGTGATGACTCTGTATTTACATTGCTACAGGAAACCTCTTTTCCATTGTCATTTGATATATCATTATGGTAACACTATGGATCACAGATTTCATCTTTATTCTCTTAAAGCAAAATGGCCATTTATAGCCACAATGTCACAAGAAAAGAGTCATCCATCTATGTCAGATGCTGATTACAAAACATGCCTTTTACTCTCCCTTTGGAATGATTTCCCATCTATACTACTTCTGCTTCCTTTCTTAACTTGGTCATATGACATATTGGACATGACAAAACAGGAAATCACTGAGTCACTCAGGATAAGAGCATCCGCTACTTTGCACAAGTAATTAAAAAAAAAAAAAAAAAAAAACTGACTAAAGGATTCTGATTTCTAAAAAGATTATATGCATTTGAAGAGCATAAAGGTAAAAATGAAGACCTACTATATATAAAGTCACCACAGATGGCATCAGTTGTTTGGGTTCCCGGAGTTTTCAACACTCTTCCATTTTCCTCACATCTGGAAACAACATACAAAGACAAACAAATAAATATCTGCATACTGTGTAGTACTGTGTAGTACTATATTTCTTCAACCAGTTGAAAATGGGGGAACATGGGATTTTTTCATTTGGGTTTGTTTGACTCAGTAAAACCTAAAGAATAAAAGGAATGTATTAAAAGTTTCAGACAAGGAACAATTATATCATTTGTTCAGTATGGATAACATAAGTAACATAAGTAGGTGTTATGTGGGATGTTTCGAGTTTGTAGACTAAGGATATCAATTGAAACAAAACCTTTTTTTCAATTCTGCGGTGTGTCAACCGATGACTAAGAAATGATTCAGTCACATTTGATCACATTACATGAACCCCCTCTTCAGATTTAGTAGTGACAAACAGTAATAGCTGAGAAGCAATCTGACCTGGTATGGACTCGACAGGGTGAATGGAAATCTGTCACGTTGCTGTAGGTCCCTTCTTCACACGGGGCACAGACTGTATCATTCGTACGGGTGGCTGCAAGAAGGAACGAGATGGGGAGTCTCTTCAGTTGCCTGTTTGTACTGTATGTCAGCAAGATGTAAATTCTTGCTGGAGTTCATGATCGTGTAATTTGCATTTTAAAGTGGAAGCCTACCTAGAAACTTTACCCCTTTACCCAGAATGCAGTAATTCACTGCCTGGCAGTGGTCACAGTCGTCATCACTGCAGTAGAAACCAGTCTCGCACTCACACACTGTATTTTCTTGAGCTGTACATTCCTTTACTTTCCTAAGGTGGTTATCTGAAAGAGTCAAAGAGACATATTG
This sequence comes from Scortum barcoo, assembly GCA_023238725.1. Classification (NCBI taxonomy): domain Eukaryota; kingdom Metazoa; phylum Chordata; class Actinopteri; order Centrarchiformes; family Terapontidae; genus Scortum; species Scortum barcoo. Next base: position 14,570,846 of record CM041546.1, on the reverse strand, counting down.
TCTGTTCTGGAAGAAGGATCCATCCTCGTTTCCTTGTCATCCTTGTCTTTTTCTGGTCCTTGTAATCTTGTTGAGGTTATTTTTTTGGTTTGTATCTTTTTGTCATCTTCATGCAGTTCTATATTGCTGTTTGAATCACTTTCCCACAAGAAATATTAACAGTCACTTCAAACGGAAGTTTTGACTGATTGGTTTCATTTCTTCTCATAATTTGTGAAAATGTAAAACTAATAGACTTAATTTTACTAGAGACAATTAGATTAATTAAAGACAATTAATAACTTGGTTAAATTAGAAGTGTATAGGGGCCATTCCTTTTGGATCTATTAAAATCATCTTATTGCACATTGACAGTATCATGTTTTCATGTATAAACCTGTTCCATTCATGCATTGAAACTACACGTTTACACTGAGTGCTTTTTTTGGTTGTACCACTTCATCAAATGAAAATCCATCTCAACAATCTGGTCCATCACTTCACACACATTTTGCCAAAATTAATTCTTGGTATGTTTCAAAACTTTGGGATCCCCAGTAAAATTAAAAAATAAACACTGAAACTTGTGAACAAAGTTTCGATACACAACACAAGTTACATAGTGATTTACCCCACCTCTGGGTTAGTGAGGTGTAATGGGTTAAATCTGAAAAGAGGAAGATGTAAAGTGGATTTGTAATATTCATATGAAGAATTACACATATATAACACATATATTTTTATATCTCTAAAAAGGCAGTGGGGGAAGAAGGTGAAAGAACTGTGTTCGCAGTACAGAAAAAGCATTTCCATGTACATACGTGCCTGCACATGCAGTGCTGTACGTGTATGTGTGTGTGTGTCTAACTTACTGGAATTGCAGTTCTTGCAGAGGCGACATGTACTCAAGTAGTTTTTTGTGGCTGTGAAGAACCCACGTCCACATTCGGCACACTTGGTCGCCTTTGTGCCATCACAGTCAGCCTGCTTGTACGTCCCTGACAAGAGTTGAGAGAGCAGACGTATGTAGAAGTCAGGCTATAATTCAAATACAGTTTCTGAGGAATGCTGAAAAGTTGAATATGTACACGGGGCAGAGTCACACCGTGTCGTGGTCTACATAGTCCGATACCGAAGTTTGTTATCCAGAGAGGAAAGAAGTATTAGTAAATGAAACCTTATGAACTGGACTGACCTGCAGGACAGAGATCACAGCATTTCCCCCCATTACTGGTGTATGTATCCTCGTCTGTGCAAGCCATCTTCGCTATTCGTCGCCCATTCGATTACAGTCCTCCACTAGTGTGCAAAATGTCTTCTTGTCGCTAAGCCTTTGAAATGACAAACTGTTGAATTTATCTTATCTCAGAGAGCATCGCCCAAGGCACAGCCTCTTTTCCCTTTCTCTCTTTCTGATGTTCACTCATTCACTTATATCGTCACTCTCTTTCTGTTGTCTGATCTGCCTGTGACTACATAATGTTTCCCCTCCTCACTCTGCCTCACCTAATTCTCATTGTCTTTTTTAACCCTACACAGTGGAAAACCCCAGTGACCCTCGTCTGTTTCCCCTCTGTCTCTCTCTCTCTCTCTCTCTCTCTCTTTCTCTCTTTCTCTCTCTCTTTCCTCATTTCCTTCCTGTGCTAGCCCTCTCGGTGCGAGGTAAGCTTTGTGCGAGTGTTTCCGCAGGCCTACAAAACCAAAGGCAGATTTTGGCACTTGTAACAGCACCTAGCAAAGCAGCACAATGAGACATTTCCTCTCTCATCTACACCCTTTCCTTTTACTCCATCTCCATTGTTTCCACTGAACCTTTGTCCCAGTGGTGCAGGGATGTTGTTGACCGCAAAGAAATTTTGTAGTCCCAGTTGATTTGAAAAGTTTTTGTCTCTGGCTGTCTTCCTTCCCCCTCCCACTGTACTTTACCACAGCTCTCCTGTTCCTGCAAACACACAAAAACAATCTGCAAATAGATTTATAAAATGCCTACGTTTGCAAAGTTTGACCGAGAGAGAAAGGGGGGCAACAAGGAAGAGCGAGGGATGGAAAGTAAATTAATAAGAAAGGGGAAGGAGAGGGGTAGTTTATTTGTGGAGAGATTTGATCGGATCATGATGTTACACTTAAGGTTGGTTTGATTTTTGAATTTTAGTCATATTAACATTAAATTACATTCCTACACCACAATTGATTGCAATAGAAAAGTAAAGTGCGTGTAAAATGGAAGTGAATGGATTGGTTTAGAGGATTAGGATTTAATTTTTTTGTGATTTATGCATCATCGTCTCTGGCATTATCTGGCTGACTTTCTCTGGATCTCATTTTAAAGAATACCCTTTCTCTCTTGACTTTGTGGTCCTTGCATTTTCTCCACTTCCCCGTCCTTTGTTGTACGATTTCCCTTGAATTTTCTTCTCTGCCACACTTTGCCTCAGTCTCCTGCTTCTCCTGCTCTCCCACTCGGCCTGCTCGATGCTGCTGGGATGGGTGGAGTCTCCAGGGTATCCCAGTGGATACTTGCCCCACGCCAGTCTAAACTGGAGCAGGTGTGCCCCTAAAGGTCACACCATCTCCCTCAGGCTCATCCACCTGGATCTAGAGGACAGCCAGGACTGTGAAAATGACGCAGTGACGGTCAGGGATCACGATAACCCTCAAACACTTGTACAGACTGATATTGGTGCACCCTCTACCACATCATTTTCTGATTATTTTCTCTTATCTGTTCCTACAGGTCTTTTCAAATGGAAACCTAATTTCCGTTCTGTGTGGCAAAAAGGAATTTGAGGAGCTTCAGTCCATGGTAAATCCCTCACTCCTCTCCTCCCCTGGCGGCTGCCTCTCTCTTTCGTTCTACTCCGACTTCTCAAATACCAAGAGGCACACTGGCTTCAGAGGCTTTTATACTGATCGAGGTGAGACCAAGAGAAAAACAAGTGAAACACTGAGTTCTATGAGTCCCTCCAAAGGTAACTGTACTGTACCACATTCCCCAGGAGAGCTCAGTTTGTATGTGCATGTGTTTCAACATTGTGAATATTTTTTAAGTAATCCAGTAGGAAGGTAATATTCTTAGACAGCAATTCACAATGGCTGCAGGTTTTAGCTGCTGAGGACGACTTAAAATAAATAAACCAGATGAATAACTAAAAGCATTGACACTTTCGGTTTCACTTCAGAGGTGCTGACAGTGCTGCAATGACTGACGTCTCATCTGAATCCTGTCGAATAACCTCAGTTAGCGCAATCCTAGCTGTACAGTTGAAAATGACTTACACAATAATAATGGGAAATTCCAACATGATATACAGTAACCTAGATTTCTAGGTTCCTAGGTTTCTGTGGTGTAATAAAAAAGCCCAAGAGGTAGAACTGCTGTTAACTGTCTTACTTTTAATCATTGTCTTTATACAAATGAACATGAAAGAATTCTGTTAAAGGTGACTGAGAAAACAACAACCCTAAATATGCGACTCCCACTGAATATCTGCTACATATTTTAGAAAAGATATGGTGGTGTGGGTAGTTATCTTTCAATTCTGTGGAGAAAACCAAGTGATACCGTTGAAGATCACCGCTGACCTTTAACAAAAGGTTACGTGATGGCTGAATTTATTGTCAGTAGGTTTGTAAGATGTATATCAAAACATCACAGAAATTGTTCAGCATTTTGGGAAATAAGAGGATTTGCTTACATGCTGGGATTTGAGAAGATTGATTACTGCCAGGGGAGAGTTAGCTTAGCCTGGTACAGAGACAGGAAATGGGGGAAACAGCTACAGCAAAGACATAAGAGGTATCAGCCTTTTTTTCTTTTTCCCCAAATGTCAAGTAACTTCAAGTGGTTGGTTTTATGGAGTTTATTATGTTCATACATGTGCATGTCAGGTGGTGAAAGTAAAAGCAACTTTAAATGATACAAGTACGTACGAGAGCTTCTAGGACTTACGCGTGACACAAAAGAAGGCTTCCTGAGCTTAGTTACAGGTTGGGATGATTTACTAGAATATATCCCATTAACCTCTTCTATGACTTGGTAGAAAGAGTGACACACAGAACCTACCAACAGAGTGAAATTCATATTTTCCAAAATGTCAAATGATTCCTTTAATCTGTCTTCTGTGCCATGCTTTTCTACATCTGACCTTTAATTAATTCTCTCCCCCAGACTTTGACGAATGTGAGGAAGACCCTGACAACGGATGCACCCAGTTCTGTCACAACTACATTGGCGGGTACTACTGCTCCTGTCGTCATGGTTACTACCTGGATGCAGACAATCACACTTGCACTGGTACAAATAATCTCATAATTAATAAACAGTGCACAGACTAAGCCAAATCACGGAAGAATGACTGAAACTGGAACATGAAGTGAAAATGGGAAAATAGAGGAAGCAGAAGTAGCCAAATGGGGGAAGGGGATGAGACTGTGCAACAGTTTTGATGACGTTCATTAAAATGATGTTGGTGATGACAATGAATTTCTATCTTCCACACAGTGATTTGTTCTAAGGATCTGTCAGGGCTGAACCAAGGTGACATATCCAGTCCCTCCTGGCCTGCGTCATATGCGGAGAATGCCAACTGTCAGCACACCCTGTCTGTGGAGGCCCACCTGCAGCTGGAGCTGCACTTCTCTAAAGATTTCGATGTGGAGCAAACCCCCGATGGTCAATGCATAGATGCACTGAGGGTAGGTGTTGAGTCAGAATATCTAAATACCACAGGAGGTGTGTCTTTCTAAAATGTATAACTTTACAGAACAGGAAAAAAAGAGGAAGTGTAGACAAAAGTGTTAAAACCACAGACACCGCCTATCTAAAAAGGTTTTCAAAGAATACATGTACTTTTTATGTTAATGTACAGAAATAGATGCTTTAGTGTCAAAATGTGAAAGTGAAATATGTACAAAATGACCTTAATTAAAATTCTTGTTTGTAGTCTTGTTTGTAAGTATTGACATCCTCCATGTCAATATTTAGCCACTAGATTTTAGTGGAACCTTCAGAAGCAATTAGAGTTTTCCTCTGTTCTTGTGGATCAACAAACAACAAACAAAACAAACAAAAAAAGACTCCATAATTATAGATTTCTTTCCTGCAAATCATTTTTTCCCCCTTGTATTTTGCCCTCACAAGCTACCAGAGCCTGCTGCTGAGAAGCATCCCCACCCTCATACTTCACAGTGGGGATGCTGTGTTTCTAATGCAGGGTAACAACTTGTTTAGTCTCATGGCTTCAGAGTCTTCCTTTGTCTGCATAGTTGCTCCAAACACAGCCTCTGAAGCTTGGGGCTCCCTCTGAGTTGTCCGATGTCTCTTGGTGGCCTCTCTCACTCGTCTCCTTCTTGAGTAATCTGGCCACATTGAGCACAACCTGTCTCAGCTGTGCCTTCCTCTTTCTAGATGACTGAACCAAGGGATGCTCAAAGATTTGTGCTTTTCATTTACCCTTTCAGTGAGTTGCTTGGAGTCCTCCTTTGTCTTCACAGTGTAGGTGCACTGGTGTCAATTCAAATATGTCCTATTAAAGGGGATAAATACTTTTGTAAACATCTATTTATATTTGGAGGAGGGCACACATATTTCACCGGGAACAGAGTAGAGAAGAAGTCAGGAAATGCACTTTTTTTTTTACACTGCTGTTTTGTTTGCAGATCGAGACTCCCTCTGGGACTCTGGGGCCGTTCTGTGGTCAAACACCTCCTCCATCTCCTCTCCTCACTCATTCCAGTCATGTTCAAGTCCGCTTCACCTCTGATAGCTTTGGCGAAAACAAGGGCTTCACTCTCCACTTCAAAACGAGAGGTACTGCAGCTGTTTCACCTATGACACAAGGACAACAATATTTGTTATGATGTTTGGTGGAAACTCATTATTTATGCTCATAATTGTTTGTGTGTCATGTTAATTGCAGACCAGGTCTGTCCAGCATTGGTAACGCCACACTCCACTGCAACTCCTCCGCAACCTGAATATTCTCAGGGTCAAACAGTGACAGTAACTTGTGATCTTGGCTATGTTGTAGATACTGTGAGTGTATAGAGAACTAGAAGCTTTAATAATTTAAAAGTTGATTATTTAAGCCACAATTAAGCTAATTAAGTTCTCGTTTCGCAAAGTAGCAAGTCACCCAGGGCCTGTCAACACACTATGAGGCCACATGTCTGAGCACAGGAATTTGGACTCCCAATTACAACTGTGAACGTGAGTCTGACTGGGGGGGACCTTCCTGTTTTTAGAAAATTTCTCTTGAATGTCTTGGCTTTGACAATGTTTTTTTGTTTTGTTTTGTTTTGTTTTTGTTTTTTGTCATATGTTCTCATGTGTAGCGGTGGACTGTGGTCCTCCTGATATCCCAGAAGATGGCATCCTTCAGTTGGTGGGCTCAGATAACCCACAAACCCTGTATAAAGACCAGGTCCAGTTTAACTGCAGCTCAAAGTACTACACACTGGAAGGAGAGGGTGATTATGGGAATATTTTACACATCCCCCTTTCTTTTTACTTCCCTAAACTAATTTTACAAGTTTTCTGTCTTTTTTTATATGCTGTCCTCAAACTTTCAGAGACATACACTTGCAGTGCCAGTGGTGAATGGGTATCGGCTGACGGCAATACAGAGATGCCGAAATGCACCGAAGGTACGACTGCATGTCTTATATTCTCTCATATTCATCATTATTGCTTTACAGACATTTCCGTTTTCATAGGAATTTACTTCTGACTTTTTGTGTATTTCAGTGTGTGGGAGGCCCAAAAAACACCCTGCAAGTTTAGGCAGAATCTTGGGAGGGAAAGATGCAAACCTGGGAGAAATACCTTGGCATCTTTTGATAAAAGCGCCTCTCAGGGGAGGAGCCTCACTGATCAGTGACCGCTGGGCTGTCACAGCAGCTCATGTTGTAGAAGGCGTAGATGAAACTGCTTTGCGCCTGTATGGTGGACTGGTAGATGGAAGAACATCCGATAGGCCTAATGTAGTTTCAATGGACAGTGAGAGGATCATAATTCATCCCGGCTACATCAAGGGCATAAAAGACCGCACCAATTTTGACAATGATATTGCTCTTATCAGATTAGCTTCAAGGGTGAATTTAGGCCCAAACCTCCTTCCTATTTGTCTGCCAGAAGTAAAGAGGGACTTGCTAGAAAATGAGCAAGGCACAGTGTCAGGTTGGGGAAGGACAGAAAAGAGAAACAGTTTTTTCACGTCTCCTATCTTACAACACGTTAATATCGGGGTCTACTCCCTCACAGACTGTCAGGACACACCTTCCACAGAAAGTAATAGACGCATGATTTTCACTAATAACATGTTCTGTGCTGGAGCGGAAGGAAAAGATAGCTGCCAGCAAGACAGTGGAGGTCCCCTTGTTTTCCCAATGTTGGCTGAAGGCAGAGAGCCTTATTACCTGAAAGGCATTGTGTCCTGGGGATCCCCCTGTAATAAGAGGGAGTTCAAAGGTTATTATACCAAGGTGGATAATTACATAGACTGGATTAAGGAGACAATGGACAGAGTAGAAAACTCTTAGACAGAGGAAACATGAGAGAGAAAATACTTACCATAATAACATAATCCATTTCAGGACTGATTTAGCTCTTTAAATAAAAATGTTTATGGAAATAAACACTATGATCTTGTTACTAAACATGCCAATTTTAATAACATAAAGCTCTGATCACATTATGACTTCATACTTTACTTACTTTTGTATTAAAGGAATTTGCAAATCAACGGTAGATAACGTCTGTTTTAACCAACTTAACGATATAATGTATTTTTGTCTTTTGATCATAAAACAACTTCCACAAACAATAAACATCCATACCCTGTAATTCTTAATTCTTATTAATTCTTAATTCTTATTAAAGTATACATTTTCTTTTACTCAAATCTATAATGGTCTGAGGCCACAGCATCTTATATGTAAACATTTTTGTGAATAACGAAGATGAAGATAACAAAGATCCTGGCACAAGTGTTTTGATGTACATTGTGATGATGTCTAGAAGATGGCTGTTATTAGTTTCACTTTTCCCCTCCTATTCATATGTAATGTAGCAAATATATGACAAAAAAAAACAAACAAATAAAATCATATTAAATAAATTGCAGTGCAGTGTGTTTTATTGATAATGCACAAAACTCGTGTTGTTTACAGTTTCAATTTACAATCTTCCCATTAAGTGTTGGAGTGCTGGAGGGTTAGGCAGTTATTTAATTTATATGTTATGAGGACTAAAAACTCATAGTCCTGTTTACACCAAAAGTGTGGAAGAGCCATGCATGAGAAATGCACGTGTTCTGCATTCAGCTCCAATGGAGTAGAGCATTACACACATTTTCCTGGCAAGTCCTGTGTTTTTTTCATGCAATCTCTTCAAACGCTTCCTATCCATACTTTAAAACAAATGCATTTTTAATTGTTTCCTCATCTACAGACAAATCATTGTTGCTCTGTTTAAAAACAAAGCTTTGGTGTTATTTCCTCATGTGAGGCTGCAGTGTTTGGTGAACAAGAAATGCTCTACTATCACTTGGTGGTATAGGGCCTCTTAATTCTGTTACATTATAAACTGCCCCTTGGTTCCCCACACAACCTAGGTATTCATTTTTTTTTCTTTGTCATATTATGTTTTTCCCAATTTATGCACAGATTTAATTTGCGATCTCAAATGGATGTGCATATAGTTGTTGTAAATAGTCTTTAGTGTTTATCCACGCCCTTTGATCCTGAGATGCACACTGTGTAGACATACAGAGGTGTTTGATGTACACACCGCAGTTGTTAGTAGTTGACTTTCAATATTTCCAGCATGCAATTCAAAGCAAAGGTATTCAAGGTATAAAAAACTTTTAGTCATATTTGCTAAAACTGTCACTGTGGCCTGACAGAAGTGCATGACATAGATCAGGGGTGTCAAACATACGGCCCGCGGCCCACTTAAGATCAAAGTGGGGCAGTATGTGGGCCCTTAACTAAAATGAGTTTGACACCCCTGACATAGATAATCTGTGAAAAAAAAATCAGGCTCTTCTGGCTCCACCTGCTGCCTCTAAGGCAGATAAACAACCAACTGTCCTTCCTCTGTCAACAACTGCGTACACAACAAACATAATTAAACTGTAGAGAAAAAGATAAAAACAAAAAATAAGATTGAGCAAATCTGCAGGGAGGGGATTTAGAGGTGAGCTGGAGCGCACTTCTTTAGATATGGTTAATGTTAACTTATGTTCAAACATCAATACTGCATCAATTATAGACATTACCTGCATAGAAATGAATCCAATGAATTACAATTCTACTTATTCTTCATTCTTATTTCTAAAAAAGTTGGGGTCTGGTAAACAAAACAGTTAACAGTGGAAAATACCCTAAGTCACACATGGCTGTGGACATAAAATAGCTTTATACTGAGCATTAGATAAGACATGGTCATCATGGGCTACAATTATTTTTATGTAATTTATTTATTTATTAGTTTTAGTTTTTTAATGTTATTCCAGATATGGATTGAAAGTTTTTTTTTCTTTTTAACTTAATTTGCATGTCTCGTTGGGGGAAACCAGAGCACCCGGAAAAAACCCAAGCTATCATGGTGAAAATATGCCAAGTCAAGATCTAAAACCCTTCAAAATGTGGTCTCTCTCTCTCTCTTTGTATGATTAGTTTTATAAGGTTTTGATGCATCAGAGGCCACAGAAACATGATGAGGCGTCTTAATTCAGGGTAGATGTGGACTGACAGGTTTTTTACTTAATCTGCATGTATCGTGGGGGGAAACCGGAACACCCGGAGAAAACCCAAGCTATTATGGTAAAAACACGCCAAGTCAAGATCTAAAACCCTTCAAAATGTTTTTTTTCTCTTTTTGTATGATTAGTTTTATAAGGTCTCGATGCATCAGACGCCACAGAAACTTGGTGAGGCGTTTTAGTTCAGGGTAGAAGAACGTCACAAATTTTATCAGTACAAAGCGAAGAACACGTTTTGCCTTTGTCGTAACCACTGTAAGAGCTCGTTCTAGTATTTGTCCTACAGAGGAAATTGGTGCAGTTGTTGTTTCTTCTTGTGGAACATGTTCAAGCTTTGCTTCCACGATAGAAAGAATATATTCAATTATGTCAGCAATCTTGTTGTTCACAGCAGACTGAATAGATCTTTTTATATCCAGTGCCGCAGCTTGTAAAGATTCTGGACAAGCCTCTTGAGTTATAGATGCAATGTTTGCTCGTACCTTAGTAAGAATATGTGCAGTTCTTGGTGGCATCAAAAAAACCCTGCCTTGAATTTTTGACCAAGCTTTGGAAAGATCAAATTTAATGTCGGGTGTTGTGGAGCAAACATATAGGCATCTTGATCCTGCCACAGAAAGAACAGCAGGAATTTCTCTTTGTGTTCTTGCTGTAATTGCTGCTTGGATCCTGTGACCAGCTATATATCCAGCAGCGGCTCCTGCTACAAGTACAGCAGCGGCTCCTGCTACAGTTACAGCAGTTACCGCTCGTCTCCTGGAAAGTCGTCTGCTGGCTGGGGGTTTGGACACAGGCCTCTCCTCTGTATCATCAGACTCAGATGGTCTGTTTACAGTGGTAGGGCTGCTCTGGTATTTGACCTGACTGTCTGTTGTCTGGCCACGTGATGATGGACCAGGCTGCGCTTCCAGCAATGGCTGAAAGTGAACAGTTTGTTGGGGGCGATCCTCGGCTGAGTCTGCAGAAGCAGAGCTGAATAGGCCCTTGACAGTTGTGGTCACAAATTTACCAACAACAAAACCCAGAAGGAGAAGTGGCATTTTGGAAAGATTTTCCTGATTAAAGATTTTGTTGAGAGACTTGAAAGAATTGGTGGTTTTCTTTTTGTCTACTGGTTTGAAGTAGAGAGATAAACGATCTGTGCTTCTGTGTTGTTGTTCCTTACTTGTGATCTAATTCGACGTGATGAGATCAAAGTCGACTTTAGTGGCTTTATTACATCACAACTGATTTCCGAATTGAACGGCGAGACGACAAATGACGTCACATGAGGTCGCAGACGCAACAGGTGTGGAGCGCTGCGCATGCGCGTTTGTGGACTTTTTTTTAGCGCTCACACTTGACAAAAAAAAACAAAAAACAAGAAAAAAGAAAAAAGTACAGTCGTTGTTGTCGGGACTCACTTAATGCAGTCCCGCGGGGGAAAGACCTTTGACAGCTGTGGCAGACAATCTTGTGTCCAAATGCACTTCACATTTCACTTTTATTGCATTTGCCTTTTGAGATAACCAAATAAAAGTCTTCTTGACATGGCAGAAAATATTACAATGATAAAGACAAAAAAACTACAATATTATAGTATTCTTCCATTCGCTCCCTTTAGTTAAGTCTTCCCACCCAGTGAGGAAAAGGCAAATATCAAATCAGTGAATAAGAATAAGAAATGTAATTCATTAAATAGGCCTACATGCATACAAGGGATTTTTGTTTTGGTGCAGGTGTTTGTGTAATGGAATGAAATAACGATTTTCTTTATTGTTCATTTCAGATTAAATATATATATATATATATATATATATATATATATATATATATATATATATCCTATTTTTTTATAATGAACAATAACAACAATGAACACAAACAATGAACAATAAAGAAAATCGCATAAAATAAAACAAGTGAAGTTACAGTGGGAGTCCAGTTTCTTCACTGTGCAGAAATGTACATTAAAGCAATATGCACTGAAACGATCTCTCTCTGCTGCGTTTGCTGGTGACTTTCGGCTTTGTTTCATCACGATCCCTGTCCGAGGTGCTGATCCTGATCCAGGTGTGGGACTGTCACAGCCGCACGCGGAGTATCTGTGCTTTCAAACATCGGTATGTTTTAGGAGGCTTCAGGTATTGTTCATCTCTGCGGTCCGGCACTCGAGCGTCTTGTTTTCTATCATGGCCGTATAAGTAATGATGTTTTCGACGTATTCAATTTGAAACTATCGATTTTCGCCAATATTACTGCAGCCGCGTGCGCAAGTGGTGTCAAATAACGCACAGATGCGTAAAGGGAGACGTGATCAGAGCTGTCATGTCTGTCTGTGTCACTTAATGCGCACTTTCCTACCCTCAATTATTTTCATTATTATATTGTCACTTACTGTAGATACAGAATAAGTTCTCCATCACAGTACCTTCTCACTCTCTCTCCACACACACACGCACACACACACACATATCCACATTTATATCTGTATCTGTATAAATATCTGTATAGATTTATGTAAAATTCCCCAAAGGTGTAAAGAATTAAGAAAATGCAGAGGCAGGGTGGGAGAAGTAGAGAGGCTGGTGGAGGAGAATAGGACACCCAACTCTAGTCTGATCTGTCAGCTACCGAGCAAATCCAGCTCTGTTCTGTCAGTGAAATAAGATCAAACTAGTAGGTCATCATTAACTCTGACCCAGGTTCATCTACATGCTCTCAAGATTCATTGTGACCAGGAAAAACACCTTCAGTTGATGGGAGATGCCTTATTTAAATAAAAGTACTAATACTACACTATGAATATACTGTGTTGCAAGTAAAAGCCCTGCAATCAAAACCTTATTAGAGTAATATATTTAAAGCTTGAAAAATTGCAGTACTCATTATGCAGTGAAATGGTCCTGATCTGTGATCTTTGGACATGTATGTTGTATTTTATTGTTGTTTAATGTTTAACCTATTTATGTTCTGTCGGGTAGTTTAAACTACAGCAATGCATCATGGTCTATGAGATCATGTTTGTAGCTGCTTCTATCTTGTGAGAAACACATATCTCTAAAAAGTCAACTTTTTCATGAAACAACCTTTATCTATTTTCAGTGCAGACAAACACAAACAACCCCAAACAGACAGAGAAAAGGTGATATGCCAACAAAACTTTCTTGATCAGCAGCTCCACCTAATGGTAGAATGAGGTTCCTGAGCCAGAGTTTGAAAAATGGGGCTAAAGCTTGAGAGCTGTTTAAGTACTAAATCAGGATAATTCTTTGTACTTTAAGTTATTTTCAACAGATAATAGTCTAAAACAATTAAACTATTACTGCATTTGATTGGATTCATCTAGTTCACAAGATCTCTCTAATTCTCTTTTTGAGGGCAATTATTTCCAGCATTGATGCTATTTCTCTACAATTCCAAGTTAAGTATTCATTTGTTTTTGCCAAGGTAAACAAGGCATATTCCTGGCATTAACGCAGTCAGTTGCTAAACCCTGGACACCACAGACTTTGTGACATTAATGTTTCACTTGAATGTGAGACATTTGCTCCCACAGCAGCGGGTCTGTTCACTCACAGATATAGCATTTAATGCAGAGATGGGGTGGAACTTCTGTATCATCTGGTAAGTTAACATGAAATTTTAAACCCATGTGTATATTGTATTTAAATAGTTCTTGTCATTACTTTCTAGCTTGATTTCCAAGTTTACTGCATATATCTACTGTCATTGCCATTGCTTCTTTTGTCATTGTGTGTTACCTTCTGTATAACCAGTATCACAGATGAGTAGTGTTTTATAGGTTGACTGATCTGTCCCTCAGTATGCCATATATAAAGCTGCAACAATGTTATATGGTTACAACAGTTGTGTGGATTGTGTCACTGTGTTTGTTCTTCTCTGTTTGCGTCAACTTTGGACCAGCCGCTGAGATGACCACAAACTGATAAACGGATCGAACTCTCTCTGTTCATGCACCTTTCCAGGTTTCTGTATGTGTCAATGAGCCAGTGCTGGCATCTGCCAGACTCAGAGCCTCCAATGCATGGGGAGGTCCAGTCCCCCCAATATCCCCTGCCTTACCCTCCCAACCTGCAGCAGCAGTGGGACCTCAGCGTGCCCGAGGGCTACCAGATCCGACTTACCTTCACACACCTGGACATTGAAGCCTCTCCAAGCTGCCATTATGACGCCCTTACAGTCAGAGACATTTCAACACATTTGATAACCTAAACAACAGTCTAGTGTTGTAGTGTTTGAGCTCTATAATAATGTGTGACTCGAGTGCCAATGTTAACAACCTGAATATTAACAACTTAAAAATTGACCTAAAATACTTTTGCCACCAACAATATACATACCTCTCCATGTTTCTCTGTTATTGCCAAAATGTGCTTTGGTGTATTCCAGTATAACTAACTGCATGATGGGTATTGCAAAATACTTTTTTCTCCTCGCAATGGTCTCTCCACGGTTGTAATCTCATAAGACTGCAGCCCAATGTTATTTCTTAGCGATTTTAGAGATTTTGTCTTTCATGGCCTCCCAGTGGCTCTCATGGCTCTCAACTGCAAAAAAGCAAAAAACTAAAAAAAATTGCACATCCAACAGACACCACGGATCACCATCTTTATTTTTTTATTTGGAGTTGTGACTTTGGCCACCATATAATTGGTCCAGTACTCACTTGTAGCTCTGTTTTGGGCTCCACCAACTCCTGATCACTAAAGTTCACTAGTCTGCCTGCAATTTGGTGCTGGGCTTATTGTGTATAATGGTTACCAGAGCTTTTTTGCTGAAAGCAGTTTTTTCTGCTGCTCTGAGGATGAATCAAAACAGTGAGCTAACAGATGCTAAAAGCCTGATGGAGCTGCAGGGCACTGCAGATTCGGGGATAATTCTCTGTGGGTTTGTCAATGTCTGTTGTACAGTTCCCTTATTAATTAATTTCATACACTGTGGATATTAAAAATTGGTTACAGCAGAAAGTAATGAGAAGATCTGAGTCAGACTTGGGCTCAAATTCAGACACAGACTCAACTCACGGACTCAACTGCAACATTATAATAGGTTATGTCTTCATAATTTCTACAATAAATAACTTAAAACAATAAGAACTAGATATTGTAATCTGCCAAATGAACTCAGACACACTTGATTTTCACACCAAATTCTTTCAATTTTTTTATGATTCATGAAGATTTTTATCCCTTATGTGACCCTTCAGGTTCTCTATAATGACAAGATCCTGGGGAAGTTTTGTGGCCATGAGAATTCTGCTGATGGGAATCACCCGGGCAACCAGCCTTTGTTGTCTCCAGGCAACAGGCTCACCCTCATACTGCAGACAGATGACAACAACCCAGAGCGCCGTCAGAACGTTGGCTTCTCTGCTCAGTACCAGGCAATAGGTAACTTATCCATCTTCTGTCAGCTTTTCTGTCTGTTCTCTTCACTCTTCCACTACTGAACCACCTCACACTGACTCAATGTCTCAGACATAGATGAGTGTTCTGCACCAGAACCTGAAGGTGGCTCAGGTCCACTCTGCACTCAGATCTGCCTCAACACCCTTGGCTCATATCTCTGCTCCTGTCACCATGGCTTTGAGCTTCGCTCAGACCAGCGCTCTTGTGTGTGTAAGTATTGTGTGGATACATACTTCCTATATATGTACACATAACCCTCATGAAAGTTATGACTATGGGAGCTGTTCTTTACAATAATTAAATCATCTGACTTTGGCCACTTGGGGGCAGTGAAAACAAGCTGTGACAACACTGACAGGTTATCGCCTTCTAAGTTCAGTTGCTCATTTTTATGCATATTTTCATACACATTTTTCTGATATGGAGAAACTTTAGCATTCATTTTAATGTAGAATGATGTAATGCAATGTAGACTATTGCTAGACATGCTAAACCATTAAATAAGGTTTCTGAATGGTTACTGAATGTTACTGAATGGAACAAGATACTAATATCACTCTCAAAAAGAAAGTGTACTATTTCTTAAATACTCAGCTAAAGTTGAACGTATCTAGTATGTTTTCAGACTACTTACCAAGCTCTAAACAACAGTTTGAGCACCCAGAGTCTCTGAATGATTTCTTCCTTTTCTCCATTTCCCAGTATCCTGTGGTGGCGGCATATTTGATGAGCCAGAGGGACATCTGTTCAGTCCAGGATACCCTAATGCCCCACCTCATGCTGTGTCCTGTCAGTACATTATTGCTGTAGAATCTGGCTTCACTGTCTCTCTTAACTTCACTGACAATTTCCAGGTTGAGAGTGTGGACACTCAGCAAGGCACATATTGTCCCCATCACTGGTTGCAGGTAATGACAAGTAGCTTCCATACACTACACATTTTAATATGAACAACTGGGAATAAATGGAACACAAAACAGATATGAAATAATCTTCTCTTAAAAGGTGACCATTCCAGGCACAGAGCCAATGAAGCTGTGTGGTAGAAAGAGTCCAGGTCTGATAGTCACAAACTCCAACACCGTCACGCTGGACTACCACACTGATAATGACGGCATGAGCAACGGCTGGAGCCTGGATTACAGCACCCACAGTGAGGGAGAGAGGAATGAGAGTAGAAATAGTCAATGAGCAATTAAACTGCCATGCAATTTATACATTTTCCACCATATTGTTTGATTTGTTTTGATTTTATTGTTTGCAACTAACAGTTGGATAACTATAGATATGCGGTTGGTGTTACATGTGTTCTCGTCTATGGCATGTCCAGGGGTGAAGTGTCCATTTCCTGGGAATATAGCTAAGGGCAGGGTTACTCCTCTCCTGACTGAATATCTCTACAGAGACTACATCTTTGTGCGCTGTGACCAAGGCTACAAGATTATGATGGTTAGATGAAACTTCTAATACTTATTCATTTGTCATTGTGTGCAAATATTGGGCTGATATTTTATTGCTTCCCCTCATTTCTTTTTCAGGATGGTCAGGAGGTGGAGAGTTTCTCTACCATGTGTCAAAGCAATGGACAGTGGCACCTCCCTCTGCCAGAATGCCACAGTATGTTAGCTTTGAGCTAAAAAAAAAAGTGAAATGAATGAAAAATGTTATTGTGATTCAAACACTTTTCATTTGTCACTGGAAAAAATAGGTTCCTGTTTTTTTTTCCTCTGTAGTAATTGATTGTGGAGACCCCAGACCATTGCTGAATGGAGGCGTGACCTTCCTGTCCGGCTTTCAGAATCAGTACCTTTCTGTTGTTCAGTATCACTGTAATGAACCATTTTACTCTCTCCTTGGGGGCGTAAATGGTGAGATATTCAGAATGTGTTCTATCATGTAGCATTTTAGAGTTTTTCCAACTAGACTTGTGATGCTATTGATTTCCACTACTAGACTCTTGAAACAGGGTCCACTCCACCATGCATGTGCTAACTTGGAGTGTGGTGGATAAAAAACAACCAAACAAAACAGTAAGAAAACAACAGTTTAAAAGAAAGACAAGCAAACAGAGAAGGAGTAATGAAGAGTGAGTCACGACTGAGAATTAGACCAAGCGGCGCTGAGGGGAGGGGCTTTGGAGGCGAGCTGTAACACATGATACAGAGAGGGGAAAGCACTGGGAACATATACTTGCTCGAATTTTTGGAAATAATAATAAGTGCAGATTAATTTCTTCACTACACTGCCTCTTAATAATAATTTATTTGTCCCAAACACTACCACCACCAGTACACAACTTAAGCAAGGTGAGTGCAAGAGTGTGCTAATAAATTTGAAATAGTCCAGAAATGTATGAATGTATGGAAGCCAATGGAACATATATATATATATATATATATATATATATATATATATATGTGTGTGTGTGTATACACACAATGGCTTGCCATTAAAAAAAAAAATAATGCAATGTATATATGATTGGTAGTGATTGGTAGTGAGTGGGCTTGTCTTCTCTCTGCTCTTCAGTTACCTTCACCTGTGAAGCAGACAGAAAGTGGAGATCCAACAATGATATTGTTGTCACTCCGACATGTATACCAGGTATTGTTTTTCATTACAAAAATGAAATCCTGCTAAACTTAATCTTTTCTGTAATTGTGACATGAAGTCAGTGTCTGGAGGAACCTAATACCAAATTTATGTCTGTCTCATCCAGTCTGTGGCAGGCCTACAAAACTCATCCCTATCTATCAGAGGATCATTGGAGGCAGTCAGGCTCCAGACAAAACAATCCCCTGGCAAGTGCTACTGAGTGTAGATGGAAATAGAGGAGGAGGAATGGTGATTGCAGACCGCTGGATTATGACTGCAGCTCATGTCCTACAACAAAAAGGAATTTTAGCATCAAATGACTCTGTGCGGGTAAGTGAGCTACTTTAGGTAGGTTATCTGCATGCCCTTGTCTCAATGTTTTTGACACTTGTTTCCTCCTATGTTGTTGATTTGCAGATTTATATGGGACTGACCAATGTTAAAACACAGGCACACTCTCCTGTGTATGCTGCCTCATTCCACGTTCACCCAGAGTACCACAACGCTGATTACTTAAACTACAACAATGACATTGCCTTGATCAAACTGCTCGACCCAATCACTTTCGACTCATCTGTTATGCCAATATGTTTGCCAGCAGAGGGTACCACATATGTCACTGGAATGATGGGGTAAAGAAACAACTACTGTATTTCATTTCATAATTCTGTACAGTCCATTATATATATATATATATATATATATATATATATATTGCATCTGTTTTGTGAAGTTTTTTGTTGTTTTATCTTTTACCTTGCTAAAAATCTGAACACGTGAATCTTTTTGATAGGAACTTTCTAGTGTCTTTACCATAACCGTCTCCTCTAAATTGTTTTTTCAGACTGGTGTCAGGCTTTGGTGTTACAGAAGTTGAAAATAAACGTTTTTTAACAAATGAGCTGAAATATGTGCAGCTCCCTGTGGTGGAGCAGGAGACATGCAGTAATTCAATCACTGCGGCGAAGATGTCAAGGGAAGATGTACCAAATCTGACGAACAACATGTTTTGTGCTGGAGTTCCTGAAGGGGGTAAAGACTCCTGCCAAGGTGACAGTGGAGGCCCTTTTGCCCTGAGAGATGATGGCCGCTTCTGGGCTGCAGGGATTGTCAGCTGGGGGGTTGACTGTGGACAGCAGGGAAGCTATGGAATCTATACCAAAGTTAACAACTATGTGGACTGGATCAACAAGACTATGCAGGAGAACTGAAATATACAGTAATCTTTTACAATACGATGTGAGGATGTTGATAAAACAACAGAATAAGAAAAAAGAAAATTTCACTCTTAATATATTCTTTCTGCAGTGTTAACGCATAATGCATAAAATGATGTAGTGTAAATTGTACTTATGATCAGAATCATTTCTAAACTTCGTAAAATGATTAACTTGATGTAACACTGATTGTTAAGTCATTACATTGTTATAAAATCTCCAAACAGCATTTTTTGAATAAAGTGACATAATACAGTCTTACACGTGTCTTTTCATCCACATATCTCAGATTAGTCACAGATGCACTATGGCAGATGCATGTTAACTTCTGTGTGTATCCACTATATACTGTGAGTATTTGTTACTTACTTTCTCATGAACTCACAACAATAGTAGGCTCTCCTTCATTGACTTTTTGGGTCTTCACTACTGTACGACTTTTTTATGCCTCATTCTTCTAGTTCAAATAGTCATAGTCAGACTCGTTGATACATTATTGGTCCTGTTCTTCCACAGTTCATACCTGCATTTTTTTGCCAAGATAAACAAATCCTGGAGGTTAAATTCCAGTGCAAAATACTACAAACGACAGCCTATGTGACCTCATGGTCCATGTAAGAATGAGACATTTCATCTTAAAACTTCAGTCACACAGAGGTAAATGTATTGTAGACATGGGATGGATCTGTGTTGTATGGTAAGTCTAATAATTTTTCTCTTTTGTGTTGAATGTTTTAGGGAATTTGTCTTTTTCAAAAAAGTAAAAAGAACTGTATTTATTTTGTATATCAAAAAGAAATACAGTATTTAAATACTAGAATGGTGGTGGTACTATAGTACAGCACTATTTGTGAGCAGTTTTTTAAGGTTGACAGTGGATGATAAGTTTCTTAAAGTATAACAAAGAAAACTAAAGCAGAACTATGTGGTTGTAAAAGTAAAAAAAAAATGACTGCATCCCTGTGTTTGTTCTTTTTCTGTTTACACAAACTTTGGACTAGAGTCTTAGCTCAAACTCTGTTTATGCACAATTCCAGGTTTCTGTGTTTGTCAGTGAGGGAAAGCTGGCAGCTGCCTGACTCTGAGCCTGTATTACATGGGGAGATCCAGTCACCCCAGTATCCCTGGCCTTACTCTCCCAACTTGCTGAAGAAATGGGACCTCTGGGTTCCTGAGGGCTACAAAATCCAGCTGAACCTAACACATCTGGATATTAAAGCTTCTTCAGGGTGTCGTCAAGACTCTCTGACAGTGAGAGCCATCTTGAATCTTAATATTGTGCAATACTGATTTCATATTTAAGCACACTGTCCAAATTTTAATTTAATAAGATTAGATAGGAAGATATACGTTATTGTCACATTGACTTAACCCTTGATGACCTTTCATTAACAACAAATCATTGCTGGACTAATCTTATTTTACAATAACCTTGCGTGCAGGTGTGACTGTAGGGTAACGGATGGAGAGACTAGTTCTTCCTGTTCACAAAGAAGCTTCATAGTAGTGACAATCTTAGACAAATGAGGGGACTGCACAATGGGTGTGAAGCACAGAAAATGGCTGTCGAGGGTGCTGGCCTTCATGGCTTTAACCAACAATTCCTTCTTGACCTCCTCAGTGACTAAGGTATGACACTCCCTTTTGCTCGGCAGTGGAACAATCCCTGGCTTGGTCTGTAAGCTGGGAAATAATGTAGGCTACCTGGGACCCCTCAGATGGGAAGCAAGAAGGCCAAAGCTCAAATAGTAAGAACCATTGGATGAGGAATGGCAGGAAGTACCTAAATCTCCCAAATACCATTCAGACTAAGATCAGAATTAGGTAGACTGGACCTTGCCTGGAGAGCTGCTGGATGTGCTTGTGGATGGACTCCAGAATGTGCTGTGCTGGAATCAACTGGGTCCTCACAGGCCTGATTGTACTGTAATGACTTGACAACAATTAGACAAAGATAAAAATTCACCTCTACTGTTGTTAGAATATAGTCAAGCAAACAAAGAAATGCAGACGTAACCAGGATTAGGCAAAAACATAGGAGTCCAAACTTCAACGTTCGGACTGTACTTCAACGTTAAGTGCAACGTGCCACGTGACAGGCAGGTAGGCAAAATGGCTGGAACACATAGTGAGGAGTATATAAGATGATCTCACAGGGCGCAAATGGAAATAGGCTGGTATGCATACTACAGGGGTAATGACGGAAGGTGACCAGGTGTGATACGATTTAACTGCAACTTCGGAAATAAAATGTACAGAAACGGTCGTTCAGTCTCTCTTCTTTACTGACATAAACATGTCACAACTTCTTCTGGTGTGCGTTTACCGGCTAATAGAAAGTAAAAAACTATCTCTCCCGGTGCCAGTCTTCTTCTTCGCTGAAAAGAAAATACAGGTAGAAAAAAAAGCGTTCTCCACCACAAAGGGCGGTGCAAACAGTGCCACCTATTGGCATTAAGTGCAAATTAAACAGCAACGTCTTATGTGCTAATATAATCAATTCCTTTCTTTTAACTATCAAAGGTGCACTACTAATATAAATAACAACTTCAAATCAATAACTGAATGAAGAAAGATACAACAAGGTGACTGTGGTTCAGGAGGGACTAGAAGGGTGAGTTAGTACTTCTGGGAAACAAACAGACAAGGAGGAAATAATGACAGCAGGTGTTCTAGTGTTAGGTCACAGCCTAACCCTCTTCATGACCCAGTCTTACAATGTCTTTTTTGCTCTTTACACTTTTCAGGTTCACTATGACCAAAAGATCTTGGGAAAATTTTGTGGCCAGAAAAACTCAACTGATCACCTTAGAGAAAAGTCAGTCCTTTCTAAAAGCAACAAACTGACTCTTGTATTTCAAACAAGTAACTCCACTCCAGAGCTCCAACAGCACATTGGCTTCTCTGCTACCTACGAGGCAATAGGTAGAGTTTCTTTTGCTAACATTCCTCTCCCCTGCAATGCATTATGTCCTCCAACCTTCTGGGGAAATTCAAACTTGAAGTACATTTAACAGGGTACTTTTTATCAGTACCTCTAATATAAACAAACATAAATAACAACAGATCTCTTTAAGATGGAAATAAGAGCATCAAACCAAGTCAAGTCCATATGTGCACTGTATCATAAAGAACTTACCATGACTGTTGTCCTTGTGTCTAACGATTTGTTCAATCATTAAGTGTTGATGAAGCCGCCCCAAGATTTGCCTCTATAGATTACATTATAACAATCTTTATCTTGTGTTGATCAGTTTAAGATGATATTTTTTCAAATTGCAAATTAAAACTAAGCCAAACAACGATATAAGCTAAATTCAGCTTTAAGACAAGTTTTCCTTTTACTGACCATCTCAATCCCAGACATGGATGAGTGTTCGAAACTGGACCCTGGAAACGACACAGGTCCACTCTGCTCTCAGATCTGTATCAACACCCCTGGTTCTTACCACTGCTCCTGCTACTATGGTTATCAACTTCATTCAGATCAGCGCACCTGTTTGAGTGAGTACAGCATTAAGTAAACGCACGCATCTTTGTATGCTCCTTAAAGGTGTAGTCGACAATTTTGATCAAATACACTTTTCTCAAATTCAGCTAATATTTCCTCACAGTCTGCAAGTGGGACTTTGAGAAATGGGAAATTAAGTGGCTTGGACTGAGCTACCAACCTGTTCTCATTCCCAGGTTGTCAGATAACAACACTTTGCTACATTTGTGCACAGGACAACACTAATTCTGTGTGTTACTCACACATGTTTGAAGGACAACTGAAGGCAGGGGTATATTTGCTTGGCTACTGAGTTTATATAGCAGTAAGCTTTCTCCAAATTGCAGACTACACCTTTAATGTGCGTGATGCTTTGAAGCTCAGTAGTTGGAGCATAACATTAATGCTTCTGAGTCAGTGTAAAAAGGAAAATTCACTGAATTACTGAATCTCTTATTGCTACAGTAATACTTGTTTTTACCCCTTGTCTAGTATCCTGTGGTGGTCATGTGCATGACAAGCACAAGGGACATCTGTCTAGTCCAAGGTTCCCTCGCCCCTCACCTCCTTTTTTGTCCTGCAAGTACATCATCTCTGTGGAGCCCACATTCATTGTAACTCTCAACTTCACTGACAACTTTCACATAGAGAGCGTGGACACTGAGCACGGTCCAAGTTGTCTCCATCATTGGCTGCAGGTATTGTAAAGTTTCCTTTCAACAAACGGCAACAAAATAATCGACTCTGATATGCCTTAGTGTATTAGATACACTATTTACTCCTCTTCCCCTTATAGGTGACCATCCCAGACAAAACACCCATGAGGCTTTGTGGTGGAAAGAGTCCTGGTCTGATTGCTACAAATTCCAATACTGTCACACTGGACTACCACACAGATAGCAAAGGCCTGAGTCATGGCTGGAGCCTAGACTATAGCACAAATGGTAAGCGACAAAGGAAACAGTTTTACAATTGTAATTATGTGCATACATGCTCTTTCCAGATATAAATGTCAATTTCTGAGGAATGTGGCTAAAGGCAAAATGACTCCTGTCTTAACTGAATATGTCTACAGAAACTACATCTTTGTGACCTGTGAGAAACTATATAAACTGATAATTGGTTGCTGTTTTATTTCCTTCACTGGCAAACTAGTTGTGGAGAACTGTGGAGACCCTGCACCTTTGCCGAATGGAGGTGTGACCTTCCTGTCTGGCTTTCAGAATCAGTTTCGTTCTGTTGTGCAGTATTACTGTAATGAACCATTTTACTCTCTCCCCGAGGGCAAAAATGGTGAGATATTATTATTACAGAACTACCATTAATACATTTTTTTTATTCATCTTGATTAAAAATAAATGCCATTACTTTGTTTCTTCCTGTCTTTAGTTAGTTTCACCTGTGAAGCGAACAGGAAGTGGAGGTCCAAGCACAGCGATATCACTCCAACATGTATACCTGGTACTGAACTGTTGTTGAGTCCTTATGATACCTAATCTAGGACACTTACATCAAAGCATTAAAATCTGTGTCCTTGTGTAATTTAATTTACGTCTGTCTCATACAGTTTGTGGCAAGCCTACAAAATTAATCTCTGCCTATCAGAGGATCATTGGAGGAAGGGAAGCTCCAGACAATACAATCCCCTGGCAAGTGTTACTGAGTGTACATAGAATAAGAGGAGGAGGCATGGTGATTGCAGACCGCTGGATTCTGACTGCAGCTCATGACCTAACACATAATGGAAAACTAGCATCAGTTGAGGCTGTACAGGTAAGTAGGAACTATCTTCCTTCCCATAATTCCCATAATTAATTAATTGACATTTGCTGTTGATTTGCAGATATATATGGGATTTACTGATGTAAAAACTCTGCTGCGCTCTCGTGTGTATGCTGCCTCAATCCATATTCACCCTGAATACAACAACCCCAATGACTTAGACTTCAACAATGACATTGCCTTGATCAAACTGCGAGATCCAATCACATTCAACTCATCCATTATGCCAATATGTTTACCAGCAGAGGATGCCAGATACATCACTGACATGATGGGGTAATGACTGAAAGTTCTCATTTCATAATCCTATATAATCCATTTTATGTTCTTTTAATTATTTTTTCTCAAGCAATATAGTAAGTAAGTTACACACTAATCTTGTGAAGCTTCCAGAGAGGAGCTTCTGATTTGCTGTGTTCACCATCGCTGCCTCTTCTACCACTTTTTCAGACTGGTGTCAGGCTTTGGTATAATGGCAATTTACCCTCCACAAATAACAAAGAAGCTGAAGTATGTGCAAATCCCTGTGGTGGAGCAGGAAACATGCCGTAAATCAATCAGTGAGCTGAAGAAGACTAGGGAAGATATACCAAGACTGACAAATAACATGTTCTGTGCTGGAGTCCCTGAAGGAGGGAAAGACTCCTGCCTGAGTGATAATGGAGGCCCTTTTGCCCTGAAGGATGGTGGACAGTTCTGGGCTGCTGGGATTGTCAGCTGGGGGATTGACTGCGGACAGCAAGGAACATACAGAGTCTTTACCAAAGTTGCTAACTATCTTGACTGGATCAACAAGACTATGCGGGAGAATTGAATGTGAATGTGATGAGAAGATGTTAATAAGAGAAAAGTAAAAATGTCTATAACTATAAAGTAAGATAACTAATTTTGTTCTAAGTATAATCTGCACTGTTAATGCTGTTAACGCATACTGTGTCACAAAAATGCAGATTTTGAGTTATCATGATGGGAACATTTTTTTTTTTAAATAAAGTAAGACAGATTTACATGTGGCTTTTGTGCATGTGTGTCATGTATCTCATTAGTTAAATATCTGAAGAAGTGATTAGTAAATTAGTATCCACTTAAACTCTTCTCTTACCATCCTTTATCTGACACTGCAATATTGTATATTGTTGTTAATGACTGTGTATGCCTACAATGTACTGGGAGTACTATTACTTCATTTTTAATGCACACACACCCTATTTTACTCATCATTTGTCAACCTTATTGAGCCATTATTGGCCCTGTTCTTCTAAAGTTCATACCTGCATTTAATTTTGCCAATACAAACAAACCCTGGAGGTTAAATTCCAGTGCAAAATACTACAAAACTGTATAGGCATGAAACAGCCTTACAACTGCATTCACACAGAGATAAAAGTATTGTAGACATGGGATGGACCTACTGTGTTATATGGTAAGCTTTCTTCTCCTGCATGTTGTAGTTTTAATGATTTTTCTTTTTCATGATTTTTCTTTTTTAAATTCAAAGCAGCATATGTGTAGTAGTAATATTAGACCTAACTACACCACTATTGATTACACATTTTTTTATGTTTGTCTGTTAATGATCACTTTCAAAAGTGCCATATAAAAAACCAAAGCAACAAGTTGTGGTTGCAAAAGTAAAAAAAGATTATGTCACTGTGTTTGTTCTTTTCAACTCTGGACGAGTGCCTTAGTTCAAACTCTCTGTTTATGCACTCTGTGTTTGTCAGTGAGAGAGAGCTGGCAGCTGCCTGGCTCTGAGCCTATAATACATGGGACAATCCATTCACCCCAGTATCCTCAGCCTTACCCTCCCAACATGCAAAGGCAATGGGACCTCTGTGTTCCTGAGGGCTACAAGATCCAGCTGACCCTAACACACCTGGATATTAAAGCTTCTTCTTCAACATCAGGCTGTCATCAAGACTCATTCACTCATTGCTCAAATCAGGAGACTGCTGCCCTCTAGTGTAGCTTTGCTCACCCAACTACAACTTTCTGAATTTCTGAACGTCCATGGGCTGTGGTGGGGGCTGGGTAATGGTTTACAAAAGCTACCTCAACTGATCAAAGGGCTTGGATAAACACTAAAGACTATTTACAACAGCTATATGCACATCCATTTGAGATCACAAAATAAATAAATCTGTGCATAAATTGGGAAAAACATAATATGACAAAGGCTATACTATAAAAATAGAATCAAGATAAGAAAAATGAATACCTAGGTTGTGTGGGGAACCAAGAGGCAGTTTATAATGTAACAGAATTAAGAGCCCCTACAGCACCAAGTGATTCCCCATATAAGGGAATGTTTATTGGAAAGTGGAGAGTCAAGAGCCCAAACTACAGGAGAAATGGTGAGAAAGAGAGAGACAGATCTGATCCAGTGGCTATTTGTTGCAGTCAGACTACCTAAAAACCGAGGACAGGACTTGACTTGGCGTGTTAGAGTTTGGCACTCAGAAGGAACAATATATTTTAAAAGTAAACATCTTCTGATTGCTAAGAACAATAAAAAGCACTATATAAAGCATATTAAAGGTTTGAGTTCAATGTTCTTGATAATTCAGGGTGTCACCAAATTAATTAAAATTCAGTATCTGTCAACTGTATGTCTGTAACAAATTTTGAGATGAAACAAATAAGCAACTATACTGTGATAACTTATTATTTGTTTATGAGGTATTATTTTAAGGAAAACCACCAAAGTGTGGAACTGTGCTGCTTTTCTCTGTCTGTTTGGGGTTGTTTGTGTTTGTCTGCACTGAAAACAGATAAAGGTTGTTTCATGAAAAAGTTGACTTTTTAGAGATATGTGTTTCTCACAGGATAGCAGCAGCTACAAACATGATCTCATAGACCATGATGCATTGCTGTAGTTTAAACTACCCGACAGAACATAAATAGGTTAAACATTAAACAACAATAAAATACAACATACATGTCCAAAGATCACAGATCAGGACCATTTCACTGCATAATGAGTACTGCAATTTTTCAAGCTTTAAATATATTACTCTAATAAGGTTTTGATTGCAGGGCTTTTACTTGCAACACAGTATATTCATAGTGTAGTATTAGTACTTTTATTTAAATAAGGCATCTCCCATCAACTGAAGGTGTTTTTCCTGGTCACAATGAATCTTGAGAGCATGTAGATGAACCTGGGTCAGAGTTAATGATGACCTACTAGTTTGATCTTATTTCACTGACAGAACAGAGCTGGATTTGCTCGGTAGCTGACAGATCAGACTAGAGTTGGGTGTCCTATTCTCCTCCACCAGCCTCTCTACTTCTCCCACCCTGCCTCTGCATTTTCTTAATTCTTTACACCTTTGGGAGAATTTTACATAAATCTATACAGATATTTATACAGATACAGATATAAATATGCATGTGTGTGTGTGTGTGTGTGTGTGTAGCAAGCCGTTTAGGAAATTAATATATATTAATTTCCTAAACACACTGCTGCAGTTACGTACATGTTTCTTGATCTCCTAAACGGACTTTATTGCAGTTAATTTTATTTCATAGTAGACCTACGTGACTTTAGCATGGCCTGGACAGCAAAATCGTTAATAAAGCACATCGATCTGTGTTTAACTCTCCTTTACTATGTAAAACAGTTCATGCCCTCCAGGCCGTGCTAAAGTCACGTAAGTCTGCATCTTTATAATTTCACTGCAGTCAAGCGAGCCTCCACTACCAAAAATACGGTCAAACTAGACTTCGCGAAATTTTGCGGTGCGTGCTTATACTGGACATTACGGCAAGAGCGCGAAAGAACTGTTTTCAAAATAAAAGCATCGAAATATACGTATACATATATAGTTTTTTTGTTTTGTTTTGTTTTGTTTTTGTCAGGGAAACTACATGTATGTTATCACACAAAACTTTCACTTAAGGCTTACACTAGTCCACCCCAGGGATGTCACTCAGGAAATATCAACTCATTCTGATGTGACATTTCAAAAATAAAGGCCTTTGAAATCTATCAATAACTAATATTCATATTAACACTAAAAGGACTATATCATTTAATTTTCAAATTAAAAAGGCACAGACAGAGTTCCAGTCACAGCTCGTAGCAGTCACCTCCTTTTGATATTGAAAATATCAAAATCTGTCTGACTGACAATTTTGGGGAGATATTTCAGAAGGCTTTCATTTTGAAATCCTACATCAGAATGACATGATATTTTGTGAGTGACACCCTGGGGTGGCCTACTGTCAGACAGAAGTGAAACTGCTTTGTGATAACAGGTGGTCCCCTTTAAATATCAATATAGATAGATATATGCTATGAATATGTCTGTATGGAGATATTCAGAGGGGGCTTTTACTTTGAAATCCCGCATCAGAATGACTTGAGATTTCCTGAGTGACACCCTGGGGTGGCCTAGTGTCAGTCTTAAGTGGAATTATTGTGTGATGACAGGTGATTTTCTTTTAAGTATAAGCTGAATGTAGAGAGGGAGGTCACTGTTACCGTAATGTCTACATTTTGGCTAAAACACTATATATATATATATAATAATTTCCTAAACGGCTTGCCATATGTGTGTGTGTATATATATAATACACACACAGACACATTTATATATATATATATAGATGATACCCGATGTACGATGTACCCAATCTGACGAATAACATGTTTTGTGCTGGAGTTCCTGAAGGGGGTAAAGACTCCTGCCAAGGTGACAGTGGAGGCCCTTTTGCCCTCTGGGATGGTGGACAGTTCTGGGCTGCAGGGATTGTCAGCTGGGGGGTTGACTGTGGACAGCAGGGAAGCTATGGAATCTATACCAGAGTTGGTAATTATCTGGACTGGATCAAGAAGACTATGCAGGAGAACTAGATTCAATATAATTCAATTCATCACTGAGTTAAGAAAATGTGGTGTGCTCAACAAAACCAGAGACAAATATTTATCCAACTTACCCCATTTGGAATATTTTTTTTCTTTTTAATTTAAATTAAATGACACCAAGCACAATAAAGCATAACGCAGTGTGTCAATAAAAGTCACTTATATTAGAATTCACCTATTTACACAATTACACAGAACAAGCTGTAAACACACATTATATATATATATATTATTTTAAAAAGTTAGCAACATTAGTAAACAGTTTATTTACACATCTAGCACACATGGACCACTGTTATTCATTTGGTGTTGTGTTTGTGCCCATATAATAAGGTCTTCACTTTGCTGTACACTGTGCTCGTGCTTTTTAAATTTTTACTACTCTCAAACCCTGTTTTACTCATCATTCTTCTAAATTTAGTCAAACTTAATGAGCCATTTTTAGTCCGGTTCCTTGACAACCCATACCTGCATTTATTTTAGCCAAAACAAACAAATCCTGAAGGTTAAATTCCAGTGCAAAATACTATAAACCACAGCCTTTGTGACGTCAATGGTACATTCAAGCACAGGGGAGTTCAACTAAAACTAAAGTCAGACAGATAAACCTAGACATGGAATGGACCTCCCGTATTATATGGTAAGCTCGCTCAATTTTTTTCCCTCTATGTTGCATGCTTTAGAGAATTACTTTTGCATGAATTTCTATCTTGGTAAAAAAAAATGCAGTATATAAATAGTAGAAGCTTGGAACTTAACTACAGCATTGTCACTGATGTGTTTTTAAGGCTGTCCATAAGTGATTGATTTCTCAAGTACCATATAGAAAACTAGAGCAATACTTTGTGGTTGCAAAACTAAGAAAGATATTGTGTCACTGTGTTTGTTCGTTTTCTGTTTACATCAACTTTGGACTGGCACTTTAGTTCAAACTCTCTGTTTATGCACAATGCCAGGTTTCTGTGTTTGTCAGCGAGAGAGAGCTGGCAGCTGCCTGACTCTGAGTCTGTAATACATGGGGAGATCCAGTCACCCCAGTATCCCCGGCCTTATCCTTCCAACCTGCTGAAGCAATGGGACATCTGGGTTCCCGAGGGCTACCAGATCCAGCTGTCCCTAACACATCTGGATATTAAAGCTTCTTTGGGCTGTAATCAAGACTCTCTGACGGTCAGAGCCATACTGAAACCTAATATTCCAAACAGTAGATCAGTGTTTTTGTTCTCAAGTTTTTGTAATATTATATACTTAACTTGACTAGTAGTACTTAATTACATGAGTACTGACGATCTGTAATCTGTCTACTACATCACTTTTTTCATCCATCCACACATATGGGTCCCAATGGAAACACACAAGGCAGGGTAAAACAAGCATCCCTCTCTTTACAGCTGCTCCTGGAGGATCCTGAGGCATTCCCAAACTAGATGAGATACAATATTTCCAGCATGTACCCCAAGGTCTCATGCCAGTTGGACATGCCAGTAAAATAACAAATAACTGAAACAAAAGTGTGCTTGATGAGAAACAAATGATTGATATAAGGACCTTATGGAGTAGCAAAACTATGTCACACACCTTGCTGATGTTAGGTGAAAAAATGTTTGTCATGGAGTGCCTCGTCATGGTCTATGGCAGGGGTGTCAAACTCATTTTAGTTAAGGGGCTACATACTGCCCACTTTGATCTCAAGTGGGCCGGACCAAGTGCATAGCATAGCATAATAACCGATACATAACGACAATATTTCTCTATGTTTAAAATCATTAGCGGGGGTTTTTGGATGTTAAACCCTATTTTAAGGTATTTCTACAATAAACTAGAAACACAAAGACCAAAAACTCAGACATCAGCCCGCTGTTTATCTGCCTGGGCTCTTCTCTGCAGATTCCATTGCGAACGCTGCTGCCTGTGGCAATGAGCGCTTCTGCCTCCAGAACAGATATCGCATTTACGCTGTTTTTGAAGCACTTACTGGAAAGTGATTTTAAAAAATTACAAAATGTTTGTACTCCTAAACCTACAGAGCCCCTTCTGGTGACATTTGATAAAAAAAAATAAAGAAATAAAGAGATATTAATGCATGGCCAGGAGATAATAATGTGTGGCCAGGAGATAATTAAGCAAAGTCATCCTGCGGGCTGAGCTGGACCCCCTGGCGGGCCGGATCCGGCCTGCGGGCCGTATGTTTGACACCCCTGATCTATGGTCTTACAATGTCTTTTTTGTTCTTTATGCTTTTCAGGTTCTCTGTGATCAAAAGGTCTTGGGAAAGTTTTGTGGCCAGGAAAATTCAACTGATCACCCAGGAAAGGAGCCAATTTTTTCTCAAGGCAACAGGTTGACTCTTATATTCCAAACACGTGACTCCACTCATGAGCCCCAAAAACACATTGGCTTCTCTGCAATCCACAAGGCAATAGGTAGAGCTTTTCTGGTCATTTCCCTCTTTATGTCTCTCAGGCTCCCAGGCATTTTGGTCAACAAACATATTATATAATTATTGATAATAAAATAACAGCCATCACTGCTGTCATTGTGTCCTTGGATTTGTTTAATCATTAATTGTCCATGGAGCAGCTCCAAGACCTGCCACTATACAGGTGCTTTAACAATTTTGATGTTGTGTTTATCATCTTAGAATAAGTGGTCCTTAAATTCACAAATTATAACAAAGCCAAAGAGCAACAAAAATATACAAAAAACAAAACATGAATTCAACTTTTGGTTAGGTTCTTCCTTTTCTGACTTTCTCATTATCAGACATGGATGAGTGTTCAAAACCAGATCCTCGAGACGGCTCAAGTTCACTCTGCTCTCAGATCTGCATCAACACTCCTGGTTCTTACCGTTGCTCCTGCCACTATGGTTACAAACTTCATTTAGATCAGCGCACATGTTTGTGTGAGTACTGCATAAAGTAAATGCATGCTTCTTAGTATGTACCTAAATGTGTGTCATGCTGTGAAGCTCAGTAGTTACTGCATAGTATTCTTCTTGCTACAATAATACCTGCTTTTGCCTCTTGTTTAGTATCCTGTGGTGGTTGTATATTTGACAAGCATGAAGGACATCTGTCCAGTCCAGGGTACCCTCACCCTTCACCTCCTTCTCTATCCTGCAAGTACATCATCTCTGTGGATCCCACATTCATTGTAACTCTCAACTTCACTGACAACTTTCACATAGAGAGCGTGGACACTGAGCACAGTCTCGGGTGTCCACATAACTGGCTGCAGGTATTGGCGAAAGGCTTCCTTACAACAAATAATAACTAAAAAAGAGGGTGAGTCTGATGTGCCTCAGTGTATATTAATAAACTTTATACTACTACTTCCCTCATAGGTGACCATCCCAGACAAAACGCCCATGAGGCTGTGTGGTGGAAAGAGTCCTGGTCTGATAGTTACAAATTCCAGTCTTGTCAGACTGGACTACCACACAGATAATAAAGGCCTGAGTCGCGGCTGGAGCCTGGACTACAGCACACACAGTGAGGAACAAAGTGAGACATGTATTTTTTTGTTGGCAATAACAGTTTTACAACTGCAGATACATGATTGATGTTTGTTTATCACGTCCTTTCCAGGCCAATGTCCATTTCCAGGGAATGTGACAAAAGGCACAGTGACTCCTGTCTTAACTGAGTATTTCTACAGAAACTACATTTATGTGACCTGTGACAAAGGCTACAAACTGATGATGGTTTGATGTTTTTTTTTTCACCTTCCATTTGTAGACTCCTTAAAAAGACATTCATTCTACTTTGTTTATTTTGTTTTCATTATCTGAATTAGACACACATTTGTCCAATATATTACATTCAATCAATTATGCTTTTTTCAGGATGGTCAAAAGATCAAGACATTCTCATCCATGTGTCAAAGCAATGGACAGTGGCATCTTCCTCTCCCAAAATGCCAGAGTATGTTTGTATTTAAGCCAAATTATTTTGTGACAAATCGCTACAATCCTGTACACACATACAGATACATTTCCTGTGTCACTGGCAAAATGTTAAATGTCCTTGTTTTTTGTTCTGCAGTTATTACCTGTGGAGCACCCAAACCTTTGTTGAATGGAGGCGTGACCTTCCTGTCTGGTTTTCAAAATCAGTACCTTTCTGTTGTTAAGTATCACTGCAATGAACCATTTTACTCGCTCCCTGAGGGCGTAAATGGTGAGAAATTATTCCAAAAACATAATTCTTTCTGTAATAAATAGATAAATGGAAAGTTGTGATCTTAACTAGAAATAAATGCCATTTTTTGTTGCTGGTGATCTTCAGTTACTTTGACCTGTGAAGCAGACAGAAAGTGGAGATCCAGCCACAACGATGTCGCTCCAACATGTATACCTGGTACTGAAATCCTGTGATAACTACTTTAATCAGCTTTAATTAAGATATAAAGTCTGTATGAATCCAATGTCTGTCTCGTCCAGTCTGTGGCCAGCCTACCAAACTTATCCCTATCTATCAGAGGATCATTGGAGGCAGTCAGGCTCCAGACAAAACAATTCCCTGGCAAGTCCTACTGAGTGTAGATGGAAATAGAGCAGGAGGAATGGTGATTGCAGACCGCTGGATTATGACTGCAGCTCAGATCCTACAACAAAAAGGAATTTTAGCATCAAATGACTCTGTGCGGGTAAGTGAGCTACTTTAGGTAGGTTATCTGCATGCCCTTGTCTCAATGTTTTTGACACTTGTTTCCTCCTATGTTGTTGATTTGCAGATTTATATGGGACTGACCAATGTTAAAACACAGGCACACTCTCCTGTGTATGCTGCCTCATTTCACGTTCACCCAGAGTACCACAACGCTGATTACTTAAACTACAACAATGACATTGCCTTGATCAAACTGCACGACCCAATCACTTTCGACTCATCTGTTATGCCAATATGTTTGCCAGCAGAGGGTGCCACATATGTCACTGGAATGATGGGGTAAAGAAACAACTACTGTATTTCATTTCATAATTCTGTACAGTCCATATATATATATATATATATATATATATATATATATATATATATACACACACACACACACACATATATATATATATTTTTTTTTATTTTTATTTTTTTTGCTTTACTTTTTGATAGGAACTTTCTAGTGTCTTTACTATGCATAACCGTCTCTTCTAAATTGTTTTTTCAGACTGGTGTCAGGCTTTGGTGTTGTACAAGTTGACAATAAACGTTTTTTAACAACTGAGCTGAATTATGTGCAGCTCCCTGTGGTGGAGCAGGAGACATGCAGTAATTCAATCACTGCGGTGAAGATGTCAAGGGACGATGTACCAAATCTGACGAATAACATGTTTTGTGCTGGAGTTCCTGAAGGGGGTAAAGACTCCTGCCAAGGTGACAGTGGAGGCCCTTTTGCCCTCTGGGATGGTGGACAGTTCTGGGCTGCAGGGATTGTCAGCTGGGGGGTTGACTGTGGACAGCAGGGAAGCTATGGAATCTATACCAGAGTTGGTAATTATCTGGACTGGATCAAGAAGACTATGCAGGAGAACTAGATTCAATATAATTCAATTCATCACTGAGTTAAGAAAATGTGGTGTGCTCAACAAAACCAGAGACAAAAATAGTGAAATAAAAAAAGAGGAACAAAACTCAACTCATATTGTCTTTCTTTATGGAACTTTTCAAATAGTTTCTTTTAAATTTAAATGACATCACACAGAGCACGGTAAGGCATAACACAGTGTGTCAATAACAGTCACCTGTCAAAAACAGTTGGCTACCACTTATATTAGAATTCACCTATTTACACAATTACACAGAACAAGCTGTAAACACACACTATATATATATACACTGCTCAAAAAAAAATAAAGGGAACACTTAAACAACACAATGTAACTCCAAGTCAATCACACTTCTGTGAAATCAAACTGTCCACTGTAGGAAGCAACACTGATTGACAATCAATTTCACATGCTGTTGTGCAAATGGAATAGACAACAGGTGGAAATTATAGGCAATTAGCAAGACACCCCCAATAAAGGAGTGGTTCTGCAGGTGGTGACCACAGACCAC
Source organism: Scortum barcoo (assembly GCA_023238725.1). Lineage (NCBI taxonomy): Eukaryota > Metazoa > Chordata > Actinopteri > Centrarchiformes > Terapontidae > Scortum > Scortum barcoo. Next base: position 14,535,680 of record CM041546.1, on the reverse strand, counting down.
TTCTCAGTTCCTATGGCTTTCTGGCTGATGTTTTGGTCACTTTTGAATTCTGGCGGTGCTTTCACTCTAGTGGTAGCATGAGACGGAGTCTACAACCCACACAAGTGGCTCAGGTAGTGCAGCTCATCCAGGATGGCACATCAATGTGAGCTGTGGCAAGAAGGTTTGCTGTGTCTGTCAGCGTAGTGTCCAGAGCATGGAGGCGCTACCAGGAGACAGGACCAGTACATCAGGAGACGTGGAGGAGGCCGTAGGAGGGCAACAACCCAGCAGCAGGACCGCTACCTCCGCCTTTGTGCAAGGAGGAACAGGAGGAGCACTGCCAGAGCCCTGCAAAATGACCTCTGCAGCAGGCCACAAATGTGCATGTGTCTGCTCAAACGGTCAGAAAAAGACTCCATGAGGGTGGTATGAGGGCCCGACGTCCACAGGTGGGGGGTTGTGCTTACAGCCCAACACCGTGCAGGACGTTTGGCATTTGCCAGAGAACACCAAGATTGGCAAATTCACCACTGGCGCCCTGTGCTCTTCACAGATGAAAGCAGGTTCACACTGAGCACATGTGACAGACGTGACAGAGTCTGGAGACGCCGTGGAGAACGTTCTGCTGCCTGCAACATCCTCCAGCATGACCGGTTTGGCAGTGGGTCAGTAATGGTGTGGGGTGGCATTTCTTTGGGGGGCCGCACAGCCCTCCATGTGCTCGCCAGAGGTAGCCTGACTGCCATTAGGTACCGAGATGAGATCCTCAGACCCCTTGTGAGACCATATGCTGGTGCGGTTGGCCCATTGGGTTCCTCCTCCTAATGCAAGACAATGCTAGACCTCATGTGGCTGGAGTGTGTCAGCAGTTCCTGCAAGACGAAGGCATTGATGCTATGGACTGGCCCGTCCGTTCCCCAGACCTGAATCCAATTGAGCACATCTGGGACATCATGTCTCGCTCCATCCACCAACGCCACGTTGCACCACAGACTGTCCAGGAGTTGGCGGATGCTTTAGTCCAGGTCTGGGAGGAGATCCCTCAGGAGAAGATCCGCCACCTCATCAGGAGCATGCAGGCACGTGGAGGCCACACACACTACTGAGCCTCATTTTGACTTGTTTTAAGGACATTACATCAAAGTTGGATCAGCCTGTAGTGTGTTTTTCCACTTTAATTTTGAGTGTGACTCCAAATCCAGACCTCCATGGGTTAATAAATTTGATTTCCATTGATAATTTTTGTGTAATTTTGTTGTCAGCACATTCAACTATGTAAAGAACAAAGTATTTAATAAGAATATTTCATTCATTCAGATCTAGGATGTGTTATTTTAGTGTTCCCTTTATTTTTTTGAGCAGTGTATATTATTTAAAAAAGTTAGCAACATTAGTAAACAGTTTATTTACACATCTAGCACACATGGACCACTGTTATTCATTTGGTGTTGTGTTTGTGCCCATATAATAAGGGCTTCACTTTGCAGTACGCTGTGCTTGTGCTTTTTAAATTTTTACTACTCTCAAACCCTGTTTTACTCATCATTCTTCTAAATTTAGTCAAACTTAATGAGCCATTATTGACCCGGTTCTTTGACAACCCATACCTGCATTTGTTTTAGCCAAAACAAACAAATCCTGAAGGTTAAATTCCAGTGCAAAATACTATAAACCACAGCCTTTGTGACGTCAATGGTACATTCAAGCACAGGGGAGTTCAACTAAAACTAAAGTCAGACAGATAAACTTAGACATGGAATGGACCTCCCATATTATATGGTAAGCTCGGTCAATTTTTTTCCCTCTATGTTGCATGCTTTAGAGAATTACTTTTGCATGAATTTCTATCTTGGTAAAAAAAAATGCAGTATATAAATAGTAGAAGCTTGGAACTTAACTACAGCATTGTCACTGATGTGTTTTTAAGGCTGTCCATAAGTGATTGATTTCTTAAGTACCATATAGAAAACTAGAGCAATACTTTGTGGTTGCAAAACTAAGAAAGATATTGTGTCACTGTGTTTGTTCGTTTTCTGTTTACATCAACTTTGGACTGGCACTTTAGTTCAAACTCTCTGTTTATGCACAATGCCAGGTTTCTGTGTTTGTCAGCGAGAGAGAGCTGGCAGCTGCCTGACTCTGAGTCTGTAATACATGGGGAGATCCAGTCACCCCAGTATCCCCGGCCTTATCCTTCCAACCTGCTGAAGCAATGGGACCTCTGGGTTCCCGAGGGCTACCAGATCCAGCTGTCCCTAACACATCTGGATATTAAAGCTTCTTTGGGCTGTAATCAAGACTCTCTGACGGTCAGAGCCATACTGAAACCTAATATTCCAAACAGTAGATCAGTGTTTTTGTTCTCAAGTTTTTGTAATATTATATACTTAACTTGACTAGTAGTACTTAATTACATGAGTATTGATGATATGTAATCTGTCTACTACATTACTTTTTTCATCCATCCACGCATATGGGTCCCAATGGAAACACACAAGGCAGGGTAAAACAAGCATCCCTCTCTTTACAGCTGCTCCTGGAGGATCCTGAGGCATTCCCAAACTAGATGAGATACAATATTTCCAGCATGTACCCCAAGGTCTCATGCCAGTTGGACATGCCAGTAAAATAACAAATAACTGAGACAAAAATGTGCTTGATGAGAAACAAATGATTGATATAAGGACCTTATGGAGTAGCAAAACTATGTCACACACCTTGCTGATGTTAGGTTAAACAATGTTTGTCATGGAGTGCCTCGTCATGATCTATGGTCTTACAATGTCTTTTTTGCTCTTTTTGCTTTTCAGGTTCTCTGTGATCAAAAGGTCTTGGGAAAGTTTTGTGGCCAGGAAAATTCAACTGATCACCCAGGAAAGGAGCCAATTTTTTCTCAAGGCAACAGGTTGACTCTCATATTCCAAACACGTGCCTCCGCTAATGAGCCCCAAAAACACATTGGCTTCTCTGCAATCCACAAGGCAATAGGTAGAGCTTTTCTGGTCATTTCCCTCTTTGTGTCTCTCAGGCTCCCAGGCATTTTGGTCAACAAACATACATAACTATTATTATTATTACTATTATTATTAAAAACAAAAAAACGAAAAAACAAAACATGATTTCAACTTTTGATTAGGTTCTTCCTTTTCTGACTTTCTCATTATCAGACATGGATGAGTGTTCAAAACCAGATCCTCGAGACGGCTCAAGTTCACTCTGCTCTCAGATCTGCATCAACACTCCTGGTTCTTACCGTTGCTCCTGCCACTATGGTTATGAACTCCATTCAGATCAGCACACATGTTTGAGTAAGTAACACATATATAAAAATTTAATTATTCTTTGTATGTATCCTGATGTTGGCCATACTGTGAAGCTCAGTAATTACAGCATAGCATTATGCTGCTGAGTCAGTGTAAAAACAATCTACATTTTGAGTCGAACTATTGAATCTATTCTTCTTGCTACAATAATACTTGCTTTTGCCCCTTGTGCAGCATCCTGTGGTGGTTGTGTATTTGACAAGCATGAAGGACACCTGTCCAGCCCATGGTACCCTCATCCTTCACCTCCTTTTCTGTCCTGCAAGTACATCATCTCTGTGGATCCCACATTCATTGTCACTCTAAACTTCATGGACAACTTTCACATAGAGAGCATGGACACTGAACACGGTCCTAGGTGTCTAAAACACTGGCTGCAGGTATTAGCGGAAGTGGCAACAAAAAGGGATACTCTGATATGCCTTAGTATATAAAGACACACTTATATTACTCTTTGCCTCATAGGTGACCATCCCAGGCGGGAGGCCTGTGAAGCTGTGTGGTGGAAAAAGTCCTGGTCTGATTGCTACAAATTCCAGTACTGTCACACTAGATTATCACACAGATAGTGAAGGTCTGAGTCGTGGCTGGAGACTGGACTACAGCACACACAGTGAGGAACAAAGGGAGTGAGACATAACATTATTTTTGGTTAGCAGTTACAGTTTTACAATTGTAGATGCATGTTTATTGTTTGGTTATTATATGTTTTCCAGGGGTTATATGTCCATTTCCAGGGAATGTGACAAAAGGCAGAGTGACCCCTGTCTTAACTGAGTATTTCTACAGAGACTACATTTATGTGACCTGTGACCAAGGATACAAGCTTATGATGGTTTGATGTTTTCTTTCTTTGGTCTTCCATTTGTTAACACCAAAAAACAGAAGTTGCTTAATTTTCATTCCTGTTTACATTAAACATTGTGTTAATAAGAAATAAGATATGATAGCGAGACTTTAGTGTCATTCTTCTGTATACAGGCCAGTACAGTACAGAGAGGAACAAAACATTGCTTCTTCTGCTCCCCTGTTACAAAAAGAAAGTGAATGATTCAACATTTGGTGGGAGTTAAGCACAATCAGTTCACTCTCTTTTCCAGGATGGTCGAGAGATCAAGACTTTCTCAGCCATGTGTCAAATCAACAATCAGTGGCACCTCCCTTTGCCAGAATGCCACAGTATGTTTATTTTCTGACAAGTTGTGACAATTATTACAGTCCAGTACATTTCCTGTGTAACTGGCAAAATATCAATATGTCCTTGTTTTGGACTTCTGCAGTAATTGACTGTGGAGAACCAAAGCCTGTGCTGAATGGAGGTTGGGCCTTCCTGTCTGGCTTTAAGTACCTGTACCGTTCTGTTGTTCAGTATCACTGTAATGAACCGTTTTACTCTCTCCCTGGGGGTGTAAATGGTGAGATATTAACATTTTTATTAAAAAATATCATTAATTATAATGTGAATTTTTGGTACACCTCAACTATAAGTATCATCATCGTTTCCCCCTTTTTCCCCACCTTCAGCTAATTTCACCTGTGACGTGGATAGTAAATGGAGATCCAATCAAACTGATGTCACTCCAACATGTATACCTGGTATTGGAATCCCATGATACCTAATCTAAGAAACTTTAATTAAGACATAAAGTCTGTATCTGTATGAAGCTAATTTATTTCCATGTCATCCAGTCTGTGGCCAACCTACAAAACTCATCTCTGCCTATCAAAGAACCATTGGAGGCAGTGATGGTCCAGACAATGCCATCCCCTGGCACGTGCTACTGAATATAGATGGAAGAATTGGAGGAGGCATGGTGATTGCAGACCAGTGGATTATTACTGCAGCTCATGACCTAACACATGATGGAAAACCAGCATCAACTGAGACTCTACAGGTAAATGATCTACCATAGATGGTACTTGCATAACCATTGCCTCCAGTGTTTTTGAACATTCAATTCATTTCCTCCAATACTGTTGATTTGCAGATTTACATGGGACTTACTGATGCTAAAAGCCTGACGGGTTCTCGTTTCTATGCTGCCTCAATCCACATTCACCCTGGATACAAGAACCCCAAGGGCTTAGACTACAACAATGACATTGCCCTGATCAAACTGCAAGACCCAATCATATTCAACTCATCGGTTATGCCGATATGTTTGCCGCCAGAGAATGCCACATATGTCACTGGCACAATAGGGTAATTTTCATTTCATAATGCTTTATAATCCATTTTATAATTTTAGGTTTCAAACCCGAAAGGGGTAGAAAGGTATTTGTGTATTTCAAAACCTCATGGACAGAATTTCATAAATTTTGGTGCACAATTTTCCTATTGATTGGTGCATGGAGTATGGTTTATCACATATTGGCTAATAACACAAGCTTTAGTTGAGCAATCCTGATTGAAATCAATGGAGACATCCTGAATATACACATCAAGTTTCATTCATTTCCCATGAAGGGTGCTGCATACACTGTAATGATGAAACAAATACGTCAAAACAACAAATCAGTCTTACTCCTTTAAAATGAATTAAACTAACTGAAGTGACCTTGTGAAGCTTTATGAAGACCTTGTTGTTATGGCAATAACAATGTGAATGAACGATGTGAATCCCTCCAGCCTCTTGACATTAGACTCTGTTTTGCTTTTTTCACCCAAACTTTTTTTTTTTTTCAGACTGGTGTCAGGCTTTACTGTTACTGACACTGACAACCGACGGATTTTAACAGAAAAGCTGCAATATGTGCACCTACTTCTGGTGGAGCAGGAAACATGCCACAATTCAATTAATAAACTGAAGGTGACAAGTGACAGCTTACCAAGTCTGACAAATAACATGTTTTGTGCTGGAGTCCCTGGAGGTGGATTGGACTCCTGCCATGGTGACAGTGGAAGCCCCATCACGCTGAGGGACTACGGACAATTCTGGGCTGCCGGCGTTGTCAGCTGGGGGGTTGAGTGCAGACAGCAAGGAACATATGGAATTTACACCAAAGTTGCTAATTATGTGGATTGGATCAAAAATACTATGCAGGAAAATTAAATTTACTGTATTTCATCACTGAGTTAATAAAGCCTGGTGTCGTGAGCAAAGTGAAGGAGAGTAACATGGCTCGTATTGTTCTTCCTCATCAAACTTAAAAAAAAGAAAACATCAAGTACAGTACTTGACCACCTAGATGAACAGGTTGATAGAGCTAAAATGAAGCAAGCAATTCTGGCATTTAAGTGAATGAATGTATCTCAAAAGTCTTTACCTACTAAATTCTCCAACAGGGTTACCAATTATAGTTTCTGTCTTGGTCTGTCTTTCATTTGGTGCTCAGCAGTTAGCCTGGACTGGGTTTGGCAAGAATTCTCACTAAATTGCTTCCTGCTGTGGCTAGAAATTAAGTACATGAGAGCAGTGGGACTAAACCAAACTACAACCCAACCTAGTAGAGTATAAAACCAAATAAAACCCAAAATGATAAACTGATGGACACTAAAATCTTCCACTAAAAGTGGAGCTATATTTTTGTCTATATGACAACGTTGCTGTCATCAAATATTTAGCTAAATATCTCTAAATAGTTTTACATATGCTAAATTCCTGTTTGTTTAAGGTGGGTGTTTCTTTCCATAGTGACCCATAACCCCCTGCTCTCTCATTGGACGATCCTGTCGGTTCACTTTCACTTTCGCCCCTCCACTGCTGCATTCTGCGCATGCTCCGACAGCAAGACGGGGCCACAGCTTTTGTACCACGTCTGGACTTTACTGTTATGATATATTTTTTATTTATTTTCCTACAGATGTTGTACTTTATCGACGGGATGAAGGAAAGGCTGTAAAATACCCAGAGCGCTGTGACACGATGAGTTGTTATTAGCTGTTGAAATCAAAAGTGAAAGTGCTGTGAAGCCTCTCTGTTCTCAGTAGTTTATCTTTTATTACTGTCGTTTAATGTCGCCTATAACTTAACTATAATCTGTTAAAACACGGAAACGAGACTCCATTATGGTGATTGAATTCATTTTAGTTGGATTCTTCCTGACGTCTGTTTATGGTAAGAGCATTAATCTTGATATATCATATGTTAACACGTTATTATCACGAAGGACGTTTCATAGAAAGAACCATGTGATTAATACTAATTATAAGTAAAACAGAAAAAGTATTCATTTTAAAAACTTCTAACTTCATTCTAGTCTAACCATAAGCTGTTGTCAGTGCATAGTAGGTCAGTAGAACATACAAAAATGAAGTGAAATTGGTCTAAAAGGGAAAGTAAACAGCTTGAATATTTGAAGAAAAAAGCTTTCAGTTATAAATAATGTTAAATGAATATTTACAGGGGTTTAAATGGAGCATTGATAAATTAAATTCCTCTGTAAATCAAAAGTTGCTTTTTAACTAAACAAAGAACTCTGTTTTTATTTGCTTTTAGTTGTATCAAATTACATAGTTTGCCCAGGAAACCTTTAATATATCACTAGAAAATAATTGACCCATAAGATAAAGCTTGACTCTTATTTCTGTTTAATAGTAGTCTTTGGTATTTAATTTAATTTAATTTAATTTTTATTTAATAAAGTTGTTCATATTTGTATTTACCTGATTCTATTTAAAGTTGTTTTTATTATTGTTTTTTTTTTTTTTTCAAGTTAAAGGTTGTCGGTAACCTCCACTATTTCACTATATATAATTAAAACTTGTCATTAATTCATTCTAGATGTACATACTCATTACTGTGATTATTAATGTGATTTTGTATGTATTCTTTTATATCTTCCCCTTGTTTCTCAGCTAATGGGGTTGCAGATGTGGTACTTTCCTGCACCCTGGTGGAGGAGGGAGTCGGAATGGGTGGAATGGGAGGTGGTGCTCTTTTCACACGGACTCCAGCCACTCTTGTCTTAAGGGATGTTGGGGTTGCTTCTGACGAATCGCTCGAAACGCTCACTCCGTTTGTCCCACCTTCAGTCCCTGATCCAGATGCCATCCTGTTAGAAGCCAAAGGTTTTATCTGCCCTCTCTACATATTAGGTTTGGTGTAATATAAGCACAACCTGTGTTGAACGTCTCCTTTCATCCCTCTGTGGCAGTCTCATCACCTGAGATCCCCAACGCAGATGTGTTGCTGCATGCAGACTGCAATGAGATGGAGGTGATGTGCGAAATAAGCAGTTACACACCTACTGGATCCCAGGAAAGTTCTGATCCAGCTTATTTCATGGTGTCCCTTAACGTGGAGGGAGTTGAGTTCAGCACTACATTGATTCTGCAGACTTTGACGGTGAAAAAGGACCAGTCGACCCTCATACAAAGCAAATTTGGTCTGCCTCTTAGCCAATCAGGAACCCTTCTGACTGAGGGTGAGATCCAGAGTTGAATGTCCAATTTCATCTTTTCATTGAAACGTTCATTCTTTATTCAGTTTGACAATAACATCATTCTCACTACTTTTTCTCTTCTTTTGTCCTTGCTTTCTGTCTCTCAGTGATATTTCTGGTGTTTTCCCACATAAAGTCTATGTCTGCCCCTCTGAGAGGCGATGTTCTCCTCAACTGTGGCTTCAAGCAGCAGGAGATACCCATAGCGCAGGAGGTGGGCATTGAATGGCGACTGCAGCACAGGGGAAAAGGGCGCAAAGTGCTTGACATGAAGACAAGGCTGGATGATGCAGAAGGAAGCACAGTGGGTAAGTGCTGTGTGAACAGATGTGTCTGGCTTCTACTGGTTTGTCCAGGGTCTGTAGGAGGAATTCAACCCACAAGGACGCCTTCATGTGGCTCTCAAAGTATAGTGATGGCACATTAGTGCAAGTCAGCTTCAGTGGCATGGAAGTTCATGAATAAATAAATGCAAATGAATTTTAAGTGCTCATTGTTGGAAAATTTCACAAAAAGAGCCTTGCCAAGCAGATGTGTTGACATTAAAAGACAAAAAAAAAGACAATACAAAATTTGAATTTCAGATGTTTGCAGGATATTGCATAATGACATTTGGCTGTCAAATCACAAGGCCTACCACTACATGGATGAGGTAACTGAGACAAATAGACTTTAAATTGCAGAAGTTACAGACTTGTAATATAATATGTCTGTCTGTACATGAATACTGTAATGACAACTGAGTAAACTCAATCCGCTGATGAGGAGCATTGCATTTGATTAAAGTGTCCAGAACAAGTGAGTAAGAGGATCTTGGGTTGATAATATTTAGTCAATTCCTGTTTAATTATCTGTCCTCAGTGCATGCAGAAAGGAGGGGCACAAGCATGGATGTCACCCAGGTTGTTGCTGAGGGTAATGCCTCTGTGACTCTGACCAAGCTGAAAGTTTTGGATGAGGGGACCTACATCTGCACTGTCAGTGTGGGCCTTTTCCACGCCCAGCAGGTCATTCAGCTCCATGTTATTCGTAAGTTTTTCCCCAATCTCTCAATTCAGAGAAAAAAATTGTAAATATTGTTTTTTTTATATATTCTTCCTCTGTTGCTCTTTGTTTCAGAACCACCTGAAGTGACACTCTCTGAGCAGAAATTGGTTTTGAAGCCCAACTCACGCCAGACACTGAGCTGCCACTGTACTAAATACTATCCACTGGATGCTAAGGTCTGTAACTAGTATGTTGTTAGATGTGGCTGTTAACCAGTCTCCTATGTCACCACTTCTCTGCCACTGAACAACCTGGCAAGACATAAAGTCTCAGGAAGTTTGAGTTATTAGTTTATTGATAACATCACAAAGCATCAGAGGTGGGTGATGTGAAAGAATTAATAAAAAGCTATACATAACATTACATTACATCTACATTAAGTATTTGAATTTGGTTTATTTGATTGGACTTGACTAAACTGGAATATGCAGTTATATTTGGTCTTTAACTTTGGTGAAGAAACATGCTTCACATACATACACATGACTAAAGTGCATCCATCTCCTTCTCTGAGTGTGTGAATACATCCAGCCGGCCAGACTATCGCAGTGCTCTTCAGTGTGGTTTACCCCCCAAAAAATAAAATAAATAAAACAGTATACAGTTATTCAGAGCTGTGCTGACCAGGACCAGAAAAAACACATTACACATTACAAGTTTTCATTTTACTTTCTAAAGCAGTTTATTTTCTTGTATTCTTGTATCTATGTATTACCCCTTCTTACCCATTTTATTGATTTATTATGATTTTATTATTTTTTGTGTACATTCACCTTATATTGTTTTACTTTTTACGTAAAATTTACTTAATATCAGCTTGTCAGTCAGCTCTAAAGCACTTTTGCCTGTATGACTGATTGATTGATTGGTTGGTTGGTTGGCTGGTTGACAGGTCATAATTTTCTGCTTTCCTTTGCCTCTCAGATAGAGTGGTCCACCCTCTCTCCTACAGACACAGAGCCTACAGTGCCTTTAGATCAGGGCTCTCTGTCCAGCCATCGGCAGCATGGTGATGGGACTTATACCCTGTCATCTCACCTCACTGTGCCCCCCAATATCTCCCCTGGAACTAAAATCACCTGCAGCGTGTCCCATCTGGCCCTGGACACTCCTCTCTCTGTCAGTGTGGTGGTGGAAAGTCCAGAACGCATACCAGGTAATCATGTGTGGCTGTTGTTTGTTGTTTCACTGTGTATTTTGAAAGAAATAGTTTTGGGTAGGGCGCGTTTTCATTTTCTAGCAGAGAATTAGTTCTGATGATCAATACCAGTCCCATGTCTGTACAGCAAATATGAAGCTACAGCCGTTTAGCTTAGCTCAGCATAAAGACTGGAAACAGCTGGCCTGGTTTGGTTTAAATTTAACTAAATCAGCCCACCAGCACCTCTAAAGCTCACTAATAAACATGTTATATATCATTTATTTAATCAAGGCAAACAAAAAACAAGGTGAAAAAACTTTTCAAAAACATTTTGAGGTTATACAGGGTTATGTTTCTTTCCTATGATATTAGAATGAAGTATAATACATATTTGGTTGGAAACTATAGTTTAGGTCAAATGATAATCTCTTTTGATCATGTCACCAGAAGGGGGGGGGTCACATCTGGAAAATGCAAAAAATTCTTTTTCCAGCAATGAAAACATGTTATTTTAGACATTAAGCATTATGTCTTGAGATTATTGATTTGCTGTGTGGTGTATCGTGTGCTTAATGTTGACCCTGTGCAAAAATCCTTAACTGTTCTGTGCATCTTTCACTCATTCACAGATTCCTATTGGTGGGTTCTGGGTTTCCTGATCATCACTGGGATTTTCTTCTACCAGGTCATGAGATAGGTTAGTGGGGGAAACTGTAGTGGATAATCCTGACTTGAAACCGAGCCCATTATTTTGTGTCATTTATTGAGTTATTGCAGATTTCATTAGAAACCATCTATGGTTCTTTTAACTCTTGTTGCTTTGCACTGAACTGGAAAAAACACATTTGGGGAGAAAAACTACTGTATTGTGATATGTAGCTGTATCGTGTATATAGAGTTTTTTTGGTCTTGGTTAACTTATATGAAGTTGAGGTAAGCAAGTTTGGAGATAACACTTTCATAACCTGCAACATATTCAGTTGTAAGCATTTGTCATAAAACTCACATCTTGAAGTCCAAACTATACTTTGCAACAAAGAACAGCTTTGTCACACATAAATTAACCCAATGCAGTTTTATTATTTCTCTAACATTTACTTATTGACCTGTGTTATACCTGTATAGTGCTGTGAGAGTTCTAACTCGCTTTGTTACACAGTCACAGTGTTCAGTTTGTTTGATGTCACCTAGTCAGAGAAAGTTTCTCTTTTACTCTGTATATTTTGCAGGTACTAAAGACTTATTGAATTATGTATGTGTAGGCAGTCGGCCTCTCCAGACTTTGCTTTGCAGATCAGCACAAGTTTTATTTGAACATGACTTGAGTAATGTATGTACAGTCAAAGATGTTGTTCATTTTGTTTAATTTACAAGGTTTTAGTTGCCTATTTGTGCTTAAATGCTCAAAGTTATATGTTATATGATGCTATTTTCCATCAAATTCCCATCAAAATTGCAGAAATCCTCCACAAGAAGAGCAGGTGCATACAGCTGAAGCTGAGCTGACATAATTATGTACAGGACATGTGTAATATTTTTGTTTGATGGAGTCATGCAGCCATGAAAAAATGTATTTGGTTTGTGAAAGGTTGCAACAAACCAGTACAGAATCTGGCATTCGGTAATTTTCTGGATCTTAAAGCTACTTAAGCAGGGAAAGAAGGGAAATCTGGGTGTTATGGTTTCGCTTTTAGAAAAGCTTTTTGGTGTACTGCTTTCATTTGGTAATATTTTAAATGTTTTTATGACTTGTTCTTGCTTGTTTTTGTGTGTGATAATGATAAAGTTATGTTTCACAATGAAAGCTTTTATGACCCAGCAACATCGCTTAAGGTATTTTACTATTTGAATAGTACTGTGTTTCTTGAATTACACCTTCACACTGATTGATGCTTTGTTGTAGACAGATCACATGGTTTCTCTTTCATAAAATGATTTCAGCAAGAATCTGTACATTGTAATCAGAAAGCTGACATCACTAGAAGTAGACCTAACAAAGTCTAAATTGGCTCAATATGTCAGAATATAATAAAGGTCAACACTCAGGTTTGTTGATGATTTCTTTATTGGCATCAGCAAAAGTGGTAAGCATGCATTTGTTTCCGCAAATCCAGTTGCATCTCTTACTGCACTGTCAGGAGGTAACTCACAAAACATGTTCTCACATCTCATTGGGTAATTACCTAATAATATTGTTGCACAATATTATCAGATAATTATGGATAACTGCTACAATTATGCATATATGCATTTTGCACATAAGGTTGTTCATATTTTCTTCATTTTATTGACTCTCAAAATCAGTCAGACGAGAGTAAAATTATTGTTTATATCTAACAACCCCGCAAAAAATCTGAAAGAATGTATAAACACATTTTCAGGAGCATAATCTGACAGATGTGCACTATTGTTCTATCCATACAATACTACATGTATTTAACAGGTCACTAAAGTAGCAGGTGTTTGCAGTCTTGGAATATTATTTTTCTCTCAAAAGCAAGTAAATTTAACAAAAAATGGCAAACTCTTGAGCATCATTGCATTGCATAAGCAGTAATTATCAGAAAGACATTATACACAGGTCCTTTAAACCACTAACAAAAAAAAATGTACAATCGGCAGTTAGATTCAGAAATGGCAGATACACAGGTCACACAAATAGGCAAAACTATGGACACCGTTTGCCATGCAGGTGAGAAACAAATACCTCATTTTGGCCGTTACCATACAGCAGGTGACAGGTGAGTCAGCTGTTGCATGAGCGAGGTGGGGGCTTGCGGGGGGGAGATTGAGGGGGAGGGCAGGAGGGCCAGGTGGCTCTAGGTTTCTAAATCATGTCCTTTCTCCCGTTTTCTTGCTTTTTGTAGGTCAGGTCAACTCAAACAACGATCAAACAAACGCTTTATCTGCGCAACTTTCAAAACAAGTTGGCATCTGTACCTGTTTAAAATGTGATGCTACACATTCATCTGTCTATGGCTGTGACTCTGTCCAAATCAGAGTTAAGAGACCTTCCTCTGGGTCCGAGCAGTCAGTTCATGTATACAGTAGATTGTCTGCTAGTGGCTGCTTGTGTGTTTGTCTTGCTGTGCATATTACAATGCCACCACCTGTGGTACAAAAACCAAGGTGAAATGACGCATAGTTATACACATACTTTATAAATAATTGCTTATCAGTCCAGAATTACACTTGTTTTATTTATATAGGAAAGAAATGCTGCAATATGCCTACTACCGTTCCCTGAATCACTTCTTCCTTTCCAGAAAGTTGCAGAAATTACAGACCAAGTAAGAAGAAAGTTAGGCCAGAAAGGAAACAGAAAAGTTACTAATAAAAGCCTACCAGCTAAACTTGAAAAGCTATATTGGCTACAGTGCTTTGGATCACAAATACACACACGTATAACAAAAATGTTCACAATCTTAATCTAACATGACTTTGTGTTAGTAAGTAGCAATGACGGTTGCGGTTGTGACAGAAGGAGTGTGTTAGTTAGGCATGTCAGTATCAATTTACAAATGTAGGACTCTCAAAAAAGGTAATATGAACAAGCTTTGGCGTATCTGGGATAGAAAGGACTGCAAACTCTTGTTCAATCTCCCTGCACACATTTCCCATCTGTACATCGTACGTCGTACACACACCCGTCCCCCCACCCCCACTGCAGCTCCCTTCAGAGCCCTTTAGCCCCGTGTGTTCCTGTGTCACAAGAATTTCTTCTCTCCCTCCCTTCCTTTCTTTCTTGCTTCCACTTTCACTCTGCCTGCTGCGTCCTTCAATAATACATGAGGTGCAAAGACAGGAGAGAGTGAGTGAGCCACGCCAAAACAGCGGAAGAAAGCAACGAGAGGGGAGGGAAAGGGAGGTGGAGTGGGGGGCTGACAAAGAGGGCAGAGACACCTATAAACACTACTGTCATGTATCAGTGCAAGATGGTTTGATGGAAGACTGTGAAGAGAGGAAGGAGAGGACAGGCAAAAAGGGGCGCTTGGGTTTCTTTTTTTTTTTCTCTTCCCTCTCATATCATTCTCAAGTCCATATCCATCTGTGTTGATGGGCTGAGCTCAGTAGAAGAAGTACACTGCAATTCAAGGAGAGAGGGAGTCGTTAGTCTAATGGATCTGGCAATACATCAACAAAACAAGCAGAGAACAGACATCTGAGATCTTCTTCTTATACACTGTTGACGGGTTTGTTTTGAGAAATAAAACTGGTATAATTGGTATTATATCAATAATTTACTATAATAAGGAGTTATGAATAATTGCCAATCAGAGCAGAAGTGGGCAGGCTTGTTATGGCAGAATAACAAGTAATATGCTGGTGCTGTCTTATACTGGCCAGCCTCCTTAAACGAAGTCAGAAAAAAACATCTGTCTTAATTTCCTATCCTAACACTGCTGTATATTGACAAACTGCCATTAAAGAGGATCTTTTTCAGAATATGTCTGTTCCTGAGCGGCTGAGAGAAGAATGGTTTATAATATCAACCTATCTTTCAATCAGTCAGTGGAAGAAATAGACATAATAAAAATGTCTTCTACTCACAGAATATTATTCCAACCACAATGACTCCAATGATACCCATCATGATCATCATCTGAAAGGAGAAAACAATAACTTTTACCACAAAGGGACGTACTATTATTAAGGAATTTAAAATGCACTATAACAATGTGTGAAGTTCAAAAAGAAACACGTCTCAAAACAAAATATTAAGATTTTGAGCATTCAGCAATATCTAAATATTAGAATTTAATATATTATAATATTACGGTATAATATCTAAATATTGTATATTTCTGTAATGAAAACTCTACAATGACATACTTCTTCTTCATACTTCATTTTCCCCAAAGCATCTGCTCAGGCCTCCACAGCACCTCATTAACAGATTAGTGTGTGTGGAGAGCAGGATGACTGCATCCCCAGAACAGACACTGTGTGTTCGCCTCAACGCACCTCAGCATGAACAGTTGTTCGCTGCTTTGAAATAAAAGAGCTGAGGATCTCTGCGAGCTCAATATACATTCTATATCTCTTTGCACCACACCATATACTTAAAGGCATATTGTTAATTCTGATTACATTGCAATTGCAATCTGTTTACCAGAGTCAAGCTAATGTGCCCACCTTGCAGTTCTTCCACCAGTACTTGTTCTTTAGCTTAGCTGCGCAGCTTTCAAACTGGGAGGCTCCGGCTTGGAGAGCGTCCGCTCTGTCATCCAGCTCTGAGAGCTTCTGGTCTCTTTCCAAAACCTTGTCCACGTTCACCCGCATGATATCCACCACCTAGCCCACAGTGGCGAGGATGAGAAAGCATTTGGCAGCGGAGGGGAGGAGAGACAAAAAGGATGAGAAGCATGGGTAAAGGAAAGCAGCACCAGGGGGACAAAGGGTTTTCTGAAGCTCTATAACATCAATTAGGACAAATAAGTTGCTGCAATTCATTTGCAAATTGCAGCAGAGACCATTATATTTTTAGAAGACTGGACCAGACAAAGTATTTTTACATCCTTGCTTGTCTCTTGTCCAGCTTTGCATTTAAAAAAGTCCAGATATTTCATGATCAAACTACTGATGTGCACCCTCCCTCCACCATAATATTGACTTTGATCACATGTAACTTCAAACTCTGGCCCAGAACCAGAGTCTGGCCCGATATAGCTCACCTCCTCAACTTGGGCCTGTGTCTGCTGTAGCCTGCGGTTGCTGGTGGTGTTGGGTGGGGCGGGAGGTGCGCCGGCTGGGGCTCCATCTGCACCAGGGGCTCCTGGAGCGCCAGGTGCTGCAGCTGGGGCAGCAGCATCAGGGGCAGACCTGAGGAGGGGTACAAGGAGGCAGACAAGAAGGAGGTAAAGGTATTTATGGCACGTGGAGAGCACTTCATTTGAATCTAATTGTGAAAAGGTTGAGAAACAGATTCTCAGGTGAAAAAGCAAATTAAGTCAATTTGTTGTTTATAAAGTGGGGAAGAAGCCAGCACACTGCAAAAAGGCAAAAACTGCATATTATGCAAGAGAGAGGGGTGTAGGGTGAGGAATGTTATAAAATGGGATGCAAAGAGGAAAAGAAAGAGGAGAGAGTGAGCAGGTGATGGTAAAGAACGGGAAGAAAATATAGGCCACAGATGGGAAGAAAGAAACAGAAAGTCCTGGCTGAATAATGGGAGAGGAGATTAAAAAAAAAAAGAAAGAGGGGAGTGAAGTTTGTGTGATGGATTACAGAGAGTTGGGTGGAGAAAAAAAAGGTAGAGGCTGGTACAGATGAAAGGGTACAGGAGGTCTAAAACTGAGCAAACAAGCTCCTCTGAGGAGCAGCCACTGACTCAGCCTGGTGGACAGTTTAACACAAATCACAGTTACTGCAGCAGGACAGAAACCTCGAGCAGCAGATGAGGAGGAAGAATGATTAAATATCAAAAACCATCATCTGACAGAAACATTGAGCATGAAGCAGGTGAGAATGGTGATCTCAAAGCCTCTGACCCACAATATGCTGTAATTCCTTTTCTTCTTTTTTTAATCTGTGGTTTAAAATAATCTTTTAAAAACTCAGTTTAACTCAGCCTCAGGCTTTGGAGCGGCAGCAGTCAACCCTTGAATACATAATTTAGTGATGCTGTGACGGAAAATTTTACTTGCGTCAGCAAAATCCACCAAGCAGAAAGACATCAGTTTCAGACCCCCCTCACCGAAAAACATAGCAGGAAATAAACTGCTTTTAATAGATATTTATCCAGAGATGCTCGAGAGCTGTTTCTCGTTAATTTCCCGTGAAAAGAGCGCAGCAGAAAAGCCGCATTAATACTCACATCTTCTATGCAGCTGTTTGAACTGACTCACGGGCGGCGGAGGAGGAGAGGGAGGGTCTGAAGTACAATAAAAAACCAGCAAGATCAGAGGGAAAAAGAGAGAGACACGAGATTTTCTAGGCACTAGTCCAAACGAAAGTCCAAATTTTCAATCAGCAAAGTGATCAAAGTGGCGTGCGAGCGGCGAGCAGAGGCAGGGGGGGTCTTGGCGCAGTGGAGCCGATCTTCTAGCGAAGCATTTATACTGCAAGTCGTCAGCAAAAGTACCGCAATACCGAGACACGTAAACGGGTCGGGTGATAATTCACCGTGTGACCAGATCGGGGAGCAGGAAGTGAAGGGGAGCGGCGACAGCTCAGGAGAAAAGTACTTCTGGATGATAATCCACTGACGGGGGGCTCCGGCGGGCTGCTGCGGGGCTGCCTCCAGCTCCTCCAGTGATGCTGAGCGATGCTCTCGGAGCGGCTGCTGGATGCTGATGCGCGGCGCTGATTGGCTGCTTTTGTTTAGTTTGCTCCTCTGAAAGCGGCTGGCAAATGCGTGCAATTTGAAAACGAAGGGGGAAAAAGTGCAGTCAGGAGAAATCAGTTGTCTCTATGATTTCTGTCACCGCCACCTCTCTCTCTCTCTCTCTCTCTCTCTCGGATGTGCGTCTTGTGGAAGTGCGCTAGTTTCGCTGTGGCACTGTAGGCTACTGCAATAATGCGTCTCTCCTCCTGCCTTCTCCACTTGGACTGGTAACGACAGTGCAGTGCGGTACCCCTCCCTCCTCCTCCTCTCCTCCTCCTCTCCTCCCCTCCTCTCTCTCTCTCCCTTCACACTTTGCAGTACTGCAGCTCTGTGTCGGATAGGGCGGCAGGACGACACTGCGGTACAGTGGATGCCTACAGACTGTTGACTCGACTGTTTCCTTCCTGGTCTGGGACTCTCCTCATGCCCTCCTCCTCCTCCTCCTGATTCCCTATAACGTTTCCCATTTTTTTTATTGGGCCGATGGCTCGTGTTGAATTCCCAGCGGAGTCCCACGTTTGAGCCCACAACCTCTGCTCCTTTTCTCCATTTTGATTCTCAACTCTGTGCGCACATTTAAGAGAAGTGAGGGGAGGAAAGTCTCAGGGCCAAAAAGGAAGCACTGGAGGAAGGAATGGAAACAGCCCGAAATATGACCACCTTCAGGGGAAGAAGAGCATCATAGATTCACTGCACACTATGGCCAAAAGTGTATTAGCATCCTGGTCTTTATAGTTTCAGGTACTCAAGGTCTGGGGCTGTATAGAAAATGTTCATGCCACACTCACAATGACATGTCAGAGCAGTGTTTAACAACCTTTTCTGACTTGTGATCCTTCAATAAACCCTTTTTTCTACCCACTTCTCTCTCAGGTAGCTGCTAGTAGTTTTTTAAAGGACAAAGAAAACTGCTCTGCGTTTCACAACAAAAAAACTAACATTACAGAAGAGTCACAAAAATAAGCAGAATTTGTGGCAGACGTGGGTATTTTTATTTGTTCATCATCACATGACGACTCAGATTTTTGACCCCAGCTTGGTGATCACTTTTAGACTTCACACTTTGTCGTTACAATTTGGAGAAGACCCTTCCGACACGGTGATGCCTCTGTGCACAAAGGACGGTCTGAGAAACAGTGACTTTCTCAGTTTTCTATCAGAGACACTGACTGGCCTGTACACAGTTCTGAACTCAACCTCACCCAACACTACAGTCACACCTGTTCATGCGTTTGAACCGTGTATGGCCTCATAGAGTTAAAAACATTCCTAAACATAGCAATTAGAGTCTCATGACTTGAAAGCAAACTAACTCATCAACATTTCTATTGATTTGTGTGCAACAGATAAGCTAACTCACCATGTCTTCATTATTTTAATGGTTCATCTCATCCCGAGTTCCAATACTGAAGTTTGGACCTTATTCTCTATCCAGAGACCATCATAAGGTTTGACTACAACAGAGAAAGGCGACCAGCTTGTCTCTGTCTGGGAGCTAAGGGAGTTTGTGTTGGTGTGAAAGGAATAAAACAAGGTTTCTTTTCCAGTCCATCATATAATGTATTTTCAGGGGTTTACGTCACATATTTGTAAATAGGACAGAAACAATCAATAAACAGAATAAACAGTGCTTCTCTGAAACACATACATCTCTTCTTTGTATGGTATGACAACATAAAAAATTGCAATATACAGCACTTTGACAGTTTGAAGTCACACAGCTCGACTCCAACAGTCCTTGTCGGCTGGTCAGATGTTTTTGCCTGTGCGGTCTGTTCAGTGTTAACGGTGTTTGCCGTAGCGGTTGAAGCGCCTGTAGAGGAAGCGGAGCCTCTTCTCCAAGTTGTGTCTGTCCAGAGTCATCATCCTGTCTCCCACCATCTTCTTCTTCCTCATTAGGCGCTCCAGTTCATTACCTTTGAAAGCCTTCAGCCAGCATGGAGCCGCTATGAGGTCTTTGGGATGAGCTTTGAAGTCCCCTGCAGACACAAAGTGAGGAGATGATCTTCAGTGCTGTGTGTGTGTGTGTGTGTGTGTGAGAGACAGAAACCAAGCAGAAATGTGGTGGAGTTGGGAACTATGAGATCAAAGACACCACCTGAGCCAGGATGTTAAACTGCTCTAACATTTCTTCTTCTTCTACACTCATATATACACAGTTGTCTTTTTAAACAGTCTCCTAAGGACTGTAGCTGTTGAGAATATGGTAAAACTTATCGGAAGACTTACTGAAGCTCAATTCAGCCTTCTTCTGGAAAATTTAAATCTAGCAGTTCTTGTGATCCCTTCAGGACACTTACCTAAGATGCCTACGTTATCATAGACTCCATACATGCTCCTCTTCTCCGTCCACCTGTCCACCTTCTTCAGCTGAGGGATGGCATGCATCCTGATCTGGCAGCACGTACCTGGACAAAGAACATTGTTAATGTGAGTAATGAGTATTCAGGTATCTTCTGCACTTGCCACATTTGTCGCTGCTACAGTAAGTAGATAATTGATTAATAATTTCTCCATAAATCAATGATATATGAGGTTGATATATGACAAGATTTGTTTTTATGGGCTATGGCTATGATTTATTTGATGTGATTATTACACATTTTGTAGCTGTTTTTGTTTCAATAAAAGTCATATTCAAGTCTGATTTTATGTCCCTCTCTCTTCTGTCTCTCTCTTACTAACGCACCAGCACTTTTCGCAAACTGCCGGTAGACTTTTCAGCCCTCTCTATATCAGCTTCTCTAGGACATTTATTCATTCATTCATTCATCATTCACCATACAGCAAGGCACTACATGATGTTCTCTGTCGACGGCTGGTCTAAATAACAAGCACGGTGATGTAGGGGTACTTTTTTCTTTGACACACTAAAAACCTGAGTGTTCTTCCCTTCCGAAGCTTTGAATATGTGCAGGTTATTCTCTCTGAAGGTTTGAATCCCCAAAAAAGTATTCGACACAGCCATGGATAAAACTGTTTTTAAACGCAACACCGTGGCTGAGGAAATTGTGATACACATTTTAATATGAAAAAAAGAAACAAATTAAACAATAATGTATTGTTATTTTCAGTACTATCAAATTCATTTGTACAAGGACGCTAATGTAAACTCACTGAAGTTTCTAATGTGTACTTATTGTGCATATTTTCCTTGTTATTGGTTACACCTGCAAATAAATGTCACATTTTCCTATATGGTGCAGTTGCAATAGTGTCCACCCCTCTGTGGTTTGTGCTCACGCAGAGTCACCGAGAGCACTGAGCAAATCACGCACTTGACGGCAAATGATGCTGCTGCTGCAGTTCAGACACAGATCAGACTCAGATCATACTGTTTGAGAGCACAGGGTGAAAGCAGGACTCACCAGTGGAGATGGTCCTGGCTGTGAGCAGCAGAGTCCCAGCAGACTGACTGAAGGACGCTCCAGCTCTCAGTAACCCTCCGAGCACAGACATGTCCAAAAGATTTCTATAAAAACACAACAAACATCGACATGAAACACACTAAATAAAGGGAGGTTTACTATTATTATTTTTTTAACGTGTTGGCTTTTCTTTCTACCCAACACGACGTTAGCTTCGTTAGCTTTTCAACTTCACACTGACCCTCAGCTTTAGCTTTAGCTTCAACTAGCACATGAGCTACGTAAAGCACCGTAATGTGAACATTACCTGTTCTCAAGTCCAGCAACACCTGGTGTCAATTCAGCCTTTTGTTATTATTACAACTAAGCATAAATTATAACCTCAAGCGGAGATATAAGATAAAAATAGATGTTATTGCGACTTCGACATGCTCCTGGTGGCCGCTTCCATCTTACTCCGTATCCCACAATGCACAGCGCCGGTACCGTACTGTACGTAGAGCAGCGCAAAAACAATCCTTCTCTCAGTCAGTGCACTTTATTACACTTTTCATCCAGTAGAGGGAGTTAGCGATACCAGAGGCACAGAACCATCACAGACAGTGAAGTGAAAGGAAAAGCAAATTCTTTCTTTAAGTTAAAATAGTCAGCACAATTCAGATTATGTTTGACTGGCAAAGGCAAGACAACTGAATTTCTCCTCTGGGAGCCGATTAAGACATATCTTATTTAAGATTTAAGATTTCAGATAGCTTTTATTAGTCCCACAGAGGGGAAATTCACATTGTTCCATCATCAAGACACACAGTGGAAATAACGGTAGGAAAAAATGCAAAGCAAGACCATAGAATAAAATAGAATGATAGAAAGATATCAACATGGAAAAATTAAAAAATACAACTGTATGTAGTAAAGAGAGGATATGCTGGGGAATATACACATAATAAATAAAAAATATCTCAAGTAAAAGCAGTGAAGGGTATTGCACATGAGTCCAATGATTGTCTGTGTGCAGACTAGTGAGAGTTTTGTTTAATGTGCAGTCTGACAGCAGCAGGCAGGAAGGACCTGCAGTACATCTCCTTTCTGCACCGTGGATGGAGCAGCAGAAGGAGCTGCCCAGTGCTGCTAAAGTGTCCTGTAGAGAGTGGGACATGTTGTCTAACAGGGATGACAGCTTAGCCATCATGCTCCTGTTGCCCACCACCTTCGCTGTCCCAGGACAGAGCTGGCCCTCCTCACCAGTCTGTCCATTGATGCTGCTGGCCCAGACTGAGTGGTTCCTATACTCCAAGGCAGCCTCCTGAGCAGGAACAGTCTGCTGTTGCCCCTTTTTGACCAGGGACCATGGTGTTGTCTGACCAGTCCAGATTATTGATCAGGTTGTTGTTTTGTGCAAAAAGTCAGTGTAGGCAGTGTAGAAGTACAGTGAAAAAGAAAGCAGCCATTCCCTGCAGAGCACTGGTGCTGCAGAGAAGCCTATCTGACTCGAAACCCTGCACCCTCACAAACTGTGGTCTATGTGTGAGGTAGTCCAGTATCCAAGAAGTGAGGTAATGGTCCACCCCAGCAGCTTATCTTATCTTACTTATCTTATCTTATCTTATCTTCCATTCAGCCTTCAACAGAAATGTATGTTCTAGTGGAAGCTAAGCTAGTGGAATAAAAAAAAAAAGCCACATTCATGGCTTCAAATGATCAGATTTCATATTTTAACTGGCATTGTTGTGATGCTATAAAAGAAAATAAAGTCCCTTACACAATGAAAATCTTGGACACATGTTATGCATTTGGTGACACATCATGCCTTAAGTACTGTTGTGGCCTTAAAGAAGTTTCTCATATCCAATATCAGTTTTTAAATTCTATATTACTCGAAACAAGATGATGCCCTATTGTTAAATTTATATGTTTTTTTTTTACATCTAGCCTGGTTACACAGTAATATATTTCAGGGTTGGAGAGCTGAAGGTTTGCAGCAACAAGAGAAATCAGATTTTACGCTTATCAGTTCTAATCAGTGAGATCAGCTGTTAAACCTTAGCAAGACTGAAAATGTGAAAACCTGCAGACATCTAGACGGTTATTTACTCTCTGCACGTCTCTCTTCAGGAAGGCAGTCACACAGACTGATACTTTCATTCTTACTGTTACAAAGAGCTGGGTGGAATATTTTGTCATTTTCAAAGAAACAAGTGCCACAAAACATATCTTTGTCTTTATTTCATTATGGCTAAGACGTCATTGACTGTATGGAAATTTAAATGAGACAAAACATTTTTAAACATTAGATTCCATTCAGGTTTGACAGAACCACACAGCAACAGCCGTGCAGATAAGTGTTACTGTCTTACTGTAAGTGTGTGTCTGCATCTTTAGCACATTTTTAAAAAAAAATTAAGATCACACTGCAAAAAAAGTTTGGACTTTTGACTTTATTTGCAAGTTCAAGAATCATGTGTTTTAGCACATATGATCCACAGTAAAAAAAAAACAACAAAAAACCTTCCCTAACCCAAAGTCACTGTGCAATACAGTCGTTGTGTATTTAAATTTGATTATATGTGCAAAAGATGAAAGTTGAGGAAGTACTAAAAGTTCAAGATGCTGTATTTTTCACAAAATTTTCAAAAGAAGTATTTATTATGCACGTAGTTCTTGCATCACAGATACACAGCCATGTTTCCATGTAGCTCTCAACACAGCGGTAAACAAAATGCTGACTTAAGAAATTTATAAAAAATTTCAGCAGAGCGGCATTTTTTTTATCTCTGCTCTGCTTCCTCTGCCAGTAAAACTCAGTGGAACACTGAGTTCATTTCATCACCTACACATACAGAATACCATGTAATAATCATATCATTTATTGAAATGAAACCACAGCAGTGTTTACAATAAGTCACAGAGGCTTAAGT
Source organism: Scortum barcoo (assembly GCA_023238725.1). NCBI lineage: Eukaryota > Metazoa > Chordata > Actinopteri > Centrarchiformes > Terapontidae > Scortum > Scortum barcoo. Next base: position 14,511,192 of record CM041546.1, on the reverse strand, counting down.
TTGAATATCTGATGAATTGTTGCTTGTTAAAGATGAATGTTAATGTCAAATGAGACAATAAGAACTTCAGTAACAAGTGTCAGTAACAAGAGCAGACACAGTACACTGAAAGCTTGACACAGGAACAAACTACTCACTTGATGAACTTCTACAGAAGCAACCTGATTTGAGTATTTTCCAAGCTCATAATTTTTAACATAGTCATCTGCATTTCCTCAACCTCAAAGCTCAATTGTTTCCATGTGAGGGGCAGTTTCCTTCACAGTACCTTCATTTCATATTCAGATACAGTGGAGGTGACTAAACATCAGCTACAGGAAAGACCACCTCATAATGATAATTATGAATGACGCATACATGCCCCCAACACTGAGCTCTGTGGACACCCATTTGAACTGAACCCACAGCCTGAAACAAATATCACACTGATTTTAAATTGAAGAGGAAGTTCTGGGTGGATTAGATGAAAGGATTTTTAGACGTACAGTATCACTTCCCCAGCAGTCAAGAGGCTGTTACCAGGGAAAATATGTCCACAAGATGAAGAAAAACAGCTCTTTGTTGTCACCCACACTTTCTCAGGTGTGTCTATCCACCTATGTGAAAGTTTAACCATCTATGAATCTATGTATCTATCTTACTTGCTGTGCTCCTAACTTACAGTGGGTTCACCAAAACCTTTTTTTAAATTACACTTTCTTTTCATTTTTTTGGTAAGTCAAAAAATAAAAAATAAATAACACCTGAGACGTGACCTGTTATATATGAATGTAAATCATCTTTTAACTTTCCTGATGTTTATAAGGGGATTTGTAAGGGAATCTTTCATTGGTCACAGTAATGTGAGTTACTGATATGTAAACGTGATAAAGGGAGCCCTTAAATGTGACATCCTGTCTATCCAACATGCTAGAAAATGAGTCACTTTTACATGCCTTTAATACTGTTTTATTACAGAAATGTATACTTTATAGGCGAGTCACATGTGTGCTGGAAAGTCCAGCTGGTTAGTTGGTCAGACAGACAGACAGACAGACAGACAGATAGATAGACAGATAGATAGATAGATAGATAGATAGATAGATAGATAGATAGATAGATAGATAGATAGATAGATAGATAGATAGAAATAATTTATTTTAATATGACATGTTAAAATACAGGCTGGTTAACAAACATCTGACTGGCAGTGTAGGCCTGTTTCTATTGGAGTGGCTGTGGTATAACACTTGACGAAATTGAAAACAAAGAAGCGAGAATGGAGGGGATGATTCACTTTCATGAGTATCCAGCAGAAGAAAATACCATTATGGTCTCATTTTCATCAACTGGTAAAGATTATGATTGTGATGAGTGCTGTGTGTTAACCAGCAGTTGTAAACGCAAGTGACTGGCAGTGACGAAGGAGTGACAGGGTTTGGCGGTGCGCCTTTCCCCTCTCGGTTTCAAAGCAACAACTAGCGCTTCCGTGAATGATCCTGAGGTGATGTGTAAACAAGCAACAATCTCTGTGTGTGGAGAAAAACTGTAATTTAGCTCACTGCTCATTTGGCGTGTAAGCATTTCTTAAGGTTAAATTTATTTTGAGGTGCAAATACAGTTTGTCCTGCTGTCAATGCTCCTGTGTTTAGACCTGTCCAGGGCTTGTATGTCGTGTCTGATTTTGCCTACAGACTGAATAAATGTTACATGCTTTATTGTATTGTATGTATGTATTTGATGTGAAAAAGGAAAGAGAGTGAGGTAGAGAGAATCCGTGGGAGGAAGTAGGTCTCCCTGTTTACATCTCTATCTAACTTTCCAGGCTGACACAGACAAACCACATCAAAGCCCAGATTGTAGTCACATAGAGTCACATGATCATGAGGAACCACCAAACACTCCACCCTCCGCCCCCATTGATATATACCTCACCAACTCACAAAAAGACATCAGACAACACGTCAAGTGAAGAGGAAGACAAAAGGGAAAACAGAGCATAGAGCGAAGTTCAAGCAGTGCAGAGAACAAACCAAGAAGGAAAAAGCAACATAAAGATGCAGCTGGAGTGTTTCATCTTTGGCGTGATTACCTTTCTAATCACAGGTAAAAGCATAAAAGTATTTTTTCTTTCTTTTTTTTTTTTTGTTTATCTTTTGGAGATAATTTTCATCAAACATTTATTTTTCAGGCTTAAGGTGTAAATTTTTCTCTTTAAAGTGATTTTTTAAAAATGTTTCCTCCTCAGGGGCTCAGTGTGAGGAATTTGAGGTGCTTGCTCATGCAGGCTCTCAGGCTGTACTTCCCTGTAAATGCAGCTATTCATTCCCCATTACCCCCGTCATTATCTGGAGTAACGCGAAGAAAGGGTAAGACGCAACTTTTCATTTGCTGTCTCCCTCTTTGCTTTATCTGTCCAGCTGCAAACACCACACAAATGTCTCAACTTGTCCCTATATGCTGATGACACTGGATTGTTTGTCATACCTCCATCCACAGCACTGTTTGGAGAAAGCAAAAGAGCGGCCTGCAGTTCTGGGGTTCCAGCTGGTTACAGAAAGGGATCCAACGCGCACAATGCCCCCACTTCAAGTTTGAAAAGGGCGATTACAGCCTGCAAATCAATAACGTGCAGGAGGAGGATGGAGGAATTTACACTTGCAGGGTGGAACATGGAGTCCTTGTCACTGAAACTGTGGTCACACTCAGAATTATTAAAGGTAAGAAAACTAAGTGCAGCCTTGAAACCCTGGGTGTTGTGACTGTTTGTACTTCAGACTTTACACAAACACACCCGTGAACTAAGGTGTGTCATTTCATTCTATCTGTATCAGAAACCAGGTGTAATATACATCAATAACCTCATCCTCACCTGTGTCCTTTACAGTGTCCTTTGTTCCATCGGTTGCCATAAGGGGGGAAGATGTTTCAATCAGGTGTGACGTGACTCCCAAGCCGAATGGAGCCACTGTGCAGTGGATGTTAAACTACAGCCCATTTGTGCCCCAGAATGCAGTCAGCTCAACCAGCATTTCCTCCCAAAGTGTCATGTTTCAAACTGCGAGGGTGAAACTGGCAGGAATCTGGACCTGTGTCTTCAGCTACAAGGGCAAGGAAGAGCGAGTTTCAGCAAATCTGACTGTAAAGGGTAAGATTCAGAGCAAAAACAGATTTTCCTTTAAAAGTTAAGCTGTTTGGTTCTTCTTTTTCACGGCAGATGAAACTGAAACTCTCCTTGTTCACTTCCTTTTTCTCACAGGAATCATCCAACCATCCGAAGACAATGCTAAAGTGTATGCTGCGGTGGGATCTGCAGTCACACTCCCCTGCGTGTACTCCCCTGGTTTAAACCCCGCAAACCCGACCTGGGAGAAACTGAAACCTGAGTATATTTTCAAACCTGTTCCTGATCGTCTTCCTGCCTCCTTCTCTGCCTCCTCGCCTTCCTCTCAACAGCCCTGGGATAAATCTGCTAGTTTGAAAGAGGTTGGATTTGAGGATGCGGGCAGGTACAGATGCTCTGGGACCATCAAAGGGCAACGGTTGTCTCAAAATATGCAGCTTGTCACTGCCAAAAGTAAGTTTACATGGATTCAGTTTAAGCCTGAGTTGAAAAATATTTCTTTGCCATCAACCATAAACTTGATTGTCTTGTTTTTCTCTCAGTTAACAGCACCATCCCATCAAAGAAAAAAGGCTCTGTGACTCTGACTTGCCAACTGAGTGACACAAGTGAAGTCACTGACTATGAGTGGGTTCATGTGGTCTATGACTACAATGGTACCAAGTCAATCGGGTCCATCCAGAAGGGGAAGACTCTAAGTATAAGCAAGGAGTCGGAGGAGAATAGGGGCGAATGGACATGCCGTTTCTACGGGAAAGAGGGCATTTTGGGAAATGTAACACACCACATTCAACTGATGGGTACATTTTCTCCTCAATTTTTTTCTATCTATGAAAATATGATACCAATAAATGTATACAACACACACTGAATAGATTTCCATGCATAAAGTCATAGCGAGCCTTTATTTATGACTGCTTTTATGTTGTTTTTCCCCATAGGTGGTCTGAGTGGACAAAAATCATCAGGCGTCTCACGTAATACCGCTGCCATTGTCAGTCTCAGCTTCCTCCTTCTTGTTCTGCTGCTGGTTTTGGCTCAGATGTACAAGAACCACCAAAGGGTAAATATCTGCAGTCTTGAAAATTACATGCATTCAAAAACTCTTTTAATCCTGTATTGGAAAGTGATGATTTCTTTGAGACAGAAAAAAAGAAAGACTATACTGGATTATTTCAGTTAACTAATTAACCTTTTTCATTAAAGATGCTAAATTTGATCAAAGTGTGATTAATGTGTTTTGAGATAAGTCACTTGATTCCTGAAAATGTTTTGCATGAGTTTCCCAAAAAAGAAAAGGTCTTATTTCATTAACTGATTTCTTGTGTTACATAAGAAATAAACACAAAATGAATGCAAATTATAAAATATTATTTGCTTGTTAAAATCGAGACTCATGTGTCTGTGCTCACACATCTTGAAGTAGACTCAGTGATTCACATTTAAACGATTTTGCATTTTTGCCCACAGAGGAAAAGGATCTTTCAGTACCCTGCGCTGGAGACAATTGTTCATACCATCTCCAATGAGCGGGAGGAGAGAGAAAGGAACAGAGTGAAAAAGTAAAGGCACATTATAGCAGAGGCATTTAAAGAACTAAACTGAAGATCTGTCATGCCTGCAATATGTTGGGAGACTTTTGTTTGCACAAGTTTTGTAAATACAGTATTTTTAGAGCAGACGTTGTAGCAGCACTGTTGTTGTATTTGAAATGTGTGTATTATCCTGTTGTTTAAGTTGTCTTTTCAATTATTCTACTGTATGCCATGAGTTGTTTCCACATATATGTACTGAATATAAAATATCCAAATAAAGCACATATAACAGAAATAAATCTGTTTTTATTCATTGTATCATATACAATCAGAAACTCTCAATGAGAGGGAGAATTATTACTGATATAAATAACATATAAAGTAATTTATAAAAATAAGGTTCCTTTATATTTACACAAAACACTGACCACATGTTTATGTATTCCTTTAAAAGATATATTACAGTAGTTTACATTAATTACATTATAATAAATGGCTATGAATTCAGTTTGAAGATGACAAACTACAAGTTTGCTGCACTACTGGAGAGACTTTGTGCAAAAGTTATTTTACACTTATTTTACACATTTTATCCACACTTCAGCTTTTCATAAAGCGTAAAGTCTGTGTTTTTCATTTACGGACTAAATTTCGACTTTGTAAAATAGGTTACTGATTTGCCATCTATTTTTGGATCTGCTCTGTGGCTACAGGAATCTGTAGTGCAGCTTCAGAGCTACACCTGACTATACTCCCCGTCATCCTGCTCTGAAAGTCCATGGAGATCCCAAAAGTTCAAAGATCGGCTGATGCCCTCCAGAAGACCCTCAGCTCCGGGGCGTAAATAATCCATAACTTCATCATCATCAAAGCACCAACCTGACCAGTCCACATTTACACCATCCGGAAAGATGACACTACAGAAGGTGAGAGACAGAAACAGATGGTCAAAGGGATTTTTTTCAAACATTTACTGTGCAAGAATTTCCCCTACTACTGAATATTGCATGTGTTCAGTTCAATCTTCAAGAGCTGCCACTCTGCCTCAAGTTGGATAACGTAATTTTTTTGTCATTTTATTATTAGAATTGCATGGAGGCTTTTTCACTTGCAAAAAATACTTTAAAATGAGCACTGGCAAGCACAGTATAGTAAGTCACCATGCATAGTGTCTATGCATAGTGTCTATGCATGGTGATTAAAAAATGGCACATTATGAGAGCTCATGACAAGATGAAAAAAGACTGAGAGGTTAACAAAATGCTCTGAAATATATTTATAGAAGAAGTAATCACATTAGTAGATGGTAATTAAATTGGCTGTCTAACAATAAAATGTGTCCATGGGAGTCCACAATTTAAGATATTCAAAAAAGTTTTATCAGATGTTTAAGAGACAAAATGTATTCCGTGTGTTAATTAGGACTTCGCGGTTAGAAAATGAAACCAGTGTACTTTACTGTTTCCGTTCTCACAGAGCAGCCTGTCCATTTCCAGCCTACTCAACAATGAAAACTCATTTCAAAAGTAGAGATTTGACAAGTGAAATGCATTTCCCAATAATAGGAAATATAAATGAACTTAACCAGCACAGATGAAATGATTAATAGGACATGTATACTAAGTCAAAACATCACTTATGTGATGCCGGTGAAAAAAACTGCACCAAAGACAAAGTAACTGGAGCCTTCGATCTGCATCAACACTTCATTTGAATGTCAAAGAATAACCAAATTGTGTTTTACATGCATTCACTTGCAGATTGAGACTGCAATTAGAACTGAGATTGGGAAAACTGCAGGATTTGGAACTTTAGTCATATGTAAATTTTATGAAACAACTATTATATTTCTATATATATATTTCTAATTATATTTAAAAAAATATGTTACTTTGTGTTACTACTTCTGGTGATGGGATGAATGGAGATGAATAAAGTTATTCACCAAAATCAAGTCCATACATGAGCTAATCAACACAGTCAGACAATGAAAAATATATGAAATTAAAAGACACTTTGTCATACTAACCTGTCCCTTTTTTCATCTTTATCCCCATCCACCAGCTGCTCCTTCCATCCTTGACTCACTGTGAGGGCTCTGTGTCTTATCACCTCCACCTCCTCCTCCCACTCTGTGTCTCTGTCTCCATCACTGGGCGATGGTGATGGAGTGGTGGAAAATGAGGGGGAAGGAGGATGATACCTTCCCCTCAGATTGGACATTTTCACATTTCTGTCTCTTTTTAATCCATCCACCTCTCTCTTTTGCTCTTTCCAGAAGACCCTCCAGAGGTGAGGGGTGTCTGCTGGGATTATGTCCTGGGATGGGGGACTGTGTATCATCTTTTTGAGGTGATGTGTAAAGACTGCTGGAGTGCACACAAAGTCCATGTCTTCCTTCAATGATGATGTTAGGAATGGAGGCACTTCTTTGGGTTTTCATTTTGGGCCTTTTGAAGTTAGGATCAGGCAGCTCAGACTCAGACAATGAGTCTGTAAATGCAGCTATTCATTCCCCATTACCCCCGTCATTATCTGGAGTAACGCGAAGAAAGGGTAAGACGCAACTTTTCATTTGCTGTCTCCCTCTTTGCTTTATCTGTCCAGCTGCAAACACCACACAAATGTCTCAACTTGTCCCTATATGCTGATGACACTGGATTGTTTGTCACACCTCCATCCACAGCACTGTTTGGAGAAAGCAAAAGAGTGCCCTGCAGTTCTGGGGTTCCAGCTGGTTACAGAAAGGGATCCAACGCGCACAATGCCCCCACTTCAAGTTTGAAAAGGGCGATTACAGCCTGCAAATCAATAACGTGCAGGAGGAGGATGGAGGAATTTACACTTGCAGGGTGGAACATGGAGTCCTTGTCACTGAAACTGTGGTCACACTCAGAATTATTAAAGGTAAGAAAATTAAGTGCAGCCTTGAAACCCTGGGTGTTGTGACTGTTTGTACCTCAGACTTTACACAAACACACCCGTGAACTAGGTAAGGCGTGTCATTTCATTCTATCTGTATCAGAAACCAGGTGTAATATACATCAATAACCTCATCCTCACCTGTGTCCTTTACAGTGTCCTTTGTTCCATCGGTTGTTGCCATAAGGGGGGAAAATGTTTCAATCAGGTGTGACGTGACTCCCAAGCAAGCCGAATGGAGCCACTGTGCAGTGGATGTTAAACTACAGCCCATTTGTGCCCCAGAATGCAGTCAGCTCAACCAGCATTTCCTCCCAAAGTGTCATGTTTCAAACTGCGAGGGTGAAACTGGCAGGAATCTGGACCTGTGTCTTCAGCTACAAGGGCAAGGAAGAGCGAGTTTCAGCAAATCTGACTGTAAAGGGTAAGATTCAGAGCAAAAACAGATTTTCCTTTAAAAGTTAAGCTGTTTGGTTCTTCTTTTTCACGGCAGATGAAACTGAAACTCTCCTTGTTCACTTCCTTTTTCTCACAGGAATCATCCAAACATCCGAAGACAATGCTAAAGTGTATGCTGCGGTGGGATCTGCAGTCACACTCCCCTGCGTGTACTCCCCTGGTTTAAACCCCGCAAACCCGACCTGGGAGAAACTGAAACCTGAGTATATTTTCAAACCTGTTCCTGATCGTCTTCCTGCCTCCTTCTCTGCCTCCTCGCCTTCCTCTCAACAGCCCTGGGATAAATCTGCTAGTTTGAAAGAGGTTGGATTTGAGGATGCGGGCAGGTACAGATGCTCTGGGACCATCAAAGGGCAACGGTTGTCTCAAAATATGCAGCTTGTCACTGCCAAAAGTAAGTTTACATGGATTCAGTTTAAGCCTGAGTTGAAAAATATTTCTTTGCCATCAACCAGAAATTTGATTGTCTTGTTTTTCTCTCAGTTAACAGCACCATCCCATCAAAGAAAAAAGGCTCTGTGACTCTGACTTGCCAACTGAGTGACACAAGTGAAGTCACTGACTATGAGTAGGTTCATGTGGTCTATGACTACAATGGTACCAAGTCAATCGGGTCCATCCAGAAGGGGAAGACTCTAAGTATAAGCAAGGAGTCGGAGGAGAACAGGGGCAAATAGACATGCTGTTTCTACGGGAAAGAGGGCATTTTGGGAAATGTAACACACCACATTCAACTGATGGGTACATTTTCTCCTCGATTTTTTTCTATCTATGAAAATATGATACCAATAAATGTATACAACACACACTGAATAGATTTCCATGTGTAAAGTCATAGTGAGCCTTTATCTGACTGCTTTTATGTTGTTTTTCACCTAGGTGGTCTGAGTGGACAAAAATCATCAGGCGTCTCACGTAATACCGCTGCCATTGTCAGTCTCAGCTTCCTCCTTCTTGTTCTGCTGCTGGTTTTGGCTCAGATGTACAAGAACCACCAAAGGGTAAATATCTGCAGTCTTGAAAATTACATGCATTCAAAAACTCTTTTAATCCTGTATTGGAAAGTGATGATTTCTTTGAGACAGAAAAAAAGAAAGACTATACTGGATTATTTCAGTTAACTAATTAACCTTTTTCATTAAAGATGCTAAATTTGATCAAAGTGTGATTAATGTGTTTTGAGATAAGTCACTTGATTCCTGAAAATGTTTTGCATGAGTTTCCCAAAAAAGAAAAGGTCTTATTTCATTAACTGATTTTTTTGTGTTACATAAGAAATAAACACAAAATGAATGCAAATTATAAAATATTATTTGCTTGTTAAAATCGAGACTCATGTGTCTGTGCTCACACATCTTGAAGTAGACTCAGTGATTCACATTTAAACGATTTTGCATTTTTGCCCACAGAGGAAAAGGATCTTTCAGTACCCTGCGCTGGAGACAATTGTTCATACCATCTCCAATGAGCGGGAGGAGAGAGAAAGGAACCGAGTGAAAAAGTGAAGGCACATTATAGCAGAGGGATTTAAAGAACTAAACTGAAGATCTGTCATGCCTGCAATATGTTGGGAGACTTTTGTTTGCACAAGTTTTGTAAATACAGTATTTTTAGAGCAGATGTTGTAGCAGCACTGTTGTTGTATTTGAAATGTGTGTATTATCCTGTTGTTTAAGTTGTCTTTTCAATTATTCTACTGTATGCCATGAGTTGTTTCCACATATATGTACTGAATATAAAATATCCAAATAAAGCACATATAACAGAAATAAATCTGTTTTTATTCATTGTATCATATACAATCAGAAACTCTCAATGAGAGGGAGAAATATTACTGATATAAATAACATACAACAGTAATTTATAAAAATAAGGTTCCTTTATATTTACACAAAACACTGACCACATGTTTATGTATTCCTTTAAAAGATATATTACAGTAGTTTACATTAATTACATTATAATAAATGGCTATGAATTCAGATTGAAGATGACAAACTACAAGTTTGCTGCACTACTGGAGAGACTTTGTGCAAAAGTTATTTTACACTTATTTTACACATTTTATCCACACTTCAGCTTTTCATAAAGTGTAAAGTCTGTGTTTTTCATTTACGGACTAAATTTCGACTTTGTAAAATAGGTTACTGATTTGCCATCTATTTTTGGATCTGCTCTGTGGCTACAGGAATCTGTAGTGCAGCTTCAGAGCTACACCTGACTATACTCCCCGTCATCCTGCTCTGAAAGTCCATGGAGATCCCAAAAGTTCAAAGATCGGCTGATGCCCTCCAGAAGACCCTCAGCTCCGGGGCGTAAATAATCCATAACTTCATCATCATCAAAGCACCAACCTGACCAGTCCACATTTACACCATCCGGAAAGATGACACTACAGAAGGTGAGAGACAGAAACAGATGGTCAAAGGGATTTTTTTCAAACATTTACTGTGCAAGAATTTCCCCTACTACTGAATATTGCATGTGTTCAGTTCAATCTTCAAGAGCTGCCACTCTGCCTCAAGTTGGATAATGTAATTTTTTTTTCATTTTATTATTAGAATTGCATGGAGGCTTTTTCACTTGCAAAAAATACTTTAAAATGAACACTGGCAAGCACAGTATAGTAAGTCACCATGCATAGTGTCTATGCATAGTGTCTATGCATGGTGATTAAAAAATGGCACATTATGAGAGCTAATGACAAGATGAAAAAAGACTGAGAGGTTAACAAAATGCTCTGAAATATATTTATAGAAGAAGTAATCACATTAGTAGATGGTAATTAAATTGGCTGTTTAACAATAAAATGTGTCCATAGGAGTCCACAATTTAAGATATTCAAAAAAGTTTTATCAGATGTTTGAGAGACAAAATGTATTCCGTGTGTTAATTAGGACTTCACGGTTAGAAAATGAAACCAGTGTACTTTACTGTTTCCGTTCTCACAGAGCAGCCTGTCCATTACCAGCCTACTCAACAATGAAAACTAATTTCAAAAGTAGAGATTTGACAAGTGAAATGCATTTCCCAATAATAGGAAATATAAATGAACTTAAACAGTACAGATGAAATGATTAATAGGACATGTATACTAAGTCAAAACATCACTTATGTGATGCCGGTGAAAAAAACTGCACCAAAGGCAAAGTAACTGGAGCCTTCGATCTGCATCAACACTTCATTTGAATGTCAAAGAATAACCAAATTGTGTTTTACATGCATTCACTTGCAGATTGAGACTGCAATTAGAACTGAGATTGGGAAAACTGCAGGATTTGGAACTTTAGTCATATGTAAATTTTATGAAACAACTATTATATTTCTATATATATATTTCTAATTATATTTAAAAAAATATGTTACTTTGTGTTACTACTTCTGGTGATGGGATGAATGGAGATGAATAAAGTTATTCACCAAAATCAAGTCCATACATGAGCTAATCAACACAGTCAGACAATGAAAAATATATGAAATTAAAAGACACTTTGTCATACTAACCTGTCCCTTTTTTCATCTTCATCCCCATCCACCAGCTGCTCCTTCCATCCTTGACTCACTGTGAGGGCTCTGTGTCTTATCACCTCCACCTCCTCCTCCCACTCTGTGTCTCTGTCTCCATCACTGGGCGATGGTGATGGAGTGGTGGAAAATGAGGGGGAAGGAGGATACCTTCCCCTCAGATTGGACATTTTCACATTTCTGTCTCTTTTTAATCCACCTCTCTCTTTTGCTCTTTCCAGAAGACCCTCCAGAGGTGAGGGGTGTCCGCTGGGATTATGTCCTGGGATGGGGGACTGTGTATCATCTTTTTGAGGTGATGTGTAAAGACTGCTGGAGTGCACACAAAGTCCATGTCTTCCTTCAATGATGATGTTAGGAATGGAGGCACTTCTTTGGGTTTTCATTTTGGGCCTTTTGAAGTTAGGATCAGGCAGCTCAGACTCAGACAATGTTTGGGGGTCCGGAGAGACTCTATCATGCATGTTCCAAAACATTCCTTGGTTCGGCTTCAGGGAGCCCAGCTTTAGCACCCGGTGTGACTTTGAGTTTTGGCTCGAAGGAACAGAGTTTCTCTTTATATTCAGCTTGTATTCTGAGTCAGAGTTGGAGCAAGCGTCGTTGTTTGAAGCAGACCACGCCTGCCCTGGGCCTTGTGAGAACTGTCTAGATGTCTGAGTAGAGGGGAACTGATGGGTGCTGACTGGCCTCCTCCTTTGTAACCCTGGTGACTTCAAATTTTGGGTGAAACCCCAGACCTTTGGAGTCTCCATGTCTCTAGACTGGCCATTGCTGGAGTTCCTCCTAGTGTCCTGGTTCACCAAATCTGAGGCTCTCCTTGTTGATGTTCCTTCTGCTCCTGGCAGCCTTATAAAAACAGTCCCTGTTGGTTGGTAAGGAGGCTGTGGAGTATCATCCTCATTCAGTGGGTAGTCAACATCTGGATATCCATCGAGTAAGAGATAATGTGGTCCAGTTGTATTGTATTTTAGTGGATCAGCTCCCATGCTGTGAGTGAAATGATCCAGGTTAGGGACAGATTGCACCCTGTGGTTCCAGCTCACCCTTTGCTCCTTTGTCGTCAGAGATTCCTCTTCGTCCTCTGTATGGATCCTAACTTGTTCTCGTCTCACTCCCATTTCTATCCATTCATGTCCCTTGGCTGCTTGTTGCCGACCAGGGAAACCCTTATGCACTAACTTATGGTTATTCTTGTTGGATTGGGAGTGCCAAAAGGGTACAACAGTATTATTAGTGGCAGCATCATCTGGAGGTTGATGTGGTTCTGCTTTTTTAGATGCCAAAATCCCATTTACTGATTGGGGCATGATAAGTTCCTCTGTAAGTTCATCCACAAAAGTCTCTCTTCTTGACTGCGTGAGAGGTTGCTCTTCCGTCTCCATATCATCCATCTTGGCTTCTGTGACATGTTTGGCCTCCAGCTGCTGCATTTTCCAGTTTGCTTGTCGTCTGTTGCTCTCTGTCTGTCTCAGGCTACTCAGTGTTTCCTGACAACATAACAAAATATATAAAATTAATAAAGTATTCAACGATGAATGTGTATATTGTTTGTAATTTTGTTTCATTAAAAAAAAAACCTAAGAGTCTCCAGCTACACTATAGTGCTAGAGGCTGTACTTAAACAGAGCAGTAATGCTAACATCAGCATGCTAAACATGGTCACAGTGACAAGGTAGGTATAATATTTTTATATTATATATATTTTTATATATAGATTGACCAGATTGACCATCTTAGTTTAGCTAACATGCTACCATTTGTAAACGAGTTTTAACTCAAAGTGATGATGGCACTAGAGAAAAAGTCAGGGGATCATAAAAGTAACTACAATTCATTATGGAATTTCACTGAATAAGTAAAATTTTTGATTGCTGGTGCTTAGTCTCAGTCTTGATCAGACTGACATTGCCATCCCTGGAAACAGGCTGCTAGCATGGCAAGTTAAAATTAGACTACTATTATTTCAAAAGATCTGGTCAGTTTTTACCTTTGCCTGGTGAATGGTGGAAACCCATGTGGAGCAGCTCTCTGAGGTACTGGCTACAAATATGTAGACATTCATAACACTCCGAAGCTCACCTACTTCCACCAGGACAAATGAACCTGACAGAAAAAAAGAAATGATTATGCTCTTTATAATCTATTTACACAGAACCCAATCGTCTTGATTTCTTGTCCACGAGAAAGTATTACTCACAGCCATCTTTCAGTGCAATGCAATATGTTCTGTCAAGAGCCAGAGGAGGTCGAACTACCCTCAGCCGCTCCCCTTTTTTCTGGACTTTGGTCATCAGAAGCACATCTGAGAAAAGTAGAGCCACCACCTCCAGCTGCATCATGCCATGTGGGAGGAAACATGAGAAAGTCGAAACGTCAAGACAGTGTTCTGAAAAGGGAGATTTAAATGTACACTAGCTGAGTACATTGGCTCTGCTCACCTTGCTGTCCTTTCTCCCCCGAATCTTCAAGTTCTCCTCCAGCAGCAGCTTACGAACAACTTCAGGACCTACTCCACTGATGGGGCATGTTAGGTCAAACTGGCAGATCTCTCGGACATACTGTCAAGGAAACCCATCATAGGTGATCATCAGTAACGCAACATATTAAAATAAATATCACTTTATTCAGGTAGAGATCTGGAAAGTTCCCTATTGTCATTATATCCTGACATCTGAACTCTCACATCTTCAATAAACTCTCTATATAAAATCTGTCCTGTCTACTGGTCACCAGGTTACCAGGTCAATTACTGTATAGGCTTACTGGGCAATGGCCCAGGTCCCTGTGGGGCAAGAGCTGTCAAGGGGCCCCTGGAACAAAGCCTCGGCATAGAATGACTATTAAAAAGTATTGTTGGAAAGTCAATTAAATAACTACACAGAGGCACAAAATATGTACAGAGAGAGGAAAAACAGCTATAAACAGACACAGTCTACATGCAGGCTTTAAAGGAAAACAATCATATTTCACCTTGTCAATTTCCTCGTTTATTCCTTCCACCTCGTATCCCTCCACCCTCTGAGCAGAGATGGTGAGAGCGAGTTCCTCATCTTTTAGCTTCAGGTAGTCATTGATACTCTCCAAAAAATTGTTAACACTGGATAGCTGAAGAGTACCAAGAAGAAGATGGGTGGTGGGAGTCAGTGGGAGTTTTGCTTTCAAAAAACAAAAAAAAAGTGCTGTATTGAATAGCTCTTTGAGATTTTAGTTAGAAAACGTCTGAAAATTTACTTGAGCTCATAGAGATCAAGTTAGATTTGTAATATCTATGTAGACCAGATAATCTGTGTAAATTTCAGATATTAAAGGTGTTGAAGATAAGACACTTTGTAAATGACAACTTGTTAGTCCTATATTTCAGAGAGCTGTGCTTTTGAATAACAAACTCAAACAACACTCAGTACTTGTTGGCAAATATTTTTTAATTTTAGTAAGGTGACCATCATCCAAAGTCATAAGTTGGCCACAGATTCTTGAGATACTAGTTTTTCTAGGGGATTTAGTTGTTATTTGTGTTATCTAATTTTAATAAGAAATAGTTCACGGCTATATACTCTGGAAAATATTAAACAAAAAGCTAATGTGTTGAAATATAAGAATTCTGCCTGCCTGACATGGTACAGCCCTTAATGATTTAAATGTGCTCACCATGCCTCTGAGTGTGTGCTGCACATGAGGGTCCCCGGTGCTTTTCAGCACTGCCTTGAGCAGCAGAGGGTACTTTGTTATCCTCTGATGGGGTTTGGCCTGCATGTCCCCGAGCCGCATCCGCTCACACTGAGGGTGAGTCTCCACCCACTGTAGAGGGGTAAATGCAAGAATATTGCCTCAAGTCAGCGATTTTGATTAAAGCAATTTTTATCACATGTTACTCTGGTTAATCCACAGTCCTTGATGCACAGACTTTTTACCATTTTTGATAGAAATGTTTAGAAAAATGGATTTCTGTAGATTACTCTTATTAATAAGGCCATTATTTTTTTTAATCCACCTTAACAGTACTAGAGTGGTGGCAGAAGACTGACACCTTAAAGCCTTGACAAACCATCACAAAGAAACATGTCTAAAATCATATCTACCAAACAAAAAAAAAAAAAAAAACAAAACCCACCACTAAGCAAGATGTTGTGATGTACCATTTCCTGCTAAAATTGAATGTGTTGTTGAATGAAGAAAAGATCACCTCCCACTCAAGTTGACAAGTGGGATGGAATGACATAAGTGAAAAAGTGTTCTCTAGTGCCTCTAACAACAAGACATCATTGGTAACTGCAGGGTGCCATGTGGTCCAGTTGTATTGTAGTGTTCCCACACTTAGTGTGGTAAAGAAATCCTTCAAAGTCTGAATCATCTGGAGAAGAAACTGGTGCAACAAGTGGTTGCCAGCCAGGAAGCGGCTGTGACACCTTGCCCACAGTGTTATGAAAACAACACAAACCACACAGTATCATCATCAGTACCAACAGTTAGTTATTGCTTTGAATTCCATTCAGTTACATTAAGTGGTAATAATGGGGTTGATGTGGGTAGGTGTGACAGTGTTTGTGTGTGAGCTTTCACACATGACAGAGTGTTTGTGTTCGGGGGGATGTTCCGGGATGTCTGTTGCTTACTATACCTGGACATAAGTGAGGAAATGTTGGTTGCTCTCCATCTGCCTTCGTGTGAACTCTAGATTGTTTTCCTCCTCCCAACAGTAATGCTTATAGGAAGAGAAGCGCTCGTGGAACTGGGGATAAAAAGCAA
The DNA here is from genome assembly GCA_023238725.1 of Scortum barcoo. Taxonomy (NCBI): domain Eukaryota; kingdom Metazoa; phylum Chordata; class Actinopteri; order Centrarchiformes; family Terapontidae; genus Scortum; species Scortum barcoo. The sequence continues at coordinate 14,494,902 of CM041546.1, read as the reverse complement.
AGGATGACTGTTGACATTGTGGAAAAATCCCCTATACATTTACATTTATTTAGTTATCTAGAGGAGGGTTGTGTCCAAAGCGAAATGAAAATGAAAATATAAAGGTCCTGAATTTATTTAAATTTTGTCCATTTTTACAGAGAGAGTTGTGCATAATCTGATGAATTGCTCCAAGTGATCTCACTTGAGACTACAAATTTGGAAATGAAAAATATTTGGGAGTGTGGACTTAGATAAAAGTGAGACCTCTGTAGCTCGTTGCTAATCTCTGCTTGATAGAAAATATAAGAAATAAATAGTATAACGCACTAGAACATACATAGAATAAAATTAGAAACTATACGTGAGTATTTAGAGTATGGAAGTGAAATGCAAAACTGGTGCAGATTCTGTAGCGCTGAGACTCATGAAAACTATCTTTCAAACTAAAATTATTTTTAGTCCTTTGCTGATGCGCCTGAGAAACCTGGAGGAACTTGAGCAGAGGAAGATGAATAAATAGTTACTGAGAATACTGCCGTCGGTTTTTGAGAAATGCCTAAGAAATACCTTGTGTTAGATGAGTACAATATTTATGTAATGGGGAGAATTACTCACATGAGAAATCAGAAGGATAGATTTGCTGAGATACATTTGCTAAAATTATTATTCACAATTCATCCTTTAAAAGAAGACTTTCTTTAAAGATGCATCATATGCAGGGTAATTTTTAGCCTTCCAATATGTATACTTATTTTTTATCTATACCTAATCCCCCACTCAAACATTTTTTCTTCATTTTCTCTCATGTTTAAAAGGTGAGATGTTGTGTTTACTCACCCTTTTTAAAAGTCAAACTCTTAAAAGTCAACGTATCTTAAGTATAAAACATGCTCATTATGCAGTGGAATGGCTCCTGTTTGAGGTATGAGTTACATTATTATATAAATTTGATATTATTATATAAATAGAAATTTACAAATTTGAACTTTGTGGTTATTTTTGCCCACATTTTTATACAACATGATGTATTTTTTTTAATAACTAATCCATTATAATTTACATGCATGAAAGCTTCTTGGAAATAAACTGAGGTTTATCTTCAGATAAATGCAGCTTAGTAAAAAGTACACTATTTGTCTGTGAAAATAGTGGAGTAGAATTATAGTATCTCAACACATACTGTATGTAAGTAAAGCACTTGAGTGAATGTGCCACCAGTAAGCAGAAACACACTTCTTGCAAGTGTTTGTAATATATCCTCTGTTCATACCTGCAGACAACCAGCCTCTAACCTCATGGGGTCAAAGGGCCGGCCAGTCCTCCGGACTTCCTGTAACATGGGGTAAATCACCTCCTGCCAGAACACTTGGTGTGCTTTGAGAATGGAGGGAAGGTTGGAGAAAAGCAGCTCGGGGGTCACCTGCCACAGGAGGAAGTCAAAACAAAAACAAAAACCATAGTGTTAAAGTTCAGTTCCCCCGCTTGTTGATATTTTCCATCCTCTTAATGGAAATCTGTTGTTGTGCTACATTTTCCACTTGTGTTTGGTCTTCTGTTTTGTATCAGCAAGAGCGGATGTTCTCAATGTAAATCAGTGGTATGTAGAACAACGGAAAATAGGCCTGCAGATTAAGTGTGCTGTTGAGCAGCTTTGTGTCTTTCCAGTCTTTATAAAGTTGCAAGCTCTGCAGACTGACCTCTACGAGAAATCCATGCTGGCGCAGGTCAACAAGAGCTGCAATAACCAACTGTGAGAGACAGACATAGGTTGTTAAACATCCTGTGGAAAATACCTTCTCGGCTCTGGCATACATGAAAAGAAATGCTGTATTTAAATGAGACTGTGACAACAGGTACAGAATGACGCATTACATCTTTGATGATAATTAGCTTGTTGATGTAGGTGAGCTCGGTATGAACAAACTCCCACAGCGCCTCCTGTTGGTGTCTCTGCATCTTGGGCATGGTCTGATCATTTGAACAAGACAGAGAAGGGGAGAGGAAAGGAGACAGATAAGAAGAGATCCCTCAGAAATGTGTAAAATATACAAACCGAGCAGGTATTTTGCAGTGAGAGTAGTAGAAGCATTTAAAGGATAATGAGAGTATATTTTTCTCATTATCAACAAAGTGCTAGTTAATCTCTCAATTCTTTCCCATTCCCCAGTGTATCTGTAGCTCTAAGACCTGAGACAATTCATTGCTACTTAAAAATTTAAATAAATCTTACAAAACAGGCCACCAAAATGGACTTTTATTTTGAAGGGTGCTAAATACCATTTTCTATTTTTCAGGGGCAAGGTGGTGCTCTAGTGAATCTCTACAGCAGCAGGACGGTGCATGTTGGAGTGACTCAAAATAAACGATAGTCCATGTTCATGGTGATGAAGTCACCCGGTGTGGCTCATTGATGTGTCATTATAGCTTACATATTTACATCAAACACATAACAACACATAAAATACTTGTCAGTAGTCTTTTCATGGGATCTTTTGACAGTAAATGTTGCCAGAGTTATCCTGTAGGGGCCTGTACCGAATGAGAGTGCACTATATCAGTCCAGCTCTTCTCCAGCATCGTTCCCTGACTTTCCTCCTTCCATCTCCATTTTAGGTTGGCTGGCACAGCGTAGGTTCCCAGACCCTGCTTCAACAGATCCAGCTGACCTCGCTCCTGCCAGGTGGAGACAGACAAGGAGGAGCAGGAGTCAGGGAGGAAAAAAAAAAGGAAAATCTGATCTCTTCTAATGATGAATCAGTGATTACTTCAAAGCCATCATCAGCTGTTTTTGTGAGTACTTATTGTTCTTATGTAACATTTAAAAGTGCACCAGCGAAGCAGAACAAGTAATGCTGCAGTAGTTTTCAGTTGTTTTAGTGAGAAGACACATCTGGAGCAAGTCTGTATCTGTTTCTAAGTATGTCAGCGTGTAGTGTGATGAGCGGGAAACAACATAATACCTCAGACGCCGGGTTCTTCTCAGACACTCCCTGGCTGAATAGGACCTGTCTGAGTGCAGCTCTGGGTTTGGCCCCTGCAGACGCTCCTTTACTCAGTGTTGCAAAGTCAGTCACAACCTTCTGCTTGGTCCGCCTCTGGAGAGGGAAAATACCGTGTGGTCTTTGATTTTCAGGCTGTGTCTAGACTTTGTTTATGTAGCCATGATTTGTGTTTCACATGTGTCAAAAGCAGTAAGCAGTTTTTACATTTGATCACTTAAATTTAAAAAAATAAAAAATACTCAATATGGTCAAGTTGATTTGATTTTAACAACTTCAGAAAGTGTTTAGCTGTTTAATCTGCAACCCCCCTGACATATTAAGACATTAATGTCAATAATTGAGTACTAAAACCTTATTTTGATGTAAACCAAGAATATTTTGACCTATTTTTAATTATTAACAATTGTTTAAAGTATGAAATTTCTTTTAAAACAGAGAGATAAAGGGACTGCTAGAATTTATTTTAAAACTAGATTCAAATATTAAATATGCAATTAAAAAAAAAAAGAAAATTAGGGACTTTCCAGTCTAAAATGGCTTGATAAAAGGGAGGGTTTTTTTTCATTGACCAATCCATCTGTTTTTGAGGAGGTTATATTCTTGGAAAAAACACTGGTAAGTGCAACACTTTGCTGTCTGAAATGTGGAGGAGTAGAAGTATAAGGTAGCATAAAATGGAAATAATCAAGCAAACAGGCTCAAAAATCAGTAAATGTAGTTACATTCCACCACCGATAATGGCAGTACAGGAGACATTTCTGTCCTGTTTCACTTGCCTGGTAGCCAAGCGTACTGAACTTGTGTTTATCTGCTGACCCCCTGTGGTGGATGTTTGTGTCTGCAGCTGCCGTCGTCCCGTCAACATCTGTCTCTCTGGTTTCTGTGTCTCTCTGCCTCTCTGCATCCACACCGTCCCGCCACGGCACCAATACTTCTTCCATCAGTGAATCATTTCCTCCAGCACTGTTTACATTTGAGGAAACGCTGAGGATAAACACCCAAAGTTACTCATTGCCAAAATAAGGTGTGTTAGGGTACAGAGGAGAAAAGGTTATGAGAAAAAGGCTTTACAAGAGAGACATAGAAAGTGGAAGACTGGAAGAATGGAGGGACATTGTGTGCTTTGTTATCAAGTTAGACTTACTTAGCCTTCCTTTTTAGGGCCAAAGCTTTATAAGTAGTGTGTAAACAAACAACAACACAGCAATTGGACTAGTTCATCCTTGAAGACTTTGTAGATTGTCTACTTGTCACCAGTGTCTTGTGTCCACTGGTTGTGAACAGCTCAACCAAAGACATTTTCCACTTGTTTTATTCATAATTAAATGTTAATTTTCAAAGGGGCACATGTAGCCCCTAGCTTGGCTTTAAAATTAGTTTAAAAAACTCAAAAAGAAAATACTTACAAAACAGCACAAAACATCATACAAATAATCATACAATAAAATTACCATGATTGTCAATAAGAAGCACCACGTCCTTCATTACTCCTTTAAAATGGTTTCAGTTCAGAAACAGTTCTGTGAGTAATCAGTTCCACATGTTTGACCAGACAAACACATCTGTCCAACTGAAGACTTATCGAAGGACACTTCACAGCTCTCCGCTGTGTGGATCCTGGTTATTTAGGCATTTATGGATGAGCTAAATATGAACTTATGAAAAGTGGCTTCACATTAAAAGCATTAAACACCAAACAAGCTAGACAGTAGCAAAAAAAATAAAAACAACAACATTGAATTAACAAAACAGGACTAAGATCAACAAAAAAGCATAGTAAGAGTAAACTTTGAAGATCTTGTGGTCATTTAGGCCCCATAAATTTGATTTATATTTCTCTCTACAGACATCATGGGTACAAAGTAAATACCAGGCCGGTAACCGGGCTGTCAGAAATCATTACTTACAGTGACTTTCATTAACAGGACACCAACAGTTTCTAACAGCTACGGCTCCATTTATACAGTCGTGTGGGTGAGAGTGTAACTCCAGGACTCATCTGACATTCAGTTCCCACAGAGCCACCAACATGCAGAACGTCCTGCTGCAGATTTAAGTTACAGCAAAGAATGTGTCTCCTTTCTCGGGAAGCTGCTGTTTGTCAATGAAACGTTTCTCCATTTACTGAGGCCACCATCCGAGAAGTAACATAGTGCTAAACACATTAAGTGCACACATTAAGTGGGATCCGTGCTCTTACTAGTATTCATAATCACATTTAAATAGTTTTCAGAAGTTACTGTTAAAGCAGTCACACTGCAGACAGGTATGCTGCACTCTCATGCTATACTGTCAAACTTCAAAGGACTGACGCAAGTGCTTTCATCACGGTGTCATACCTGTTTACAATCACTGTCTGTTTCCCACAGCAACACAATAAAAATGTCTGACATGAGATTATATTGTAATTACAACACCTAAACGCTTTCACCGGCTGATAATGTTTCAATCGAAAAAGGCCTCCTGGTAGTTTTATACCCTGAGTGAATCAACAAAACAAATACACCAGGTCAGCCCGTGGATCCACACAGCGGCTCTGACATGAAGGTGATCTGAAGATATTAAGTAAAATGTTCCTCTTAACTCTCAGTCTCACCTTCTCACACTACCAGCCATGCTTTACAGAAGATAAAATTACAGACTTTACCTGGGCTTGGTTGGATCCATTTTGTTTCACCCAGTCATCTTTGGTTTCTGTTAGCTTTCTCCTCCTCTTTCTCTCTGCCTGCATCGGTCCCTCCCTTTATTCCTTTCACCTGCACCCCTGCCCTATGCAACTGGCCCGACGGGAACAACTGGATTCTGCAGCCAACAAATCAGTGCACAGGGCTGGTTAATGTGTTGCTGTTAAAAGTGCTTAGCAGAGGGGAGGTGGTGACTGACTTCTTTAAGGATGATCTATTGTTGTTTCATGTCAATCAGGCTTATTGATCATCATGAGCAAACGGGAAGAAATCATTTTAAGAGGGGAATGGAGATATTGTGTGTTTTTTATGCGGCAACTGTTGTTGTTGCCAGTTACCTGACAGAAAGAGAGGCACTGATGTGAAATCAAATATGTAAATCTGGTCTTTGAAAGCACAGCTAAATGGAAAACATTTAGTAGTGCTCACAGGTAAGAAGAAATGAGTTGCGGAGAAGAGGGTGAGGCAAAATAAATGTAGCTACAGGAAAGAAGATGGAAAGATTAGGTCAGCTTAAAAAACACAGACTTAACATATAGGAGGAAGAACATCATTACCAAAAAAAATGTTAAAAGCTTCAAGATGGAATGTAGCGTGGCAGCGTGCCTTAAATTAAATGCATGACTACATCCTCACTAATGCTCAGATGTTTTTTTTTATATTTACACTTCATCCACACACCCACACATGCACACCCAGCCGTCTGGAAATAATAAATACATTTACATACATGCATAAAGCATTTATTTTCATGCATTTATATTTATTGTATATAATAAAAAAATATAATGTAATATAATATATATAAGTTTATTTTTCAAGAAATTTCTGTTCTAGTATCATTCAGGGTAAAAGTGCTTTGGAATGACACGTCCTCAGTCTGGCAGAGTGCAGCTGATTCATATCTGGATCTGCAGGCTGAGACTGGCATTATAAAAGTTAACTTGGCTGAGGCACACTGAGACAAGGCGTGTCCTACTTTCTGTAACAGTCATGATTAATGCTTGTATGATGGGGGTTACAAAAATGCTAATGGGTCTGTGAAAAGGCCTGTGAAAAGTGGCAAGGGTCTCTGGTGTAGACTAAGCAGGATCTACAAACATCCCTAGTTTTGTTATTGTTGCCATAAAATTTCAGACCAAAGACCTAAACTTTTTCAACAGCACTACTAGGAAGTATTATACATATCTGTGAGTTATCAGTTAACTTTCTGGCACAGCATTTGACTTTGCACTTCCCTCTTCAAAATATTTTATTATATAAAAAATCAAATATTTAAGTGAAAACATTATCGGTCCACTCAAATCATAAAGCAATTCCCCATCACCAAAGAGATTATGTACAGTCTAGGGAGTCCAAAGAAAGAGCATGTATTGCAAAAAGCCTCATTAGCTTTGAAAAATTAGTTTGATATTTGAGTAAAAATGCTTTTTGATATGTAGCTGAGGCTTAGATGAGAAGATTATTTCACTTTCATGTTTTTATGGTAAATACAAAGATGGAGACCGTTAGCTTAGCTTAGCATAAAGACTAGAAACCGGGGAGAAACAGCTAGCCTGGTTCTGTGGTCTGCCAATCTGCATCACTTGAGCTTACTGCTCCCGGACAAGAAATATTTCCAGCACTTAGTTTTTGTTCACATTAAAGAAAGATATAATATGGTAATTAGTGAGCTTTGAGTTTAGATGATGCTGAAAGGTTGATTTAGTGCCTTTTGGAAAGAGTCTAGACGAGCTGTCAACCCCTGTTTCTGGCCTTTTTGCTAAGCTAAGCTAACCAAGTGGAGCTCTATATTTACAGCACACACGAGAGTGGAGTGGTAGATTATTCTGTGCAAGCGAATATTCGTAGTTCCCCAAAAGGATTAACTGTTCCTTTAAGATAAAAATAAAAACATATACATTGCTAAGAGTACTTTACATGTTTAAAGCAGAATTTATCAGTGCAAAATAGTCCCTCTCAAAATAATTTGATCCGTCACTCTCAGTAGTTTAAAGCTTCATCTCAGCATGTCATGTGCAGGACGAGAGGTAGAGTGCTCGGTGATGCTGGTTGCTGTGATATAAAACTGCTTTGCTGGTAGCACCGTGTCCGTTGGTCTGCTTTGTGGCTGTCCGTGCGCAAGTTGTACTATACTTGGTTTCGAGAGCTTTTTCGTTCAACTTGGCATGCACTGCAGGATTACTGAATGCCATACTTTGTCTCCAGTTCCTCGGCTGCCCATCCCAGGTGCATCTCTCTCAGTTTGTCCAACAAGTCCTGCAACAAGGGCCAGTGCAATATTCCACCTCGTCCTGCATGTGAGCCTCTCTCCGCCCACACCCTCAGCATCTGGTAGTGGGCCTCCTGGCACGATCGGTGGTCCAGCTCCGCGTGTTCGATCTCTATATCCCTCACACCAAGAGAGCGCACCAGCTGCTTCACCTGCGGCACAGGAACCTGATCCAGCACAGTGTAGATCAGGTCAGGGACTGAGGACAGGAGAGGGGGGTGTTGAGGGGGAGAGATAAGAATTAGTACAATAGTTTTCTGTATTTATGGGCTGAAACACACTCGACCATTGCTCAGGAGCATGCGCTGCTGTGTGAGGTATGAAATTCACTCACTCTTGATTTCCAGGGGGACACAGTCAGGCAGATTGGCTGTCTCCTGTTCACTCACAGGACTTGGAGGAGCAGCCTTGACACTGATGATGTTTGAAATTTCCTTATTGTTGACCAGGACCTCCTATGAGACAACGGCAGATCAAATTTTATTCACTGTAGCCTTACATCTAGCAGAGAAACGTGACCACGGACACTTAGATAAGCATACCTCACATGAGTCTGGGGATTGGTCAGATGATTGGGAAGACAATTTTAGCAACTTCTTCTTGGTAGACTGTTTTGTGGTTTTGTAGGTGATAACAATCACCAGTACCAGCAATACTGCAGCCCCAGTGATAACTCCAACTATTACATCAATAAGATCCTTTTCAGGATCAGGTCCTTCATAAGGGACAAGACATGAAGATAGATACACGTTAAAAAAGCATTCACATTTAAACTAAATTCTAATGTTATGAAACCTAAACAAAAAAGCCTTAACTGAACAGTTTTTTTTAATTGAACAGTCCTAATTAGCTTTTGCGGGGCATTTCTGACTAAAGTTACATCAATAGCATTGTGTGATGAAATAAAAATAAACAAATAAATAAATACATTTGATATGGGACACTGACTCTGTGTTCAAGTAACATTTGAGCCCATGTCTGCTGTTCATCACATGGTTTCCACTGTTCAGTGCAGTGTCCTTACACATGCACATCATACCAAACCACAGAATAATACCAGATCTTCTATAATTCATAGCACCAGCTGATTTAGCACTTCGGCATTATGTTGTTTTTTCAGTCAAGAAGAACAGAATCTATGGCTAAACGGGCTATAGTTTGTCAGCAATATTTACAATCATGTTGTTGTGTTTCAATATCAAACCTATTGTTGTTCTGGAAACAAATGCATTAACTCTTTCACTGAAACCTGGCCACATAATCATAGTGCTCACCTTTTGTAGTCAGAGGAGTACAGTGATCTTTGCACTCAGCGGAACAACTGTGGAGAACAGAAAGGACATTTCAGAACACTGAGGAGGAAATAGCACATCTTTAGGGGAAGTGACTCACACAAAGGCCGGGACACTTTGTTAACACAAACAAACAAATGCAGGTTAACACTTTGGGTGCAGGTTTACAGGTACCACTACACAGGAAATAGGCATCACTTAAAGAGGCAGTATGTAAGATTCAGAAAATGGCACACACAAGACTGAACTGATTAACAGGCATCATGTTAATAGCTTGCTAACCAGCGTAATCACTGAAAAAGCATGATGATGAAAAGATGATTAAAAATAGTTAATACATGAAAATACATACAGCCCTTTTAACACAGTGATAATACTTTATCTGTCACAATCACTGCCCACACTCATTTTTATATAAACCTGAGCTTAGCCAAGAATTATGGGATATATGCGCAGTTGGTTCCTCTGGGCGCCCCTCCTTTATTCTCTTTGTCTGTAACAAATACCTGTGTTTTTCCACCTACTAAACTATTTACTTAGTTCACTTTCTCAATAACAGAACTGATTTGCTGCCTCTTTTATATTTTCTGTAAGAATTCCAATTTCAAATGCCCTCGTACAGTTTTATTTTTGTCAAACCAGGAAAACCCTGGTCAAATGTGACTCCTTTGCCTGTATGACACACATAGGACAGTGTTTATGTTTGTGACTTTGAAAATTTCAGCCACGCCTTGTTTCAAATCTACAGTTTGACACAAATGTCTAACAGATTTATAAATGTAGGACCACAAAGGGGAATTTCATCTGAAGGGACGAAACAGAGGCCTGCAAGGCAGAATACGTGGCACATGAGCACTTGTTGAGTAAATGTTAAAATGTCAGTGTTAGGCTTTGGTGTCTTGTAACTTCTCTCTTCTGTTGCTGACCAATGGAAAGATTTGACAAAGTCAGCCGTGTGTTGCAAGTTTCAATTCAACAAACCAACTTCCCCATTAAAAACTTTAAATAAAACCAAACTGTCAAATGTGAACAATGCATGTGCCAAAAACTAAAGGTCAGTTTTATTTCTCACATATAATTGCACAAGGAATAATTATAATGAAATGTATGAAAGGTATGTATAAAAGGCTCATATATATTTGTATACTCACTTCTTGCAGGGTTCACACTTTCCCTTGACTCTGTAGTAGTTTTCTTTACATTCACACACAGTGTTTCTCTCTGGTGTACCTGTGCACAACAAGAATAATTCCATTTAGACTGAAGTGAGGAAATACTTGATGAGATTAATAAATAAGGGGCTTTTACATGGACATAACTGAATATATATGTAATTTATTACATTGCCAGATCTTAAGACTTACATGTCTGTTTTTCCGTTTCATCAGATTTACATTTTGCACATCTGAGACACTGGTATGTTCCTGAGTCAATGTGGGATTTGTAATAACCATCTTTACAGCGACAAATAGTGTTTTTGTGTTTCTCGCATGGGGATACCTCTACTTCATTATTTTTTGCTGTGGAAAAAGTATGAGAAGAGAGAAAATATGAACAAAGCAAACCATAACCCAACGCAACACTGACAAATCAAAGAGGCAAAACTGATTCAGAGTGAAGGCCGTGTCACTATACCTTTACAGATTTTGCAACTAAAGCAGTTAGGGAAGTTGTTCATCTCAGACGTGAACTGGCGTTCAGGACATGGTGTGCAGTTGCTTCTCTGACCTGAAGCAAGGCACTCCTTTTCTAGTTTAAAACCTGGAAAATGTGAACATCACATGTAAACACTGAGACCTTGTGGAATTAGCTTAACAGTAAGAGAAGAAGCCTGCCTGTGAGATGCTTGCAATCATGAGCATGCTGCTGTGAATCATGTGTGGAGTACCGTACCTCGAGGGCATTTGTTGCAACAAATTCCCTTTTCAGTGGAATATTCTTCAGGTGAACATGTTGACACTGTCAGTATGGGGTTTAACATGCACTGCAACACAGAATATACAATGAATGAACAAAAAAAGCTTTATTAGCCATCTGTAGGCACTTTTTCATGTATTCTTGCAATTCCAAAGTATTTAGTCAATCACTTCAACATTTCTTACCACAAGGAGCAGTATTGTGCCAACAGCTGGTTTTTTGTTCCATTTTCCTTTGTGGAAACCTCCCTCCATTATCCTACAGGTTTATCTCAATCCATCTGAGGGCACCTGTAAGGACAACAGTCAGTTTAACACCACTAAAAGGCCATGTCATTCAGTCACTCTGGGTTGGGTACAGTTGTGGTCCCATGTGGTCCCATGATGGCCTCAGACAATTTGGCAATCCAGCTCCAGGTCCACTAAATAGCTTTGCATCTGATAAAAATTAAATTAGGTCAGACTATGAAGAGCTGAGATGACTCAAAAGGTTACTGGAGAAAAAGGTTAAACCCTACTGTTTTTAACATTTAGTCAGGTGCTACCCTCAGGTAATGTTGTCAGTACTTTGCCCCCTAGAGGTGAGAATCCAGTAAATCTCTATGACGCTTGTGTATGAATGAGTCTGCACCCTCACAGAGTGACTTGAGGTTTATTCATTGAAGGTCCAGATTTAATAAACGCCATAATTTACACTGTTAAAATATACAATTTAACTAAACTCCATTAACTCCTGACCTGATAACTTTCATTTCACTTGAATGACAGAAGACATATTCTGGTGTATACGGTGCATGATATTATAACAATGAAGTCAGTCTTAGATTCACCTGTTGAGTTTCTTATTTCATCTCTGAGTTTTCTGCAGCCACATCAATGAAATGGTGGTCAAGAGAAGTTATCATTTGAGGAGAAACTTTATACCCTTCCTGAAACAACGTCCCACTTATTAATTAGGATCATACACTTTGTTATGGACAAAAAGCAAACAGTTTTGCTTGAAATAGTCCACATGAAAGTAGTTTCACTTGAATAACTATCATATAATATTGGGGAGGAGGCAGAAGTTTCAGATGGGTTTTTTTTATCACCACCATATCCCTTTATAGCTAAAACGAAACAACCATATACAAGGCCTGATATTGGTAAGTATGTTTATTAACTTGAGGGTTTGATTAAAAAAAATCTGTTGTTTTGATGAAATGTAAGGAATTTGAGATTAGTGGCAAACCTTTGGCCTCTTCTCTGTATCGGGTCAGTAACATGGGGCATTTAGGGTCGTCTTGGAAAATGTGAAATGCCACGGATAATATTTGGAGGTGATAAAAAGGGATTCAACACACGAGAGAGAAGGTGTAAAGTTATTTAATGGGATATGTAGAGACGCACTACACTAACCTGGCCCATAGATATGACCTGTCTGAATCTGAAACTGAATCAACCTTTACGACCTGAGCGATTTAAAAACTCAACCCGAGGGCTTTCGAGCGTTTGCAGATAACGTCGACGTGTTTGTGAACTTCATCTAAGGTTAAGATTTTACTGTTTTTGTCCCTTGTCTCACTGGTTTCGTTTTAACTACACACAACGCCCACTGCAGCTCCCAGCCTGATACCGATCTCCCCGATTTCCCACAGACCGACATGCAGAGAGGTCTTTGAACGCCACTTACCTGGACAACCACCGCGACAGCTCTTTAATCCGGGTCCATACGTCGGCATTAACTTGGACCTACCGAAACTGAACTTCTGTTTTGTTTTATGTTTTTTTTTTGGGGTTGCCACGGAGCGACTGTCTCTGACCAACTTCGCCGAGCAAGAGCGGGGGCGGGCTCAAACGGGAAATACTGCGTCACTCGCTCTGTTACAAGGAATTGCAGAGTTTGGCAGGAGGGCAGCAATGTTCAAGTAAACACACCTCAGACTGACTGTGTGTCGGCCTCAGTGCGCGCACTGTGGACACACGTGAGCGCCCGTCAGTCTGCAGGTGATGTCTGATGACACCTGGCCCCATTACGTTCACACTGTCCTCATTAGACCACCTGAAGGAGGGACGGATGCATTAATCTGATTTTGCAAGAGGACCTCCTTTTAACTGGATATACCCTAATTAGTGGGCTATGTATGTGTGTTTGTTGTGGTGTTGCTAAAATCCTCTTTACTTACTTTTTATTTTAAATCTGACTTTATGTTTAATTGTACTGCTTAGTTTGCCACCGTTTCATCCTTATAGTACATTGGTGGGCCTGTTTAGCTCGCCTGATTGCTTTTCTTATCTTTCTGTCTGTATTGTATTTCCATGTTGAGCTCAGGGCCTCAGGAAGACTGGAGCGACACCCACTTACAGTCTTTCCCATATAAAGAAAGAAACAAACAAACAAAAAAAAAACAAATTACAAAAGTATTTTTGAATGTATTTGATATCTGCACCAATGCGTCTCTAAATGATTTAAAACCATTGGACTCTAATAAATTGCATTTTTGAACCATTATTTAATGCAATAATTATAGATTAAGATCAAGATTAAGATGATAAAATCAAATTCACAGTGAGAATTCACCTCTTTTTTATAAAAAAATAATAATAAAATAGTAGTCCAGCAGTGCAGACAGTGTCGTTAGTCAATTTTCATGAACTGTTATTACAGACACCATAATTAAAGAAGAAAATTGCAGAGCTGATGCTTTATTCGGCAGGCCAGCAGAATGTAGCCTCACGTGACTTTGCTAGCACAGTATATGAAAGAGCCCAGTCAGCAGAGCACAACAAGTGCTTCCTCAGAAAAACCACATCCTTCCTATTCGGCAGCAAGAAAAAAGATGTCTTCTCTCTCCACCCATCCTCTCTCTTTCTCTATTACTCCCTCTCTTTCACATACAGCAGAAACTTAAGATAAGTCCTCTCATACTTAAATGTGCAATCACTCACAGTGGCGAGTTTCACCACAGCCTGCTCACTGTCTTCATGTAGATTTGTTGTTTCAAGCCAAGTAAAAATAGCTTTTGTTTAGTCTCTGTTTGCTTCAGCACAACAACGTCAACATGTTCCTGGCAAAGAATTCTCTGAAGCTCTAATCAAGCACACTAATTCTTACAGTCAGGCAGCCTAATACTGAAACCTCAAGATAAGCATGACCAGGTTTGCTCTAAGTCAGTTCAGAGTGATTTGGATTCTCAGTCATCTCTTTTCCAGTCATCTCTGTACTCTGTTTGAGTGGTGCTGCTCGCCAAGAGCCACACTGAGCCTCGGAGGCAGCCCCTTTATGAGGTTGCTTCGTCAACCATAGGCCCTGTTGCACAGTTGACTGGAGGTCACGCGCTGTGGTCTGGTTTCTGTAAAAAAAAAATAAAAAAAAAGAAAGCTCAGTAACAGATTCAGAAATACTGCCACTCAGAGTCTAATTCAGTTTAACACAAGGTTGTTGCTGAAGAGGAGACTGTTCAAATTTTAATTTCCTAAACTGGCTGTCAGAAAGCATTTGGAAACGTGGCGTTGGACTGGGGAGGGCAAAAGGGACTGAGCGTACGGTCAGCAAGTCTGTGTAAGATATTAAAATGAATAACCCCCACGTGCAGAAAGATCCTCTCATGAATGCAAATTAACTGGTTATCGCTAATTCATTAACAATGCAAAAACAAATTTCACACCTGTGCAGTTTGAAATGTTATAAAAGGAATTTCCCAAACGCTCAGTACTCTGTTTATTGTCAGTTTATTTTACACTCAGTGTGCCCCAGTGAACCAGACTGATGATTATCTTAGCTACACTCACTCACACACACACACACACACACCACATCCCAGATTACACACGCAAGTAGTAATTCAAAATAAAATAACCCTCAGCCAAATCATGCACTCAGTTTTTGCTTCCCAATATGTTACGTGACATCTTAGGGGAGGCATATCAGATTGTTCATACAATACATTTTCTGTTCTGAGATCTGAATTTTCACATTCATGATGATGACTAATGTCACTTTTTAAAGGAATTCTGGTGTTATCTTTTTATAGAAATATCTCTTTCTTGCTCACAAAGGTGCAGAGAAGCACATCAGCATTTCTTGGAATAATGTTTGTCTCCTCACAGGCTTTCTGTAAGAGCAACCGGATGGCTTGCATCTAAAGAGTGTAACGTTTTACTGAAATGACCTCGTCATTGAAGTCTAAAAAGGAGAGAGAGAGGAGAGGCAGAGATGAATGCAAGAGTGAGAGAGAGAGTAGAGAGAGAGAGAGAGAGAGAGACAGAGAGCGAGAGAGAGAGAGAGAGAGAGAGAGAGAGAGAGAGAGAGAGAGAGAGAGAGAGAGAGAGAAGAAGCACTCAATTTGGTGTTTGCAACCAAAAGTAAGCTTTTGGATGAAACGAGAGAGATGATGCCTGTGGAAAGACATTGGAGGCTGAAGGAGGTCAATGTTTTTGCGCACTGAACCAGGGGGGGTCGCAGCAAAGAGACCAAGATATGATGAGAGAGATTTCAAAGACACCGGTAAATTGCATTCATTATGACTCATCTCTTGACATTCACATGAATAATCCCCTGACACACTTCTGATCCCCTGTTCAGTCTCACAGTTAGAGGGTCCCCGGGTTGCATCTTACCTAACCTTCTCATCCACGGTAAGTTGGCGAAAAGAGCATTTTCAGCTGCTGTCATGTTGAATGTTAGTAGATTTATACATCCATGTTCCTGTAAACTCACTCACAGTGGGATGTAAACTTTGTGGAAATTTATATATAAGGATAAGGCAGATTTTCTCTTCATGTACCGTGTATTTTACAAATGTGTATATACCAAGTATTGTGTAGCCTCACTTGCTAAATGCTATCTATTTTGACTTGTGTGTATATTACAAAGCACTATAGGTTATAATCGTAGGTATGCATGTTGTTTCACTCAGTGTCTGTGAGTATGTGAGTGCATCTGACTGATGATATTATTTTTTCCTCCACCTCCTTTTTCTCCTCATACCCTCCTCTTCTTCTTCCTCCTCATCTTTTCTCCCAGAAGATGAAGCTACTCTGTTATTATGCTTTTATCTTCCTGTGCCCGCTCTTCTTCCTCCCTCATGTGCTTTCCTTACAGTGCAGTAAGATACAATATGAATGGCCAATCGACAAACCCAGCCTCTGCTGTAACATGTGTCCACCAGGTACAGGGATTTCTTTTTGCCTTGATGGATTTCATTCTTTGGTGCACATCTTTTGGTGCAATAACTGTGTGTATTGCAGGTGATTATCTGGTTCGACGTCCGCCAGACAAATGTGGACCTGAGTGTCAACGCTGCACAGAGGGTCGGTACACTGATACCCACAACGTGCATTTGTACTGCGAATTATGTCACAGCTGCAATAAACGTGAGTTATTTCACAGCTTTGATATTTGTGGTGGGGTGCCACAGTGTGTATGTGTGAACCTGAGCCATTTTAGGCCTACATCGGAAACAGCAACTAGATGGTTTATATGATATTATGTATTGCTACTGCTCATAGAGATTCAAAGACGCTTCAAAGAGATGAAATCTTTGCCCATGTTGGAGATTTGAACTCCCCTTTTCTTTGCAAACTTGCTTTGCGATAATGCATGTATGCGACAGAAAATAATTGTTTAATGTCTCTACATTACCAATATGTAAGTATGATTATTGGATTGTATTGCCATCAGATATGCAGATTGAAAAAAAAGGCTATGGTTCTTGAAAAACTGAGCTGAAACACAGAGTAGTAGATGTCACATAGGCCCTGGTGAAGGTTCCCTTTTTATTTTATGTGTGTGTCGCGTGTTGTCTGTGATTCTGTCTTTTGAGCATGACATGTGAGTGATTCATCATTTCTCTGTAGTCCTGACCACCGACTTTGTCCAGTTACGGCACAAAGCCTCAGAGAAGACAGGCTGTTAGTCACTCAGCTCCGTCTGTAAATCATGATTTCAGAGAACTGTGCCCATTCAAACCTAAGGTCACATAGACAGGGGGATTTCCCATTTTGTTTGTCATGGTGGGATACAGTCAGAGAGAGATTAAAAGGAGGAGGGGTTGGGGGGGTCTGAGAAACCCTCTGTGAACCTGCACAAGAGGTTATAAGGGTGGGATTCTGCAACACAGTGTGTTTAATAACATCAGCAGCACAGCCCACCAACAGTGGTAAAGACAGGGGGAGGTTCAAAAGTAGACCATCATCAAGTCAGTGGAAAAAACAGAAAAACACAGAAAAGAGGTAAACAGCGGAAAGAGCTGCAGACATACAGTACATGCCACATCCTATGTTATTACTCAGGTCTCTGCCCTGCCATAGGTGAGCAAAAACAGCCTGTTATGCTTATTTTTAAATGTCACTGTGGAAAACATAGAGAAGAGAGAAAACCCAGAGGTGAGAGAAAGTTTGTGATTCTCTGTCTGAATTTTCGGTACATTCATATATCAGACAGAGTGACTTTTACCTATGCACAAAGACGCTTTCTTTGCATATTGTAAGAAAAGGGTTAGAACATTTCAGTCTAATGTCACGGTGCAGAGATAAGCAAAGCTTTGACATTACATGCAGAGCTCTTCAATAGCTGCCTTAATAAAAATGTCTTTGTAGAATTTGGGGGGATGTAGGTGGGTGTTCAAAATGTCAAAAACCCCCAGTCCTACACATGCAGGGACTTTATGCCAATTAACAGCTATGGAAACTAATTTAGGTGGAAATGATTCAACCCACACACAAATCTGACACACATAAAACAGTATTAATATTTATTTTGTTATATGCTTTGGTCTTCATCAGGCTGTTGACGGTTTGCAAGGATTTGGATGTGGAAACAGAGTTTCAAGGGAGACTTTAACACTAATATTTTCCTACAGTATAACATTTTCAGTTCTCAGCTCTCAGAGCATCTTCAGTGACATCCGTTAAATGATCGGTTGTATCCATTGGTCTGAGTCCACTTGTTTCTGTCTTCGTTTTTGTGCATATCCTATAATAATCCAGTGAAAAGTCTTAGAATGATAGCAATTTGAAATTTTCATTGTGTTATAATGTATCATTGTGGTACAGTGGGGTTACAACCCACTTAAACCCACCCTCTCAACTTGCTTAAGACCACTTGACCGACCCCTTCCAGCTTTAAAATCCCCAGAGTACCTGCTCTGTGATAACCTTCCAAGCGAAGAGAACAACACCACATTGTCAAATGTTAGATTATAAGATTATATGAGTTTTGATAATCTGTTCTTCAGAAACTGTGCGCTGCAAGACAAGAGTTTTAGCTTTAGACAGTCTACATATGTAGTTACATTAACTCATCTAAAATATTAGACCACTAAGATCTGAAGTTGTCTTTGAACTGTGACCCTAAATGATGCCAAATTTTAACGAGTTATAAAAACAGATGTGTTGTGATGACTGTGGGGGCTTCATAGAAGCTTTTGTAGTTTATAGCTTTTAGTAGTTTTCTCTTTGTTAATTTGTGAATTCACATTTGGTCCTGTATTCAGTAAGAACTAAGATGTCTCATCAGAGTGAAATACTGCTTTCACTGAGAACAGCAGCTGTCTCTAAAGAAAGGGTATCAAGAGTGATAATATAACCTTCTCATGAGTTAAAACCAGAATCTATACCTGCCATGCCCAGTATGTGACTCATTTCTCATTTTCTGATTCATGTCATGTTTGAAAGACAACCTTTGTGAGTATGTGCGTGTTTGTCGCACACACTAACAGAATAATGACTATAAGTGATCTTTTAATGATGACAGTTGTTTTTCTTTATAGCAAACATGGAGTATGAGTCACAGTGTAACGGCACTCATAACGCAGTGTGCAGATGTAAAGCTGGCTACAGATGCAATGACCAACCCTGCAAAGAGTGTGTGCCGATACCTCCCACCACCACATCGACACCCCCTCCATCCACAACAGGTAGGTTTCAAGGGGTTCATTTATTTATCATTATGTAATGCAAAGTTGTACAACAAGATTCTTGTTGTAATCCATTTATGCTACACATACAAAAAAAACAGAAAGATAACAGAACGAAGAACTATTAGATATGGTGTAGTCCAGAGGGTGAATTTTAGTCTTACACCCTGAGGAAAGAAGCTGCTCTGGTGTCTGGTGGTACGGCAGCGAATACTTCTGTATTCCTTGCCAGATGGCGGCTGGGTGAACAGGCTGTGTGCATTGTCTTTTAGTATCCTTCGGGCTCTGCGTGCAGGCACCTCACCTCACTGATATCACTGATGCTTGGCTGATGGATACCAGTGATCTTCTGGGAGGATTTAATCAGCTGCCACAGAGCTCTCCTGTCCTTGGCTGTGCACAAACCATGGCAGTTTTCTTGGAGTGGATACATGAGATGACCATAACAGGTTCTTTGTGATGTCAATTCTTAGGAACGTGAAACTGCTCACTCACTCCACATTGAGCAGTAGGTTGTTCTCTGTGCACCACGCAGCACAGTTGTTTGAAATCCAGCCGATGATGATGATGCATCCACAAGAAAAATTCTCTCTATGTTCGCGCTTAAGTAGTGGGTGTTAACAAGAGGGGACTGAGCACACAGCCCCCGGAATGAGCACTAGAGTGGAGGAGGTGGAGATCACATCCTGTGTGATCTGTCTGAATGCAAATTGGTGCAGGTCCATCCTGGCTCAGATGTTGTTTTTGATGGGCTTGAGGACCAGAGTATTGGTTCCTCTGGTGAAGGTGTGACTATGCTGGTGACTTTAGATAAAACATACCTGAGGTGTGTTTGACTTAAACTACCAGCTACAATAAAAATACTGTCTGCCTTTTTTGTTTGTGACTTCTGATGACCTCATGCCATTCCTGTAGTACATGTACCACATGGCTGTGGTTTTAAATGTTTAATGTTTTATGTTTTAAAGACAACCTTTGTGAGCAAGTGTGTGTCACACACACTAACATATTCTGAATTCTAATTATACTTTCTCTTTTAATGACAACTTTAGATTTTTTTTTACAGCAACAAAGCTACGTAAGTCAGAGTGTAATGGCACTCATAACGCTGTGTGCAGATGTAAAGCCGGCTACAGATTCAAAGATCAAATCTGCAATGACTGTGTGCTGATACCAGCCACTGCCACATCCACATTCTTTCCATCCACTACAAGTAGGATACTCCTGCTCCACACAATCAGCCAAGTTTAAAAAAATAGCTGTGAAAATAGCAGCTAATATTTATAACATTTTGTGCATTCGATTGTTTAAGTTTTCTTTGTTTCGGGGGGCATAAAAGCACGAAAAATGACATTTTGGATTTGTTGCTCAGTGAAGTTCTACATATTGCATTACATAATGAAAAACTCAAAACAGTTATCACAGATGTGACCATATTACTGTAAATAGTTTATCTAACTTTTCTGGTCTTATGTTGCACCATAACCAACATCTGCAGGGTGCATAAATGCGGTCTTTTGAGCCACAATTATCTGTGTAGTTATCGTCTACAGGTTGAACCAATGACCACTGGAGGATCGAAAAAAAACATATATAATGGAGCGTTTAGCAGCTAAAGAGCCAGACATTTCTCTGCCCTATTTCTGTGCTAAAAGGAGAGTGAGAAAGATGAAAATTTGGATGACTCCAAATGAATGCTAATGTTGCTCTGTATGTGGAGGATGTTGTGTTTACAGGTTTGTTGCCATACAGCAGCCAAAATAATCTATTAATACTGCTTTAAAGGACAGCAGATTCAGCTGTCAGAGGTTCTGTGTAGATTCAGGCTGTGTGATTGATTTCCTCCGTGATCATTTTTGCTCACTGCATCACTGCTTTAAAAGAAGTTAATATTAAATTGCAGTGTGCTGTCACCATAGCAATACACTGTACAGTGCCATGTCGATGTAATAATTAGCTGATAATTAATTATAATGTTGATAAAGTCTTGACATGTTCTCACCTCAGTTAGCGACTGTTTACTTTGCAGTACCCGTGGAGTAAGGTCAGTCCCACAAGGTGACATGAGTTAATTATAAATGAAGTTATGTGTTTATAAATTCAGACTTCCTGACCAGTGTAACAAGGGACTTAACACAGGACTCACTGACTAATCTTACCCATGACTAGTTTTATCTTTTCATTGAACTATAAAATGTGTCTGCACTGAGCTGATAAGTTTCTTTGTCCCCTTCCTTTTAGCCCTGAAAGCTCCCACCTTCACCACACTCCAGGCACCCTTTAAACCAGGTAAAGTAAGCTACTGGTTCAGTCTGTGCCAATAAAAACAAGACATAATGACATTCTTTCTCCAGTAGATGTTGATAAGACTTGATAAGACAAAAAATGTTTCTCTTACACTTCCTTACAGATACAATGTGGTTCCTGGTGATAATTGTCCTAATGAGTACAGGGTTTACATTCATTGTTATAGCAAATATCAAGCCCTTTCTGCGCTGGATAAGATCTGAACATGGTTAGTAGATTATTGTTATTGTGAAGCAGATAGCTCTGCTTTTATTATTTTATAATGTGTACAAATTTCTGTTTTTTATTTTCAAAAGTGATTATTACCTCATGTTTCAATCTAATTAAAAAAAATCTCCTATTCTTCTGTTGCTCAGGCTACTTTTTGGCTGGACAGCCTACACCAACACCAACATGCTCCGAGGACGAAGACGTTTCCACACCTGTCCAGGAAGTCTGTGGGAAATGTGATCAGCCTATTGATGTATGACTTTAAGGGCCTGAACAAGAATTTGACACGTGGACAATCAGTGACAAACATCAAATGCAAAACATCTCTAATTGTTTTGGACATTTATGACAAATGGAGGGAAACATCACTTGGCCCATGCTGACAAAGGGAAGCAAAGAAAATCTTTCACGTTTGATGACTATTGTGTTTCCTGAAAGGAAACATGACTGTTTTACATCTATGACGATGATGTTAAATGAGAAAATGTATGAAAACACAGACTAAGCATCTGAAAGAGAG
Organism: Scortum barcoo; assembly: GCA_023238725.1. Taxonomy (NCBI): domain Eukaryota; kingdom Metazoa; phylum Chordata; class Actinopteri; order Centrarchiformes; family Terapontidae; genus Scortum; species Scortum barcoo. The sequence continues at coordinate 14,472,819 of CM041546.1, read as the reverse complement.
TGAAAATTCAGTGTGGCACGGTGACAGCTGTGCATGAGTTGGAAATTGTGCAGTATGTTGCTAAATGGTGGTATGTACTATGGTACACAAAAGATATTTCATATCTTTACATTTATATGTGTATATATATTTGTAATTTTTTCTGCGGTTTTGGTCAGATTATACATATCAAGTGTGAATATTTGCAACTTCCATACATTTCTAATGAAATTTTTATTGAAAATAAAATGTTATTTTAATCAAAATGCCTAATATTTATGCAAAACATTTAACATTCAAGTCAAGTCATTCAAGCTAACAGAGCTTAATAAGAGTATTTACATTACATTTTAAATTATAACTTACAAAAAAGAGCAACTTCCAGCTGTTCTTCACAGAGTTAAAAAGTTTCTGAAGTTTCCCAGAGCCTGCAAACAAAAATGTTTCTGTATAACCCTGTGATTTACAGTTTTACAGGGGAAGATGAATCCTCCTCACAGCACAGTCATCTGAACTTTCAGAGTTTTAACAGTTCATTTCTTTTAAAGGCTGTTTTTAGAGTCAGTCTGGATGCCAGCATTCATAACCACAGACACAAATCTCCTGATTTTTATGATGGCTCATAGCACCTCCTCTTTCGACATGTGGCAGTCCTTCCCCTGCTCCTGGGAGGGAAAGAAAATGCTGTCAATCTCTCTACTCCTTTCCTCTTCAGAGAGGTGGATACTGGGAGAGGACGTGGGATGAAACACACGGCAGTCTCTCTCATCTTCTTCTTCACTGCTCCCTCTCTCGTCTGTCTTCCCTGATTCAATGGTCGGACCAACTTGGCCTGTAAACTGACTGAGCAAGCTAAAGATGACCGTCCCTGGATTGTGGACATGGACTGGACCTACAGTGATAAAAACAAGCAAAAAATGGACTTAAATGAATGTTTTAATAGTTTGCAGGGTGGGACAACTAAGCACAGCTCAGACTCATAACAGAAACACAGCTGCATGTTTTACACTTTTTTATTTGCTTAATGACTCCACAAAGTGAGTCAGGTATTTCACATGAAAGTCTCCATTTCATTTATCAGTACCCAGATTGGCTGCTGAGAGGGACGATGGCTGCTGCTTTGCCCCGAATGAGTCTGTGGGGAACTGATGAGTTGACACCTTCGGCTTGTGAGTAGCATCTTTACCTCCCTAAAGAAGAACATGTCCGTCAGTGTCAGGAAAACAAAAGAGAAATTAAGTTATGTTTGTAGGCCCATCATAGACTGAAGCTTTGAAATGAGCTGCTTACCTCATTGCGTAACTTTGCAATAGCTGGAGAACAAAAACATAGACAAACAAATTAATGATATAGAAAGTTGGTTTCTTCACACATCCACCAATGATGAATCAACATGTATATGATTTACGAAGCAATGGACCGGCTTTAACATATCTTTAAACTTATGACACATTTCTAATCACAGTAATATCTAAAGACCTTCAGTAGACAGTTTACTGTTTCCCACAAGTGATGTGATCATAAAGTTCAAGGGTTGGCTGTCCTGGATGTAAACACCATCTTACCTCCCTTGAAACATGACTCATCCCCAGGGCGACGGGCGACAAACAGGATGAAAAGGGCCAATAATCCAATGACAACCACTGGACACAAGATGGCTGCCAGCTGACGGCTCATATTGTCTGCTGTAAAGGAAAGACTATGAGTCTTCAGCCATGCTAGTGGCTCTGTTAAGCTGAACAGCAGGGTTTTTACCTAAATGCCAACATATTCATAATGAAAATACTAACACGATGTGGTGAGGCAGGCGATATTTACAAGGTTTACCAATGTACTTTTGCTTGTTACTATGCTAATATTTTCTAATGATTACTAATCACAAAGATCAACTGAGGTCATGGGAATATCTGATCCATATTTCATGGCTATCCATCCACTAGTTGTGGAGACATTTCAGACAAAACCTCAAATGTGAACCTTGCAGTGGTGCCAAAGGGGAAAGTCAGATTCATCCACTGGGAACCATTAATGTGTGTACAAACATTTGTGCCAATCAATCCAATAAATGTTGGGATAATGTCAAAGTATATATAAAAACTTTAACCTGCTACATGAAAATTTAAGCAAATCACCAGAGTCAGAGTAAGAGGGATACATCGAAGAGTTGAATATTTTATTAAAATGTCAAAATGCTGGTGGCAACCTCATGTAATATTTATATAAGTTAGATTTAGAATGATATTGATATTTATTATTTCAGTCTGCAAGTATTAATATTGATCTCTGTGTCTCAAAATTATTTAAACAGATTATATATCTCCCTCAGTAGTGTTTACTCTCAACATACTCCTCTAACTTTTTAAAAATACACACTCACCTTCTTGGAAATGTGTGCCATTTCCTGCTGATGAGACTGTATAAGCAGACTGACACCTGTGTGAGATAAGTGTTAAATACCTCCATTATCTCAAATATGTGACCCCATGAACAATGACAGTAAATTCTGTACGGATGCTAGATAACTAGAGTTTTAAAACTCCATTCTGTGGGCTATTTATTGTGCACTGTATCTGGGGACTTACTTTGGAAATTTGCAGGGTCCAACAGAGCTCCTGCTATGTCCTGCGGAAGCCAAGGAAGGCGTGTGTTTATCTATGCTTAGGGTAATGGCTGCTGCCTCTGGAGAACAATAAAGTCACAGGCTTGGTTTTTAAACAGACAAATAAAGGACTAAACAAAATCTCACCGACCTGTCTCAGATCCAGACAATGGCCACAGCCTAAATGCAACAAACGGCACAGATATAAAAGAGACATGTCTACAGGTATCAGAGAGGGTGGGCAGACTTGTTGGTGAAGGTGATGAAGGGCAATCTGTCATGTTAGGGACAGCTACTTTTTGTAGAAATGGCAATATTAGCCAAACAAACAGTTTGAAGGGAAATGTGCATCAAAGCAAGCCAAAGTGTCAGTACAGTACAAGGCCAAAAAAACAATTCTTTTATTGCCGGCCTTTGTTTTGAGGTACTGACACTTGACTTTAACTTTCACTTCTGAGACTTTGCACTTCTACACCACCACATTTGTGAGACAAAGTCATGTCTTTGTGGCCCCCTTGTGGTGGTCTAGGTGTTAAGGGACTGACCATGAACTGCACTGGTTGGCATCCAGACAAGGACATTTGTTGCATGTCATTTCCCCCTCTCTCTCTTTCTCTCTCTCCTCATTTCCTGTCATCTTAAAATAAAATGTATAACCAGAAAAATACTTCACAAAGTGTTTAAAGTATCATCTATTCTGATATTGTGTTATTACAGTCTGACCACAGTGTGTTTTTCAAAATCTCATATTTTAACCTTTTCTATATCTATTGGTAAAATATTTCATTATTTTTTATCATCAATCTTTAAGATGTACACAATAAACCCTTTTATCTAAAGAAGTATAATTTTAGTATAGTTTTCCTTCTAATGCTTGTCTATACTTATGAAGAACTACTAGTAAAAATGTTGTATTTTCACACTGTAGTACTACTATTCTCAGAATTACTGCTCACTTCTATGAGGGGAGAGCCCCCATAGCTCACATGTGTAAATAACTAATGTGTTTGGTATAATCATTGGTCATTTTCTTACAGTCAGAGAAGACTTCTGAGGTGTATTTTCTTTATTATGGCGCCCCCTGCTGGTTGAGCTCCATCTAGTCTGACAGGTTTGAAAAGCTGTGCTGCTCAGTATTTACCAGTTGTTGTTTCTTCCTGGATCTTGGTACAGTACGCGCAGTTGTTTGAGAGCGGGGCCTTTTCTGTGCACTTGAAACCATCCTGGCAGACACACTTGACATCGGATGTTCTGGTGCAGTTCTGAACCACCTTCAGATGAAAAGCTGAGACAGTGGAAAAAGGAGGTGATTTTAGGGATATTAATCACACATAAAAGTCATTTCCAGAAATGCAAAGAGGATGAGATTAATAGATTTTATTATAGAAACACAAAGGTCACTGGTATCATCAGAGTCCTGACAGGCACGGAGGAAACCGTTCACTAGGCAGAAATGACTCATAGTTTCTTTACCTGGTCTGCAGTCTCCGTAGCAGGGATGGCAGCTGTCTTCTCGGTTCCAGTCAGTTGTGTACCATCCAGCAGCACAGGGCTCGCATATATTACAAAACTTCTGATACTCACCTGACCGACCAGAAAGAAACAAGTGAGCACAACCGGATGACAAGGAGAGCAGAGAGAAGCTGTATGTTAATGAAGGATGTGGTCATACAGCACAGACTCAGCTTGCAGCGTGCAGCGTGCGTCATTTTTCAGCAAGACAGGGGAATGTGCAGAAAGAAGACACACACAGACAGAAAGACAGATACTGTATGCCTCGGTGCTTCATACTAATTTCCAAATATTACTAACTGTTGATTCATTCACTAAAAACAGTGAGTCAAAGCTAAATGAGGAGCAGACAGAGGAAACAAATATAGAAACAGAAGATATCACACTTTTCTTACCTGCAGGGCACATTAGACATGTTCTGCCACTATGGTCTGTCCATATCTGTTAACACATTAATACAATTAGACAGGAATTACTATACTCCAGCAAAGTCCTAAATAAACTTGTTCCTCATACACATACATTTGAGCCATTTTTCATAGTTAAAAAGCAAACAACACTTTTTCTATAAGGTTATATAATTATACAATTATTTCAGTATGAAGAGAAGGATTTTGTTACCGGAGAAGTGAGCACCAAATGTGCAGATAACATCAAGGCACAAAACATCACAAAACATTGCACAAGTCCCATCCTATGGAGAAACATTTAGAAAATATTGATATAACTGGCAGATATCGAATGTTCAGCTAAAAACAGTGCACTGTGTGGCAGGGCAAAGTCTATACAGTTCACACCAGCAAAATGTCTCATATCATAAATAACTTGCAGCATACAAAAACACATGAAATAGGATATAATAAAGAACATCAAATGTAACGGAAATTTCACAAAAAACAATAACTTTTACCTTCGGTATTATGGGTCTTTTGTTCTCCCTCTGTTGTTTTGTTAACTTCCTCAAGGTGTGACTGTCTCTTTTCTTCCTCTCTGTTCTCTCACTAACTTTACCCATCCTCTGTGTCACTGTTTCCTTACCTGGTTACATCTTCCTGTCCTGCCCGCCCACTTTTCTCTGTACCAGTCTGTTACTGTCCTATATACACGTTCAACTCTCGCACACTCACGGACCCATCGGCACTCTGACTAACATCTCTGTAACAAAACCTCATCACTTTCCGTGCAAACTGTAAGATCTGACGAAGAATGAATCAAAGAAACGTTCTCTGTGCCATCAACTCGTGTCAACAACGTGATGGAAGGGCAGATCTGCTTGATAGTGACGGTTACAATTCCGATTTGAAGTCATGTTGTTGCTTTTAGCACATTTGTGTGCATTATATTTAATTTGTATCTGAACTTCTCTTTAGCTAAACAGAATTTTTTTATTTGTGTATAACAGGATCTGAAAGTCAATTAAATGGTCAGTTCTGTTATGGTTTGCATGTTGTCTGTTGTGTATTTCCTGTTTTATTTTGTATTCTTACCTCTCCTCACTTGTCTTACCTCTCCTCACTGTGACCACGTTACTTCCTGTCCTTGTGTGTTTCCCGTCCCATTTTGATTGCCTGCTCCGCCCCAATTGGTTTCACCTGTCCCCACCTGTCCCCTGTTAGTCTCCTCACCTGTTTCCACTTCCCTTTCCCCCAACAGTGTATTTATGCCTGTCCTTCTCATTTGTTCTTTGTGCTGTGTTATGTCGCCAACCCGTGTTTGTCCCTGCCTTCCTGTCTTGTGCCTGCCTTGTTCCTGCATTCCTGCGTTCCTGCCTGTCTGTTCCTCCTGTTCCTGTCCAGTGTTCCTGTGTTCCTGTAATAAAGAGTCCTACCATCTACTCTGCCTCCTGCCTCGTCTGCATACTGGGTCCAGAAACTCTACTTTGTCCTGCACCTACCCTAACAAGTTCATCCAAAAAAAAAAAAAAAAAGTTACCTCCGAAAGGATAACAAAGTTTTGCTACACAATCGATTTTCCCTAATTTGTTTTTGTGTGTGTGTGTGTGTAATTTATTAAATTACTTGACCTCCTCTTATTGTTTAAATGAACCATCTGTTTAGAGGAGAAATCTAACTTTGGTGGAAGTGCTAACAAGTATTAAACACCTGAGACATGACACCACCAGTCATCCCCACCAATCACTGCTTTGAAACAGAAATGTTGTGAGCTGCTGGTTTAATCTTAAACAATGTATCTTATTTAATAACCTTATCTTATGATTTGTATGATGGAAATCTGTAGTTGCTGTGTTATGAAGTGGAAAGTCAGAGGAATTATTCTGTCTGCATTCTGAAGAAAGAAAGAAAGAAATCATGCTCCCTGTAGAATAATTGACTGACACTGAACTGGACCTTTTGTTCAGGACAGTTCAGACAGTGACAGTTTACACTGAACTTGCGACACGACACGTACTTCATGGAGACCCTTTTATATTTCAGTATTTCCTGTAAAATGCATTGACACATCTTCAGTAACATTTTTAGAGCCTTGTAATGGAAAGAAAAAGTTTTTTATGGTCATGGTGAATGTGTCAAGTAAATATATTTAGTTGCTCTCCACATTTTAGGTTTATACGTATAGAGATATTCTATACTGAGATTTCCATCACAAACACAACCCACTGGAGAGTTTAATTTCCAGTATTCCTAAAAACACTCTTACTGGATACTGGATACAGTCAACAGTTCACCACCAGGTCTATTTGTTTTTTTGTAATGTGGGTAAACTGATGGTTTAACAGGTAGATAGAAGAGGCTGAATGGAAACACACGCATGATTAGACACACACTTGTTGCTCAGTTGTGTCTTTATTCTTTCAGTCTCTCTTGTAGTATTACATACTGTAGCTCTGCAGTGAAGCTTTTTTTAAGCCTAAATTACTGTCTTGATGTTTAAAGCTGCATAGTCACACATCTGGAGTACTCAATCAGGATAATCATCGAATTGTTTAAAATGAATCAGTATATTTTCAAGCAATACTTCTTCCTCTCAGGAGAGAAGTGACAGAAACACCCTTTTTTGTCATTAACTGCCATCATTTCCGTTGAAAAAGCTAAATTGAGCAATCAGATCATCGCATCGTAATTCAGATCTTTGTTTCTTTCCAGGTGTGTGGATATTCTTCTTTTGCAGTCTTTGAACACAAGTTTATATTCAAAGTTATATTTCCTTTACACATATATTATCAAGCCACCGTACAGTCATTTCGCTAAAGCATTTGCATTTCAGTAGTTCTTTTTTTTTTTTTCAAACTTGAGTTATTTTTAAATGGACTTTTTTGGCAACCCCGTACACTCATAAAGAAAGAGTATCAATGGAAAAAATAACTCCATTGTCATTTGATTGAAATATTTACAATTTTTGAGGTGATAATTGTCAAAAGACAGATCAGTCTCAAATCTCCCTTGTAAGGTAAAACTGCTACACATCAAGATATCAAATTGGTTATGTTTCCTTCTTCGTGTTGTACATTTGCCCCATAAAAGTCTTTTTAAAAACACTCACTGTACAGATATAACACCCAGAAACATACACACTGGCACATGCATACATAAAGACTCACTCAGTGTTCGAAAGTAAACCTATACAATGAGAAATGGTGTGTTTCATGTCTCACACGGTTTATCTCTGACATCCTCCTTCGGTATTCAAACACTGCGATTAGCATTCAGCTGATTGCAACAGCCACACATGCACAAGTTTATATAAGCTTCAAATCTGTCCCCCCAATGTTTTTACTGAAAGTAAGTGTGAGTCGTGGTAGAGGCAGAGGAGATACACTTCACCTGGTTCAACCACACAGAAGAAACTAACGTCAGGAGTACATCTAGAGAACAGTGTCTGATAATAGAGCAGTGATGGCGGGGGGGCGTTCCACTGACAGTGACGATTTCCAGCAATATGCTAATGTAGTTTTACTGTAGCAGTGTGTCTGAGTGAAAAACAGAAAAACAAAAATGAAGTAAAAATGAGGTATGTTTTTGTGTTAATTTATTATTCTAGCACGCCATCTGCAACATGTGAAAGATGAGAAAGTATGAAGAAATATAGTTTTCTGTTTCCAGCGTATGGACATTTTTTTTGTTACATGTTTTACAAGTACTAGTGCTGATTGTTTCATATACATTTTTGCTTTGTTCTTCCTTTCTATGTGCTTTCAAAGGCTCAAAAATAGGTTTGGTTATATACAAGCACCTTGGTGAAATAGCTCCAGCAGCTATATTTTTCTTTTTTAAACAGCAATATCCTGTTGAGTCACAATCTGATTATTTTCATTTTATTTTGGCACTCAGTGGCTAACTTACATTACGTTATGACCACCCGTTTGTTTCTTTCTTCTTTCTTCGCTTTAACCACATTTAAACTGATTCTGCTCAACCAGGCTGCTCTGCAGGACTCTAATCCGAGCCGGATTAGAGTCCAGCTAATCGACAGCTGTGTGACACCTCAGTAAACTTCAACTGCACAGCACTTTTCTTGTCTGAGAGCATAAGAGACTATGGCTAAATTTTAAAGTAAAAACAAACTTGCTTCGCTCTCACACACCTTGAGATTTCTCATGAAGCACCATTAAAAGGAAAATAGTCACATCAAACTGGGATGTACGTGTGATGTTCAATGCCTTTCATATGGTTTTTTGGTTATGCAGTATCACAAATGACTTTCCTTCATCTGCTTCTACTTGATATACTACTTAATTTTCTACAGTTTCCACTGAGAAATTAATGTTGGTGCCTATGCTAGGACAGACTTCTTTGTGTATGAGGGTTGTAATGTTAGTGTGGTTTGCTCTTCCTAAGCCCAAAACTGACTACAGCTTGACTGCTGATGATGTAAGTAGTGTTAAAATGTAATGCAGCTGCAGTGGAAATACAGTGACAAGATGAGCTATAAGTCTCAAGTGATGGATAACATGATTCACATCAACATGCTAAATAAAGCACAGATGTTATGATTTATTTATGACTTATGGTTTGCTATGCCTGTGGTTTAATCTGTTCGTGCGCAGATACCAAGCAAGCTCTGAATCTGTTTTGCTGTAAGGCAGTAAAATGCTGAATCATGACATCTTATTATGCTTTAAAGGCTCAAGCTCATTATCATCAATGCTAAACTCTTCAATCACACTCAGAAATACACTCGGTGAACTCCAGGACAACCTTTGTTACAGTACTTTATGACGGGGGGGCGGGAGGGTCTACTGGTAGAAGGTAAATTATAGTTAATAATTGGATATTTGTGTAGAGTGGCCTTTATTAGGTTATAATGACCTTACAACAGGTATTTGCTTGATTGGCTTCAGATGCTCATGTTACCAAGTGTTTTTATTGTGTGTGGAGTAAATAAGTCATGCTATGCTTTCCTGTGGCCTACATCACTGCGCTGCCTCACTTCACTACAAGGACACCAGCCTGCTCGCTTACAAGAAATCAGCTTTCTTCACAGACACACGGATCAATCCATTATAAGATTCCCAAACACAAGATGACATAGTCCAACTAGAAGAAGGCCTCCCCCCTCTGCAGGGCAGTGACATCTGCATTTAAGTAGTAGTGACAAAAATCCAGCTCTGCTACTCAATCGCAGTGCAATCGCTCAGAGTCTCATTGGACAAAAGCAGATTTGCGTGGTCAGCAGGAAGAATAAATGATGTGACTCAGTAAATGAAGAGGTTCATTATGTAAACATGGTGTTGCCATAGTTACACGTGGGTATTGCCTTGGTGTGGTACGGTAGCTGGATGCAGTAGTGGTAGCGTGACCACGTTCCCCATTGCTGCCGGGGTGAAGAGGTGTCAAGATCTCGCAGCGCTTGAGGAAGAGGGCGGAGACGATGAAGACCGATCGCTTTCTCTCTGGTCACCGTCCTCAGTGGAAGCAGGAACTGCGGAGTTACTGTGAGATACAGAGACAGAAACACATGCTGAAAAATGAAGAAATGCAGCAGATTCTTTATGTGTTACTGTTTTTCATGTGGTACTGGAATTACTGACCACAAAGAGTGCTGTCACTTTTCTGTGACACTTCTAAGAAAAGTACTTTTTGTGGTCACTTGACTTTTATATGTTGACTTTTCCTAAAGAAAGTGGGAAAGTGTGTATTTCCTCAGACTGTAATGTGTTACAAAATATTTTAAAACTGTGATTTGACTTATTTGAATGCTTTTAAATCGATTTTGAAATACCTGGAGACAGAATTGTTGGGGTGTCAGTGGTCAAACTGATATTCTGCAAACATTGGCTTGTAGTGTGCTTTACTCCTCAGGATGGTTTATACACTGTCTGTTCTTCTGGTTTATGTCAGGTTGATTATAATCACATATTTATATCTTAAGCTGCTGCCTATCTTGGCCAGGGGATTTTTAATCTCAATTATGACAATATAGTGAGACACATTTGTAAAAATCTGTCTTCATAGGAGGAGTTATAATTCTTGACAAATACTATATAATAATTTACACATAAAAATGTCCTCTTAGCAGTAGACAAGAATATTATGTCGTATTAAAGACTATTTATTTAATGTTGGGATACAGCTTTAGGTGGACTTCCAGTAAAGTGCTTCCCCAGGCAACTAGAGACCCTGTAAAATAAAGTGTTATCAAAAGAAAACGAGACAGAGATAATGTAGGCTGAGAGCCAGTGTGAGTGTGTGTTACCTGTCTCCAGTTTGTGTGATGAGTCTCCTGCAGGTCTCCATCTGAACATCTAGCCCTCTCTTCATCGAGCACATCTCCATGTACTCGTGCAGGTGTCGATTCATGTCACTCTTTGCTGTGGCCAGCTCCAGCTGCAGGGAGAAAACATGCAGTCAGACATCCATCCATTTTCTATTCCCTTCTCTATTCTATTTATTTATTCATGCTGGAGCCCATCTCAGCAAGAGGCAGGGTACAGGGCTGACATAGAAAGTCAGACAACCACTCAAACTCCCACCTAGGGGTATTTGGAGTATTTTGGGTTTTTGGGAGGAGGGAGAACATGCAAACTCCACACAGAAGGGCCTGTGTCAACCGTGGGATTGAACCCAGAACCCTCTTGCTGTGAGGCGACAGTGCTAACCACTACACACACCACTGTGCCGCCCGCAGTCAGACATGTTGAAAGACAATATATAGCACAATTTAACAAGTAAACAGTGGAGACAAATGCATCAAGGAGCTCCTGAGCTTTGTTTGAGGAAATGTATCAAAGCAAGGTTAAAAGATGGACAAATCAAAAGAAAAAAAAAAGAAAAAATGTGTCACTTAATGCTGAGTCTGTGTAAATCCCTTTTTGCGAATTTGCAGGCAACAGAGCATTGCACAAACATTAGGCACATACAAGACATGTATTGGACATGGGAAAAGTTGAAGTTTTGAGATCTCAGTGAACAATTCAAAGGACATGAGAGTAAAATTATTCAACATTTCGAAAAATAAAAATGGAGAGCGTCTGACCTCAATCTGGTCAATTGTCTCTTGGTATTCCTTCTCTCTGGACTTGAAAAGACATTCTGTGTCATTAATCACCTTTTCCAGACAGTCCTCCTGCTAAAGAGAAAGAGAAAAGAGAGAGAGATTTGGAGTGTATTTGGATGTGGAAATACATTTGAACATTTAGCAGTAAACAGAAAACCATGTCTGTGTGCATGTTATTAATGCTCCTCGCGCTTTATGCTCCCATCAGCTCGAATTTCACTGACTAACGCAGCTCCTCCATTCATCCAAACAATAGACTGTTCAAATACCACACAGCTGGTGAATGAAAACAAATACCTACATGCATTTCTTGGAAACAAACACAATGTACACCACCGACCTTCACCACAGCAGAGTGGTGAAGGTCGGTGTATTCGGCTGCGGGAGATGCAGCTGAATTATCGCATGAGATGAAGCTGCATCGATCAACGAATCAACCTGCAGCTCGGCACACATCAGCCCCACTCATGACGTCAGAACTTCAAACACTCCCTTGAAATCTGAACCAACCATATCAATACACATGCAGCTGTCTGAAGGATGGTGAGTGAAAAAAGGCACACACAAGTCTTACTTTCTGTGTGTCATTCGCCCATATTTAGACTGTTCCTTAAAAGCAGAGCTCAAAGATTTCATTGAAATAAGTCACAGCCTACCTCTCCTGGTGGGTGGGTGGGGTCAGGAGGCAGAGTGCATCCTGGGAAGTCCTCCCAAAGAAGTAGTGTCTCTTCGGTCTCCTCCCAGGCCAGACTGTCGCAATCATCCTCAAACTCACATTCACGCCTAAAATAAAAACATAAACACGTTGAGACTGAAGGGTACCAACATTACACTCCTCATATTTCAGTCAGGCAACTCACAGTTGATTCAGCATCCTCTGCATCTCCTCGTTGATCTGATTGGCTGATGAGCCACAGTGCTCTTCATCTTTGGCCATGCCCCCATCGCTTTCAGAGGTGCTGACGGGTTCATCACACTCGCTCCCATTGAAGGACAGAGGAGTTTGTTTCCGGCGGCAGTTTAGGGATGATTGGTTGTTCGGAACCTGCAGATACAATCAGGATTCAGGTTAAGAGATCGGACCATCGCCAATCAAAACACAGAACAAACTTTTACAGGAAGTGGACTTGATAATGACTAAAAGAACCAGAGATGAGAATATTCACTGCTTAGTTTTAGCATGGATGTAAATGTACCTGGTACATCTGGATCACATCTTCACAGTTCCTCTGCTGAGCCACGTCACAGAGACGGGCGGTGATGTCGATCCTGCGGCAGATGTCCATGTCCACTTTCATGGCTTTCTCCTGGATCTTACTGTCCAAGTCTGACAAGTTCTACAGAGAGGATGGAGGGAACCAGACAAGGGAAGGAAAACTTACAAGCTTAATAAATATTAATCCACCAGTTCTCTCCAAAAGTAGGGATAAAGTTAGGGGTAAGTATGCAACTGTATAGGTTGTGCTGCACTCACATTGCTCATGAGGCCTTTGAAGAGAACCAGCTCCGCCTTCAGCTGCTGAACTCTGAGAGCCAGTTCGTCTTGACAGCCTTCACTCTCCTGCAGGTCCTGCACGCATAAAGGAAGCCATGGAGAACACATGTGTACATGTAAACAACACGTGACCAAGTGTCCAAAAACACTGTAAATTCTAAATGAATAATCACCTCTGGGGAGCTCTAAATTTGTCTGATGGCATCATAAGTCACTCAGCTGCCTTGTTCATATTTGCCTCAGCAGCAGTCAGGCTCTTATCAGTGGAGTTTTGTTATTTGTGGTCTTCAGCCTAGGTACATCTGCCACGTAAACAGGGTCAGGTACAGATTCCTGGCAATGATCTCACACGTGTGTTCAAACACACGGGTACATATATGCACGTGCACTCACCTTCTCACCCACACAGGAAATCAAAAAGCAGCTACAGCTGCAGGCAGGCCTACATATGACAATCAACCTAACAGCAGATGACACACTGAGATAAACAAAATAAAGCTCTGTTTTTATTAAAAATAGATTATTTTATAAACTTTATAAATCAGAATGGTCCATGCACTTTAATAAGTAGTGGTCAGAGGCCGTAAAGAAGACTAATTACAAAAGAGTGCAACAGCTTTGTATGAGTCAGGATTTGAACCAGTGTAGATGTGAGAAAGCATCAATGCCAGCAGAATGAGAGTTTGCCATTTCCCACAGTGCCAGCTGCAATTTACTCTTCTACCATTGACACCCTGTTTATTGTTAACATGACTATTGTTGACATGCCAGGAAACACACATGACATGATCGTGGTATTTTTAGGTTAGCTAAGACATCTGAACTGTCACACCTAGCAAGCTATTTTGGTTTTAATGACCAATGTCATAGCTGTCAAGTGGGAAGTGAAGACTCAGCGATGCCTTCAGTTCAGACACACTGCACTGCTGACAGAGCTACGAGTTACCTCTTGTAGGTCCCCAATTTTCTGTTGCAGGTCCATCCTCATAGTGTATTCTTCCTCCCATCTAAGAGAAGCACATATAAGAAGTAAGCGATCTATCAGTCAGTGTATTGGAACAGGGAACATACAAGCCATGGCTTTCATCCATTATTATATAGATAATGTCGGTATGTGACTGTGTATTCAGCCCCTGGACACATGGTACATTTATGTGTCAGTCAGATATATGGTCCAAGGCAAAACACAGCAAAGATATGCAGCAATGCAGTAGCAAAGACAGGGACATGGATTTATATAATGGTGGATTTAAAATACTTTTAAAAATAGGCTTTGTAAATGTTTTATGAGGAACAATGTGCATAAATTGCAGACCTCAGGGTATACACAAAATTTGTTTTGGTGAGTAACACTGAATGTAAAACATAATTTATGTTTGCTTACAAGAAAACCAAATCAGGATCAGTCACCATCAGAAGGGAGAATGACACAAGAGCTTTGCTGTCAGGTGTCTTATTTTACATGACAAAATGGATTTCAAGCTGGCTGATCGCCTTTGGGTCTGACTATTAAATGTAAACACAGTTTAGTTCAGTTAATTTAGTATACAAATCTGGATACAAAGTATCATGAAATAACCAAGTGCAAATTGGAAAGGTGTGATTGAGTGATTTGCTTATTCACTCATTGATCAATCACCTGTTTGAAGAATTATGCAGCTCAGATGACTACTGGCCCACAGATGTGAACTTTAATACACTTAAAAGCTAGAGCACAGATCCTATATGTGATCTCAGACTGTGACTTCACACAATACACGTGCCCAGGGGGGAATCTACTCACTGCAGAGTCTGTAGACTCTTATATAAATGCTGTTTGAAATGCAGAATGCTGCGGCACATTGAGACCTTTAGGGAATACTAAATCTGAAAGAAACTGAGTCATGAAACAGGAGTCGTTGTTGTCGTGGAGGATGCTTGTTTGATCGGTAAGGTGAGAGCGTGCAGAGAGCAGAGAAGTGCTTCCTTCTGCAAGCCAAGCCCCCATCCAGCAGCTTGCAGTGCATGCTGCATTGCAGATACGGTGTGGAGAGTGGTGGGGGGGTACGCAGTAGGAGAGAAGAGAGGCAGACAGCTTGAGAGAGGGAGAGGAAGTGTTCAGTGTGTGGTCTTGCGTGGGTTTTACGTGAGAAAGAGAAGGTGAAAATCTTGTGGGCAGAGTGGGGGGAGTGAGAAGCCAGTAAAAGG
This sequence comes from Scortum barcoo, assembly GCA_023238725.1. Lineage (NCBI taxonomy): Eukaryota > Metazoa > Chordata > Actinopteri > Centrarchiformes > Terapontidae > Scortum > Scortum barcoo. Next base: position 14,457,592 of record CM041546.1, on the reverse strand, counting down.
GGACAAAGGTAAAAAGTTTCTCAAAATATAAAAACAAGTCAGAGGGCCAACAACAGACATTTCATCATGAAATTTGGATCTGTTATAAATATTTGAATATTTGAATCTGAAGGAGTGAGAGACAGACTTTTAGGTGCCCTTTGTCCTGAGGTAAACTGACACCTTCAGTGAGCTCATCGAAGATGAGAAACAGCCCTAACCCCTTTCCCAGGGGCCTGAACAGAAACTGATTTGAACACAGGATGGAACATGATACGTCACAAATCTCGGTTCACAGGTAGAGAAACTAAAATGTCAAGCAGAAGAAAATCTTCCACTCTCAAGTCTCTATATACAATGAAATTATGTGTCAGATGTCACACTCAAGCTAGCTAATGCGGTCCCTCTCCCTCATTTACAAAGAGTCCACTATACTGTGGTCTGGCCTCTGTGGGGAATGCTTGGTTGCTCATTTGGACATAATATGCGGGAATTCAGTGATGAATGTGCTGCAAAATGGGGGCTACTGCAGTTCACTGAAGACAGATTGCACATAATCCACGACTGTCTTCTATTTCAAGACAGATGTGAGCTGTTTTCTCTAAGAGCTTAAGTGGCAAACCTACCCTGAAAGAGAGCTTGCATTGTGCTACTCAAATGATCTTCAAACACAGACAGTTTTCAGAGCATCCATATTTGACCTGGTGATGTCATTGAGATGATGTCATAGTTGGAAACTGGTACACTAATGATGTGGGTTTAGTGTGGGTTCAGCAAAGTTTTGTTTGTGATGTTAAACAATTATTTTCATTCTCAATTAACGCCCATGTGCTTTTGTCTGTAAAAAGTCAGAAAATAGTCTAAAATGCACATCATACTGTCCCAGAGCCAAAGTTGACATCTTCAGATAGATAAAGTTAACAGCCATATGAAACATAACAACAGAAGAATTTTTTAGGAAGATAGAAACATTGACTGTTGAGCTTTTTTTGCTTAAAAAAGCCTGGGACAGACATCAATTACAAAAATAACTGATTATCGACAAATCTAGATCCAATTTAACTTATATGTCTAACAGCTGTAAATTACAAATGTTCATATGACTGTTAAAGCATCACACACTTTGTTTCAATGGCCTATCTGGACCATCTCCAGGATTTGATTCGATGGCATCATCATTACGTCTTTCATCTTGACTGACTTGTTCTGTTTCACAAAGTAAAAAGCTACTGTCCAGTCAGCATGAGCTCTCTCTGAGGATGGATTTTACCTAATACCCCTGTCAACCAAACCACCTATGGGTGAGTCAGGGTCTCGGGAGCTTTGAAGTGAACATTTGCGCCATAAGCTGATCTTAACACGTCCCCACTAAGCTTTGACCTTCATTCTTCTTTATATTTAGCTCGTGGCGTGTTAATATTTTGGTCCTATTTCCAGCAGCAGCACCTGCCTCTGTGGTCAGTCACAGAGTGGATGCAGGGTCAGGCTGAAAGTGATGGATGGAGAGACTTTGTGCTGACTCGGCATGTGTTGGAGACAACTGGCCTGCAGCTGCTTTGCAGCTCTGCTCACTCCTCCAAAGTAGAGCATTACACACACTCAAGAAAACCAAAGGACAACAGCATGCTCAGTAGAAATGCCCCTTTAGGCCTGTTACAGTGTAATAAAAGGGTTTCACTCAATTTACCTGCGTTTATACTCGTCTCTCTCCCTCTTCACTTTGGCCAGGACATTATACAGGGCCCTTATCTCAGGGGTGATGGTGTCGATCTGGACCCCGACACCATCAGGGTGCATCCAGGATACCCCTGGGCTGGTCAGGCGCTCTGCACCGGGGCCAAATTTGCGGGTGTGATTGTAGGACCAGATGGTGCCTGGGAGGAAGCGTGGAGGAGGATTGGTGGAGCCCCCCGGGCCTGCGCTGGTGTTGGAGACCATTTTAGAGCCAGAGCCGGGAGAGTCCACACAGGGGGAAGACTGACTGATGGTGATGGCCGGGTTGCAGGTGGTGTTTGTTTGGGTCAAACTGGAGTTTTCAGCAGCAGCAGGCAGGAGGGTTGTTGTGAGAGGCGGTGGGAACAGCGTGGTGGGCCTCCTGGCTGAGTTGTTGGTGTTGTGGAAGGGGAGGGAGCCGGGCCTGAGCGGGATGGTCCCAATGAATCCAGTCTGCACCCCTGCCTCCTGGGTGATCCCCCTGTTGTCACAGCATCCGCCCTGGCAGCCCTTGTTGGAATCCAGCGCCTGTTGCAGCTGCTTCTCTAAAATCTTATTTCTGCGCTCTAGTTCGTGCACCTTCGCCAAAAAGCATCTGAACCTCAGGTTGAGGGTTTTGAGGACGCTGATGTTGGAGCCCAGGTCGTTCCTGAGAGCCATGGCTGCGGGGGGGTGCGGCACGGCGCGGTGCTGGAAGTGGCTGCTGTGGTTGTGGTGGAGGTAAGGGGAGGTCTGGGAGGGCGCAGGGAAGTCAGGCCCCGGCTGATCGGGCCCCGGGCTGGGCTGATCACCGAGCAGGAGAGACGCAGCGTCCGGTAAACCGAAGGCGGCGTCCGGCAGCAGGCCTGAGGGAGAGTCCGGGTGTCCGTGCGCTTGGCTCTGCTGCGGGTGCTGTTGGAGATGCGCGCTGGCCCCCAACAAAGGATTCATGCTATGGTATGGGAAACTAAAGCGCTGCAGATCTGGCATGAACACGGACGGGAATGATCTCTCTACAGCAGAATACAATGAGAGGACGAGCGGGAGGCAGACAGACCAGCGCGCAAAACGCCGCTGTTTACCCGATTATATAACCGCCTCTAAATAAGAACCTTATCCTTAAAGCCGAGAGGTCTTAACGTCGGATCAGAGCTCCTCACCGGCAGAGACAAAGCATCAAGAAGCGGCTCCGGACGGGCTGCAGGCGGGGATGATGGGAGATGCGGCTGGCCCTGCGCCTCGGTGCGATGTTTCGCAAAAAAAATAAACGTAATTAAGGGAGGAGGAAGACGCAGGAGGCTGAATGAATAACAACGGAGCCGGTGCGTCCGCGTCACTGAGGCTGTGGCACCGAGCAGGAGCTGCGGGATTGGGACACTCCGGCTCCCGTAAATACGCGACTAGAGCGGCGCGGTGCAGTCAGCTGTTTGCTTTCTCCAACACTGAGCAGGCATGGTCATTTCTAAAACACACATCCATCCCCAAATGTTTGAAGTAACTGCCTCAGACTCAAAGGTGTCAAATGTTCCAATATTTCACAAAACGCAAAGATTTTTATTATAGATTAGGATAAAACTTACGTGATCCCTGGGGGAAAATTTCACAGGCTGCCCAGCAGATAAAATTTATAATGTTGCTGGAATTAGTTCCATCCATCGTTAACAAGCTTCAAAGCGATTTACATGTTAATGCAAAAAATAAATTAAAAATAAAATAAATTACATGATATAATACTTATTATTCTGAAATGAGCCTTTCTGCATTATGAGTACTTTTACCTTTGGTGATTTAAGCATATTTTGGTGCCAATACATGTGAATTTTTACATTTTCAATGCAGAACTTTTACTTGTAAGAGAGTATTTCTCCCCTGTGGTATTACTACTCTTACTGAAGTAAGAGCTGAGTACTTCATCCACCTCACTGGCCTTTCTGACTTATGGGACATAATGTATAATACCATGGACATAATCATTAAACATTTTGAATTACCCACTGCCTGTGCTTGAGATTTGATATTATACCCTACATAGCTATATGCCACTTCTCATAAAGATCTACATGGAACTCACCAAGATGAGATATGATATGAGCAATGTACGATCCTTACCATTACCTTTGTTTATATTTTTGGATTTTGAATATCTGATTACTGATATTTTTAAAGACTACTTCACTTTTATTGATATTTTATTTGTACTCTTTCTTACTTTGTTGTGCCGCAGCAGTTGGAGCACAATAATGTCCCCCGAAATAAATTAAGTTTTATCTAAATCTTAAAACTGGACTGAACCCAAGAACAGATCACTAACTCAGCACATGCCCCAGGACACAGGACCCTGGGCCCAGAAAGCCCCACTTTCTGTGTGCCAACTGATTTGTGGTCAGTCAATAAACTGATAAGATTATGGCATTAAGGCACGTCCTTCTCTCTCTCCTAACCTTAAGGCCATGTCTCTTCCCTGTGTCAAGATGTGGTCTTAAATCGATTGTTAAATACTCTGGGAAATGCAAGAATGTGACTCATGGTGGAGAGTTGGCTTTAGCTATATAAGCTATTAACTTAACATAAACCAGCTTAACAAAGACTGCAAAACAGGGAGCAGGGTGTAGGACTGGACAAAGGGGGACTGAGTATACAACCTGTAAGGAGCATTAACTTCCTGGAGCGTCTGCTGGTTGACCGTTGTCCCGGTCCATATATATGTTGCATAAACTTGAAGTGGTCTGTGCTTAATCAAATTACTATTGAGATAACCAGGGGCCAGGCAGCATTCAAGTGTAGGAATAGAGAGGAGGATTTTACTGCATGTCCCCTTTGGTAGAAAAACCTGGCAACCACAACCAAAATCAAAGTTGATAACAATCAGCTTTTTTAGAAAATGAAAAATGACAAAACAGCATGAAAAGAAGTCATACATAAATAATTTAATTGTAGCTTAGAATGTACGAGCTGTACTTGAAGTAGCCTATTAAAGGCCCCACACAGGTTTCACTTATTTTGGCTGATTAGACCAAGGGTAGGTTTCTTTCGCCGCAAAAATTCTGACTATGTATCTATCTATGAATCTATCAATCTTTATCCATCAGACAGTGAGAGTGCTGCAGGTGGACCTCTTAGATCTCTCCTTGTCCTCCATCCACTCATGCTGCAGTGTCTCTCCATGTTGCCCTGGGTGTCCAAGGAGGCGAAGTCCAAATCATCAGCCCCCCCTGAGATTTTATCTGCACAAGAGTCTGTTCTCCCTCCACTGCTGCTCCCTGCTTTCCTCGTCTTTATCAGATCTTGGTTTTCTGTCCCCACAGACAAGGATATGGAGCTGCTGTTCTTCCTCCTCCAGCTCTGTCTGTAGGAGAGGGTGATGCTCCCTTAAAGGGAAGAGAAGAAAAAGAGACTCAAAACATATCTGGTGTTTGTATGCAGAAATCTTAACGTGTAGCATTATTTTTCCAGCTAAATACAAAAAGTTCAACAAACAGTGGCAGTTGGTTAAAGTTTACTCATATTCCTTACGGTCGCACAAGCTCTTCTTCCTTCCCTGTGCTCGCCTCCTCTCTGCCATCTCTTGGCCAAACACCATGACACAGACGTCATCCCTGAATTCCCTGTTCATGATGTGGTAGATTAAAGGGTTGATCATGCAGTGGGATTTGGCAAACATAGCAGGGATCAAGGTGACAATAAGTGGAAGAGAGGAAGCTGGCTGGGTGCTCCCTGTTAGTGGCTCAGCTTCTCTGTCAAGGGTGGAAACCGACATGCCGTCGCTCAAGCCGGTGGTGGAGGCTGAGCTGTTGCTCACTTCACTCCACTTGTTCTCAGGATTGTTGTATATTTGTGTGCAATGTTCTGTAGAGGTCCAGTTGAGCAGCGAGGGGAAGTCCAATATCTTGGAAGAGCTCAAGGCCATACCCGTGGACTCCACCACAGTCTCTTGGTAATCTCTGGGAAGGAATGCGGAGATCAGAGACACAGTGGCGTAGGGCATCCAGGCCAAGAGGAAGGTGACGAACACAACAGCAGCCATCTGAAATAACAATATTTTTTTTTTTTCCTGCAGGAGATTTACCAAAGAATCTGAAAGTAGTCCTCTCCAGAGTTTACCTTTGCAAGTCTCAGGTCTTTGTTGTTGTGACTGACAAAGGACGATGGTATCGATGCCAGAGTGCGATTAGACCTGTAGACCTGAAAACAGAGGCAACAGTTATGTATACAACATATTCAACAATCCACAAGCACTTTATTCTCATTAGGGCAACATATATACAGCTCCAATATACATATTATACATATATACATGTTCATACATGTTCATTCAAAACATGTATATACACACACTTTATTCAGTATAATCAGATGGCTGAGAGGACTATCTATCTATCTATCTATCTATCTATCTGTCTGTCTGTCTGTCTGTCTGTCTGTCTGTCTGTCTGTCTCATCTGTCTATATCATATATATATATATATATATATATATATATATATATATATATATATATATATATATATATATATATATATATATATATATATATATATATATCCCATATAGATCCTATATCCCATCCCAGAGTCACCTCTGCACTGTGGACACTGGGATTGGCTTTTTGCGGGTACCATTTAATGAAGTTGAGGACCTGTGAGGCATCTATTTCTCAAACTAGAGACTCTAATGTAGTAGTCTCTAATGTATGTAGTCTAATGTAGTAGTCTCTTGCTTATTTGTACACCGGGGCCTCCCACTTTGCTTTCTATTCTGGTTAGAGCCCGTTTGTGCTGTTCTCTGAAGGGTAGTAGTACACACCATTGTAGGAAATCTTCAGTTTCTTGGCAATTTTTCGCATGGAATAGCCTTTATTTCTCAGAACAAGAATAGACTGTTGAGTTTCAGAAAACAGTTATCTTTTTCTGGCCATTTTGAGAGTATAATCAAACCCATAAATGCTGCTCCAGATACCCAACTAGCTCAAAGGAAGACCAGTTTTATAACTTCTCTAATAATTTAGGATTCCCAATTTTGCTGCCAGTATGCAACTTACATTGCCATGTGAACAATTATTCTGGATGGCTTTGGCCTGATATGACCAGCAGGCCACTGTGCCTCCCATGTTCATGTACTGATGGAGCAAAAATCATAATCCGTGGCATTCAAAATTGGACTGGGCCAGGTTTGGCAGCTTGAATTTATATAACACATAAGCTTTATGGCTCTAACACATATTAACTATTGTCTAATTACACTAAGGAGGAGTGGTGTTTGTTTCTTTAAGGTCATTTGTCCACAAATCAACTAGCACACAATGAATGTTGGACCTCAGCGATCCCCAAGCATCTGGACCAATAGGCCATTTTCTCACTTTGCTTGTTTGATCATCTCCTGGCTCTCTGAGGAGGTGGTGGTTTGCTCTGCTGTGTGCTACAATGTCTTTTTCAGCACTCTCACCAGGGGGTGTCAGAGTTGCGGTTTCCCTATTCTACATATAGTGGCTTTAAAAGATAGACAAATACATCAACACAAAATGATTACAGAATACAGGCACACTTCCCAGATCCTCCATTTTGTGTCATGAAGCAGCAGTTGTTCTCACCGTCAGCAGGATGGCCAAATATGACATGGTGATAGTGAGTGTTGGAAATCCAAAGCATAATGTCAAGATGAGGAAAATATATATCCTGTCATTTAGAGACGACTTCATTCTCCACCTTTAAACAGTGAGACAGGCAGATGGATTATCGCACACGTTTGTCTGCAAATGCATCAAGTTGTAAATTAAATCACAGATTACCAATTGATGGTGCAGCTGGTCCCATAAGGTTCTGGTCCATAACTTCCAAAGCCAAAAGTGGGAAGCAAGGCCCAGAACAATGTGTAAACCCACATCAGTACAATAGACAGAGAAACGTGTCGCCTCTCAATCCATTGACCTACAGGGGCAAGAAGCACACAAACCACTTAATTAACTTAATGTGACTATTCATGCACCTGTTCATGCAAGTATGATGTTCACTCAGCCTCATGGGAATTCTTGACATTTCATTTTGCTGTTTCTTGAAACATCAGTTTAACTGGCCTTTAGTGTGACCTAAGCGATCACTGAATGACTTTCCAATCAATAAATCTTTAAATCAATATATGTGCACAAAGAACTGAGGCTCTTACACAAGTAAGTGTTGTCCCTTTGTGGATTATGTGTTTAGGTCTGTGTTACAAGAAGATGTCAGACTTGCCATATCTTAAGCAGCAGATCTTTAAGCAACGGTCCACGGAGATGAGACAGGTGGTGAGCAGAGAGCCGATGCCAAACACAAAGCCCTGAATGCCGTACCAAATGCACCCTGACTCCCCAAAGACCCACGCGTGACACAAGCTGACGGAGGGAGAGAGAAGAGTTTTAGCCCCACACAGCCTACTTAAAGGGTCATCATTTTCTGTCTCTGACAAATGGCTGCTTATTGGTCGACAACAAAGTATCCTGTACCTGGAACTGATGAAAAATGGCGCCCCCAAGAGGCTGAAGCCAAAATCACAAAGAGCCAGGTTGATTGTCAGGAGTTCCGGAGGTCTAAGCTTCTTTCTCTTCCTACAGTAGACCAACAGCACCATGCCGTTCCCCAGCACTGAAGTGATACCTGGAAAAAGAGTAATAGTGGGGAGGAGGAGACATGTGGCAGGGAGCTGAAGATTTTTATTCATCTTATCACAGTTCATTTTGACGGTGACATTGAATTTAGGCTTTATATCCAAGAGATACCAGCTGTTCATCACTGCATGAAGTGGGTTAGATCCCAACCCAGCAAAAGAAGCTATGCTGAGAGCAGAGCATCTGTTTATCTGCAGCTTCATCGTTCGTTGTGTAAGCCAAAGACTGAGAGTAATGTTAAAGATACTGGAAGGAGTATGTTTATTATTACAACTTTTCAGACAACTTGAACGGTGTTGCTTTTAATGAGACAAATGTCAGGTTTTTATACATCTATCTATCTATCTATCTATCAATCAATCATTGAGGATAAGGTGGCATTTTAATCAGTTGGACTCCAAATGCACTTGTAGGTAAGTTTAACAAATATAAAAATTTTATTTTCCATTTTATCTGATAATTTATGATAACTAAAAACAAAAACTAGTAATTGGCATATTCTGGAATGACATATGGCATGATATATTTTGTGTTTTCTTAAATGTGATATCTTGACTAAACTTTGAAAGCAATGTGTGTTTGACCTCATCAGAAAATGAATTTGCATATATGGATCTTACCTGTGAAGGTCAGGAAGACGGCGACGGCCATGTCTGCAGAGGGGGACAGCCGGGACAGGAACAGTGGGTGGATAAATGAGGGGACAAACCAGGAGCCTCCCCGTGAGCCATTCTCTCCCATGGATGTATTGCACCGACCCACAGTAGCATACAGAGAGGAGAGGCAGCTCGTGGAGCTTCAAAATCACAAAAAAAAGAAAAAAAAGAGATGAATTAAACAAATAACTGTGACACCATGAGCAGCTTCTCATGAGGAGGGAAATGTCAGGCAGCCCAGGAATTATACTGGCAACTTCACTCTGATCTCTGCATGGTTTCAGATGAATTTTTCACTCAATTTTAATCTCTGGTCTGCTCTTATTATTCACACAAAACCAATGGCAGAGCAGAGACTTAGGAGCATGTATAACAGGACAGTGAGCAAGAAATGCTTGTTGGCCTTGCAGTTCAAGCAAACTTTTAAAAAATTCACATATCATAGTCATTTCTTTCTACTGAGGTTAATATCAGTTGGCTAACTTAGGAAGTGTTTCTTCTGACAAAGCATTATCAGTTACATAAATGCTGACCTTTTCATTGAAGAGATGTAAATGAATGCAGATCAAACAGTAATCTTGTCATCTTGCCTCCACTGACTAACAGATCTTTCTCTTTATGATATAATTTGCAGCTTTTGGGGAAAAAACATTTTCTTCCATTTTATGCAACAATTATGCAGTTGATTTTTAATGTTTTTGGATTATCCTGGGAATGTTTGTCACAGCAGTAGAAGTCTAAATCAGAAAGGTGTCCATCCATATAAAAAATCATTTTCAACTATCCTGCAGCTTAAAAAAAAGATAAATGAGAAAAGCTCTTTGGTGACCTTGATTAACAAATGGCTATGGAAAAGAAACAAGGAATTTGTCTCTGCAGAATTTTTACCCTCTGAGGAACCTTTCTGGTGGTTGCTGAGTCTGAGAAGTGCCAAAGGGGTAATGAGGGTGATGAGCTTAAAGATACAAAGATGAACGAACACAGTCACACCAACACAACAGGGAATAAAAATAGAGCAGTACAGAGTTTTCCTGAGAGAATCAGAATTCCTCCAAACTGGAATGAGTTTCCTCCAAAAGCATTTTTACTGCTCTCTCTACTTACATTAAAACAAGCATCACTACTCACCTTCCTCTTGTCTGTTTGTGAGCCTCGCCCTCTGGTCTTTCAGACTTTATAGTCTCAGTCTTTATAGCAAAAAGTTTCTCTTATATTCTAATATTATCTTAATCCAAACCCTCCCTCTGTAAATCTGTGTGGAAGATTTGCTGTTGATCTGTCTTAGAAATGATCAGCGGGCACGCAAACTGAGAAAGGGAAAGTCTGAGAGAGTGAGAGAGTGAGAGAGAGAGAGAGATAGAGAAAGGGGGGGTGTTTGAGGGTCTTTAACCTCTGTCACGCCTTTTTTTATCCATTGAAATGGAAGTTAACACAGTGAATATGCACATCTGTCTTTGAGGTTGTATTATACACTACATTAATTGCGATACTTATTGTCGTTACTGTGAGAGTGCACAGAGATAAACGGCACAGAATAAATTTGAATATATTGCAATTAACTCCATGAAAGAAACCACATGACACAACCACATCTTGTCAGCTATTGAAAGAACTGTGGCTTCAGTTTTGAATATTAAAAGGATGGTGTCAGAAAATACTGATTTAGTAGCAAACATGTATGCATCAAAGTGAAATTTGATGAAATGGCAACTGTGTGATTTTAATACTCGCTGGTTAAATATTATTTGAAAGGAAGATTAAAAGTCTGCATTGTGTTATAAACAATAAATCAATGACCAGTGATTCAGACAAGGAACAAACACAGATGAAACAGTGGGTAAAATTGCAATAACTTTACAATAACTACAAATGAATTTGTCACTCTTTGCCATTTTATAAGAGGAAATCACCCTCAGGCAAAATTTTTGAAAGCCTGATATTGAACCATTGTGGTGAGCTTTTGCCAGCTTGTGTTAGCCATGCTACAGCACTCTCCCAGATGGACCAAGTATTGAACAGGACTAAAAGGATTATTTTAAAAATGGATCACACGACCATTTCATGAATGCAATGCAGTGGTTAAAGATCGATTTGAGTAACCAAAAGCACAGAAATAATTGTCCACTCTCACAAATCAAGAGTCAGGCAATTAAGAGCCAGGAATGTACTCCCATGGGATGAAATAGATCAGCTATATTGATAGATGCCCTCAAAGTTTGTAAGAGTCACTGACCCAATGATGCAAGAACCCATTGGCCAATCCCACCGGAGCAGTTTCTTAATTTGTTCTGTGCATTGACAAAGAGAAAAGGACGACGGGAATCTCACAAACCGAGGACTTTATTCCACAACTGTAGTATTGAAGTACTGCAGTCAGACAGAGACTCTCACACCTTCACTCCACCTCACAAGAACAGAACAGGAAATTTCACAAATAAAAACAAAAAAAAAAAAAAAAAAAAAAAGTAATTGGTCACCAATTTAAATATTTTTGTTTGCGCTCTGTGGACTTTTCCTCAGGCATCCAATGGGGGTCGACTATCTGATGGAACCAGTCAGAGTCGTAAATAATACAGTGTCTCATTGACATGTATAACTCTGGATTCAGGAGAATGTGGGTGCTATGGTATAGTGCAGTCACTGTCAATTAGCTGGTTGGTTTACTCCTTGGAGGCCATGTGGGCCATCAGGTCGCAGACACGGTTGCTGTAGCCGAACTCGTTATCATACCTGGTTAGGAAGCAAGAAGAAGAGGGGGGGTGCAGATTTTAAAAATTAAAAAAAGTGTCAGTATACATTAATGGAAGCTGATAAGAGGGCGAGAAAGGAATCCATGCTGAAGGCGTACCATGAGACCAGCTTGACGAAGTGGTCATTGAGGGCGATGCCGGCGCCAGCATCAAAGATGGAGGAGTGGGTGTCACCATTGAAGTCTGTAGAGACAACCTACACAGAGCAATGAGAGAGGGCGCAGAGTTAATACTGACTGAGAACTGTTGAGATCAGTTATCAAAAAGGGAAACAAACACGTACCTGGTGCTCTGTGTATGCCAGAACACCCTTCATGGGTCCCTCAGCCGCAGCCTTCACAACCTTCTTGATGTCGTCATATTTGGCCTGTTGAGGGCGAGAGAGATTTTGTTGTATTCTAGGTCCATTTAGCTCTCACATGAAATGTCATTCATTATTGTATAAACTTAGTTTTTTTAAAAGGTTGGTGTTATCCCAAAATTCTGTCTACAAATTCCATAAAAAGACTAAATTCATGATACATCACTCAGTACACCGACTTCTCTCTCGAGCCTATTATATAAAAACAAAAACAGGCTATGCAACACTGTTCGACATAAAATAGCATAGAAAACAGTGAGACAAACATTGCATTAAAGAGGACTCAAACAGATGAAGGAGAATAAGTGGATAGAGTTGGTTGATGGTGAATGTGTGTTTGGATATTATGCCAAAGGGAAAAAGATAAATGTACATAAATACATTTTCCCAGCACTTAATACAAAAAAAAAGAAAAAATTAAGCAGCAGAATTGAGACAGTTTACACTAGAAATACTCGCTGCTAGGTTACGTTCACTGCCGTTTCTCTTTCCATTGTGGACCGTAGGAAAAATATCAAATACTACAAAACTTAGTTAAGAAAAAAAAAATCTTAGTTCATAAATTGTTATGAATGCTTTTGGTTTGCAGTCACTCACAGGTTTCTCCAGACGGACTGTCAGGTCAACCACTGACACGTTGGGAGTGGGGACACGGAAGGCCATGCCGGTCAGCTTGCTGTAAAAAGTACATACAGCAAGTAAGGTCAAACTTAATTCACATCATGTTCAATCAATAACATACTGCTTTACAAGTCACGCATTTCCAGCACTGACCCGTTGAGCTCAGGGATGACCTTGCCAACAGCTTTGGCAGCACCAGTGGAGGCGGGGATAATGTTCTGGCTAGCACCGCGGCCGTCCCTCCACAGCTTGCCGGAGGGACCATCAACAGTCTTCTGAGTGGCAGTGATGGCATGAACTGTGCTCTGATGGACACAAAGAAAGAAAACAGAAGGATTAAGCAAGTCTTAATACCCCCCCCCAACTCTGATATTGGGGCCGTTTGTTAATCTGGTTTTAAGAGATGCTTTGTGTGTCTGCCAGATTGTTTCAGGACGGGGGGTTTTAATCCTCACCATCAGGCCCTCAATGATCCCGAAGTTGTCATGGATGACCTTGGCCAGGGGGGCCAGACAGTTGGTTGTGCAGGAAGCATTGCTATGGAGAGGGAAAGAACCAGCATCAGTCAGTTGAGGACTTTCAAAATAAAAAAAAAAGCAAAAAGTTTTTGCATGGCAAATTAGAGTCAAGCTAAAATTTTAATCTCTGAGTCTCACCTGACAACTGGGAGGGATTTGTCGTACTTCTCGTGGTTGACACCCATGACAAACATGGGAGCATCAGCACTGGGTGCAGAGATGATGACTCTCTTGGCACCACCCTTCAAGTGGGCCTGCAATGAGTTTTGGATATTTAAATGTGTCCTTTTAGTCAGTTGCATGTCACAATTTGTTCACATGACAATTCTGTCAAGAGTTTAGAGAAGGATTTGAGTACGTACAGAGGCCTTCTCGATGGTGGTGAACACACCAGTGGACTCCACCACATACTGGGCACCAGCATCACCCCATTTGATGTTAGCAGGGTCCCTCCTGGGGAGAGGGAAAAAAAAAAGTTACAGTAACAATAAAATGCCTTCCCAGTTATTTTCTAACATGTATATTTTTGAAGTCACAATTAAACTGACCACTCTCTACATAAAACCCTAGTTAGTGAACTCACTCGTGGAAAACGGCGATCTTATGTCCATCGATGACCAGCTTGTCACCCTCAATTTTGACCTCACCCTTGTAGCGACCGTGGGTAGAGTCATACTTGAACATGTAGACCTGTAGAGGAAATGTGAAGAGATGATTAACTTCACAAAAAAAAATGTTAAAAAAAAAAAAAAAAAAAAAAAGCCTGATTCTGACTACAAAACCTTCATATACATTTATATTATATTTATATAATATTTAAATTTAACAAGAGACAAAAAAAAAAAAAATGAACTTGCCAAATTAATACACTCCTCATTCCTGAAACCTAAAAAGCTACCAACCATCACCGAAAGTTTACTTAAATTTACATGCATGTGGTTGATGGTTGGGGTTGAGCTAAAACCTCTGAAGCCTTAAGGTTCAATCAGTCTTCACTCACCATGTACTCCAGGTCGATGAATGGGTCATTGATGGCCACAATCTCCACCTTCTTGGAGGTGAAGGCAGCACGGGTCACCAGACGACCGATGCGGCCAAATCTGAAAAGTGAAGAGTGTTGTTTCTCATTTTGGCCTCCAGATGGTGGTATGACACTGTCATTCTGATCAAACTCATCGGATGAAACAACCACAGCCTCAGAGATACAGAAAGACGATGCTCCACATGTTTATGAAGTGGAAATAATCAGTCATTAATATTTAAATTTGGGTTTTTTGACATCAACTTCAACCAAAGTGTGGCCTGCTTCACATTACTGCTGTACCCTTTTACATTTGTGCAGTATACACAACTCCCTGGGAGGCATGAACATGCAGCCTAAGAAAGGGCAGGGTTCAGGAGGAGGGGCAGAGGGAGGTGTGTACAGCTCGCTCACACACACTGTCCTTTCTGGGGGCTAAAGTCGAAATGAGCCACTAATGTGGTAATCCTGGTGATGGCGGTGCACTGTTTGATCAGCAGCTGAGTTACTTTTTAACCATAGGTCCAAAATCCTGGCACAGAAAACACTCTGTCCTCAGACAGTAGGGCAGAGAGATACAAGAGCAGATAGGTAGACTTTAACGTCACAAAGTGTGTGTTCAATAACATTTAAGTTACGCAGGTCCTCCTCTGCTTGCTTCAGACAGCAGAAAAACAATCCCCTGTTGAATCACCCCCATGTCGAAACCACTGCCCACATTGTTATCTGCTGAGGGGCAAAGTTCAGGAAAAAAAAAAAAATACCACACATGACAGCTGGGTGAATGTCCATAGGTTAGTGTGTGCGCATCTGTCCATGTCCTCCTTCTGTCTCTAAATTTTGTAATAGCAATTTCCATCCCTTATTATTCTTAATGTAGCCCTAATTCTGTTTCTTGCCTTGAGTCTTTAGGCAAGTCTTTGAACAGGTTTTTAGCTTTCAACCTCTCATGCAACAGCTACTCTTTACTTTCAGTGAACATATGAGTTAGGTTTTTTAAATGTAAAATAAATAATATCAGTGAAGCCAGTGCAGTAAATCACTGGTAAATGCTCCCTGTGTGCACAGAGAAGAGGGGTGTGGCACTGCTAGTTTGGCAGGCTGGCCTAATTAGTGAATGTTGAAGTTGAGCATATGAGTTGCTTCGGTAGTTGTCATAATTTGATTTATTTGAGTCTTTTGTTTGGCAAATGGATGGAAGTGAGGTCTTACCCATTGATACCGACTTTCACCATTTTGTCTGGGTTGTTCTAGTCCTCTGGAAAGAGAAATGAAGGGAGAAAGCAGGAGGAATTATTATGCATCTGGTTAAATATTGATACATCCACATTTATTGGACCATATATTAGCTTTCACTTGATGAAAGACAGCCTCTAAGATTGCACATTAAGATAAACAGTGTATAAGTAAAGATGTAAATTCCACTGATAAGCTAAGCTATCTCTAACCACAGTCCAAATACATTTCAATATAAATCCTATTGATCCAAACTTTCCCTGCAAAGCAATTTAACATCTTCATAAAGTAGCAAGCATTGCATTTAAAATATGAATGTAAAGCAAAGTGAACTTCTTTAAGCCTGACTTGAATGACCACATTTATAGATAAGGTTCAATCAAGCCCATGCAGCAGATTGTCCCCAGGTGATCTAGATCAAGTCATGCAGCCTGTTGCTGAGGCTCTGTAGCTCCCTGAAGCTGTCCGGCTGAAATCACTGAAGGTATTTACCGTTTGTGAGACGCCTCAGTCTGTCTTGCGACTCCGGGTGTGAGTGGGGAAGAGTGAAGTTTAGCTGAGTGTTTTTATCATTGACCAGGGTTTAAAGCCACGCCCACCTCACCGGCCACTGCTCCTCGCTCCGCCCCCCCTCTGAATGTCAAGGTCGTCAGCCAGCACAGAGGCATGAAAGCTGGCTTCTGCAACCTCATATGAGCTAAGCAGCCTAGAAGTGTCTCTCTTATCATCCCATTTCTGCTGCTAATTAAAGGCCTTAAACTTCTAAAATATTTGCTTTAAATTGACATTTTTTTCCTGCAGAAGTATATATTAAGATATTAAAGTGCACTAAAAAAAGAGAGGGGTCAATAACTGACCTTCTCACTAAACACAGAGACACATAGATGGAGCAAACGACGGATCAAATCTCTGTCTTCCTGACTGTGACATTTAATGTCCAAAGACCATGACCCTTCACTTTCAGACATTCTGTGGCCATGGAAGGCTGCCCATCTGCCTCTCCGTCACCTCAGCAGAAGTCAAAAGTTGAGTCTGTGTTACTCAACATGAACGCCTGACCATTACGCATGTGCAGAGGAGGCATCTTCAGTCTGTTTAGGCCATGTAGTCAAAGTTGTGGCTTTCTGGTTTGCCTAACTCCCCAAAACAAAAAGAAATTTCAGTGCAAGACAGTTTCCTTTGTCTGAATAAAAGTCTTGCACATGTGCATTATGCTGCTGCACAATTAGCTGTCTTGACTTTTATTCATTGCACACAGAGCATGACAAGGCCTGGACATGTCAGTTTCTTTGTACTCTTTTGTCTCAGCAGTGCTGGCAATTTGAAAAGAAAGCACTAGAGGGGGTGATAGAAAATGTTAAATGAGAATAATTAGAGCATCAGTTCAAACCAGGCCACTCAAGTTGAGTCCTGCTGGAAATATCCCCCTGGCAGCAGACTGGGCCTCACTGGTGGACAGTCCTGACAGTGAATTGAAACCCTATCCATGACCTGGCATCCTGTCACCACAGCAGACCACGAACGTGCAGCGCATCACATACCTAACTGGATGACACATGACGTTCATTAACTCCTGCTTTGTGCTCAAACATATTTGCAGCAGGCTACCAGACATGGAGCTCTGCACCAGAGCTAGACAGTGCTGGTGTGTTTTATGGCAGCTGTCCAGTGGTCCGGGCACAGCTGAGCAACAACAACCCTGAGTGTGTGCCGATCTTGGCCTCTGCTTTGCAGCTTAAGGTCAAAGAGGGGAAGTAAAGGTCAGGCTAAGATTAGATGCTGGCTGGCTAGTTAACACTTGGTCCATTTTATTCTCTCAGTACTGTAAATGCTGCCTGATACAGATAACATGTTTTCTCCATATCACAGTGGCCATACTTGGCTCACTGTAGGGAGGAAAGTGAGAAGCCCTGTAATGAAACATGTGGGGGAATTATCATTATTAAAGTTCACTGGAGGTCTCACTCAATCAGTATTCATAACACCATTTTAACAAAATTACAGTAACATGTCTGTGAATTAATGTTATTTCTTAAAATTTGATTTACATTATATTTTACTTTATCCGATTGTTAGGTAACAGAATAATGTGTGGATTGCAGTTTGGTGATTTACGCACAAGCAAGTCTGCTTGTAAAAAGGATCTTTAACTACATTCATTCAGCCTGTGTCCTGTTGAGTCTAGTGCAAAGTCCAGAGGGCAACTCTGTGGGGAGGAACAAATAAACATATGATGGAGTGAGACTGCCATCTAGTGTTGCGATGTTGATTTTTTTTTCTGAACACCAAGAAGAATGTACAACTCATTAATATCATGCAATAAGGTCAAAAGCTCCAGATAAGTTATGATTGACCCTGAGATGAGACAAGAGTTTTACATATTTAACTAAATTAGATGGACCATTATTTGACAAACATGCCAAAATATTTATTTAATCCATCAGTATTTGGTGCAGTTGTTGGGACTGGTCTAAGTGGAGAAGAGAGTCAACAGACTGACATGTTGAATCTCCCAATTGCACATTTTTGTGAGCAATAAAACAAACAACGCAATAAATGTCAAATCCATTTATTCATGCAAATCATAATAACATACATTACATAAAAACAAACAGCAGGAATTACAGGCGCCATCATTTTTGGATATCCACGTCCATTACACCCGATTTTACACACAACCCCGCGGCCACAAAATGTCTAAACACTTTTACATTTACTGTACACAGACAAAGCTAGAAATACATAAAGTGCCATTTTACTTAAAAAAACAAGCCCAACAATCCAAGACGATCATTTGATGTTAACATACCTCACATGTTCTAGTATTCAGCTTAATAGTTACACATGGAATAAACTACAGCTGCTCTGTTAAAAACAGCCATGATAGTGTGAAGCGTCTGATCTATGGTACCTACGCTGGATGAAACCACGTTAGCAATACTGCAAGTTTACACCATACTACATGTAGTCTAAACGCATGTAAACATCCCTCTCTGCATGAGAACACCTTTGCTTTCCTCCCTTTTTTTTTTTTTTACTCTTAAGAAGGATGTCATCAGTCTTTATTTTCTCTCTTCTCTCCATTAACAGCCCAGTCCGCTCATGGACCCAATCCGATCCAGTTTCAGCCCAAAGCATCCTCGGTTCCATCCCCTCCGTGACCGGTCTGGTTCTGCTCGCTTCTGATTGGTCAGAGCTCCCTTCAGCAGGCGCAGCCAGGGGGTCTCAGCCTGCATTTGAGCATCAGCCCACTTGGGGTAGTCGGCCGCTTTGACCCCCGAGGAGAGGGTGGACTGCTCATCTGCCTGGCTATTCAAAAGGTTCTCCAGGTCGTCCAGCGTCAAAAGATCATTGTAGCGTTCCAGAAACTGCTCCATGAACTAGAGAAGGGGACAGAAAGATTCAATTTAATTGTCAGGGAGTGTACAAGGGAGAATAATTGAATCAGTGATACATTTCATTAGTCTTTCTTATTCCTTCCTGCTCGCCCTCCCCTCCCTTCAGCACTGTTCTCCCACAGCCCTCATCCACTCTGAATCCTCCTCAATCCACTCTTTTCTTCCTTTTTTTAGTCTCCCACCGCCCACCCTCCCCCCTCTGTACCTGCACGGCATCAGGAGACGGGTGAAGAGCGCGAGCCTCTGTGATCTCCAGGGGTGTCAGGAGGAGCAGGGTGGCACAAAGCAGAGCAGGACACAGCATGGCAGCAGAGACGACAGACAGGAAAAAACTGGAGCAGGAGGACTGAAAATACGCCGGCTGCAAACACCCAAATACAGATTGAATTATGTAGAGAAATGAAAATGGCTTGTGCAAAAAACCAATATATGCACTCTGTATTCTGTATAAGTAAATTTGTTTCGAATAGCCTTTGTTAGGAAACACTGCTAATGGAATATATTAAACAGATTAGTGGTTTTAATAGTGTCTAATAATGATGTCTGTCCTCAGGATTATAAAATACAACATTTTTATATTTAACAAAGCCTGTACAGGTAAACACTGTTACATACAGATGAACAATGCACTTTTATATACTGTACATGGGTTTAACCAAAGACAATTTGCAGCCCATGTTCAAATGAAAGAGAATCAGGATAAATTTATTATATCCTGTAATAATTATATATATAAAATAATAATTATATAAAGTTCGGTTCATTTCAAGAGGAAGACTTTCTGCTGCTTTAAACAGCTTTCAATTTAAAAGGTTGGTTAATGTTTCAAAAGGCACTTCTAGGTGATTTCAAAATGGGTTTTTAAGGTCACCTGCTAATACAAATAAAACTTATATAAATTAGACTTACTGCTTTAAAATTACACCCAAGGTTGCTTTCAGATATGAATACGGTATAAAAGGTGCAAATACATTTTCTACTAAATTCTGTACTTTGTTTTCAAAATCATCTAAATTGAACTGAAATAAATTATTTTCAATTCAAATGGATAACTAAAATAAAGAGTACAGTTTTTTTTTTTTTAAGTATAGTTAAAGATTTCAAAGACCCTTGAGGGCGTGCTCACCTGTTTGTTTTCTCTCAGAGCTCTGGGTGTCTTCTGCTCTCACAGGCTCTTCTCCATCTCCCTCGTTCTCTCGGATACCTCTCACTTGTTGGCACCTGCTGGGAGCATCACTATCTCACTCGGCTGGCTCCTCCCACTCCTCGCTCTGTGATGGAATTGAAAAAGATGATTTTTCTCCCTCTTGTGCCCGTCCTCTTGGCAGGAGCTGAATGTTTGGGCATCAGCTGGGATGCTGCAGAGGTTTTGTAGAGCCAGAGACGACCCCCCTCCTTCCTCCTCTTCCCTCCAACCCTGACCCATCTTCCTCCTCCTCCTCCTCATCTCCTTTTCTTTGGAGTGATGTCATAGCCTCAGGAGAGTGATTGTCATTGCCAAGGTGACTGTGTGTACCATGCACTCTGTAAGTCACACTGATGCCACTGTGCCACACAAAGCAAGGTCAGAGGGCAACAGCCGGCGGCCTCATTGATGAGGCACTTGCCCAGTTATGAAGTGAACCGGCTTGGAAGGATTCACGTGTTTTGTGTCACGACTTCATCTGAATTATACATTTCCCGCGTGGCAACGACGCTCCTCGTGCATATTAGCCTCCTTCTCTCCCCTTTGTCTCCGTGGTCTTTCCCAGCATGCACTGACCTCCCCACTCTGCTGGGTAAGTTACAGTCTGTCAGTGCCATCTGCTCCCTGTACCCCCCGCCGCCAAATTACAACACTAGCAGAAGCTGCTCGATCCAACACACCGACCTCTGATTATTTCAAGTAAATAAACCACAGCAATTACAGACGTACATCAGATAGTGGGCATGCAATCAGTGGATATTTTCTCTTTTTTTATTATTAAGGCACTTTCTGTGAGCGGAGTGATGTTTTCATACACAGCACGAGAAAGTTCATCTTCACCACCCAGCACTAAATAAAAGTTATAAACATTGCAGATTTACTCATGTTTGCACACTTAGCACCCACTGAATACATTTAACTCAAATTTGTCCTCAGATAAAAAAAAAAAAAACCCAAGTGCTGCTGCAATCACACTGTTAGCCTGTTGTTGGCAAGTGTCTTTACATAACATATCAATCACATACAGAAATGCACCCCTCTCATCTTTTCGGAGAGGACAACGTGTGGGAGAAGGAGTAGGCGAAAAGGAGAGAGATTAGCAATGAGGGGAGGGGGAGGGCAGGGAGGAGGGGGGGTTAAACTAGCGTGCATGAGATATCAGTGAAGAGAGCTGAAAAGTAGGCAACAGAGAGTAGGAGGAGGAGGAGGATGGGAGGGAGGCAGAGAACAGAGGGAGACCTACAAAAGAGATTGATTACAGGAGAACAGAGGCGGCCAACTAGGCAACATGCAAATGTGTCAGACAGAACAAGAGGTAAAAAAAAAAACAACAAAAACCTTTATTGTAAATAAACAGACACACTGACTGGTGGAGAAGAGAGTTTAAGTGTTTCTTATCTGATGTGTGATATGACAGAACATCCTGGAGGAAAGGGAAAGAATATTGAGGAAAATGAAGTGGAGAAGCATGTGAGGTTGTAATACTGTCTGGGCAAGCTGTGACAACCCATTAAACGCCGCTGTCCAAACACATGATACAAGCAGACATTCAAAGCTGCTTGTAATGACGCTATAAATTTACTTGACGTAACCCAGCGGACACCAAACTCTTCACACATTCGTCGGTCTCAGGAGATTTCTCCAGGCCAGTGAGTGATGCAGCTCAAACAGACAGGCAGCCGTGGAGATCTTATCAAAACCAGAATCAAGTTTATTAAAGTCTTGATGTCGTTTGATATGTTATCAGACTACTTTAGTTTGGTGCTAAGAACCAGTATCTTTAAAAAGAAAATATACAAACAGATTAAAAGTTAAAAACATGTTTTAAAAAAATGAGATAAAAGATTAAAAACACAGAAATAAGACAAAACAAGAGAGCAGAGGACACATTAGTTCCTGAGGCGGGCTCGTCGGGATGTGCGGGCGATGGGTGTCGTCACTTTAGGCGTTTCACTCTCCGCCATCACAGCATCTGAAGCAGATAAAAACAAGTAATGGGTTGTTGTCCACAATAACGAATTCATTCTGAACATTACCTGTATAAACACTAACACTACATCTAAATTTATGTGGGCATTATCTTCTTATCAACCCTTCCCCCAGATCTTGGATTAGTGCTGCTGCAATGCACAGCTCAGAGGAACTGAGGTACGACAGTCCTAAATCTTCTTCGATCCCTGGTGTGGCTCAGCTCAATGCTCCACACTCTGAACTTCATTTAACTGATCCAAAGGATATTATTGACATGTGCTAAAAAACGAAAGTAAATTTTGTAAATAATACTGATTGTACAGATCAAAAGATTAGAAATATGACAACAACTATTTTTAAAATCAGTTGCTCAGTTCATTGCTTTGTTGCTTTTGCTGCTTTCCTGTCCTTTTAATGGTAAACTGAATCTTTGAGTTTTGGGGAGGGGGGGGGGGGGATCTTATGTAAAAAATGCTTAAAAGACAGACAATGAATTGTTACAAAATGAGTATATAGTTTGTTAAATTAAATTAAAATGTTCCCTTTAAGTGTAATGTTGAATCAGTAAAGTGGCTGTGCGCACCCTCTTCATCTTCCTCTTCATCACTGCTGAAGGTGACCACAGGTTTCTTGGACTTGCGAGATCTTTGAGGAGTGACAAAACTGTCATCACCGTGGCCAGAAACTGATGGCTTTGCCTGACCTGTAATGTACAGAACAAAAAACAAATTAGGTTTTCTGCGCGAACTTTCTGCACACATTAGGAAGAAGGTGAAATCCTGTGAGAACTGACCTCTCTGTGCTCTTGGACGGCCTCTGGCAGGCAGAGGTGTATGTGTGACCGTCTTCTCAGCAGATCCTCCTTCTTTTTGGTTCTCCTCATCCATCTCAGGGCTTTCAACGTTCTCCAGCCCCCGTGTGTGAACCGCAGTCAGCCGCTTTTCAAACTCATCTACCTGGGCCTAGGGAGGCCAAGTCACCATCAGTAAACACGAAAATAAATGACATGAAAACAAAACATGTACTTGGAGATGAAGATGTATGGAGCACCTTGAACTGGGGTTTAGCTCCACGGCGGAGCTTGGCAGTGATGGAGAGCAGAGGCTGGTAGACTCCGGGCTCAGTCAACTTGTCACTGTAACACTCCCAGCATTCCTGCAGCCTCTTAAAACCTCGCTCACACATGGACAGCAGTGACAAGGAAGTGGCCAAATCACACCACTGACGCTCCGTCCTGAGGAAAGTAAAATAAGAGCCACAGAGATTAGAGACTAAACCTGATAAGAAACTATGTGAAATGCATAGAAATTCTAGTTCTCCCTCCCCCATGAAAAAAAGCTCATTACTCATGAATATAGCTTTGCCCTGGCATTTGGATCAAATCTCATTTCCAGGAACCTCTTATATCTAAATTCACTTTGCCATTGTGTAATGTAAAATGTCCTTCCTCCGGGTATGGACGAAGCATGAGTCAGAGGTGGACTGAGGCCAGCACGATTGTTCTGTCTATATACTTTAACTATATGGGAAGATGGTTTCCATGACGAAATGAGTGAATAAGATGTTACAGTGAAGGTGACAGGTGAACTGAACTGTGAACTCGTTTTAATTGTCTCTCCCTCTCTCTCTTCACACCCACTAATTACCCACACATCCACCCCTTCATCTCGCACAAATGAAACGCCC
This sequence comes from Scortum barcoo, assembly GCA_023238725.1. Taxonomy (NCBI): domain Eukaryota; kingdom Metazoa; phylum Chordata; class Actinopteri; order Centrarchiformes; family Terapontidae; genus Scortum; species Scortum barcoo. Next base: position 14,433,877 of record CM041546.1, on the reverse strand, counting down.
ACAGACAGACTTACAATTAAGTAGAGAAACATAAAGAAAGAAAAAAACAAAACAAAAGATGCAGGTCAGAGGTGTGTATGTGAGAAAAGAAAAAGGAGGTGGAGATTCACTCACTTGGCAGTCCTAAAGCGCTGACACAGTTTCTCTACCAGAGACTCGGTCTGTCTTTCTTTAGTGATGTAGGAGAAGAGCTGTCTGAAAACACACACAATACAACATCTAAACAAAGCTCTGAAAATAGCAGGGCTGTCAACTTCACCCTCGAAAACAAGTCACGATTTGACCCGAGCCTGCCGAGTCCTGCTCAGAATGGACAAATCCTCTGTGGAGAAATACTAAAAAGCTGTGCAACTCACTTCATGATGGTATTGAAGTCCTCAGAGGTCATGCCTCTCTCTGGGTCCGACAGGCGACTGATGATGTCTGGGAGCAGGTTGTAGATTGCATTGTCCTGATGGGTTAAAGTCAACGGTTAAAAACCCTCCCAATTATTCAGGTTCTATTCAGGCTTCTTAGCGAGTCAGTGTGTGTACCTTGGTAGCAAGCTCGTTGAAGAAGTTCAGGGCCAGGCTGGTGATGTGAGGCTCTGGGTCAATTAGCAGCACAGCCACCTCACTGACTTGACCTTTGACCTTGAGCACATCCTTAAGCACCAGCTGAGTAAGGACTGTCACAGCTGTCTGCCTCACTGAAGGCACCTCATCACTGAGCCTGGAGGAGAAGAGGATGTCAAATTACTGCCCTATTCATTTACACACTCAGTATCTTTAGCCAGGCGAGTGGCTCTAAGACTGCACTTTGCAACAAGCAGCACTTTGAGATAAATGATAGTGTCAACATGCTAACAGTACAACACAGTAATGATGATAAACTGCTGATACTCAGCGGGTATAAAGTTTAAAGCGTTCACACACATATTTTAGCGTCTTGTCATACATCCATTTAGCACTAAACACAAAGTACAGATGTTAAAGTTCAAACAGTTTCACACAAGGTTTCTGTATGTCTTTTTCTTCTTTTTTCTCTCCTCAGTTTGATGTGGGCTGGGCACAACTAGAAAAAGGCAATGTCAGTGAACCAGAGTTTATATCTTTGACTTAATGTGTGAAGGCTGTTGCTTACACGGCCAATCAAATTTAATGAAAACACCCACATAATCCTGAAGAGGCAGATTAGCTGTTTAATAAATGGTACAGAAGGGTGTTTTTCTGAAATTGAAGTTTTATTCTTACTAGTGTTCTCATTAATATTTTGTTAGAGAAAAACATTCATATTTGAAGCCAAGTCTTAAAGTTGCTTAAAGGGATAACCAAAGTCATTATGTGGATATCAGTGGAAAACTTTACGGCAATCCATCTAAAAGTTTGAGACTTTTCACTCAGAACAACAAATGTGAGCTTCTATGCCATGAAATGTCAGCAATCAACAAAAATCATTAGGATACATCCTCTGGGGCTGGAATCCATCAAGTAAATGTTCAGATATTTCACTGGTAAAGTGACATTTTTGACCTCCTGGTGATTCTAGAAGAAAAGTACAGGGATCAACAAGGTCACTACATTTCATCCTCTGGGCACCATGAATGTCTGTCTGTGTGATTGAGTGAGCTGCCATTTAAATGTTGTAGAGACACTGCCAATCTTGGAGTTATACTGCCAAGGAAACTAAAAGTGTGGTGGGGGGTAAAAAATAAAATTGGTGCCACCTGTTCATTTGTTATTTTTCATTCCTAGTGATTTAAGCTCTCTGTAAAAGGCTGTTATTAGGCACAGTGTTACTGAAACCAGCAACTGTCGCAGGCTCCGGATGAACACAATGGGATTGGACAGGCTGTGGCAGGGCAATCTGAATTTGAATCTGAGACCAATTTATACTTACCCTTACCCAAGACCACAGAACAAAAGAAACTCATTTACCATTGCTCATTTATGCCAGAGAGCAGGACTCTTGGCAGAGGAACAGACACTTGTAAGTGCCTGCATTGGCATGTGGATGTGCCATGTACACAGCAATGAACGGGGTAATTAATTCTTAATGCGCTTATCAGGAGGCTCCAGGGCAGCAGCCTTGAGAACAGTGGAGGTGTTAGTGTGTGGGAGACAATTAGGGAACACTATGAAATGCTTATCAGGTAGAAAACACTAGGAGGGCAATGACGCAGTAAAAAGAACACAATGTTTTACACGTCTGAAACACCTCACTGTGAATATTATCAACCATTATAATTAAAACTGCACTTCAAACAGAGCAACTTCAGCTTGTAAGTTGGCAATACAGGACACTGTGCAACTATGTGCAGGAGAGACAGACAGAAACCATTAAGTGTTTTTAAAATGAAATTGTACCTACAAGCATAAACTCTAGAACCTTTGACTTTACCCAAAATTATTCCCTTCTGCTCACCCAACCGCTCTGTATAATTACAACACTGGTCACAATCTGTAACACACCAGTAATTAAGCTGTTCGTTGTCTGAAAGTGCCCTTTTCTGAGACGGTCAAAGGCTCCACCCCAGTTCACGAGCTTAGGGTGGGTTTTCTACCGGCCATGAAGCGCTGGCTGGTTCCCATGGCAACCGCAGGGGTCAGAATACAAGGCTGATATCAGAGTTTGCCCACATAGATCATCTCAAAGTTTGTTTTCCCACCCCATTAAAAAGTCGTGATGGAAAGAGTAAACTTTTCCCATCATGTGGCTCAGTGGAGCATTGTGACAGCCGCAACACTTCAGGGGCTGGCAGGAACACACCGTGACGCGGTGGTGTTGTTGGTTTTGGGATCTGGATGAAGATGGCCCAAGTGTACAAGCAGAGGGGGGATGTTGGCTGAGATGAAACGTCATTTACATTACACCCACTCAGCTGAGCCATCAGGCGTAGGTTGTTTCTTATAGTCTTGGGCAGAAAAAAAAAAAAAAAAACAAATCTACGGACATGATGATAATGTGCATCTAATCGGAAGAGTGTCAATTGGTGCAGGGAGGGGTGGTGATGAGCATGAGCTGCTGCGACAGACTGATTTTATATTACTCGGCTGATTTAAATGAACATGTCATTAAATTACCTGGCATAGAGATTCTGTGTCCAGGGCTCCAAAATGTTTGGAAACCGGACGGTGAGGTCTCCAAGGGCTATTATGGCATTGGCCCTGACCACAGGAAGAGTTGAGCGCTCCAGCACCGTGAACATGAGACGGATGTTTTCTTCACAGGCGGATGGGCTGACATAAAGGGATAAAGAAATCACAGAATTAGAGAAAATAATAAACAAATTGCTCATCTGAGTTTCCCAAAGCCCAAGTGGACACATTCAAATTGCTGTATTTGTACAATTGACAGTGCAAAAACCCAAATTATTAGTTTACTATAATAATGTAGAAGACTAAGGAAAACAGCCTGTTAGTCTTCTAAGTGTTGATCCAACCTTATAATCACTTTAGTGGATGTAATTAGTGGTGCTGTTAACTGTATAACGTTATACAGGGAAGTGTTAAATATCCATCCATCCATTTTCTAAACCTGCTTATCCTGTCTGTTAAATATAAGATAAGATAATCCTTAATTGATCCCACGGTGGGGAAATTTCTCTGTTACAGCAGCTCAAACACAAAAGTAAAAGAGACATTAAATAATAGACAAAATAGCACACAAAGATATGAAAAAACAGTATGTACAATAAATAGTAAACAACAACAACAACAACAAAAGAAAGAAACACTATTTATATACACAGCCTCACCCAGTTAGGTATGCAGTGGTGAGGTGTTATTGCACAGGTGAATATGGATATATAGAAAGATATGAATTAACCGTATAAGTAAATGAGTGGAATGAAAAGAGACCATAAAGTGCATAGCTAGGACACCTCAGTAAACATCAGTAAACATCAGTGCAATGATGAAACATCAGTAAACATCAGTCCTACTGTGATATGATATTAATAAATAAAACACATCACTATAACACAGTGCAGTTCAAACGCACAACAAACACGTCAGTGCTCCAAATTAAAAGCTGATCAACAGTTGTGCAATGAATCTTTTGGTTTCAATGTTCAGTTTTGTTGAAGACCGTCGTATTAGAATGCATTAGTTTCAGTAAGGTGTACCTAATTGACTGAAAGTGTATGTAAGGTGAAGGAACATGAGAACAGACAATGTGTACCTTATCATCATGAACTGAGAGAGTGCCAGACAGGCAGCAGTGGTGAGCTGCGGGTGGGAATAGCGTCCTGGGGAGCTGCAGACTTTCACCAGCAGGGGAAGGAACGCACACAGCAGGTTCTCCTCTAAACAGACAGAGGGTGGGGACAAGATGCTTAAGAAATGCATGAAAATGTTGTGATATCAAAATATATGAAGGATTGCATGTAGTGTATGGTGAAGAGTGTGTTTTAAAATGCAGCTTAATGGGGGGTAGAAAAAGAGGTCCTCTTTACCAGCCAGTAATTCAGTCTCACAGATCTTTCTGATGAGTTCAGCCTCCGTATCTTCAGCAGAAGCACCAATCAACCCCAGCTCTTCCTCCATGGCACTCTCATTCGCTGCTTGCTGTTGGAAAAACATAACGAGGCTTTACAAAAACAGCCACTTCTTCCCAACATATTCCTAGACAACATAACATGAGCTTTCTCTGCTAATAGTCAGAGAGTCAGAACAGATTTTATCTTCCATTCATGTCTGTGTTGATTGCAGAAAGATACATTTGCTTCACTTTGTAAATTGACCCGTATATCTTTCGCAGAGTTCAATCTGAGTTTTAAAATGTGAAATAGCAAAGCTCTCCAGTGTCCAGTCAGTTTCAAAGAGAAGGAGTGGGTCTGACCTCCCATTCAGTAAATACTGTTTGCTGATCTCCTTGTTTTATTAAAAGGTTAATGACAGTAAAATGTTCTATTGAATACTTTATGGTTTACAACTCTATGGACTGCTGTTCATCACTAGCTATACTAGCCCCTGCAGTTCATGTTTACAACCCTCCCCATGCAATTTTCTGTCCCGCATTTCACTAGCCTACATGTAAAATGTCATCTGACTTCTGACTGCACCTTTAAGAGTCTTAGTGATATTTAAAGGTGTAAGAGAAGGATCTGTCAGTTGCTGTTTATAAATACAACATTCAAAGTTGGCCCTTCCTCCCTGGCTCAAAGCGCACATGCTTCCGATGGCGTTACGTGCTTACGATCTGGCAACTGGTCACTACATTCTTATGGTTCCGCTCTTCACACCCTGCATGCTGTTATTGGCTGGGGGCTACACACCACTGCCCAAAGGTCGATACAGACACTACCACACACTTCTAGTGGGTCATAAGTGATGGCTGAGAGGTTGTTATTGTTTCACACTAACACTGTGTTGTGACATACTTAAACTCTTCAAATCCCTCGTGCCATTTTGGGACAATCACTAAAATCTCACGTCCTGACATTCTAGGTTTAAGTCCAACCTAAAAATTGACTTGTAAAAGCCCCTCTCTCTGTTTATTTTAGAAAAGGTGTGAAAAAATAAAATAAATGACAAGAAACTTCTAATGCTAATTAAGGAGATATTTATCTTCCTGTTCCCCGATGGGCTGAACAATTATGAGCCATCACTCATCTGACTATGTTACTAAAATAAATCTCATCAAGCCATCCTACTGATTGTCAAAATGATATTCTCCACATGGGGAAGAATTTTCACTTCATAATTGCACAAATGCATAACTGCATCATTGTTTTTACGAATATATTGTTGTTGTAGGTTTCTTTTGTAAAACTAGTGCAGTGTCGATTCAACATTTGTCTGTTTGGAAAGGCCAGATGGGTTAAACTCCGGTCGAAATAAAATAAAGTCTTAAATAAGGGATCTGGAACTGTCAGGGCTCTCTGGCTCTGCAGCGCTACGTTTCTCTCTTTCTTGAGAACTCGCCATCCAAACAACTTCAATTATCCACTTAATAACATAAGAAAAAAAATTTGAGGAAGGAAGCATATCCTCCCATTGGTAATTTGAGAAGCTGTAAACCATCAGATGCTTTTTAATTTCTAACTGGTTATTAAAATAGTTGTTGATTAACTTTGTCAATCGACTAATCAAATAATAATAATAGTTTTAGCTCTGTGCTGAATACAGTTTTCTGATGCCACATGAGACCCTCCAGCAGGGCCCTACTAAAGCCTTACTAACCTCACTTTTACCTGTGGCTCTTTCTTAGCCAATGGAATTTGTTGTACTTATTTTATCTTCTTTGGGTTTTAATTTTACTTACTATTAATATAATAATATATTATTATATTATATAATTTTTGTTTTTATTGTAAAGCACTTTGTACTGAAAGGTGCTGTACAAATAAAGCCTGCTGCCTCATTACCTTAGCTTTGCTGGATGGGCCCTTTTCCTTCTCCTCCCTCTCCTCCGTCTCCCCTCTCCTCCTCCGCAGCTCTGCGCTAACACTGCGCTCAAGGTGAGAAACTTGCCAGAAAGCCACACAGCCACACAGAGCCAACAGCTGGGCCAGACACACACAGTTCACTGCAGGAGAGATACGCGGAGACCTGTGATTAAGAGTAATTTAAGAAAGCAGGCAGCACAACGAAATAATTACACTGTGTCAATGTAGACCAAGACATAATGAGACTCACCTTGTTCACCTTGCTCACTGGACTCTTGAGATCCATCTTGCATTTGGCTGGCATCTTTGTTGACTTCGCCACCTTCTGCAATCTGATCCAATAAAAGACGCGCGCTGCGCTGGAGCAGCCGGGAGCACAGCTGGTCAGGGGATTCGGCCAGGAAGTAGATGAGACGGACAGCTTGCTCCATGAAGCTCTGCCAGTAAGGGTCTTCCATCACCACACCTGGAGCAAGTACCAACAGAGTCAGTCAGAAGAAACCAAGGGTGGTGAAGGCTAAGACAAACAAACTGTTGTGTGCATTTACCTTCAGCCAAGGCCTGTGTGAGGCAGGTGAAGAGCTGGTGCTCCTGGGGCAGCCTGAATGGAGCTCCTTTTGATTGCTGGTGGAAATAACGCAATATGGATGTAGACATTGTATTGAAACCCTCTACATGTTTACTGGCTTAATATCCACTACAAGACAAAACTGGTTGTTACCGACCCCAAGAGTACAAATACAAAGGTTTCTTGCATATAATCTATAATGAAAATTGCAGAATAGTAAAACTCAAACATAATGTGAGATAACTGAGGATTTAATGTTGTCTGTTTGTCGACATAGATATTGCCATCAGTTGATATTCAGTGTGAGCATGAGGTAAAAGCAGATTAACAGGCTTCAATTCAGCAAAACCGTCACACAGCAATGGAAATTTCTTTAACCCTTGTATTTTGTGGACATTGTACAACAAGGATATAAAGCCAAACACCGTTTTTTTGTGTAATTACAATATGAAAACCCAGTACCAAGAATTAGAAAGCGTGTCAAAGCCTTAACCTTTGCCACAAACCAGACTTTGATATCTATAAAGGAAAAGGCATTTGATAAACTGAAGTTGATAGCTACAAAGAAAAAAAAAAATTACACAAAATAAAAAAAAATTCATTTTTGATATGTGATACACACAAAAAATGCCCCTTTGTTTGCCAAAAAGGCATTTATAGACAACAGTTTATAATCCTAAATGACTTTACTTGTTAGCTAAAATTTGACTCTAGAGAGATCCAGCTTCTTATTAGACCTGAAAAGTCCAATAACAGAATAGACCAAATAGACTTGATGGGGATTTGGTAGAAGTAATGCTGCATTAGATGTACTGTCAATACAGACATAGAGCGGATGAATATCCACTGTATTTAATTATGGTTAACAGCTGACGCATCAACTCTCCCTCTATGACGCATTGGATGAAAACATTTATTTAACTATAGTGTTAAATAAAGTGTTCAACATGACCATCTAATCTCTGCTTATAGGAGACTTATAGGAGATTTTAAACTATGAATCGATCAACCGATTCAAGCCAATGTGGCTTAGTGGTCCTCAAGAAATTTGGTTTAGAAGCAAACCATGGTTCATGTCTTCTTACCCTGACATGGTCAGTGATGCTGCAGATTGTAATAACTGTGTCTCTAGCCAGAAGAAAGTCTTCAGTCACTTTTTCTCCCAGAGCCACGGAGCAAAGAGTGTCCAGATTACTGAGGACTACCTCCCTCTCTGACCTGTAAGATTCACATACAAAGTAGACAGTTTTACAAAGAAGCATGCACATTATATGCTGAAATTATCATGTGATTATGCAAAGTGAAGTAATAGCACCTCTACCCTACATCACCCCAAACGCTGTGTGCTGGCCTTGCCACTGCTAGGCTGCTGCCCAGATAATGCGTGTAGGAGGACGGGTTAGGAGAAGCATATAAGATTTAATAGGTTATGAATGCTGCCGGCTGGATGAAGAGAGGCAGCGGTGTGGGTGGACTGCAGATAGTCTCTCTTTACTCTCTTACTCGCTCGCTCTTCCCTACAGCAGTGGCAGTCTTTGAGGTAGATTGAGGGGGAACGCTAAAAAATATATATATTATATTCAGCGAAATGCATTGGCAAGGAGCCCAGTTATATGGTCGTGACTTCGATTACAATGAAGAGGAGCCAAGGCTGAGCATGTATTCTGACTAATGAGGATTTGCTGAATGTCAAGTAGCTGAGGCAGGACCAAAATGTAAAAGGAAATGCCTTTATGCAAAGAGGAATATTACAGGTTTTATGTAATGTTTTGAAAAAAATGTTCACTCAACTTTAATACACAACTACAACATTGAAGTTTGTTTTTTTCTGAAAATAGAAATCTCAATGTTCATTTACTTTTTTGTCATTTTACAAAACAAGGTTGCACAATGAAGTGCAAAACTTGTAGCTACACATCCCACTAAATCTATATACACCTGTATTAACATACAGTTTGTATCTGGATGTGTATAAGCTCATATTTGAGAAAAAGGTGTCAGAGTTGCAAATGTAGGTAGTCATGAAATTGTCTACATCTATATATACAATTATGCTGAGTATTGCGTGGTTAATATATCCCAAATGTTCCTATACTAACTGGCGACAAAATAAACCAAAATGTGGTTTCTTCTAAATGTTTCAGAGAGGCCAAATTATTGGATTCTCGGATTACTGCAACTTCCTCCTGACTGAACATATGAGAAGTGCAAACTAGATAAAGCTGTTTATTCCTGCTCTGTTCTGCAGCATTTCCTGAGTAGTAATATCATAAGTAAATAGGTTAAATATGGCAGTGCTGTTGCTTTAAGATGCCATGCATTTTCATAAGTGTAGCAAATTCTAATGGGAATATAATCAGATTCTAGATACAGTGAGCCACATGTAAATGCAATTTACCACGTTCTGAGAAAGGACTGCTCAGTGTTGCAAAAACATCATGACTCAGTCTGAAATTTGCAGAGCTCTCGTTATATCTGTTCTCACCCGTCAACACACCTCACGCTCATCCATGGTTAACAAGTCAAAAATATGCACAGCACCTGCAAGCTCTAGCAACAAAAACAGTTGTTTGTTGCCTTTTGCAAAATCAGAAAATAAATACAGACTGTAAAGCATTGTCTAATTGTCCAACTTGCAGTATTTGTTTTGGTTGACATCCCACCTACTCTGCTGCACTGCACAGCGTGTGCAATACAAGATGAGATCACAATGCAGACAGAATGAGAAAGTGAATAAACAAGCTGTGATGGCAAAGCATCCTGATACTGATCAAAATACCAGGAGTAAACTGGGACTCATATAACTACAACTGACTGAACTGCACATTTCTGTGGCTTACACACCAAACAAAAATGCATGCATGCACTGTGACCACTCATCCTACTGCTCCTTATGTTACTCTACAGTCAGAGTAGGTGGAGCTGACTCACTTGGCCTGCTCCTTTAAACAGAGTAGGATGTTGTTACCAGCCAGTCAAAGCAACAGTAAAAATCTAATTTTGTAAACTTGCACAATCCCCTTGTCTTCTTCATGGCATGTTTGTTTCTTGGGGAGTGTACCGACAGTGGTCTGTGTCTTACCGTGCAGCCATGCCCAGCAGCAACACTGCAGCTCGTCTGAGTAAGCCTGAAGTTTCTCGTTTGCCAGTAAACCTCTCCCATAAGACCTGCACTACAGTGGACTGGAGATTGCTGGCACTGCCAAAGAACTCCTGCACCTGAAGAGACCACCAGAAATAATGTCACATCTACAGCTCTCTGTATGCTTTATTATAAAAATGTATTTAAAAGTAAAATCCAGTAGACAAAACAAACATACAGTATATATTTTATGGCTGGTTCAAACATGTCCTTCAATATTATTCATGGTTGGGTTTCTACATCATACACAGAAACGATCCATGAGAGTAAGAACAGAGTTACTCACTATTTCCTCAAGACATTGGATTGTTCCCAGTGATGCATCCACCATCAACTCAGACAGACTGTCCACAAGAGTCTGGGCTTTTGTCCTAATAAAAAGATGAGACTGGTATTTTCAGAAGACAACACAAAACAAATAACATACAAGATAATACAGTAATTTAATGGCATGTTCTGTTATAATCATCTTTTAGGTACTAATGCTAACCAGCAAACCAGGCAGCCTAACATTACTGTCTGTTACATAACTGATCAAATCAGAATCCCAACGGTAAAAATAATATTAAAATAAATGTAGAATTAGCTGAAATCGCATTAAATTGTTGACGACATACCATGGGGGCTGAAAAGGATGTGTACTTGTTTTTTACATCAGGGCCACTTATATCGTTGTGTGTGAAGCAGCTTCACAGACCTGATGGTGTCTCCCTGGGGGTTCAGGTACAGGCGTCTGTACGCCTGAACAACAGCATCTTTAATGGCAGAGTCAGTGGACCAGACCAGAGGCAACATCTTCCTCACCCCACTGACAGAGTTGGCAACGCTGAACTCACATACTGTCACACAAAACTGCACAGCCTCCTGGACCACTAAAACCAAACACTTCAGTTATCAAGAGTAAACATTTGACGCATTTAAATAGGTTTGTACTGTGCTGAATTTCTCCCTATACCTGAAGTGGTTTTCCAGTAGAGCATGGAGTTTATAACAGAGATTGCCCTCTCCACTTGTAAGGCAAAGGTTTCCGTGTCTTTCAGGTACTGCACCAACATCTCCTGCTTCTTCAGCTCTCCGTCCTCCCCCTCCTTCTCTCCCTCCTTCCGCGGGGTTGGTGGTAAGTTCTGGCTGATCTCGGCGGTGTCCTCGTCAGAGCCTGGGGCAAACATCAGCAGCCATATAATTTAAAGCACTTTAGGACTAAAAAGGAATTCAACCAATAAACCATTTTCACCCATTGCAGCTCAATTACTCATCACTTCCTGCAGCTGCTGTACAGCAATTAAGTTAAATCTATTCTCTTCGCTGTGAGGCTTTTAAGGCAGCTGCAGAACTGTTACATTTACATTAACAGCACACTAAGGAATAAGCCACCAAACTCTGAACTCCCCTTATTACTGTCTGCCAGTATATAGTCTATAGAAAAGTACTCTTGTCACAAATTGATGTACCCAGTATTTTTATCTACATTTGTCCTTCAGCAGCACTTGGTTACTATGAGGTGATTGGTTTTAGGCTTATTTTGAACTACTAAATTTAAGCTGGATAACTAAAAGTGTTACAGTTAGAGAAAAAACTATAAAAGCTGACATGTGTACAAACAGGTAATTTACATTTAACTCAATATGTATGCAATTACCTTCATATCTGATTTACAGTTGTCTGCACCTGAACTCTGGGACGTCGTAACAATCATGACATTAAGGCTAAAATCTGGACTGGATGGAAAATCTGGTAACTCAACGTGTGTATCAGGCATAACTGTGGCATAGTGTAAGAAGTGTAGTAAGAAGTGTAAGAAGTGTAAGAAGGGTACTGTTCTATGCTCTAAAATATATCCTCTACTCACTTTAATAAAAGCAACTATTGCAGACTAATCAATTTTAATGTTCCTCAAATCAAAAGGAAATTTGAAGAACTGACTTTTAAATGTGTTCAGTCTTGCTACCATTAAGGCTCACGTCAGAGAGCACTTTTGATGAGTATCTCTGGATAGAAATGAGTCAGGTGAAGTGAGCACAGGCTTTACCTTTGAAAATCAGGGCCAGTGTGTACATTAAAGTCTCAGGGGTGAGAGTGGACAGAGACGCAAACATCTCAGACGAAGGGAAGCACGTGTGGGCTCTTATACAAAGACGCACAGCATTCCTATAGAGGTAGAAGACAAAAAGACATTTCACATCTCAAATTTTTGGCTAATTGACAGTGTGGGAGAAAAGATCTGTCAGGTAGTGACAATACAGTCAACATCTACCCAGGCAAAAACTGGTGATTAGCATCACCTGTACTTGTTGACACGGAGGTACTGAGCAATCCTCACTGCAGTTGCTCTCTCATCATCTGCTTCCTTGTCTTCCTCCACATCCCTGTCATTGTTGTCGTTGTCCTCCTCCTGCTGCTGCTCCTGCTCCGTCTCCGCCTCACTTGTGGGCTCCAGCTCTGCCCTGACAGTGACGAGCAGCTCAGGTTCCATGGCGGCCCACAGCTCAGACGCTTTGATCACCGCCACTGCCAGGTGGGAGAGAGAAAGGGAAAAAACAAACAAATCAAATAAGGCTCGATCAGGTTTGAACAACAAAGAAAGGGGCCAAAGGGGATGGGGGTTTTACTTATCAATTTAGGAATAAACAACATCATAACCCAGATACTGAAATGCCAATATTCATACTGCATTCAAGCACTGTCAGAGATTACCATATTGTTTTTTTTCCCTGGATGTTTGTAGTAACTGGTTACTTAAAAAAAAAAAAACAATTCCTGGCACTTAAAAGTCCAACATTTTACCAAGTCTGTAATATAGCTGAAATTTACATGTGTGATTTTGGGAAAACTTTTTTAGAGGACAGATGTGGTCTGTAAGGTTCAGATGTGTCTCTGAACCTGGCCCTCAGATTACCAAAGAAGCAACTCATGGCTGACTGAAATACAAACGAGAGCTGGGTAAACCTCTTGCCTTTAGCACTCATACAACACATATACACAGCACACACATACACACAGCACACTGTCAGCATCATCCCTGTGATTACTCCCCTGTAACTTTAAAGGAATAATTTAGGTTGAGCTAAGTCACTGTAGGCAGGCCCTTACAGCAGAGCAGAAATGCTCCCCTGCACTGCCAAGATTACCTGCCAGTCAAGGCAAGAAGAGCCCAGCTCTCATTCAGTAAGCTCGTATTCGCCTTGGTCTCATCACTGGGCAAAATGTGACTAAGTAGGGGATTTTTTTTTGTTTTTTTTATATAAACGACAGGGTTTATCCCTTACCCGGTGCTTGTCCCTCCAGCTTCTCTTTCATTTCTTTCAGTTTAGAAGTCTCTTTCTCCAGAGGTTTCTTCAGATCTGCACTGCTCAACTGAAAGAATCAAAAACATATTTAAGAGATTGTGAAATCCAAAAAAAAACTGTCTCATACTCCAGGTGTAAATCATGTTGCTTCTAGTGACCTTGCAGCTATAGGGGTTGTGTGCGATGAAGGCAGCCAGCAGCTGGATGGCGCTCTTCACAGCATTTATAGATTTGTCCATTAGTCGTCCAACAGCAAGCTCCATCACCTCACTGTACCTACACAGGGGCAGTGCCTAAACACACATTAACAGTTTAGTACCATGGGAGCTTTGATAACATGCACACAGATACATTAAAAGTTAATGGAAACATACTTTGCTGTTGACGATGCGAGTGAAGACCTGCAACACACGTGCCCTGACATGGGAATGTGTGTCGTGCAGATGTTCCTGCAGTGTGTCAAAGAAGCGGTCACGATCAGCTTTCTCAGTCTCATCGAGCCCGTCACCACACAGGACTCGCACGAGAATCTCACCCAGCACCTCGCACACAGCGACACGCATCGTGTGGCTCTGGAACAAAGTGGAAGATAGAGAGTTAGTCTGCATCCTGCATCCAAATTTGTTCTTTTGCTCTTCCTACAAACACTTCATCAGGAGAACTTTCTGAACTCTGCCCTCAGATTACCAAAGAAGCAACTCATTGCTAACTGAACAGCAAAGAGAGCTGGGTCAACTCCTGGCCTCTTACACACATACAGACAACACACAGACAAACGCATGAACACATTATCAGCTTCATCCCAGTAATTACTCCACTGTGACTATAGAGGAATAATTTGGGTCGAGCTAAGTCACTGTAGGCAGGCCCTTACAGCAGAGCAGGAATCCTCCCCTGCACTACCAAGATTACCTGCCAGTCAAGGCAAGAAGAGCCCAACTCTCATTCAGTAAGCTCGTATTCGCCTTGGTCTCATCACTGGGCAAAATGTGAACTGAACAGAAAGAAAAATAAACCTAAGCTGTGTGTGGAAGGAAGTGTTTTCTGATAAACGAAAGAGCCCGTGTTTTTACACACTTCTTTATGTCAGTAGGTTGCCACAAGCAGGTTAAAACAAAACTTATCCAAATTCATACTTAAGCACCACCTCGTGACCAGTGGTGCGTTACCCTGTGAAGCAGAAAACACTGTAGAAATCTTCTATCAAGAGAAATTTTATGCTATAAAAGAAAAAAAGAATCCTGCTCCTTCTGCTTCTCTTTTGTGTCATCCTTTTCAATATGCGTTGACATTAGCACACAGGCCAATCACACCCCAGGTCCATAAATTTCATTTACTGCTGCTAGCAGCCCAGTCCCCCACAAAGCTGGCAGAACTACATAAACCTCTCCACAGAAAGTCTTGGAGGGCACAAAGAGCAGTGATTTGTGGTAAATGGGAATTTCCCAACTCAATGAAGCGGTGTGTGTTCTCTTAGAGACTCTTTCCTTTGCATGAGCAGCCCTGTTGCTCAGACACAGAGGTCACCATGGTCATGGGACATTAATATTAAGGGTCACTCCTTCATGTTATCACATATACGTATGTGCCACATCAATGTCGCAGCAAGTTTCTATTGATTTAACTAGTCCTAGTCCTCACAGGAGCTGTGTATTAATAATTTAGTTCTCAAGAACAGGATGAAAGTTTTGTCAACGGTGCAGTACCTCTCCTTCCAGGTGTGTGATGAGCACACTAATGTATGGGATCATTAATTCAGGCACCAGGGCACCGAGTTCCGAAAGGAAGGAAGCAAAAGCTTTGACTCCTGACCCCTCTCTAGCAAGCTCCTCACTTGACTTCTGACCGATCTCCCTGAGAAAAAAGAAAGAAAAAAAGAAAAGAAAAGGCATGAATTTCTGTACAGACATGGCCACTTGCAGTTCAAGAATGTCCATGAGCAGAATTCCAAATAGGGCTTGCTAAACTTAAATATGTGCAGAAATTATGCATACTGACCTTATTACTTCTCCTATGATAGCCCTAACTCCATATTCTGTGCTCCACACAGACACTGCCTGGGCAAACACTGATGACAACTGCTCGAAGTGTTGCAGCAACTGGATCACCTTTACACTAGCACCTGTAGTGTAAAGAGTGCAGACATTACATAATGTATTACACATATGTGTTCTGGGTAATAGGAGGTATGATAGGTTTGATATGTTGTTTTTTGCTCTTTATACATACAACTCAAAACTAAGTCAACTGACTCAGTTATAAATTTTGCTCATTGGTTTGTCATGTGATTGAAAGACTAACCCAGGAGGTGATTGTACTTCTTTATTTGCACTCCCAGGAGGTGAATTATACAATCTCTGGTGGGTTTGCTCTTGACGTGGCTGATAGTTGGGTTCTCTAGAAGTTTATAGCAGCAGCAGGTCACACAGCTAAGGGAAGAAAGGGACAGGACAAAGAACTTAAATCTTGTTCATATTGTGAATGGTATGGTAAAGCCTGCATGAAAATCCACACCAAATTCTACAGTCCATACATAGTCCTGTATTCATTTCAGAACTACATACAATACAACATGTATGTGATGGTTCTTGGGGATAACCACTAATTTGATCGTCTGCACTGAAGTATTAGGAGCTTCTACTGCTGACATGAGTAACTAACATTCTCTGTAGTACAGTGTACCTACATATCCTTTCTGATAAAGTAAAAAACTAGGACTGTGAGAAATTTTCATAATTAGTATGGTGTGACATTATTAATGGAAAGGCAGAGTGTTTTTATAAAAGCTCCAATTAAGGCTACAATGTTGTTATTCTTGGGTAGAAATCTGGAGAAGTAAGAGGGAAATTACACCAACTATTTGAATTAAGACAGACAAGCCTGATACTGTACTATTCCTCAGAGCTCCAGTCATTAGTGTACCTGATGAACTCTTCCTCCACCAGAGAGAGGTTCCAGAGGGAACGGATATCCAGCTGGAGGAGCTGGACGAGGGCCTGCAGCACCCTCTCTCTCTCACAATCCCACTGCAGCAGCCCTTCTCCCCCGGCTTTACCTTTTTTACCACCCTGTTCAAGACAGACAAAAGCTGATGAATTCAATCAGCCACGCTTCATATAGTTCAAATAGTTCAAATAATGGAGTTAATGCAATTGAAGTTAGAATATAATACATGCCCTCAGATTACCAAAGAATACTTCATAACAGCCAGACCAAATTTATTGAGACTCTTGCTAGCTGATACATTTACATTCATACAACAACACACATAAATAACAACAAACACACATTGTTTGACATCTCCCACCTGTCCCATCCCATTCCTCTTAGGGGGCAGAAGTTGTAGAAGATGACAAGTTAACTGTGGATGGGGCCTTACAGCAGTGCAATAAAACTCCATCACACTACCAAGACTACCCATCTCATAGCTGGCAAGATACCACAATCTTTTGGTCTGACTAGATCATAAAACTTGCCGTAATCTCATCAATGGGCAAAAAAAGACTAAACACGGAACAATTCACTGCCATAGGTATTAACAAAGTATTCCATTGCTACGCCTCTTATCCATACCTTCCCAGGTGCAGTGACAATACTCTGTCTGTAGGAGTCACTCTCAAGGGTCTCTGTCAGTTTGCAGAGTAGGTACACACTCATTTTAACTGCATTAAGCTTCTCTTTGCGCTCTGCAGTGGAGACCGAGGTGGAGGCAAGAAGTGCTGGCAGAGAAGCAGCCAGACCACTGACAACTAAATAGGAAAACATCCAGACAGTGTGTGATTACCACAGCATAACAAGATTGCACTATTGTTGATTTTACATAAAAACATGAAAGTCTAACCTTGAACTAGTAATTCCAGAGTATCCTCTTTCACACATAGTTCCACAGAGTTGCAGTGCCTGTAAAATATAAAAGCATTTTTGTATTAATCCTTAAAGGCAATAATTAGAAAAGGCTATATATAAAACAATACTTACTGAAGCACACTGTAGCCTGTGTCAAAATGCTCCAATATGCACAAAGGCCCCTGGCTTCTCAATGCTGCCTTGAATTCTGTGTGAAAGACAAACAAATCCCCTAGTTAAGAAACACATATACAAGTCCAAATTGAAAGTGTCTGACAAAGAACAGATCTAGAACTTCTACAAGATCACTACTTACTACTGAGGTAGGCTGGGAGCTGCTTAGGGGGAACCACATCCTGGACGACGTACTGGTTGATACCCCCGGTCTTCACCAGGTCACCCACACACACAGGCACAAAGAAGTCCCACGACATCCCTGTGTCGAGGCGAAAACAAAGAAACATTTGTAAGAATTCAAGAAAATTATTACGATCCTTTTCTAGATGAACAGATTGGTTGTTTGGAACATCACATCTACAGTGTGTAATTAAACTGCAGCACAGAGCAACTTTAAGATGTGAGATCGTCATAATCAACAAATTCATATTTTATTCCCGTCTTAGCCATAAATAGGAAGCTAACGTGCTCAAAACGTAACAACACTAACCTACCTACTAACTAACCGTGGTTAGTATGACTTTAGAACTTAAATTTCTATCGATAAAACAGTCAATATTTGCTGATCGAGAGACAACAACATCTCCTGATGGTAAAGTTGCTGATGCTAATTATCTGCTGCTGAGTAGCTAGCTTAGCTCTTTGGTTGGTTGTTTGTTCTCATTTAACAAAAACAACTGTAGCTAAAGTGAACCGGCAACTCTGTTTGACTGACTTTATAAACATGATACTCGCCTTTGACCGCTGTAGCCCCTGTAGCCAGTCTTTCTCGCTCTGAAGACTCAAGTGTCGCCTGCTCGGTCCGCCGTCCAGCAGCCGTTTGAACACACTTTCAAATCTGTTTGCACCTCGCGCCAAAGCGCTGGGGTTCTGACGTCACACGCATGCGCGTTCGTTAGCAGGACACTTCGCACATCCACGGGCCTCCTGCTGGAGAGAGATGAGTACTACAGCAGGCAGAGGCATGAGAAGAGGCAGAAGAGAAACACGCTGAGGTATGGAAGCTCATTTCAGTAATAAAAACTTCACCAAAATAATGCGCTGACAAAAGTTATTCTTTTGAAATACAGTATAATACTTGAGATAATCGATTCTCTTAAAAATGCTTCATTTTTAGATACTGATTATTTTGAGATACCAAGGCATTATTTTAAGTTTACATACAAAACCATTATTGAAGCATTTTGAAACATTATTTTCAGATACTAAATCATTATTCTGAGATATTAAATAATTATTTTAAGATAATAGCTAATTTATGAGATTTTTTATTTTCACATTAAAAAAATATTTTAAGATACCAAGCCATTATTTTGAGATACTGAGTCATTATTCTGTGATAAACCAATTATTTCATACATTTTCTTTTTATTTTGAGAAACTAACTCATTATTTAGGGGATGTTTCTCATTATAATGACTTTAGAATTCATTTGCATTTAAGGGCTTCCACATATATATTGACACACAGGACGAGAGGCAAGTTTTTTGAGGTAGTAGCTGTATTCAAATGATTGACAACACAAGCACCCCCCTCTCCCGTGTACCAATGTTTCAGCTACAGAAATGACAATACTTTTCACAAAATGTTACTTTCTATACAGCACTCAATCAAATGTTAAAATGAAATGGTTTTAACTCACTACCACAGATGACTAATACTGTCAGGAGGCAGCATTTGTCTTCAAATTCATTTCCCCCTGTTATACTTAAAACATAAAACTAGTGTTCCAAGGCAAAGCACAAGAAACTAACTATACAACAAAGCAAAATTCATGGCGAAACTGTTTTCAGAGAAAATACTTAAAATTTTGTAGTTGTACATGTGAATACAGTATGAAATATTGTTGAAATCTGAACTGTTAAACTATTAGGGGCAGCTGTAGTGTTTATTATACACTTGTAAAACAAAATGTAAAAAAGAAGTCACAATAAGAGCACCAAAGGTAACTAAAAAAAACAAAATTATTATTTACCGTTAAAAAAAAAAAATATTTAAATACAATTGTAACCACTTGGCTCCTTCACACACACACTGCATCAGACCCAGGGAAATTACGTAAACCAAAAGAAAAAGCACCAAATGTTAAGGAAGATGAGAAACGAAATTCTAGTAACTAATGAAGAAATATTCTTCTCATTTTCCATCTCATCATTGTCCTCATTTTCTTCCAGGACAACCAGGTTTTCTTATTTTCTCTTTCTGTCTTGAGAGCATCGTGGACAATACCTGCATCACATTGACAAAAACAAAAACACTGATTTGAACAACTAACAATTCACACGTTTATCGCACACACTGAAAATAGGACAGCACAGTACAGCCTCCATTTCAGTTACTGAGTTTCTTACCATTTGCCTCTTGGTTTGGTTGTCAGGCCCACGCATGCAAAATGGAACCATTCAATGGAGCACTGGAGGAAGACAAAAAAGAGAAGGTACTGTTAAATATTTCTAAAGCACTTAGTAGAAAAAAACCTATTCAATACACATGAGATCAAAAACAAAATCAATCTTTTTAAGGAAAGATGTCACATAGAGTATGTTTAGTGTGGAATCTGCTCATTAATCACTCGCTCTGTCATCTGTGACCTTATCCACAGAGGAAAAGTAACATGATTACAAGACTCCTGCGCCTTTTAATTTGTAGTTAGCATCTAGAAAATATATTTAAGAGAGATGGTGTACATGTACTCTATGTACAAAAAGGCTTATTGATGTGTGACATTATCAAAAATAATTTTTTAAAATGGTATTTAATCGGCCCAATTTTAGGGCTTGAAGGCACATTGTCGTTAACCTTTGTGATTGTTCTGTATTGGAACTGTTCTGAATATTAATGTGACTTAAATAAATATACACAGAAGATCATTAAATTTCTTGGCCACAGGAAACTCACATGGAATTAATAAAACCATGTTTACAAATTTCCATTCAATAAAATATGATTATAGACTTAAAGGCAATGCAACTAACCAGCAGTACAAAAAGATACAGTAACTATATAAAATTACAATAGTTTCTAATTCACAAAAATAAAGAACATCAGCATACTTTTTGTAGCACTTATCCCTCCTGCTTTTTCAAATCCTCAAAACAAAACCCACCCTGAAATCTTCTTTAATGCAGAACCGTAAAAGAAAAAACACAATCCCAAAGGCATTTCATGAGACTAACAGGGGACTATGACACAAAACTCACATCAGTGTTGTCACAGCCGATCATCTCGCCATAAGAGACCTGATGGCACAGGCAGTAGGTGGGTTCGTTGGGGTCCACCGGCATGTCCAGCACATCAGATGGGTGGACATTCCCAAAGTTGGCGGCAGGGCTGTTGAATTCTCCTCTGATGATGGGGAAAAGTGTTGCAAGTTAGACCAAATTTTTTCACACATAAAAAGTAAACCAGAACTGGAAATTAGGTACACAACGTACGGCTGAAGGAGTTTGACTTTCTTCTGTGCACTCTTGGGACTGCCATCTTCATCTGAACTCTTCACTTTAGACCTTGTTTTAGCTGTCTTCTTTTCCTTCTGTCGAGTGTCCCCTGCAATGAAAGGACCACCACAGTATTTCACTAAATTTGGTTCTGGCAGTCCTCTGAACAAAAAATTATAACAAAAAAAAAGAGATAGTAAGCAAATATAATGGACGCACACCTTTCTTCCCCTTACTGGAGGTGGAATCATAGTCTGTGCTCTCGATCTGCTTTTCCTTCAGGTCAGCCTCGAACCGAGCCAGGTCTGTGTCAAGACGCCTAATGTGTTTGTCAACCTGCAGAAAGCAGAACTTCAGCAGACTGACTGTGGCACATTCTGTGTATATTCAGCATGTTGGGTCTATCAGTTGTCTAAAATTTCTAAGATACCAACCATCTCATAGGTCTGCATGGCCAGTTGCACCTTATCATCTCCAAACTCCTTGCATTTACTGTAAGACTGCTGAATCTGCCTCAGTATGGACAGCTTTTGCTCAGAAGAAATAGTCCTGGCGTTGGCTGTGTACTCTTTAGCCAGAGAGTCGATCTGTCCTTTAAGATCTAAAAGAGAAACAAGGAGTTAAACTTCTAAAAGATGTAGACAGAAGATATACAGAAAAATATTCCAGTGACACTATACCTGTATATTAAGTGTCTGTTTTTCTCTTTAACATACATAGATTTTTTTAAGACAATAAACAGCCAGAGTGAGCGAGACAATAAATGGTTTAAATGTCTAAAATATTTTGCAAACTTGACATCACTCACAACTAATTATTTCCATGAGGCTATTTAAAATGTTTACAAACTGTTAGAGAGGATGGTATACTGGTATTGTAGTATATGTCCCAACGTTTTGGCTTGTGACCTCTTTCAATGTCTTCTTGATTTCAAGATTGTGAGCAGTTTAATTGTAAAAAGGCAAACAGTACAGAGACAATATATAACTTTCTACATATTATTTTATAAAACAATTGCAATTTCTCCTTTTTAATTCCTTCCCCAGCAGGATCATTTAAGACCACAGTCACCCCAGCCACAAACTGTTTTGCCCGCTGCCATCTGGCTGACAAAACCGCAGCATTCAAGCCCAAGCCAGCAGGCTCAGGGACGGCTTCATCTCCAAAACAATAAGACTGCTAGATTCCACAAAACTGCACTATTCAGTACTTTGCACCTTGTAAATAAAACAGTATTTCAATATCCTATTATACATCATCCTTAGTTATACATTTAATATGGTTGTGTCATTGATATTGTAGGTCTATATTTCACTTTATTACTAAGGTTATTATCTATTTTAGTTCTGTAACTATTTTTCTTTTTTAATGTGTGGTCTCCTTTTCAAAATATTTGGAGAATTGTTTAAGGGAGACTCGAACTTCACTGCCAGTGACTACTCCATGTAATTGTTTGTGTACATGATGCAAAAATCTTGAATCTTCCTTTATTCATGTTGTAACCCCTCAGATTTCCCTTGAGATCCAGATCCTAATGTTAGGAGCCATTGAGCAGATGATATTGTAGGAGACATTAGATATTGTTCAAAGGGGAAAGATAAATTGGTGTGGTGTGTTTTAACAGGCCTGTTTTACCAACATGTACCACACATCAGTGACCTCTCAGCTCATTGTTCTCACCCTCTGTGCGTTGATCTAGATCCCTCATCAAATTGAAGTTTCTCTGCAGCTCGAAGGGCAAGTTTTCTATGCCTGTCGTGGTGGAGGAGGAGACAACAAACAGTTTAATCCCGGTTTCAGTGAAATCAACATGGAACAGTAGCGTTACTGCAGACAGGAGAGCTAGCTTCATCAGATGTGCCGGGAGATGCTGCCATCAAGCAAAGCGCAGCATTTTGTGCATAAATATTGCAATGAAAAGCATAAAGACAAGTGGGCTTCCTTGTTAAATTAATCTGAACTCTATCTGCTGGTGGAGTGCAATATGTTTGCTTTGTAGTCTCAGATAGCATCCTTTCTTCGCTGTGATGCGCTGTCCCAGGAAATAGACAGAGCCCAAACCCGCTGACCGATGGGGAACGATTAAAGCGGTCTGTTCCGACCGAAGGTTGACCAGGAACCACATCACAAAGCGAGAGACTGAATATAAAACGCGTCGAGTGAGTTCAGTGTTTGGTAAAATATTCTGAATGCATATAAAGAGCTTACTGTCCAAATAATGCTCCAAATACATCCCCGCCGCCATCTTAGAAAATGTAAACAACACAGCTTCCGGTCCGGAATGGACTGATCTGATTGGTTGTTTCCACACAGCAGCAGAACCTCCAAACTGATGTGTGTTGTATTTATCAAACTTTAACATGGAAAATATTCACACGATTTACAGTAAAGATATATGAAATGTATGTCTGACGAGTAAAACATGTTTCAAAACAGATCTTATTATTTTATGGCTACGCTAAAATTTAGTACATTTAATGATATTCTAAAAAAAAAAAAAAACAAGGAAGGAAAAAGGATGAAAGATTCCTACTGTTTACTTATGAACATCTAAAAGTGTGAATTTTTACATTTATATGACTTAGGGTTCAAACACCTTCAGTGTAGTTGTAACTACTCACAGTTTTGATTAAAGGTTGCCAATTTTTATGTTTAAAATGCTCCAGCTATAGATATCTGAATCTGGGGTTAAGAATAAGTTGAAAAGTCAAAATACATTTGTACTGTACAGTACTCTAAAATGTAATTAGAGACAGTCAAGTGAAAGTTTAGATGATCCTGGTGCACCTCCAAGATGAGTAAAACTTCCCACCTGAAGAATAATGAATCAAACAATTGATGAGGAAAACATCTTAAAAGATTTATTCTTTTCACAGATTTATGAAAGTTGTCCCACTCTGCAATTAAATCGACAGACAAACATAATGAATATTCTGTTATACAAATAAAAAAAAAAGGGAGGACCCAACTCAAGTTAGAGCATTGTTGACCAGTCCAGTTCATTTGTACACGGGCATTACACTCATATCTGACTGACACGTACAAGGTCACTACTCTGAAATGACGACAGAGCACACCAATCTGGGTCTGAAGTGAAGCTCTACAAAGCTCTTACATTATCTGTCAGACTGTTCACACCATCACTCTCTCTCTTGTTTTTGCAGCATTTCCTTCAGCTTTTTGAATTTATTCTTTCCAATTCTGTTCTTTGCCGCGATGGGTGTTTTTCTTTTTTTGCCCTGCTTTTTCTCAAATCTGTGCCCTTCCTTTTTGTCAGCCTTTGATCCTTTAGTTTCATCAGTTGCCTTTGCAGTGGGCTTCTTGGCCTCTGCCCTTTTCACAGTCTCTCCATCCAACTTGGCGACCTTTGCCTTTTTTGATCCAGCAGGTGAGTCCTTTTTGCCTTTTGGCTTAACGTTTGCCGTTTTCTTGGCTGCTGTTCCGTTAGCTTGGGTTTTTTCCTTTAAGCTGCCTGCCTTGCTGGGGACGCTCTTCTTTGTCTTGTCACTTTTGGATGGTTTCTCTTCAGGAGAGTCTGTAACAACCGTCGCCTCAGGAGCATCTGTGTTTTCTTCTTCTAAATAAATGAGAGACACAGAGAATGAGTTTATCTTAAAGCGGGAAAACTTTCATGGTGAGAGCTAGTATGTGCTTGTACGAGACAGTGTCACCTTTTCCTGCTTGTGCAGACGGAATCACGTTGGAGAACTTCTTCAGCTTGGCCACAAAAAAACCATCCATGTTGTGGGAATGAGGATAAAATCTCCGAGACAGTCGCAGAGAGGGATGGAATCTCCTTTCTTTGAACCTGAAAGAATGAAAACATAAATTCCGGGTTGAGGATCAGATTGCTAGCCTTTCAATAACTTAACATAAATTGGTTATCTTACATACCTGGTGAAGCCTTCCTTGCCAAAGTCAAGTCCTGTGGGAACTAATTTGACATTTCTTTTCTTCAAAGCATAGTCCACCACCCATTCATTCTCCTCCACCTGGGGAAGTGCATTTTGATCAGTACCAAAGCCTTTCTGCTAAATACTTCAGATCTTACTCACATATAACCAAAAAATGAAAGACACAAAACAAAAGTACATATTATAGAGTACACATACCATGATTGAACATGTGCAGTAGACCACATATCCTCCTGTAGGGGACTCGGCACTGACAGAGTCGATGGCAGATAGAAGCAGTTCTTTCTGCAAATGAGCAGAGCGATGGATGTCTGCGTCGTCCTATCAGGAAAGAGGAAGGTGAAAGGGAAACCAATAAATTAACACCATTTAAAAGTGCATCTATAAGAGTGTATATGCAAACAGTGAATAGTGTTTTACCTTGCTGGTCTTCACAGCTGGGTCTTTAGCGATGACTCCTGTGCCTGAGCATGGAGCATCAAGCAGCACTCTATCAAACCCACCCATAACCTGTAAAGTTTTCAATAAGTCAGTACACTATAAAAACTCCGGAGTAAGCCATATACAGGCTGTTTTTTTTCTACAGATGTAAGAATGTTACCTTTGGGAATTGCCTTCCGTCGTAGTTGCAGACAACGGTGTTGGTGACCCCCAGACGGTGGATGTTGCCCACCACACTCTTCAGTCTGTCAGCGTTGGCGTCATTAGCCACGATCACTCCTGTGTTTCTCATCAGCTGAGCTAAGGGTGGAACATTCGATTATATCGTTAAATACATTTTATTTGCTTCTGAGAAAAGTTTTCATTTGCCTTCATTTGCGTCGGTCTATCTTACAGCTGAAACAAATTGGTTGGTAAAGTAATTAGCTCATCCACAAACAAAAAATTGGAAATGGTTTTGATATTGACTTGACTGTTTCAGCTATTTTTCCAAGCAAAAATTTCAAAGACTCACTGGTTGGAGCTTCTGAAATATAATAATTTGATGCTTCTCATTGTCTTATATGAAGGTAAACTAAATATCTTTTACTGAACTGTTAGTAGGATAAAACAGGAAATTCTAACATCTTGTTGGCCTCTGGCAAACTATAATGGCCATTTTTCAGAATCTTATGAAGTTTTACAGACAAAACACAGTTGCAGCTCTTGTCCACATTACACAGTTTGAAATGCATCACAAAATGACTGTAATTACAGTTAATTACACAAAGTATGACTGCAGCACATCTCACCAATATACGTGGTCTTGCCTCCCGGGGCCGAGCTCATGTCCAACACTAACTCTCCCTCCTGTGGAGAGAGTGCCATGACTGGGAGAAAACTGGAGGCTCCCTGCAGCATGTACTGACCAGACAGATACTCTGGGGTCGCACCTGTTTTAAAACATTGAAGGAATTACAGTCAGGAATTACAAATCTTGTGTGGCTACAGTCGGCTTCAGATACTATCCAATAAACAGACGCAACACTTACCTATAGGTACTGAGGAGTCATAGATGACCAAACCCACTTTAGACCATTTCCCCAGCGGATCAAGGTTCACTCCTCGGTTGATCAGGGCCTAGACGGGGGAAAAACACAGACCACTGAGTTCAACATATGAGCACTTAAAGGCGGCATTTAACTCAATACAACACAAGACAATGCTAGTTAAGTCATTTGATGAGGGGGTTTTCTTTGGGTTCAGAGGAGGTTACTGAATGACGTATTCAAAACTAAAGCCAAAGTACAAACAAGTTTCTTTTCATCTGTATATTTTATGACTGATTTTATTTACATTCTTGGTTTGAATCACACACGTCCCGCCACTTTGTTTGTGAAAATGCTACTTTGAGCATCGTTTTCATTCTGTTGACTGATTTATTGAACTCTATTTTAATGTTATCTTCTTCACGCAGTGTTGTTTATTCCTGTAAACAAAACACACCTATTTCTTCTGTGCATTTTAGTGAGAGTTGAATTACAGAAAATACTATGAAGCACTTAATGAAAGATTTTTACATTTAGTCCATCTTTCCCACTCTAAACAGTTACCTGTGCAAGATCGCGCCTCCTTGATTTCAGTGTGTTTGTTCGAATAGTGACAGGTCTCTGAATTTCATTGGCCTCGAGGAAATCAACCAGCTGTGAGAAAGAGAGGGACATCAGAACTTCAGCGATGAAGATGTGTTTTCTATGGTACTACAGAAAAAAATAAAACAAACAAAACAAAAAAAAAAAAAAAAATCACCCACCTCTGTAAGCGGGAAAAGATCTATTAATTTCTCGATGAGGAAGACGTTGTAGCTGTAATAGGTACAGAGATCCTTCTTCAGAAGAGAGATGTACTCTGCTCTCTCTTTCCCCTCCTCCCTTTTTGTTGAGAAATTACAAAGGACATCAATGTTGTCCTTTATTCTTTGGTGGATTGTCTTCAGGTCTAGAGGCAGTACACCTAAAAATGCAGATAAGAAAACTTTACTAAGATTAAGACTAAACTAAGATTTCTTGCAAAACATTCAGATTTTCTGCTGTAAAAAGGGACAGAAACAACTGAAAGTCCCTCACCTTCCTTCTCACTTTCCTCAGTCCCTGGTAGCCTAAACTGATCCATTTCATCTATGTTGGCTTGCACTGTGTCCTCCTCATCCATGTCAGCATCTGATTTATTTTCGTCTCGGTCATCTTCATCTTCGTCGTCATCATCGTCATCATCATCATAATCTTCATCACTCCCTATGCCCATGGTTTCCTTCATCTTTTTTTCTTTCTTGGCTGCACGCTCAATGGGAAGAAGCTAAATGTGGAGCAAAAACCGACAAAATTAATTTAACTACAATAATTATAACTGCATAATTTCTATTGAAATTTGATGCATTTGCCATTATCAACGCGCCAACTTGTCCAAGCGTATTTGACATATTTCTACATTTTTTCCCCAAATTTCCATGAAAATTCACCTATTGTTTTAACTCATCAACAGTGAAGTGATAGGAAATTGGAAGTCTCAATAAGTGAATACTTACATTTTAACACTTGAATCACAATTTCAGTGACATTTCCAGCATTAACTACAGAAAAAACAACAAAGTGGTGGTTTTCATTTTACATACCTCCTCTCCATCACTTTCTTCCTCCGCTGCTTCCTCAGCACTGCCGTCATCGAGTGTACCATAGTCGTCAACCATTTCATCATCATCATCGTCGTCGTCTTCTTCGTCATTGTCGTCCTCCTCCTCCTCCTCATCTTCCTCCACCACTTGTTTCACTCCTAATTTTGCACTCTTCTTTCCCTGGTCTTTTCCTGGCTTTTTCACCTGCTGCTGCTGCTGCTGCTGCTGCTCTTCCTCCTCCTCGTCTTCCTCTTCCTCCCAGTGTTCATCACTGTCGTCCTCACTTTCAGGTTCAGCTATTTTGCGCTTCCTCTTTGCTGGTTTCAACCATTTACTGTTCTCATCAGTGAATCCTTTGGAGAAAAAGAAACAGATAATAAATACCATGTATATAAATGTGTGATTAAAAACAAGTACTTTAGCAAAGGTTTAAAGTCATAAGTCACACACACATTTAACATTTGATTCTTGTTTGTATACATTTTTGTTATCTTAAATAGGCCACAAACGTCACCTAGTGAATAGTTTTACATACAAATGATTTCAAAGAACATCACATCCATGTTTTCTCTTTCATTGTTTCTTTGCTGTCTGTGACAACAGTTAACTACGAGCAAAATACTGAGCACATTCATCAACACTGTGGTTACCTTTCTTGAGCTGTTCCTCAGCGGTGTCTTTAGGCTTTTTCGAAGTCTGGACTCTTTTTGCAGCTCTGTTAAAATCACAACATGAATGAGCACGTTGGAAACAGAGTACTGTTCTTTCATGTTATGTAAAGAGCCGACCTCTTACCTTTTCCTGCCTCTACTTGACAGGCGTTTTGGCCCTGTTTCCTCTGCAAACACAAAAAGAAACACACTTTGACAAACAAGCCATAACGATGTGATCAGCAAGATATGGAAGATTGTTGTTAAATTTTGCAGTGTAGATCTCCAGAGTGATTGTGTGTCTTTGTAAAGAGCTGTTATAAAAGAGCACAATAATCACCATCATTTATAAACTTGGCCAACTCTGTCTCTGCTCCTTGCTGCTTCCGGGCCTTTTTCCCTGGTCCTCTCTTCACCTTGTTGGTGGGATCCAACTTCCGACCCATGACTACGAGCTACAAAGATACCCTGAAAAGAAGAATAAAATAATAAATGAAATAAAATTTCCAAGTCTGTGCAAGTCTATGACAGTGTCATAGTATATGAACAGAGCCACTGTAAGTGTTGTCTTTAGACCATGTTGTGCTGTAGTGGAATTGTCTAAAGAAGCGGACAGCTGCAGAGTTTCATGTCAGGGTGGTTCAGTTGAACCACATAACATTACATTTACTTATTCACAGGCATAGCTTTAGATAAAATGAGAAATAGTTGTGACATTTAATTGCTGTGATAAGACAGCTAACAGAAAGACATACGAATTGTCTTACAACTGTTTGCATTGGCTTTCAGTGGCTGACATTTAATAAAGACTGACAATCACATTAGGACATGATGGCTTCCGTTGGCTTGCAATTATTCCATAAATACAAACATATTGGTCTTTGGTAGAAGACTACAACTCTTTCTGCATTTATTAGAGGAAGCAGAAGTCCACTAATGGCATAGAAAAGATATTTATATAAGTAACCAAAAAGAGAAACAAAAATTTGAGCGCTGGTGGTAAAAGATATCTAGAAACTGATGACTGACTGAGCTCTGGTGGAAAGCAGGTCTGCACATGTGACATGTGTAAAAGGCTCTGACCTTTTGAAGCCATCCGTAAAAGCTTGTAAGACATAAACACTTTCATATGTAACTTCTCTACTTATAAGTGTCAAGAGAATACACATCTTAAAACACACATTTCTCAGTTAATTTTAGTTGCATATGTTTTCCTTGTACTTTCTAGTAGTTTTATGTAATTTTACAAGGATTCAGTATTAGACTGGTGAAGACAAAGCGACCCTGAATGTTAAAACTCGGCTTGTTCAATGCTTTAGCAGTGATAATGACAGACTAGGCTGTAAGGAGCAGCTCCACACACAGCATTAACTGACCCGCACGTCGTGTTTTCATGACAAAGCTTCGTTATTAACACTGACTGACCGAGTCCAACGAGCTCTGTAACGATTCTTGACAAACTCACCGACAAATCTCTCGCTTTCTGACCCAATCTTGATTGTGCGGAGTAACAGAAAATGTCCACACGTGAATTTTCCTTCAACACGTTGTAGAGGAGCATCCGGCGCACAGACATGACGCCACTGACCGCGCACAAAACATCTTGAGGAGAGTCCCCGTTTTGTTTTTTTCTTTAAAAATATAGTTAATGGTTAAACTTTATGACATTAATATGTTAAATGTGGTTAACTAGATTAAAAGACTACAAAAGTAGTAAAAGTAAGCAGTTAAAAGTTACAATAGCAGCCACACGTGAACACGCACTGCCTGCCGTGACGCACATATTCTGCGACAGAGCAGCCAGAGGCGTCATGGCGGCCCCTAATGAGAAGAAGCGTGGTCTTGAGCATTTGGACGAATATGAACCAAAACCAGCCAAACACCTCCGCAGCCTGCACGATCGTATGGCGGAGAGGAGACTGGTGGTTATTTTGGAGGGGGCCTCGTTAGAAACAGTGAAGGTAGGGCTGCGGGGTGTGTTTGTGTTTGTATGAGTGTGTGTTATTGTGGTGAAGCCCCTGTCTGCTACAAGTGGAAGTGACATCCGTATCCAGACCTTTAAATTGAGTAACTCTGACTGTTTTGTGTTTTGTCAGGTCGGAAAAACCTTTGAGCTGTTGAACTGTGATCAACACAAAAACATGATCGTAAAAAGTGGAAGAAATCCGGGACACATCAGACCAGACATCACACATCAGGTGAGCACTCAACTTCAGAAAAGAAGCTGCATCCTTCGCTTGAGCCTGCCATGATCAGTGGTGGATACCAACCAACTACATTTACTCAAGTACTTAAGTACAGTTTTGAGGTTTGCATTTTATGCTACTTTGTACCTTTAGTTCACCACATTTCAGAGGCATATATTAAACTTTTTACTGCACTACAGTTATGTGCCAGCTTTAGTTACTCTGCAGATTCAGATTAACAAAAAACAAAAAATCAACTAATAAATTGTAATGCAGTATTTAAATTAATTTAAATGAGCTTTATCATCACCAGCTGCAACATTAGTGATGTTTACACATCGAGTCATCACCAGTTATTCATACATGATTCTGAAATGGGCCATTCCACATAAAAGTGAGTACTGTTACTTTAGGTACTTTGAAGTAATGATCTCGAAGATTTTCATTCCGCTCTCTTTCGCAGTAACTACGGTGATAAAATTGTTATTGTTATGTTATAGTATGCATTTTTGAACGTGAGCTGAAGAGTGTGTCTGTTGCGTTAAGAGACTAACTGATGTTCCTTTTCTAACTGATGTTTTTTGTATCTTGGTCTTTTTTTCTACGAAATAAAAAGTTAAACTAGTAAAGTAACAGCAGTAGCAGAACAAAAAAATAAGCATGTCTTATGGTGCGTCTGCCCAATGTGCTGAAACTCATGTCTCTGCTCTATGTCTACAAATACGTAGTTTGTCTAATGTAAAGTTCTTGAAGATGTGTCTGTGATAAAGGGTCGTATAATCACTTTCATGTTTTTTGTTTTTACCAGTGTCTGCTCATGCTGATGGACAGTCCGCTGAACAGGGCTGGCCTGTTGCAGGTTTACGTCCACACAGAGAAAAATGCCTTAATAGAGATCAACCCACAGACCCGCATCCCAAGAACCTTCCCTCGCTTCTGTGGCCTTATGGGTAAACTGCCAATGTTAAATGCTTTCTGTGTATTAAACATATATGATAAGTTGATGAGATCTCTTCTCCTGAGCTGATCTCTTAATCATTCTATCACCTCTTCGTCCTCTATCGTAGTTCAGCTGCTGCACAAGCTGAGTGTCAGGGCAGCTGATGGTCCTCAGAGGCTCCTGAGGATGATTAAAAACCCAGTGTCAGACCACCTGCCTCCTGGCTGCCCACGCATCAGCACCTCTTTCTCCGCTGGAGAGGCTGTTTGCCCCCGGTCTTTGGTGCCGGAGGGACCGGCTGCAGTGGTGATTGGAGCATTTGCACACGGAGCGGTGAGGAAATGGCTCTAGATGGTAGCTGATTCTTGTTTTAAGCTTGAAATATCTGTTACTGATCTCTTTGTCTTCATCAGGTGAATGTGGACTACACGGAGAAGACTGTGTCCATCAGTAACTACCCCCTGTCTGCGGCTCTGACTTGTGCAAAGATGTGTTCTGCCTTTGAGGAAGTGTGGGGTGTCCTGTGATAAACAGTCAATGAGCTGTCTCATCTGGCAGAGACAGTAGAGTACATGGACATTTTTTTACATGGACTACGAATGGATATGACAGAAACGCTGTCCATTTCACCAGTGATGCCACGTGGACTACAGACATGTATCCTGTTATACACTGTATGTGTACACTTGTATGTGGAATATACATTAGCTTATGTACCAAATGTTCCCTTTTCATATAGAAACTCGAGAAGATGTTTTTTATACCATTATCAATTGCTTCCAATTACTGAGTTTTGGATTATCACTCAATACAGTTACATTAAAAATATGACTAAATAATCCGTTTTTTTTCTTGCATATTGCATTCATGAAAGGGAATGAGACTAAATATTGCAAGTGTATGAAGGACCTCGATTCTTCTGAGAGCATGGAAGTTTAAAATGAAAGTAAGGAAAAGATCTTTTCATCAAAATAAAACGTACAATTTCAGGTTGCTGTGGAGATCGCAATTTATTACAGCTCACCATGAATTAATCTAAATGCTAATTTGAATAGTAGTAAGCCCTTTTCCTGCCAACCTGACGTCGCTGTGTTTTGTATCTTGATCTTGTGTCGGGATGCCTCCGTCTTGGTGGCTGTCTTTTCTGGGAAGATTTATACCCATATCTGCGTTGCTTTGGTTGATGTCTCAGAGAACTTTGAGACCTTCTTGGTGCCTTTCGAAACTGTGCCGCTTTCCTCTTTGCAGCTCTGCGTCTCTTCTGTACTGACTTTGACAGTCTTCTTGCTCTTGGTGTCTTCCCCCTTGGTTTGTGTGTTTTGGTTGCTGCTTTAGGAGTCTTCCTTGTTCGTTTGTGTGATTTTGCTGCTGCTCTGCGAGTCTTGCTCTTTGGTTTGGGAGTCTTTCTGTCTTGTCTCTTTGCCATTTTCACTCTTTTTGGGGATTTGCTGCCTGTTTTGCTCTGCTTCAGATCTCTTTTTGGTCTGGGGGATTCCAGGCTGCTTGTCGTTGCTCGCTTTGTGTCTGTCTGTTTCTGATTTTTTTTAGAAAACAAAGGATTGAACATTAAAGGTAATACTGGATTATTGTTGACAAGATGAACCTACTGTCTCTAATTTATACATTGATAGCAGTAATTCCTGTCTCCTGTTAAGCCTGAATTTACAGGTCAATGTTTTACCTTATTGTTGAGTTTGAAGGAGACATTTCTTGTAGTCGGTACAAGCGTCTCATTGTTGATCAGCCTTTTGGTCACCATGTTCACTTGCTTCTTGTTCTTGGTGACATTGAAGCCTCCAGCAGCCAGCGTCTGCTTGAGCTCTGCCATGGACATGCCACCTCGGTGTTTGCACTGGGAAACCACACTGAGGATGAGCTGGGAGACATGATGCGAGGTGGGCTTTGCCGTGTCTGCCTTGGGTGCGTTCTTGGCCTCGGTTTGCACCTGATGCTTGAAAAGGCGAACAGGAGTCTCTGAAAGATCAATAAAGATGGGCGAAGGTTGTGTGACATGTCAAACAGTATGCCTAATTAAATGGTGGAAATGAGAATACATAATTACTATCTTGTTCCAATTTTAAATCATGAAGTCTGTGATGGGATGCACATAAACTTAGAGTCTAAAGTAAATGTAATCATAATATTTCTTTATCAAAACCTGACTGTTAGGTGTATCATTAATGACACTGAAGCCGTGTCTGTAACTTTTGTGTAATTCTTGTATTTTATTTTGCTGTAGTAGTACTGTGGTGGAAATCCACGTTATACACAATTTATATAAATCACAATTGGTGGGTATTTTATATTTTTAGACAGAATATATTTAGGTTTGAGCACTATTAGGCCCAAACATTTTAAATGCACTTTGGCACAGAGAAGTTTGAAACAACAGTCAGACCTCCATGATAAGAAATAAAGTATCACCTAATACAATAAATTAATATACGCTGTATATTTGACAATGTATATTTCAAACACACCTTTTAACTTATTCATTTGTCTCCTTTTTATTTAAGTGTTTATTTATTCCTGCTCATTTAAAAATACATACAAATAAGAGGATACTTATGTATTTTCTGCAAGCTCTGTTAAACGTTGGAACAAGCTAATTAAAATATTTAATTATTTAATTAATTAAAGAGTTTTAAAAGTTTAAAAATGGATGTTATATCCGATATAATATGAACTTTTAAACTCTTAATTTGAAGTTCATCTGTGACCGTCTGAGTTAGCTTCAGTTAGCTTCACTTAGCTAACGGCTCTAACGGTCGTCACTCACTGGGCAGAGACATCCGGCTCCCC
Organism: Scortum barcoo; assembly: GCA_023238725.1. Lineage (NCBI taxonomy): Eukaryota > Metazoa > Chordata > Actinopteri > Centrarchiformes > Terapontidae > Scortum > Scortum barcoo. Next base: position 14,399,467 of record CM041546.1, on the reverse strand, counting down.
GCTGCGGACTCCGCCGGCTCCGGCAGGGCTCGTTTCAGCAGGCGGCCCAGGCGCTTGGCTCCTGCTTTTCCAAGGCCTTTCCCTTTCGGAGTTTTCGTAGGTCTCCCAACCTTCAAATGTGTATTTTCTCTCGATTTAATCTGGATATTAGCTCCCCCCTGCCCGGCCCCTGATGAATCTTTCCCGGGTTTGGCTTTCTCTCTCATTTCTGCTGCAGGCCTGTTTTCATATTTCAGAGACCCCCCAGCTGACTGTCGGGAGGTTTGATAAACACACACAGCTTTATTTTCTAAAAAGGTAGTCTTGTGATTTCTTTTGAAAAATAACAATTCTTCAGTCGCTGTGTGACTGCCGGTCCTGAACTGGGAGACAAAACTAAAGTGGTTTAGGTCGTTTACCATGGCAGTACATGAAGCGAGTCATTAACATGGAAATAGTTTGTGAAATGTTTATTTTATGTACAACAACACTTAACAGCTTGTGCAATCTATGGAAATGCAAACATATGCTTAACAATAACTTCCAATACAAAAAGTGTCTTTTTTTTTTTTTTTGCTTTTAACATACCATAGATACTCTCGTCATAAATATGTTATATAGATTATCTTCGTAACCACAGTTTGTCAGCATCCACAGTGTGCTTGATTCCTACAGCGCCAAGTGGATAGTTAGCCAGATGAATCCAGTAACATTTCATTAAAGGGTGACAACTCGTATACTTAATGACTCACGATGATTTAATCACAAAGATCACGTCCTTTGTGACTTTATTGTGATTATTCAGCAAATTCTGTCACATATCAATTAAATTAAAAGCCACTGTATGGAGTTTTTAACTGGTTAAGAAACTTACGCCTTAATATTACCTTCATAAGTAAACAAGACAAAAAAATGAGAAGATTGGCTGTTTCTATACTTTCTAATATTTATTCTTAACGCCTGCCGCCAGGTTAGTTTTTTCCACAATACCAGCCGAAACGACACTGGGGTTAGCTTTGACTGAATTTGAGTTGCTTCAGCCGCTAACTAAAGGTCCGTCTCTAAAGCTGCTGCCCGCTCTCCTCCTGGTGAAGTAGTCTCCTCGTGGCTGGATGTAGGGAACCTAACACTGGCTGAAAGACTACGGCCTTTGACCACAGGGACCGCCAACATTAACATAAAATGAAAAGCTCCATTGAGCAGCTTTAAAGTAGAAGTAGGTAACTTACTTAAAGATGACTTCTCGTCACATTTGCCAAAACTGTCACTTTTTCCTGACAGTAGTACGTGAGACAGACACCATCCCGCAGTCAAAACAGCCAATCAGAAAAGAGTGTCTGACCGAGCTTCACTCGCTTTGCCCCACCGCACATGCGCTAACTCGGAGCAGACGTAATGACAGAGAAACAACAACCGAACGACCAAGCAACGAGAAAATAAGTTTACGCTTAAGATAAGTAAGCAGAAGAAGAGCAATGAAGGAAAGCGAGTTAAGAAGGAAGAATTAAACATTGATTGGAGCTTTAATGTATTGTGTAACTGTGAATTCACATTTGTTAATAGTGAGCAACAGGAAATCATTATACATCCTGCATTAATTGATTACGTTAAGTCGTCACATTTTTTACGCTTGAATGAGTATATGATTTGCACCCTTATACCTTATTATAAAGTGTCACCAATTGACCATAATAATCATAAACTACAAGAACAAAACCTGAGGTGTGTGTTCAGCATGTTTCTAATGAATGCTGCTGGGTTTTAGTGGGGCACTGCAGGTTTGTCGGACACAGGTTAGATTTGGCACACAATACTGTAATCAAGAAGGAGGGCTCCAAAGGCATGAATTCACGGTATGGGTCTGAGTCACAGTTAACCTGGAAAAGAGTACATTCACAGACATGGAATAAGTTGAGAGGGAAGGAGGTATTGATTTAGACCTCATAAGAGAAGCACAGTACCTGAGAAAAAGATGTGAGAAACAGACGAGTGTGTGACAGTCCTGAGATGGAAGTGTCGCTCGGATGGTTCTTTAGGCTCTGATGATAAGCCTGAGGATAAAGATGCGGATGTGTGAGCTCATTGGGTTTTTTTTTTTTTTTTTGCACACACAGAGACTAAAGCCTGAAGATGGCTGCTCACCTGCAAAGCTATCTGCAGTGCAGAATACTGCACCCACACCTCCTGCTGCTGCGCTGCTGAGAGAGAAAACCCTCCACCTCGGCCTGCTTTTTCTGTCACAGTGAGGTAGTGAGCCCACACACATTCCCCAACGGTGTGCACCGTCTCACTCCAAGAGTAAACTGCAAAAAACAGCAAGATTATTATGATTGGAAAAACAATACTGTTGAGGCAATTTACTGTTTATATAACCCAAATGTGATATAAAACATAATTTCATCTTACTGTCAGGCAGAATCAGATGGAGGATGTCTTTGGCAATAAGGAAACCCTTTACACCATAATTCAATGCCCTGTTAAAAAATACAAGGAGGAAAAAGTGATTGTACTATAATATCAATAATAAGTCTAATATGAGAAGTAATTAATCATGCTTAAGTCTCTTGGGCTATTTAGGTTGTTTGTGAACACTTTTAATTTTGCCTTAAAAAATGTTTACCGTGCCAGCATTTGGTACATTTTTTTCAAGCACAACATAACCTATATAACCTGACAATCATTTTTGCACTTTGACATACTGGACTGGAACGACAACTGACGTCATTTGATCACGCCAGAGTGATCAGGGACATGGAAGGGTTAAAATCAGTGTGCTCTTTACCTTGGATACGTAGGATGGAAGAGAGGAGGGACAAACATTCCCATGGGAAAGAGGAGCTCATTACCCAGGAGAAACGGTGTGACAGACAGACTGAAAGAAACATGAAAAGATTAAATACTTGCTGAAAACATGAATATTTCTCAGCTTTAAGATTAGAGGCCACCACTTACACGTCAGCAGCCTCCGTCCGCTCTGTCAAGAGTTTGGTGCGTCTCTTTTGCCACAAGGACAGTAGCTGGACGTAGTTGGAGAAGAAGCTTTGTGTGCTGACTGTCACCTGGAATCACACAGTTTGTAGAGTCAGTTATGTTTTCTGTTTCCGCCTGAACCACTCTGAGCAGTTTCGATCAAAGATCAGCACATCAACCATCTCCGTACTCTTGTTTACCACTGATATAATAATGATAATAATTTTGTATTAAATGCATAAATAATATTTACAATACAGATTTATTAGACAAAAAGTTGGGTTGAGTGAAGTGATTGAGGGAAGTATTCAGATCAGAAAAGTACTAATACCACACTGGAAAATGTATTTGAAGTAAAAGTTCTGCAAAGGTAATGCAGAAGCAGGCTCTATAACAGGTTAGGTTGGGTATCGATCATTCAATACACAGGATCGATTCAGTTGATGATAATTTTCACCATTATCGATTGATTGTTAGGTTTGAAAGAAAGAAAAAAGAAAATAGTGAGAAATGCTATTAAAATGAATTAGAATAGTAAACATTCTATACATTTTATAATCTCTATGTGTCTTGTATGCACAAATTTTAAGTGTACGGTAACTAAAACTGTAAGATACATGTAGTGGAGTAAAAAGTACAACATTTGGAGAAGAAGTTGAATATGGTGTAAAAAGAAAAGACTCAAATAAAGTACATGAATTTTGTACAGAACTACAGTATTTGTGTAAATGCACTTAGTTAAATTGGTTAAGTGAGTGTAACTTGTGAGTCTTGGAGGTTTAACTATCAAATAAAGAAGTAACATTTGCCGAATGGAAGTTAATAATGCACCTTTGAAAAAAGCAGGTCGAGCTCAGCCTCACTAGAGATCACATTCGTTGTCCAAAGTCTTGGCATTAAAGACTGAACCTGGAGGAAGACAGCAAAGTATTGATATCGAAACACCAATAAAATGCAGTTTTCAAAAGTACAAAGTACAAAAGCAATTGTTGCTTCAAATTTTACCTTTGTCATGACAAACTGGCGAGACGTCTCATTGGTCCACTTAAGTTCACGCAGTTTGGACTTGAAGGAGGAAAAGATATTTTGAATAATCTCCTCTGCCTGTAGAAAAATTAAAATCTTAAAATACACTTCACATTAGCCTTATGAATTCAGTCACTGCTTAATTCATTATGTCCCAGATCTCCGTGATGGCCGCTCACCTCTCTGTGTGCCGTCCTCTCACTCAGAAGATCTGAAAGAACTACGTCAAATCCTCTCTCAGTCTCTAACACACAGCGTTTCCAGCGAGGGGCTACCTGGTGAAGAGGCCCACAATGAAGATATGACTCAACAAACCAACTCAGAGGTGTCATCGCTTAAATAAAAGAACAGGAGGCTGCAACTGCGTGAACTCACCCCTTCTGTGTCACCCAGAGCCACAGACAGATTATTTGCTGTTTCAGAAAATCTAGAGTCTAGAGCGGGCACCAGGGTGTGCAGCAGATTTAGGACCATGTAGGTATGAAGGGGCCCGCTAAGTGGAAGCAAATGTGGCAGCACAAGGTCAGAAAAGGAGAACAGGAGGCAACTATGCATATTTGATTGTGGGTTGTTCTGAGTCACTTACAGTACCTGCTGCTCAGCTCGTGCCTGTTCAGCCAGTTGCTAATGATGCGGGACATTTTCACAATGTAGGGAACGTTATGCACAAGGACATGATTATCTTCCATAAGGGGCAGTGGGTGGTAAGCGGCCCGCAGACAGCCCAACCAATCAATGGCAGGGGCCTGGCTCTGTTGGCATATTTACATAAAGAAAATAGATTATTACAGCAGATTCAGACACAGGAAGTGTGTGTTCTGACACCTCCACCTTCCCCTCAGGTACCTTTAGCTCTTTGATGGTCATGCGCTGATAGAGTTGCCCCACTGACAGGCGATACTGCAGAGGCGCGGCAGCCACAGCAAGCTCGGAGGACAGAGAGATGAAGGTGCCCATGTGGATCATGCTGCTGCTGGGCGGAGCCCCGAGCAGGGACAGATACCTCTGACAGAATGCCAGGAAGGGACGTAGCGTCTGGGTGAAAAGAGACATGAGAATGACAAAGGAACTCATTAGTGGGATGGATGAATGTTGCTGTATTCATTAAAATGTATTTCTTGAATCAGTGAGGGTCTGGCTAAGTCATTAACCTCAGGCTTAGCTTTAGACTTCTGCGTCTTGCTGTTCCATTCAATCGGGATCAACAAATCTGGCTGATCAATCTGTTGACAAATAGGCAAATTAAGTTAAAGCAATAACACAAAGTGTTTGCTGTGGCAGCGCTCCCACCAGCATGTTAGAACAAATTATTCTAATGAATACTGGCCTGTATGTATTGTTTGGTTGTCCCGCGGGCAATTTCATTTGGGTCTTTGCCCACATAGAGGTTGAAGAATGGAAAGGTGGAGTAGTCTCTCATTAGCAGGCTGAGGGTGGAGTTGAAATCGGTCCGATTCCACTGGCCTGATACTGCCCAGCCTCCCAGCTGCTTGCAGAGACAAACAGAGACAAAGATTAAACACAACAAGCGGATAAATATTAAAATGAACAACTCTTAATGCATCTCTGATCTGAGGCAACCAGCAACAATTATGGGAGGTTCTGGTTCTAAATACCTTCATCAAACAGAGTAACTCAACAATAGTAGTAGCGAACCAGTATCACCTAGAAATAATAAATTGGATTTTCTTTAAAAAAAACAAAAACAAAAAAAAAAACCCCAAAAAAACAGACTCCCTGCCCTGTGCTTGTATTTCCTTATTTTTCTAACAACTCCATCATAGAGTTTTAGTGTCAGAAAAGTCAGATCCCAAAAGTCAGTAGGCTCAATCATTTAGGGACCATGAATAATGATAAAAACTCTGCCATGTCTTCTGATGAGTGTTGCCTCAGATGGAGAGAGCTGATACGTGAACATTGCATTTAACAACTTGCAAGCAACTTGTTTCAGGATTGCCCACATTTTAAGGGCATATAATGATCTCACTTTTTGGATGAGTGTGAGGAAGGGTTCAGCTCCTGCAGTCTCAATGGATCTGGTGTCCAAACAGGAATTGTAGAATCCTTTGGCCTTTTGCACAGCTGTACTATTGGGCCTGTCTTTTGATTCTGAGAGAAATAAACACAGTTCAGGCAATGTCTTTTCATATGATACACTAAAAATATTATTACGTAAAGCAATACAATCCAGAATGTGTATCTAAAGACATTTTAATTGCAGCATTACCCAAAATCTCCCTTAGGAACTGCAGCAGCGCAGTTTTTCTGTTCAGTATTTCCTCCTCTCTCAGCCCCCTGTCTTCTCTCTGGTTCTGTGGATGCCCAGGGATGCCCTGACCTCGCTGTCTCCCCCCGCTGTCTGGTGGAAGTCTGTCAGATCCACACGCAAACAGGAAGTAGTCACAGGGCTGTGCGAAGGGATCGGCAGACGTGGACAGACGGGCCGAGGCCCACTGACAGGCTTCAGAGAGACATGGAGTCTCTACAGGCAAGAGTGAGAGCAGAGTTAGACAAAATGGCAAATCCTGAATTTACTGTCACATTGTTGCGTCTTTGTATTTCTCTGGAGGCCTACCGGTGCCAGCCTGGTTATTGCTCCTGTTGTGAAGACTTCGATGCATAACGTAAATTAGTCCCAGGGTGGCAGCACATAAGGAGAACCCCAGAAGGTAGGAGAAACAGCCTTCGATGGTTTATCCACACTGGCTTTACCTGGTGCTGCTGCTCGGGGTCAGGCTCTGACAGCTGTGGCTCAGGCTGGAGCTGGGCTTGTAGATGGGTTTCAGAGGGATCTTGGGTGGGGAGTGGCAGCTGAAACAGAGGTGGAGGCTGGAACCTCTCGGGTTCTGGCTGTGACGATGGCTGTACTGATAGCTGAGGCTGGATGTGAGCGAGGGAAATAAGAATGAAACCTAGTTAACTGAAATACCATAACATTTATGGAAATATTTATTTAGTTGATGCAGTAATGTTGTCTAACAGCAGAAACATAAATATATATGATGTGATAATGATGAGCCCAGCGCAGATGTTACAGAGAATGATGTACCCAACAGTTTTCAACCTTTGTCCCCTCATTGCAGGTTATTATGTCTTTGGAACAGTATAAGCAATCAGCGATGTTCCCTTTTCAGGGTGTATAAATTGTATAACAATAAACATCTCAAGTATTTAAAAAAAGCAAAGATTTGAAAAAAACAAAAAAACAAAACATGTTTCTTCCTTTTTCCTGTCATATTAATCATCTGATGATACCTTAGATCTGAATTGCTCTTCTAGCCTATTTACTGATGAGTGACTAGGGTGTACATATTAAACACCAGTCTGTGTCATCATAATATGCCATCATAAATCTACAGGACCATCATGCAAACATCACAGAAAACATAACAAGCATGAGTATATGAGTGTGGTCTTCCCATCGCAGATCTTCAGCAGAACTGGCCTGACAACACCTTCACAAACTCAACAGTGACTCCTGGTTTCCCACAAACCCCTGGTCACCCATCCTAAACATCTGATCAGAGCGTGAGTAATTTCCACAGCCCTGCACAAGAGGCCTCTCAATATTTCCCCACAGAACCACTGAGGAGTTTCTGTTTTTACAGCTGACTTCTGAGAGGCCCCCTTAGTTCAGTTATCATCAAATATTAACAGATATGACACTCTCACGAAGTGGATATTTGTGTATTTCAAGTTTTAATCAGCGCAGTCTTGACACTAGCTCAACGGCATAATTATATGCTGAGATATCTCCACTGATGCGTTACTTTCTAATATTACTTAAGAGTGTGGCAGAATCATAATGCGTGTTAGTATCACTGGTACTGGACAGCAGCTTGTCTATGTACAGTGTGTTTTGTGTTGTCCTGTAAAATTACTCCCAAGGTTAGTGGAAAATGCTGAAATGATGAAAATTAGTTTCTATTTTGGCATCCAACATTGTAGGCAACACAGTTTGGGCAGACCTCACCAAACCACATCATTTCAATAACATCATTTCCCAGGAACATAGATGGCTCCGCTCCAGTTTCCAACAACTAAAACGCTCACATTGGCCTCATTGCCATGTGAACACAATAAACACAGCCTCAAAACAACCTTGTCAACTTTTTTTTTTCCTACCTCAAGTTCTATTGGAGTTTCGCTCATTCTTAGTAAATGGACGTGCTGCTCTGTGCTTCTCCAGCGTGTTGCATCCTCTTTGTCTATTACATTCGGTGTTTCACATGCCGCCCCCCCATCAAACAACTGTCCTCTTGGCTCCGCGTCTCTTGTCATCACTCACTTCTCTCCTCATCTGACACTGATAAAAAACAACTCAGCGGGCTACGTCTTACTCTCCTCTCCAGATCACAGATAATCAAGCCGTGACTATGGTTCTGCACTGGGAGTTGCACTTGGATGTTTTTGTGGTTTTGTTATCTCGGGAGAAACTCAACATGAAGACTCCTAACTCGTGCTTTCACTCTCTCCTCCTGTCTGCAGCGTCAAAGACTTGAGAGCAGAGGGCTGGCACTGGTATGTCAAGGTCAACACACTGCTTTTGCTCATACATTGTTACATTACATTGAATGAGGGCAAACACTTCCTGGAAAGTAAACACTCTCAGATGCACATGCACACGTCCGCTGTCGTCATTATCAGTGCAACGCATGGCTGTTAACGACTGATAGAGCCGTTTGGCGTCCTGTAACAGTGCAGCACAGAGTCGAGAGTGTGGGAGGACGCACGTTGCATGGATGTCACATGGAGGCAAAAACAAATACGTCAAACTCTGTATCTGCGCAACTTTAGGATTTCTGCTTATACAGCAGACACTATTTCATGTGTTGTAAGGAATCAAGAGGTATAAAAATGTACAGATGACTGTTGAAAAATCAGACAAAAGCATTTCGTATTTTACATTTTATTGATTTGTTTATCTTTTGATACAGCCAAAAGGCAAGAGGTGGGGCTAAATAATGTTTTTAAAGATATACACATTCAAACATATCAAACAGGAATTTATTTTAAAAAAGTTATAAGAAAAGACAAGGCATCTGGATGTAACACAATGGAACATAACAAATTGCCAGATAAATGCAACAGTGATGGCACGATCATACGTATAGTACAACATAGTGATGACAAAGGCTGGGCCACAAAGGTGGAGTAATAGGTGCAAACAAAAGACATAATACTAGAAGAAATGCCACCACCACCTACACAGCTAGCATGCAATGCAGAATAACTACTGCCATGTTAGTTATTCTGGTGTTAAACAGCACCATGCTCAATGCAAGCAACAAGTAACAAATGTTTCTTTTTTATTGTGGAATGAGTTTCTGTGGCTTCAAACCAGGCTCCATTCACAAAGGATCAATGGAATACAATAGTGGAGAAGGCCCATTTCCAGGTTAAAAATGAAACCAAATAATTGTAAGCATGTATTAATTAAATACAGTACAGTAAGATAAGAATAAAATAGTGTATAACCGACATGAACAGAGTAAAGTACAAAAGATGAATATTGGAAAGAATAGTGGTATTTACTGTAACAATAGGAAAAACACTGGGCTCAAACACAAAAACAAATTACAAAAACGTACATGACTGTTGAACCTTTGGAACCATGTAACTGTTTCATTGATCTTAATCCTACCAACAGCTTCCAAATATTTGGTCACTGTATTTTAACATCTGTTAGGTAAAGCTAAAAGCTAATTCCTCTACTGACCTGTTATCATTCATTTTAGTACTGGTATGCATATCACCTTAATATTTAAGAATAAAGCGTCTATAAATTATATTATTTAAAGAAAAGGTTCAAAGAAATGCTTATCAAAAACTATTATGTCTCTAGATGGTGTCTACTTAAACTATGTTGATCACGTGTGTGGGCTTTAGAGTCAAAATTACACTAAAATGATATTTTACCTCACTATGGAAATGTGCAACGATCACATAATAGGTCCTGTTTTCAGCCATGCAGCTGACATTTATGACGACACTGTTTTTTAAATAGGAGATCCCTGGAATGGAATCTGTGCTCAGTGAATCTGTGCTCGTCCGTTTGTTCCCAATTTGTGCATCCAAAAAGCATGCATGTAAAAATACACCGTTAAATTAGCTCCAAGCTATTTTTGAGAAGAAAAAAAAAAGCTGGTTTTATTTTGTTCTAATCTTGCCCTTATGCAGTAAGAGAGAGCAACGAGACATAATTCAAAGCATGCCTGTAAATGACGAAATTCACAAAAATCTAAGAGCAACATTCACCGTTTTATCATTTTTGCAGTCAACATTTAGCCCTAGACAACTTTAAATGCTATCAGAGTAGATTGGCTGACGTGAACCACTTTCTAGGCAGGAAAGCATTGTTACCCATGCTAGCAGGCACAAGTGCCAAAGTGTTCAAGATATGCTCTACCAACAGCCAACCAGAGTGGGGAAATCTGCAAAATGGTTAAATGGGAGGTCCCTGATACTCCTCCTTCTATGGTGATGAACAGTCTCAGTATAGTTACAAGGCTCATAAGGAGAGAGACCAGTTAGTGAAAGTGTTATGATGAAAATATCTCAGTATCTGGTGCTACTAAGAATACTGAGGCAACAAAGAAAGGCAACTTTATATTCATCAAACTGCTCTTTTGACCAAACTGTTCTTGTGCAAGGTATGCTCAAAGTTTTAGCGTAAACACAGAATTGGCACAAAAAAATACGCTCGAGTACACAAAGAAGGCTAGATGAGAGATTGGAGCGTTGGAGACCGGGAAAGATAACGGGAGTTTATTTCAGCGCAGTACATTACTTCTGCACTGAAGCGAACAAAGACGAGAGAATACTACATTGTATCTGCATGCAAACATACCCTCTCAAACAGCACATTCACGCTCACACCTGCGCACACGTATAATGAATGCAGCCCTGTTGCAAAGGCAAAACGGCAGCTGATTGAATCCTGTGCTTTTGGATTTGGTTCATAGTTAATCTGAGCGACACTGCTTCAGCCAATCACTGCGCAGCCTGCTTGGCTCGCTGGGTGTGGCACTTCATACACAGGATCCTACCATCCAACGGATAGCAGCCGTTCTCATCCGCTTCTATGGAGAGAGGGCGAGCACAATCCTACGGAACAAAGAAACACATTTATTCATTAGCATTTTTTTTACTTTTTACAGAACATGCTAGGTGGTGGATATTTTGAGAAAAACATTGTCTTACCTCACAGCGGTAACACTTAAGGTGGAAGTTCTTGTCAAGAGCGACCACTCTGACTGTCTCCTCACTGCCAGCTGCTGGAATGATGGGTTCATTACAGCTCACACACAGAGGAGAGAAACGCCTGGAATAGAGGGGTGGAGACTCTGTTAGGTGATGAGAACATCAGTAAAATTGTCACATATTCGCGCCAACTTAAATGCAGTGCTTCTGGTCCTGTCAGCTAATGGTAGTGAAGATTAATCAACAATTATTCTGTCTGTTTTAGCGTTCTGTGTTTTCTTTCTTCCACCATCACCTCATCAGTAATCCTGATAGGCAGGATGAATGGGGTCACATGAATAGATCAATCCAAACACTGCTAAACTTTATTTTTCCTCAAAAGCACATGAGCAGGTGATGCTTCCTTTTGCTGAGAAATGATAAGAGTCAGAGCATTTTAGGTGAAGACATGTTGCCTCTCTTTCTATATTGAATATTAGGTGTCACACATAGCATCACAAACTAATCACTTCTAAAAGGAATAAACAGTACATCTCTGTTTATTCCTTTTAGAAGTGATTAGTGATAGAAGTGATATTTCGTTAGGCAGCACAGTACAGCCGGTAGCTACCTGTGGTAATCATCGACACAGTAGGGGTTGTTGTTGTCATCGGTGATGAAAGGTGCCCCCTCGAGTGTGCAGGAGCAGGTGCTGCAGCGGAAACAGTGGGCGTGGAAACACTGGCCAACTGCCTTCAGCACGCGGTCTGTGATCTTCTCCCCACACCGGGAACACACCGCCAGGGAACTCTGAGAAGGAGCAGAAGGAACATAAAAGGTAACTGAGATGGAGTTAATAAGCTGAAAGCACGCTGGGAGACGGTATATTCGCTGTGTCAACATTGTTCAGCACATTCTACACATTGTATGTATGCACTGAACACTCAGCAGTGTGTAGAATGAAGAGTGCACTGTGCATATTACAACACAGGAGGAAGCAAAACAAAACATGAAATGAAATATAAAACTGCCAAAATGTGAGTTGTAGCAACTTTGAAAATTAAAATGACGACTGTTTCAACTTTTCTTTATGTGGGACGAGATAGACACCATTAACTCCAAACTTTCCATGTTCCATCATGTCATCCTTACCACATAGCAGTCCTCACACTGAGGTGAGCCGTCCCTGTCATAGAACTGCATGCCCTGCAGGGGGCGGTGGCAGCTCATGCAACAGAAGCAGTTGGAGTGGAAGAGTTTATCCATGGCCCTCACTGCTGGCTGGGTACGGGACAGAGCCTCACCACACTTCCCACAGACCTCTAAAACGAGAAGAGGGACGCGGAGAGAAGGAAGGTTGGAAATAATACACAAACAAAGATAAATCACAAATATATCCATTGTCCTGCATAGTACTTGTGTTAATTACTGTCATCCCTAAATCAACGAGGATAATATTGTGTTTAACTCAACAATGGATGATAAACATAAATTGTCCAATAAATAAGAATAAACTGAGTACATTTTCAAATTATTCATAAATGTTCTGAAAGTTGCAAGCAGCCAGAAAACCTTCCTCTAGTGTGGGGTATTCAAATGCTTCAATACAATACAAACCATTTTTTATTAAGAAATAGTGTAGTTAGCAAATTAGTTTCACAATAAATATAGCCACCACTATGTTGATGTGTGTGTGTGTGTGTGTGTGTGTGTACCTGTGGGAGGGGAGGTAATGACAGGTGCATGTGTGTCCATGTCTTTAATGAAGTCCTTGGTCATTCTCTCTAACTCCTCCACTTCTCTCATATTCAGAGGAACACCTCCACCTGGGATAGGAACTGGGCCTGGGGGTGAGGGCTGCATGCACACACAAACACAAAGCCATTAGTACACATATATAAATTCTTTACATAGTTGCATGCTACATGCCTTATATAACATTTCATTATTTATGAGTGAGTGGTTTACCTTTTGAAAACACTCTGTGTTTGTCTAGAAATGCATAATTCTCATCTGTTGACTATAAACTAAATAATTTGTACTTCCTGTGTTTTTCCACTGTACATACAATGTAAGGAGTGTTTATCAGTAACTAAAATGGGGCTGGAACATACCGTGGATGAAGGGGGAGTTTTCATTGGTTGGCTAAAAGAGGAGCCGGGCGATGTCATCGTCTTGGGTTGAGGAGGAGGCACAGCAGCAGGAGAGTTTTGGTTTGCATTCATCTGACCAGCAAAGGGAGAACTCTTTATGTGATTAGAGGCCGAGGGGGCCGCCATAATGTTTGGCTGAGTAGGAGGTGCTGGGGGAGCTGTGGGGAGTGGAGGGAAGGAACTGGTGGCTGTGGGAGGGGAAGGTTTTGGTGCAGCACTAGCTGGGGCTGTGGTCTGGTTCAGGTTCTGGTTCAGTTTTTGTGCCAGTGAGGCTGCTGATGTTACCGTCCTCCCTCCAAAACCAGATTTGGGAGCCACGGCCGGGGCCTTTGTGAACGGCTGAGCAGCAGAGTTCGGCGCAGAGTTGTGATTGGCTTGTCGGTTTGTTCTGGCTTTGAGTTCTTCGGCCCAGGGTGCTGGAGGTGGGCGGTCTCCCATCTCAGGGGGTGGGAGGAAGGAGAGAGCTGGTTTGGGAGCAGTTGGGGGGGGGGCTGAAGGCTTTGGTGCTGGTGCTGAAGAATTCTGGCTTGGTAACTGTGGATAAAAGACCAAGAAAAACAATAAAATGATCTCTTTACAGATTCCCACAGAAACAAGGTGAATTCAGTGTGAGACTATCCTTTACAATTGTTCAGTCTGTTCAGTAACATAAACCTTCCATTTATCATCAACCATAATTCAAGAGAGAAGTTAACACCTAGTGTATAACATTGCACACTTTTATTATACTGAATGAGGTACTTTGATTAAAGTAAACACTGGAAGCGCTCCACCGTTTGAGCTTATCAGAAGTGCTTCGTCTTTCTGACATTTATTTTGCAGTTTGGAGCCAACATTATTCTGCCCTGATCCAGTACCTCCCAGTTGGATAAAAACACTCTCCATTTATGGCCCTCTCACTGGGTCTCTGGCAGCACACTCTCGTGCTCTTCGATTCTCTCTCTCTCTCAGCATGAATCACCAGCTACCTTGCTTTTTGTTTTCCGTTTCAGTCTGTTGTGCTGTACGTGCAGTTCACTTATCACTGAGCTTTCAACCTGAACAAATGAAGAGAGACTAATGAAATCAACCTAGGATCTCTCCAAACTATTCCCACTGACCTACCTGCTTTGCTTTTTTTCCTTTTCATCCCTCTGTGTGACTCACTCATTTTCTACAGTGGGGCTCCAGTGAGTCAACGCCTGCTGTCATTTCCCCTCTCATCTGTTGTTTACCTTGTTTGTCTATCCATATCCTAATGTCTCATGTTTTATTACAGCGCATTCCCCATTCTTCCGTGCTTCGTACCTTGGGGTTGAAAGGTCCCCTGGTCTCCATCTCAGACAGCAAGTCAGTTAGAGAGTCGAGCTGTTTATCAAAGCTAGTTTGCTTCTTCATCAGCCTCTGGCAGAGGAAGACAGGAGGAAACAAACAGTCACAAAAAGTACATTTATTTACACAAATAAAGTGTTAACAATGAGACAGAGGAGGATGAAGGTGGATGACAATGTTTCAGACTGTAAGTTATGTTTACATTATCTATGTTTGATGAAGACTCAAGTGTTTCATCTATTCCAAACTACAGATTGGGATGGAAAACACAGAATGAAAGAATGAATGTTAAACAAACTCAATGAAGCAATTAATGAGAATGATGAATAAATGAATAATATTTCAATTTTATTTCCCTAGTGAGATGAAAGAGAATACCGACTTATTCAATTATTGACTCATTGGATTGTTTGCTGAGAAGCATTTAGCATAAGCTCTTTAAAACATGAGGTAGATTGCTATTTTCATCATTTCCAAGCCAACAACCTCTCATTCCCTACAATGATGTCTTTGTAGCCTGACAAACCAGCTACAATTAATGCAGCCCTGCAGTAAACATCTCAATAAACCTTTTGTTGCATGTCTAAAAACTATTTCAGTCGCATAAATGGGCAACAATCCTATTAGAAGCATGAAACTGAGTTATTTACCCACAGACTAATGCTAATACAATTTGTGGGAAAATCTCAAGACAGTATTTCCTGCCAACACTCCATGGACTCACTATGATCCTACAACAATGTCCTCCACTGTCCTAACTGATTATAAAATTATACCAAAATGCAGTTACATGCAGTGAAAGGAAGAGACATGCAGACAGGCGAAGCAGCTTCGGCCTAATTGGGTCGAGATCCGAACGTGACTCACCTGTGGGTTCCCAGCAGCACTGGGAATACTGGTACTGAAGGCAGGGAGAGGTGGTGGGGGAGGGGAGGGGGCAGGTGGGCGGACAGGCACTCTCTTCAGGGGGAGCTGGGAGGGGCAGATCGTCTGCCACTGGAGGTGGAGCGGGGAAGGTGGGAGGGGGGGCGTCAGAGGCAGAGGGTATGGTTTGGCATTCAGGGGGAGGGGCTGGCAAGTCATCATCCATTGGAGGAGGAGGAGGAGGGGGTGGGAAGTCTGACAGAAATGAGGAGGGTTGATTGGTTAAAAGCTGTGACAGAAGTGGCTTCTTTACACTCAGTTTGTGTGAATATTCCAGTCCAGTGTCAATCAATGTCAATAATTTACCAGATATCTTAAGCGCTTAAGTACGGAGCCCTGGAGTGGCCATAGAATGAAATGAAAAATATTTCAAGGCCACATTTTACAACATTCATTTGCTGTAATGCTATTGTGTGTGTACACGATACAACTCATTCACGTTTAATTATTTTGTTCGTAAATAATTCTGGCAGTGCGCAAGGCTGAGTCATTCACTCCAGCTTGCACCTTTTTAAGGCACTTGTCCTCTGTGATAGCTTTGGATAGAGACTCTTTAGTCTGGAGATGAGTTATAAATGGAGCTTAAAGATGATATTGAGAACTTGTGAATTATATCATGCTTTGGGGGGAAAAGGCTGGTCCTTTGTGCTGACTCTCTGTATGTACACTTATCTCATACAATGAATTCATCAAAACGTGGAACTAATTCAAATGTGGTGAGGAATTGTATCTTGTTCACATGCAGTAGCATTTTGAGTGCTCAATGTAGTAATATGTGGCCTTGAAATGTTTTTTTCCTCTTTATGGCCACTCTGGGGCTCTATTCTTTAACATCATATGTTTACAGAAGAAACAAACGGGACAATAAAATAAAACAATAGCGTGCAGAGGATTTGGCCAGTTTGAAAGGTATTTGATGACTATTCAACCGTTGGCCTCTTCACACATTTATGAGTCAAATGAGTCAAAGGGTAAGTCATGCCTCGTACATGTGGGTATCTCACCCATGTTTTACTGTATTAAAGGTTCCCAGTGGAGCTTTCTTATAAACAAAGATGTTTAGATTCAGTGTTTCTTACTCAAATCACTGTGTGTATCTAGGGTTTGGTTAAACATTGGACACATTTCCTCCATAACAGAACATTTGGAATATTGTTTACATCCATGTTTGTTTGCTAGCAGTCTTCTTCAAAAACTCCACAGGGGGAGCTTGTCAGACTGCATCCATGTTTTAGACCAGACATACTTAAGTCCATTCCAAGAGTAAAGACTAAAATTCTCCCAAAAGCAAAGGTATGAGACTCTGTTAGGTTCTCAATATATGACTAAAATATCCAAAAGGCTGGATTTACAAAACATTAATGTAATGTCTCAGAGACAACTCATTAAAACAACAGTACCACACAGTGTGTGTACTTTATATACTCAACTGAGGAACTCTGCGTGCTATAGTGTAAAAATATGCAGGGTGGGGTAGGAGAGGGTTGCTGACTGAGTGGATGTAACTTAAGATAGGCACAAAAATGGTTCACAATGGCATAAATGATGCAAATACCATCACAGAGCAAAGGGGGCGGCGGAGGCAGATCTCCCACTCGACCAATCACAGCGGTGCCTAGTGGTGTCGGCGATGGACCCGAGGGAGGCGTCAGACTTTTGGGCCGTGGTGGTGCCACAGAGGCAAACTTCTTTGGCTGGTTGTAGAAGGACGGGGTGGTGACTTTAAAGTTTAGAGAAGATGTCACCATGAACGGCTTGCTGCTGCTGGAGTCCTCCATTTTGTGTTTTTATCTGAGGATGAACACATGAAACATTATGGACAACAGCTAGACAACATACAATACATACAAATGACAGTATTCATTTTGACATGGGTGAGTAGTACAGTATGAAACAGTGTGCAGTTCAAACAGCCCCGGATTCAGGAGTCTCACTCTCACATGGTGAAACCCACATTTATCAGCTGACTCAAAGGGCTTGCATTCCTTGGCGTAAGTGTAAGCATGCCAGGTGTTTTGCTGAATTAGTGGTGATGACACATTAAGAAAACAATTCCAAACTAGACATTAATTGGAACCAGATTTTGAGCATGTTTTGAGTATTATCTATACAGAGATGTCAGAGTGCAGACTAAATGCTGCTGCTTGGCGGTGCTCGATATAGATAGTTGTCCTTCAAAGCACTGCAAAAGGGAAACGGAGGAGCTAATTAAAAATTTATAAAAAAGGTGAGATGGCTGCAGGAAGAACTCAACAAATAAGAACAATAAATCTTCGTTTGAACATTTTTCTTTTGTTCAGTTGAGTTTCCAACTTTAGAATTGGCAGAAGCTTCCTAAAGTTGCAGTTTGATTGATTCAATCTGTGCTTATTGTTTAGCATTTCCTGTTAGTGCAAAACATTAACTTCTTTTATCTTCACTGCCAAAACAGTACACTAGTATGCAGAGTGGTGCTCACTGTGTACATTATGAGTGGGCACCACTCTGCATACTAGTGTACTGTTTTGGCAGTGAGCTGTCTTGACCCCTAAAGTCTTAGCAAAACTAATTAAAACTGGGGTTTATTGTTTCTTGCAGTGTGTCTTGAAATGTTATTTGGAGTTGGATTATTTCTGGATTTAGTGAAATTGTAAAAAAAGAAAATAACCAAGAGGCATTCTGAGAATTCAGTGTTACTCTTTAAACACAGAAGCTGTGGAAAATGGTCTCCAGTGGAATGAGAGAAAAGTGTGTGAAAATCTCCTCAGCCCATGTATACAGACCTACACTCCCAGATGCCAGAGACGATTTACAATATTAAATGCACAGCTGTTCACAGGGCCGTAAAAACACACATTGATGGCAAGTTTTGTGAGATGGAGACCGGTTTGAAGCGGGGACGATAGTAACTATCATAACATAACAATAAGGTTGCGCTCAAATATTTACCTCACATATGCTAGTAGTTAAACAAATGTTGATGTTACTGCACTCTGCCTCTGTTGAGATTCCTCACAAGGTCTGAACATATTTCCCCGAACATGACCTTTAGTCAAAAGCGTGGTGGTTCTTACTGCCCTCTCCACTAACACACAAAAACACACATCTATATACACGCTGGCTGTCTGCACTCACACTCTGTTGCTGTTTAACAAACCATTATACTCCAAAGCTCTAAAATACCTGCAAAATTATAATAACAGTGGCTAAAACTGTGGCAATGATTAGCACAACCTTTGGATGCAGCCTTTAACAGGTTGTAAAAGATAAAGGTCATGCAGCCACAACACATCACCTGTGATAGAAAAAAATCCAGTGAGAAACAATATGTATTTATTATATCTTTGTTGTGTGGCAATTATCCTCTACGTCCTAATGAAGGTTACGTAGCATTGATGCCTCCGTAAATGTCACAGTTACTATCAAGAAGAGAGAAGGACTATTTCAGTCATCTACAATTCAAGAATACTACAATAAGTACAAAACATTATCCCCAAAATATCAAATATTTATATATTGAAATAACTGTGATTTTTTTTTTCTTTTTTACATTATGGCTTTTCTAGCTAAACCAAATGTATTTTTTCTTTTAATTTGTCTTTTTTTCTCATCCTTTTACATTGCTATTTCTGCATAACCCCTGTGCCAAAAAGCCACAGAAAACTTAACACTACATCTTAAAACATAGATTAGTCGTTTTCACCATTTAGATATTATATGATTGAGATTTGTGAAAACAACCCTTCAAGAATAGAACAAGTGGTTTGACACACCCTTGACAATTATCAGGTAGGCCAATCCTGATGTACGATAAAAAGCTAAACTAATTGGAAAAGGTTGTAAAGTATTTCATCTTCATTCCACTTTGTTGGGACATACAGGCAACGCTTCAAGTTCTGACAAGACACAAAACCCTCCGAGCTCATGGACGCATCTCTGGTGCTCATAACAAAACCAGCTTCTTTGATGTGAAAGCAGAGCCCTTTTCTCTTCTGCTTTTCAGATCGGCTTCCTTTTTAATTTCAATTTTAAATGTACTGATGTTGAACTCTTTTAACCGTGTGTGTCCAAGGACATGATGTCCTTTAGGCATGAGTCAACTGCTTCACCAAGACATTAAGATTCTAAGAGTCTAATTATGAATCACTGATGTAGTAAACCAATAATTCATCATTTGTCAGAATATACTCATTTCTTGCCTACATGCAGTGTTACCAGATAGCTCTATATGTGTATAAATAGTGGGTATGTAACGGTGTGTACTTTATCATGTAATTAGGTAAGGCAGGATACACTTTAGAGCAGTATCAGTTAAAATACTTTATTCTGTTCCAGCTGTCTAATCTTACGAGACAAAAGTTCGACTAGGGCAATAATTTTTGACTACAACGGCATTATCGATTGTGCAATCAGTGGAAAACAGAACAATCTAATGGCACAAGATGCACTTTTAAACATCACTGTCTTTTAAGTCGAGTTCCAAAAAAAAACCCCATCAGCCTACAGGATCTTAGCTCCACTTCACTATCTCACTTTAATAATTCAGAAATTTGCTGCATGAATCAATAAGGGGGAGATGGCAAGGCTCTAATGGAGATACAAACCACTGCAGATGCCAAATTTCTGCAGGCACATTTTGCAGAGCAGTTTGCACCGTTGGAAAAATACCAATAAGAAACCAAAGGAAAAAGAGAAAGCACAGGTGTTTTTCAGCCTGCTGGAAAATAGCTGGCTCCTTGTGAATGTGGTATCAAGGCCTACTTCAGTTTGAATGGAGTGGACACTCAGTGTAAAAACACTCTGACTGGTTACGGACAAGATAAAGCTCTTGGTTTTAAATAAGGTTTGCAAGTCTGAATATCAACAGAGCACTCAAACGCTTGGATCCTCAATGGTTAGTGCTAGACTGTGATTTAGCCTTTTCATTACAGTACTTAAGCCTACTTTGTTTCTAAGAGACTATATGCAACAGTCCTCTCAATTATTCAGCAGTGATGATAACTTGTGGTCAGGTTCCATCTGTTCCTCGATACGATCCCGGGGGATTTAATACGATGAGATCAGCTCCAGACGTCCTACTGCAAATCTGTCTTGAAACCTGATGCTCGAGATGAGAGAGACCCTCGACTGAGGAACATATTTGGCACTTCAATCCAATGACATCACCTCTTGTTCTTTTTCTTAGCTTTTTTTCCTGTCTCCATCCAGCCTCTCTATGCATATTTGCGTTGAAGTTCTGGCTCACTCTCACAATTGAACGTATAGACTTGTGTACTCTGGCAGACCACAATCATTTACATCTCGTTTATTCTTGTGCTTTCCGCTCTCATTCATCTGTCACCCACTACTTGAACTGGGTGACATCACATGGGGCTGTGCTGAATCATTTCTGTATTACAGCTGTGAGAGGATGGCATTATGTAGCCTTTAGATAGGGCCCCGACATGAATCACATACTGTACTCTGCAGCTTTTGAACTTTATACAAACTCCACATGGCTAGACGGCTTTTACAGGCAAGAAAATTGGTCCTCAACCCTGACTTTCGTACCACAGCCCTGTTGGTTTTGACTCCGCCTTATCAAGGACTGACTTACATGTGGGACAGAGGGTGAATGGAATCAGGCAAACTACTTTGAAGGATATAAAAACCAGCATGGCCGTGTGCTTGAGACTCAGCATTTTTAACTCTCATGTGAACTATTAAACAGTGCAAATAAGCAAAACTGTGCCCTTTTGTGGCACACTTGCTATCACCTTTGTGTTTTATCTCAAATTTCACACGAACAGCCTCTTTCCTCTGAAGCCACAGACTACGTGATCAAGTAGCTGTTCTGGAGGCGTTTGTGACTCTTTTCAAAGGAAAACTGATTAATTACTTCATGGTTATAGAGAAACTAAATTTGGTTTATATACTGCGCTGCTACTTTTTAAAAGGTTATATATGGAAGTCTTGGTGACTCACTGAATTCAACTCTTGTTGGTTGTAAACCTCTCATATAAACCAAATAACACCAACATGTAGATATAGTATTTCATATACAGGACTATTTTCTGTAAGTATCACTATGACCTCATATATTCAGCAAAAAACATGTCCCTGTTTTAAAACCAACACTGATAGAGGTACAGGGCCTAAATCAGAAATAAGCTCATTACTGCTTTGTTTGTTAAATATCTGTAATTATACAGATACAAACAATCAACAGATGGTTAATTCCACATTTATACAATTGGGTCCCTTAACAGTTAAACTTAAGAGAACCTGAATTCCTGAAAGTGCCCGACTCCCTCCATGTCTGGTTAGTCATTAAATCAGTGACTGGTGTGGGGTTGATGAAACTCTCTATTGTTCTGATGTAAATAGCACACCCAGTTTCTGGGCAAGCGTGTCTAGGCCAGGGGGGTCACTAATGCGGGGACAAACAGCCCTTTTGAGTCCAATCTTACAGGTCACTGGACATGCATTGAGCACCAGCTCCCTGACAGACTACAGTTAGGTGACTGAGCAGCCAGCATTTCAAAACTGGCAATAACATCATCCAACGGGCTTCGTGTCAAGTTCCCACCCAAACAACCTTATCTGCCCACACTGACGTACAGGCCAAATAAGAGTCACAAGACAGTGACAGACTAAACCAACAGTGAGCACTAGAAACACAGTGATTTGGGGCATAAAGATACCCAAAATAACTTGCGGGTCTTGATTCACAGAGGCCACAATGAAAGAGGATTCCTCATCACCCTGGTCACGAACACCCGTTCATACATCATCTTCATTCACACGTTTCCATTTGCCTCGTCATTTTACCAAGGCGTCACCGACTATACTCCCGCTCTTTTCAAACAGAGGCACCACACCAACCTCAGGCTCACCCAAAGCCGGAGCCTCCTCGCTTTAAGTTATTCTTAAACACGGATTACTGTGGCCTCGGGTTGAGGCTCCCCTCCTATCTGACTGATTAAAAAGGCAAATCAGAGAGGCGGGGCGCAAACACAGATGATCACATCATTCCCTCAAACTTGTACACGTTGAAAACTAAATTAGACGTAGTTCACATGTATTACCCTCCATTATTCCATATTAGAGTGGCTGATCTCTTTGACCAACCAGGAAACTAAATCCCATTTATCACGATGAGCTCTGACATACTTGTAGGCCTGCTGAACCTCACAGACGATAGCAGATTATTTGTCTACATGGCACCATCGTTAAGTTGAACTCACTGACAGATGGCAGCAACGAGTGAGCGCTGACAAACCCAGCTAATTACAAGGCAGGCGACATCACTAACCAGCGGCATTCAGGCCGAAGGTAAAAATGAATCAAAGGTTTGTAGCTGAAGCTGAGCGGCGCACACGAGACGTCGGTGTCCTCCGTTACTAACGTTAGCAGGTGAACTCAGGTGCCGCCTCGGCTCTGAGACAACATGAAACCCACCGGGTGAAGAAAGACGACTCACCTGCTCGTCTTCACCAGGCATCACCGCATGTGTTAACCTGCCTGGCTCTTTCTTGTTTTATTTATTTTTTAATCAATCACACTGACTGTTAGCCTCACGTACACACCCCTCCTCGAGTTTTGGTCAGTTAGTATCGGCGGTTAAACGGCCATGTTTTTTTTCTCTTACCTCATGTGACAAAGCAGACGGCCTCTTTTCACTGCGTTGTCATGAAGTTTAGTGTTTTTTTTTCCCTCCGTGCCGCACGTAAAATGCGTTGTCAGTTAGCTAGTCGCTTAGCTAGCTAGCCTCGGTAACTTTTTTCGCTGGACTTCCTGTCTGAGCTTCCGCATCCTTATCGTGAACATCCATCAGCTGGCGGAGCAGCCCATGGTGAGCTCAGGCGGTCCAGCCCCAATAAAAAATGACACACAGCTAGGGGAGACACCACCCACCGAGAGGTATCTTACAACCAGAGACTGCAGTAGTTTTATCTCCTTTTAATGCCATATGTATGAGTTGTCACCTCACAGAGATGCTGCACCCTGAGGTGATAACAGCATTGATTAATCAGTGAATCTGTGCCATCAAGACTTTAGCTTATTAGGTAACCTGTAGCAGTCTCATCCCCCCACCCCCTAACTCCTCAAAAAAAAAAACCCCAAAAGACAAGTAACATTATTACTATATATAGTATTATCCTGATTCATAACAAATGCGACTACTTACCGTGTTAATGCAGCTGCAGTGTGGAGCTCCCTTTTCGATCCCCCTCTTGCTTTTGTTCTGCTTTTTTCTCTCAGTTCAGGCGTAAGAGTGAGAGGTGACTGCAATGGTAACTTCTTTTTCTCTCTTCCCCTCTCCAGCTATTAGACCCTCCCCCTGTGCCTTTCAGCCTGGAAAAGGAATGACACCATCCTTCCAAACAAGTTCTTTCTCGTTCGACTTTGGCTCAGGACTTGTGTATTACTATGTAAACAGCACCTCTCTGTCTCTCTCTCTCTCTCTCTCTCTCTCTCACTGTTCATAAAGTGTCCAGTCAGACCCCTCCTCCTCCACCTCTTCCTCCTCCTCCCTGCTCTCTCTTTCTCTCTCTGGATTCTTGCAGCATTCTTCAGTCAATGACATCAACCCCGTTGCCTCTCCTTGTAAGGTCAGACTGAGGGAGTGAGGGAGCAGGAGGGAGGGAGAGATAATGGGGCAAGAGGCTTGATTAGATGCAGACACTAAAGAAAAAAAAAAGCGGTTAAAAGAGTTTTAAACACAAGGAGGCAAGAAGACAGTATGTTCAAACAGGGCTGGGCTGTGGAATAGGTTGGATTTTTTTTATCTTTATTTACTGTGAGGGGAGAAAAAAAAATAAGACTGGTTTTATGCCTTTCTTTTACGTGCCTCAACAGGCAAAGCTGAGGATCAGATTGTAAAGGTGTTATTCTGTCTGTTGCCAAGTGCGCTGCTGTATTTTTATTTACTTTGCACAAAGGCAGTAAACATACAAGATACTTAAGGCAGTTTCTCTGTTGGTGCACTTGATTACAGCAAATAATGACATTTTATGACTCTCTCTCAAGTTTTACTACTGTTCGTACTGACCATAAAGATGTGATTGCCCTCAGACTGGTGTTACTGGTGTTGTATGAACACCTCCCATCCTGCACATTAACCACTTCTATGACTTGATATCCTTTTATGTCTCATACACTAACACACACCTTACATTGCCCACACCTTTATCTTTATCTTTATTACCTTTATCACAGTTTCAGGTGGCGTCATTGGTAGTTCAAAACAGTACATCTGAGAACAGGTCTATTATTAATTCCTTTTGAGGTACATTTTTAGCTATTATGTTAATATTTTGAAAAATGTATTGTTGGGTTGGCAGCATTGAATTTTATGACATTATTGTGACAGTTAAATTGATCACTGAGACAATAATCAGCAGATCGGTCGATAATGTAAAATGATCAGTACTAACTCTGTTGGTTTAAAATATTTCTACATGATCCTGAAACAAGCGAAACAGCACGGGAAAGAACAGCAGTTATATCACCCACTTTTTTGTGTCTTCTCTTTGCGATACAACATTTTAAAATGGCTGTATTTCCGGTGAACATAACTCAGTGTGCACTTTTTATTCTGATTCAGGGCACCTCGGTTAGATTGCCACCAGCTCACAGATCACCATATGGCATTCAGCTTGAGTCACAGAGGAGCTGTACAAAATTCAGGTTGCGAAACCATAGACAAGTTTCTCCCACATGCAGACCTCTGCAGTAGCTGTTGTGTAACCTGTTGCTGCCTTATTCATGTCTGTGAACTACAGGGAGGGGTCGCTGGGGTCTTTGATAGCCTATTGTCCCGAAAGGAATGTTTCCAGTCTCTCCCCACTTCCACTGGGACTAAAAAATGTGTCCAATTTCCACTCAGAGATTTCCACAGCAACTCTGGTGCTGGAGTTCAGGGTGGAAAACAAACGAGAAAAAAAAAAACAAAAAAACACACGCCATCCTGGCTGCAGGCTCTCAGGCAGGTGACATGCAGGAAGAGGTCAACATTTGTGTGCCACTCCAAATTCCAGCCAATTTGTGAGTTTGCTTTCTGTCTGACTGTGTAGGGGAAGTAAGGAAGCTGAAAATGACACATGTGTAATGCTCTTCTTCCCCCCTTTCAGCCAGCTGCAAACTCTGGGTGGTGCCATGGTGACTGAAGAGCGGAAAGTTCGGATCAGGCAGGGAGAAGGCAGCTCCGGGGTCCAGTCAGTCTGGAGGTAAGACAAAAAGAAAAAAAAAAACAGGAGGCCGTCAGAATCAGAGCCAGACAGCCTGGCATGCAGCCAAACCTTGGAATGAACAGTTCCTCTCCCCCTCCCTCTCTAAAGTGCCATATTTCTCTTTCATGCAGCATTTTTTCTCACCACTTTTTCTCCTCTATCCCTCCATCTCTCAGTCTGCCCTCCATACGCTGCACTTCTATTTCCCCTTCCCATCTTTCTTTCCTCTCCTCCCTCTCCACCTCCCACTGCTCATGTGAGTCAGTACCTGCTCATAATACCTCAGTGCGCAGAGTTAATATCCTGATCTTGGATAATTTCCGATTACCACAGAGGCATAGTCTCTCTCTCTCTCTCTCTCTCTCTCTCGCTGGACACACTTATTTTCTCAACAAAGTGGGAAGGCTTTTGAATGCAGGGTAAATGTTTTAAATGGCTCGCCCCCAACTAAATACATGTTGAAGGCATGATTACAACTTTGCATTGCTCTCCACTTTTCCTCTGTTGATATAATGTGTTGCATGGACGAATCTTGTTATTGTGAATATATGAATTTTAATACAATGCACCAAATAAACAGAGTCTCTTAAAGTTAAACAAAGATCGTTCCTTTTTCTTATGACAGTTCCATCACAGATATAGGTGACATGCCTCTGTTACCCAAATAAGGCTGCCAAATCTTCAAGAAGGTCTCAAATCCCTTTGTAAACTATATGTACTTTCAGAGGTAACACTGTTCACTTCAGAAAAATATTTAGCTGTAGAGAGTGGGCAGTCAGACTTCCATATTATTGATATACACTTTCTGGCATCATCTAAAAATATTTTAAACAACTTTCTTTAGTATTTTTATAGATATAACCAATATTGATTCAACTGCAGAAGAAAGAACCCTCCACAATGCTACATGGAAATCACATCTCAGATAATTTAGATTTGGATGTATGTAGCTTTTAGGATGTGAGATAAAGCTGATGAAGGAAAATGTAATGTAATGCACAAGTCTTCTCCCATATGGTATAAACATTAACTGAATCCTGCAATGAAGGTGCATGGGAGGTAGCGGATCCCACAAACCACCAAAAACCATTTAGCCATCAGCAGAAATTCCACTCGTGCTTAAGACAGGATGAGAACCTGCATACTTGTGACAGAACATGGTCTCTTCACTCAGCACCCAGAGGAAAAATCTCTCAGCTGCCAAGCTGGCTTTCGTTCAAAAGCTGGCGTCAGACTGCAGTGCCCCAGCTCACCCAGCAGGTGTCAGACTGATACTCATTACAGTGGCGTGCACAGCCAAACTAGAAAGCCTTGAGGGAAGAAGATTCCCCGAGAATCTCTTGACGGCAAGCAAATCCACATCACCCGGAGATGTGACAAAAGACAGGAGGGTGTGTGAGGTGGATACCTATAAATACTGACATGACTCTGGCTGAGGAGACTTATGAGAAGTAAGACACAGGACACAGAAGCATCTCTGGAGATAAACATCGCAACGGTGGTGGTGGTCTAGACGATGGAGGGCTGGAGCGAGAGAGAATGTGGGGTAATTGCAGGAGTGAGGGAGAGAGAAATGTAAATAATAGAGGAGATTTGGGAACTCCTCGTATGCAGGGTTTTGCCTCGTCTAAAAACTGGAGTGCTCAAACACATACACACACACACACACACACACACACACACACACACACACACACACACACACACACACTGACACTGACATCAGGGACTCCAAACCACCCACACACGAATAAAATAATGTGTGTGCTGGAGAATTCCAGCTAGAAATGGTGAACTGTTAGCCCAAAGCATCCACTAATAATGCACATAAACTCTCTCTCCCACAGGCTAAAACAAAGCTAATCACACAAGCATGGCCATTAGAGAACACCTTACCAGAGGCTGCCTCTTTTCATAACAACATTTATACCTCTCCTTTGTCCCCACCCACCTCCTACGCCCCTGCCCTCTCCAAAAACAAACCACGGAGAATCCCCACCATTCTTTCTTTCACCTCTTTATCTTTTTCTCTCCTTTTTTCCCTCCCTCTGTCCACTCCCCCTCCTTCACTTCTCCGTCCACCCATAATTTATCTCCTTCATGTGTGAAACCCAACGCAGAGAGGCTTTCAGTCCCTTCCTCCTCGACACACACACACACACACATTCTCTGTCTAACTAACTTGGTGGCTCCTTGAGGGCAGATGCGTAACATGTGGTTCCAATTAACACATATAGTAACACACAGAGCACATAGCAGCAGTTAGCTTCAGCTGAGCATAGAAGATAGAAAGCAGAGGAAAGCAGTGGGTTGGTAATGAAGTCAGAGCTGAGGGTAATGGGAAAATTGTTTCTTTTACCCAGTCTGAGCCACTTTTTTAAACAGAAAAATGCTTTGCCAACCTTTAAAATGACTTTTGAAAGAGGCATTTCAATTCATCAGCACCGAACATTTTTAGAGTGCCTGAACGAGACAGTATTAAAGCTCATATTCAGTATCCTTGAGGCGTCACCTCCATAACAGCCAGGAGCTGATATACAGATAGTGACAGGTACATGAAAGTCACTGATTACAGTAATGTGTGTTGGTTCCTGAGATAATATTAAACGGGCTGCTGCATTTAAATTTAGCTCAGCATCATCACCCCCAGATAAGAAAACAAGGGACGTGCTGACAGGAACATGATAGCAGTCATCTGTGTCATGTGTTGCAAGTCGGGTTTCATGCCATCGCACATGCTTTGTTAACACTGATGTAAACATTTGTGTGTGTGCGCAAGACTAAGTAAGGAGCGGGCAAAGATGGTGAGAGGAAGTCATAATTGTGAATGGCCCATGTATCAAGAGTGAGATTAGTGTCAAGAATTTTCCCTCCTCCCTCTGTGGTCGACCTTGTCTCGCATCGACGGTCCATATCATAGATCACCACATTGTCACGGGCACGCAACATATATGTGATGCATGCGAGTGTGCATGACCCAGCAGCGACCAACAGTTATTTTCATGATCGATCAATTTGAGGATTATGTCCCCAGTAAATCCATTAATAGCGGTGGACAAAAATGCTGGTCACAATTTTCTAGAGCTCAAGGTTATGCCACGAAACTGTAACCTTCAAATGTTTGGCTTGATTTGAACAGCTAGTCAATTATCAAAATAGTTTCAACATCCAACATCATTTCAACATCATAACATTTTCTGTCTATCAACTGATAGTTGCAGCTCTTGTTTGTGATCTGAACCGGCTTGTGCACAGAGTTAACAGCGTCCCACCTTTGACGCAAAATATGAACGCTGTTAACAAGGAAAGACACGTAGAGCTGGATAGAAATGCCGAGAATAATCAGCATATCAGCAAAAAGTATGAATTGCCAAGAGAGAGAGGCTGAGACTTCCAGACAGCGACTTCCAGAGAGTGATGGGCAGATGGAGGGGGAATTTAGAGTCAGAGAGATAGACAGGGGTCAAAGACAATACACTCATTCGGCAATTACACATATCAGAGGGGAGCAGCATGTATTGTCTTTTCCCAACGTAAGATGAGGATATGCGATCCAACAGCCCTGAGTGGAGCTGACCCCTGCAGCAGCCTACAGCCTCATCTCCTCTGCCCAGTGGGAACCCAACAGAGAGGGAGCCGACACACATCTATATATAAACCCACAGTGCAGGGATTGGCTGGATTATGTATGATTTGTTATGTCTGGCAAGCCACGCATCCACTTTAAACCCGTTTTTACCACATCACTTCAATGCCTCTCTTTTTTTTTTGGCCATCTATTTATTTCTCAAAGTAAGTGATCAGATTGTTGTCTTTTCCTTCCGTCCATTCTGGAGTGCTAATTTTTATTTCACACAGCATCGTGTCCACACCTCTCCCGCACATGACTCAACTGTTCTTTGCTTTTCTTCCCATCACTCCCCCCCATCTGTCCATGTCTTTGTCTCTCCGTCCTTCCATCTGTCGTGCTCCCTTCCTCTACTTTCTTCTCTGCCCGATGTATGTAAAGTCAACAAAACACGTGTGACCACACGTACCCTCTCCCCCGTCCAGACTGTCTCTTGCATCATTTGCCGGGCAAGCGCTTATACGAACAGCACACATAAATGTGTAATCAGCAGAGAGAAGAGTAAGAAAGACAGAGGGGCAGGATAAAAACAGCAAATAAGAGAGACGTTGTTGATGTGAAACTGAAGTGAGACGAGGGATTTGGGGGAAAGGTGGAGGGTTTAGGTATTAGAGATATAGATCAAGTCAAATGAGAGAGAGAGAGATGTAGATAAAAGAGCCACACCTCTTGTTTTTTTTTCCTCCAGGGAAGAGTAGATACAGAGAATGAGAGGAGGCAAAGGGAGCACAGAGGGAGATCTGGGGCTGTGATTCAGAGAACAGAAAGCAAGATATAGGTACAGAGATGACTGAGGGGCGGATCGATACGGAGAGACGACAGAGAAAGAGGTGGAGACTCGACAGAGGTTTGACTGTGAAGGAAAACCCTCTCGGATTGTTTAGTATTGGTGTATGTGCATGCCTTTTTTTTTTTTTTTTCCGGGGGAGAGATCAGTGTGCAGGAGGGTGATTGAGAGGGAGATGGAAAAAGGGGGGAGAGGCACGAGGAAACCGCTGCAGTGCATTGTTAGGCTGAGCGCACACGGGAGAGGGAGACAGAGAGAGAATCCCCCATTTTAGCTCAACAATATTACAGCAGTGCAGAGATATGTACAACAATGGCACTCTTGGCACTGTGCTATTGATCTTATAGTGGCAACCCAATGCACACACACACACTCAGTCTCATTGTTGTGGTAACCCCTCATTAGATTAATCCCTGTGTTTGGTTTGATCAGCCTGGTTTATTATCCAGTCATGGTATCACTGTCAGCCAATAACTCAAATTGTTTAGGTAAATGGAATGATGGCTGCAAATTGCATTGGATGTTGTAAACATAATGTTACAGGTAACATCTTGGTGATATTGATACTGAGTGTTAAAAAACAAACGCTAATAGTGCCTCACATCTTTATTTAGTCCCAATCTATTTCCCTCAGGCATACTGACTTACTAACCGGATCTCTTCTAAGACACTGCACCGGAGAGAGGAGAGCGGGAGGGAGAGAGAGAGAGAGAGAGAGAGAGAGAGAGAGAGAGAGACGAGAGAGAGAGAGACAGATAGAGGGAGGGAGAGAGAGAGAGAGAGAGAGGATCGGGCGGGCGCAGGAGGGAGAGAGAAAAAGAGAGAGCACAGTAGAGCAAGAAAAAGAAGCTCGAGCCGAGAGAAGGAGAGTCGCAGGAGGAAGAGGGAGAATGCACGGTGTCTGGGCAACACTTCCACGCTTGTATCCAGGGCCTTTGTGAATACACCATGGGATGCATCGGCTCCAGGAGACTGAGTAAGCCCAGCTTCTCTTTCCTCTCTCGTTGCGGGCTAGAGGGGGCGGGGTGGTTCGGGGGGCAGCGGGTGAGGGGGAGGATGGGGGTCTTGCAGGAGTGAGGGTTTGCGTGGATGCTATGGACAGGATTTGTGTGTGTGTGTGTGAGCTGTTTGCCTCTCTTTCAGTGCAGTGTGTAAGCAAGCTGCAGACATACGCTCACAGGGGCTGTACACACAGCATACAGGCAAGATGTCAGAGGCAATATGTGTTAAAATGTGCTACTGTGTGTGTGCTTGCATCCCCCCACCTCCCTACTCTCCTCCCTCCCTCCTCCCATCCCTTGATTTATGATGCTGTTTGGCAGTATGTATATGTGTGTGAGTAGGAGGCAGAGAGGGATGGAGAGGAGAGAGGCGGGAGAGGGAAACGCTGTGGTAGTGCTAATTTATAGGGCACTATGGCTTGAAGAAAGAGAGGAAAAATAGAAAAGGGACAATGCCATTGCCAGGGGCGTTTGCCCAGTTTGTTGTTATTTGAATAACAGGGATAAAGAAAGGAGCAGCAGAGGAAGAATTTCAGTGCAGGCAGGCAGGGAGGAGAGGAGGTGGACGGGTGGCGATGGAGAGAGGGGGGGGGGCGAATACGTGCAGGCGAGAATGTGTGGGATTGAAGGGAGTTAAACTCATAAATGACATGTTAAGTAGATCAACATCAGCACTGCTTCTAAGTGGGGAAAGACTTGAAGGGGCTGTGTAAATAAACAGTTGTTCGCATGAACGTACTTCAGATATGTTGCGGCTTGTATTCAGCTTCTGCACGTTTTAGTGTGTAGCATGAATCACGCTCAGAGGTAAAAATAAACACAGACTTCCTTTGGTGTTAAATATGTATGAACCACTTAGCACATGAAGGTCTTAAACATAATAATAGCATCAGTCTGAACACACTGAAAAGTGCATAACCTTTACAGGGGTCATGAATGTCAAAACCAGGTTAATAGACTGGATCTTGTGTGTGCTCGAATGTAGAGGGTTTTTAGAACATATCTAGAATATGCAAGTGCAGACAAAAGCATACCACCTGACACAGTTAGGAAGGCAGGTGTGAGCTGAATACAGCAGAAATAGTGTCAGAGCAGCTCGGGCGTCCAGATTACAGTATATGACACATTGCAGAGCAGCAGAGGAGGTCAGGAAAGGTGCCACATTAATCAGATTGTGGGCCACCTGAATATTGATGCTCAATTTTTATATGAGTGATCACAGAAGCTTAACAATCCAATAAAGCTGTTCTAGTAATCGGGGTTTTCTAATCAGGGATAAGTGATGAAGAGCTGTGATAAAGGAGAACATGCTTGAGTACACATCCAAAGTAAACTCTAGCCAGTCAGTCATCTGTAGTAAAGATTGTACATCTACTTAATGGAATATTTCTAGTCAGCTCATCATCCCAAGCTGTGTGCGGTATAATCTTAACATGAATGTGTAAAGAAACAGTACTTAAGAAAAGGAGGACCAGGCATTTCCAAGCAGCCTGCGTGCCTGAATGTGTAAGCTCTTTTGTAAGCAAGAGAACAGCAGCAGTGTTTCCGGTCTGCAGGCGTGGTTGTGTTTATCCTGGGCGACAACGGCTATAGTGTGTGCTATTGATCGGCCTTCTCGACTGCAGTCCGCGCTGCCAAGCGGAGATCAACAGGAGGAGCAGAAGGACTGGATCTGTCTCTGTACGGGAGTAGCCCTGATAAATCCGTCTGCCCGCTGGTAACACAATCTCTTCTATCTGGGAGTATGCTCCGTGGCCAGGCTGATACCTGTTTGTGCCTACACACTACTACTGTATGCTATTTATTCCCAGCCAGAATCACACCCCTGTGTAACACTTCTGTACCCAGCAGGTTGACGAAGTACATACTGCATAGTGTCCTGCAGAAAACTGTGCATTTTACTTTGTTCTGGGAGTCATAGGTAGTGTGAGAAACTATAGTGGCATCTTTTTAGTTTCTAACAGTGTTAATAGAAAGCTTTAGTTTGCCCCTACATCATTCTTAATATTGAGATTAGAGGTCAGGAGGTTTAAGTTTATTAAGCCCCAGACAAAAAAACAAAAACAAACCCCAAGGCCAGAAAAGCAGCATCATGGCAAATGTTAATACATGCAGATAGAAATAAAATCCCAAAACCTATGTATAGTTGTGAGGATAGTTGTTCACACTGCAGGCATGTAGATTTGTAATTGTTAATTCATACCCAGTTGGACAATGCGTTACTTCACTTTTATCTTCAGTGGCACAGACTGTCAATTTATTTTAGGGATTAAAACTGTTTTTCTGATTGAATGTTTAGTGTACAACAAATAAATTCTGTATCACTGCAGTAGGTATGGTATGTTGTATCTTGTACTGTAACCCTTTTAACATCTGCCTTAGCCAGGCTGCCATCACTGTTACTGGATCAGGTGAAGACAGACAGTGATGTACAGTAGATGAGATGTCTACATCCATCACAGCCTCAGAGAGCAAAGGCCTTGAGAAGCAGTCATTGTACATTCTTCTTCACCTCCTTGGCGAGGAAAGGCAACGAGATCTACTGCAAAATGATTGCAAACTGTATTTCAGTCAGTGACTCAGCTTGTGCGTGCAGCACACAGCTTATGTATGCCTCATTGAGAGCAAGTTTCTACAGCTGCCAAACACAGTGTTAGTAATTCTGTTACAGCACCATGATGTTAATCTCATTTCTAGATGTAGTTTTGATAATGCTATTATCCATAATTGTGCTAAAAGCCTGCACATCAGAAGCATTTTTCTGCATCCGGTTACCAGGCTGCATTATACCCGTGAGTGCTGGAAACATTAATCACTGTATGATTTAGGGCATTATGTGCAGTGTGTAGATAACGGCTGTGGGTCAGGCTGCAGTGGTGAAATTATAAATATGAATGTGGGACATTATGACAACTCTCACCTGTTTGTGCTGCCTCTAAGGAGACTCTTTCTCTCTCTTCAATTTCTCTAAGTTAGCTTTGGTAAGCTGCCACTGCTGGCACACCACTTACTGTCTCAATAAGCACTAATAGCCTTTTTCTGAGTGTGTGCGTGTGTTTGTGTTTTCAGTTCTTGTGTTTTGTGTATGTGGTAATGACTGAAATGTGTTTGTAGCGCAGAGGATCACAAGTATTGAAAGCTGACACATTGGTCTCATTCCGGTTTACTTATTCTTCTGTCACAAAGTTCAAAACTTAAAAAAAGAAAAAAACTATTTAAGACTGTTTATCACAGTCCAAATTCTTGTAAAGTACATTTAACATTCTTTTGTTAAATGAAAATAATGGTTTGGAGAAGAGAGAGAGATTGCTTCTATTCTGTAAGAAAATTCTAATTTTGGTATTAATGTTTAAATCAGGTATCTTGTTGCTAATTTAGAAAAAAATAATCAGTACTCAGCTTGACTTTGTGTGTTACTGCATTTGTCTGCATGCTCATGTATGTGTTCATGCATGGACCTGTGAATGACCTCAGGTTTACACCTGCCTCTTATATGATATCATATTTATGCGCACGTAGTCCCATGCGTGGGTGAGAATACAGTATAGGCACCACTGTTGTTCTCCCCATTATGTCCCATCACTCTGTTTTTGTTATAGCATCACAGAGAGGGATTTCCCTGTCATTAAATAAGAAAAAAAAGAAAACACCCCCGCTGCACCATGCCTTTGCACACATTCAGCCAACAACTGACACCATGTCCCGCTATCGCCAGTTTGCAGTCTGCCTGTAAACTGACTAATCTGGCAGACAGAGGTGGAGGTTGATTGATTGATTGGTTTCTGTCCAGGTTGGAAAGCCTTGCACACATGAACACAGTCAAGGTGAATGACTCAGTGATGTAGTGCCTCAGAGACACCTCAGGACCTGATGACCCTTACCTGTGTGAGTGTGTGTCAGCGTTTGTGTGTCCATCCATTTACCTACAAATTTATGTGCATGTGAGTGCCTCTGTGTCATATTCCCCACTGTGTGCTGGTATGCTTTGCCATGTTACTGGATGCCAGGTTGCAAGGGTGGGTCGTTACAGGAGGGGAATTGGTTAAAATGTTTATAGGTGCGTGTGTGCCCTTGTGCATATCCTTTTCAGCTTTTGTGTTTGTGGCAGATCAGAAGTAAGAAGCCTGTGTGTGGGCGCACGATGGCAGGTGTCTCTGTAAACAATGTGACTCAACAGAGTGTGTTATGAAATTGAAACATAATGCTGTGAAAGGGAGAGTTTCATCCCTACAATTTGATCTGTGTGTGTGTGTGAGTGCATGTGTGTGAATTTATTGTGCATTTGTGGATGCAGTCAGCATCAGTGCCCAACCAGCGCTGATTGTTTCAGTGTTATCTGCAGCTACTAACCACTTCAGTGCTGATAAAGGAAAATAAAGGCCATGTTCTCAAAGGCTGGAAGTCTCCTTTGAATATCAAAAGCAAGAAAATAAAGATTTCCTGCGCACAATGTCTGTGCACTCCACAAGGTTGATTTCCTCCACCCCTGCAGGTTTTCTTCCCTTCATCTGAGCAGAATCGGATAACTTTTTTTTTTTTCTGTTTCAGGTCTAAATGCTAATTATATATTTAGCAGGCCGTTAGATTGTTTATGGAAGTGATCAGGTTTATGATGCTGGGCTGCGGCTCCCTGTGCCAAGATGCTACATGCTGTCAATTTT
The DNA here is from genome assembly GCA_023238725.1 of Scortum barcoo. NCBI lineage: Eukaryota > Metazoa > Chordata > Actinopteri > Centrarchiformes > Terapontidae > Scortum > Scortum barcoo. The sequence continues at coordinate 14,363,652 of CM041546.1, read as the reverse complement.
AAGTTACCACAGTAGGTACACCAATGACTGCTGTAACCTATTTACCCTGCATCAGTAATGGAGACAGGCACAGGATGACAGCCACATTCACGCCTAAACAGATTAATGAGACGTGTCAAGCCTGCCGATGACAGGGGGCTTGTAGGTTGGGAGTGCATTTCACCAAGTTAATGCCAGTAACTCATGCTGCATGTGTATACATTTTGTCCCGAGACACACTCAGCTGCGCTCCCCACGACCAAACTCTCCCAACCATCTGGGCTCTAGTCCTCAGCTGCTGAACTTCGGAGCTCAGTAGCCCGACATCTGCACACATCGCTGCAAGAGGGCAGCTACCCAAGCCGGTACCCCATCGCGGCGACCAGCCTTGCTGCAGCTGTCAGGGTAAACAAGCACCAAGCCCCCTGGTTCTTTGCCGATATTGCTGCAGGGCACTGGGAGCACAAAAGACAGATGACGCTCAAATGCCTCCCTCTTCAGCAGGAGCAGTCAAGCCGCCACAGTTAGAGCTGGAGTTGACAGTGCAGCCGCTGCAGATCTTTGGTTGTTCGTTACGCACGGCCGCTCTGCTCCCTCTTTTTTTTTTCCTCCTCCATCTCCCCAACCCTCCCTCCCTCACTCCTCCTCGCTCCTCCTTGCTCCTCCTCGCTCCTTTTCCTTGGCTGAGCAAAGCCTGGCTCCTCTATGACCGCAGGGGGGTATCCAGCGCCGCACCGCTGTGTGTGCGGGGGAGGAGGGAGAGCGCCAGGGGATGAAAAGCTGGCTCAGAGCTCCGGTCATGTGCTCTGTTGTTGTTGCTGTTTCCTCAAGGAGGGATCCTGCCTGCCTTGTCGGGAGCAGAATTACGCATTCGCTTAGTGTGCTGCCAGGAGCCCAAGCGCATCACCTACCCAAGTGCAGAAATACAGAGCGTGCCATGACTTGAGAAACCACTGACAAGCTGGGTAATGACCACTGACCCTTCATCTATAGAGATACTCTGAGAACAATAAACATCCTTGACTATTCATAGACATCCAAACCCTCGTAGCTCACTTCACAAATAGCACATGCTTTGATGTAATCTTGTATGAGGCTGAGGCTCACAGGCGCTCAATGATATAAATGCAGCTGCAATGGTACACACAGTATACTGTAAAGGCTGGAAGGCTTCCCAGAGGTAGTTTGTGCTGCTGCAGTCCAGACGACTCTTGAGCCATATTGTGATTCATGTGGGGAGAGAACGACTGTTAATCTGCTAATTGGCCAAATGAGGCTGAGGGATAGAGAGGGGAGAGGCTGAGAAAACGGGAGAGAGGAAGAGAAACAGCAGGAGAGGGAGTCACATTGTGTGTGTGTGTACTTTACAGTGAATGTTGCTGTAGGCCCAATGTATGTGGGTGTGCATATATGTTCATGTGCAGTTTGTGTTTGCAGGGCAGATTTTTAACCCAGATGGGGAAGAAATCTGGGACACTCTCTCCCACCCTGGCAGAAAATGAGACATCTCTCTGTCTAACTGATATCAGCCAATAAGTAACCTTCTCACACCGGCCTCCACAGTGCCAATAATCAAACACGCCTGACTAATCCTTCTGAGGTCACATAGAGTTCATTCCAAATAGTGAAAATAGCGCCTGAATATAAATGTGTCCATCCGCTCTGAAAATGGCAAGTCCTGATGCAAAGTAGTTTCTTTATATGCCACTTTCCTTTTCAGGAACACCTCATTCCCACTCACACAGTTTCTTTCACAGCTTAATAGCAAGAAGGTGGATTCGCAGCAGCTGGTGTTAGTGCCCTTAAAACAGTTAGACTGTAAAAACAGTAACTTGCAGTGTACCCAACATTACCTGAGACATTCTCAAATGGTATATTTAAAATTTTTAAAAGTTTGCTCAAAGTAAAGTGCATTATATATCCAAAAACAGCCTAAATCAAGTTTCACAGGAAGAAATGTATTCAATCTGAAACAGTAATTTGCGTCATCAGTGAGGAAAGTCTTTTATAGAGATTTTTATAGACTATGTAATACAGACAGAAGAAATTATGATTTGTATGTTTTCTTACATGGAAAACTGGAGTGAAGATTGGTTGATATTAGATTTTGAACATTCATTTTACCACTTTCAATTAACTTGGAATTCGATTTTTAAGACTGTAGTGCTCCAATTAAAAAGGAAATGGACGTTGACACATAAAATCTGTCCCTTTAAGGTAAAATTATCCTGCTAATATACAACAAAACTACTCTTTATACATACTGTAACACCATGTATCTTAAGTGCTGATGTTCAGCGGTATTTAGGGAAACACAAGGAACACCATTAACTATAGAAGAAATACACAAAGTGGGTTGAGGGAAACTGGGTCAAACGAAACAGGAAATAAGAGACTTAAACACTCCAAACCACTGAAATGACGAGCTCACAGGTTTGAATTTGAAGGCGTTGACTGTAGAAAATGAAGCAAGGCGGCCATGATTTTGCACCTGGCATGCCCTTCCATGTGCAAGTAAAGAGGGTCAGTTTCTGGAGTGAAGGCTGTCCCTCGTCTCCTGCCCTTGCAGTGATCTGATGCGACTGGATGGAGTTCAGAGGGAAGGGTAATATCTGAGAGCCCAACCGAGACAGAGTGGAGCTGATGTTTCTGAATCACTGGGTCAGTGGGTCACAGACATCACTGGACATCCAGAGAGCCAGCGACTCTCAGTGTTTCTCAGAGCTCCCGAGGAGTCGCTCATGATTGCCAAATGCAGCTGTGAAAAATGTGATTGGCTCAGCAACACACATGCAAACACACACACATATACAGAGTGCTGATACAGGAGTGAGCCCCTCTGAGAGTTACACACACACATACACAGACCCTCTGATACAGAGCAGGCACCTAGAGACTGAAGCTGTGTTTAAACTCCATTACCAGTACAGTCTCTGTAATTAAACCAATGTTTTAATTAGGATTTGGACAGCCAGGAAAGAGGAGGGATAATGACGTTCATTTATCCAACAGAGAGCGTGTATTTCAGATCAACAGTACGCTGGGTGGAGGGCTTTGTGTGTGATCTGCCACCGACTCCTCACGGTGCAAATACAAGTGTCATTTACACATAAAGGAAGTTCATTAAGGAGGCTTTGACTCCATCGATAGAAGAAGTGAAGGCCCAGATAAAGGATCCCCCTGTAGTCTATATGCTAGTGGTGGTGGAGTTAACCCAGCAGGTGGTTGATGGAAACTGAGCTGACTCTCCAGAAGGTCGTGGCAGTGATTGGGAGGTGGTGGGTTGTACAATAGTCGGTCTGAAAGACAGAATGACAGAATGAGTTGAATTTCAGTGATATTTTATGAACCAAGGGCTGATTGGTTCGAGAGATGCAGACAGAAAGATCAGTGGTGACATCAGTCAGTCAAGAGGCTGAACGGTGTTATTCGCAATGAAGAAGTTAACTTGCATAGAAAATGGGAGTAAAATCTCGGTATGAATTGATGAGAAAAAAATATGTGTTAGACAAAACAAACAAAACAAAACATGTCACAGAGAATATATGCACACCAAACCAATAGTTTCCTAACAATAGCCAGTAAGTCGTCAGTGTTGTTTAATGACTTATTATGCTGTGTTCCTCATGAAAAATGAAATTATGTTAAATTAAACAGTCCTTGCACAGAGTACAGAGACTCTACGGAGCTATATATCAATACATATAAATAGTTAGGAGTAGATTTGAATATGTTAAAATATATACAGTATGAACATGTGCAGCAGTTACAATAGGCTGTGCAGGTACATATTTATCTACCTCCTAATGAGTTTAAAAGAGGGGCTAAAACAGCTGAAAACAGTATTTAACTTTTATTTTAAGTGTGCTTACTGTTGTTGATACATTTGTCTTTTATTCTTATTATGATTCCCTGTGAAAGTTGCTAAGTATAAATGATCACGTGTTTGTGTGTTTGCTGTTCGTTTGGTGGGAATCATGGATGTATAGACTTTGTCACTGTGGGAAAGGGAAATGAAAGAGACAATAAAATGGGAAGAAATAGCAGGAAGAATAAAAAGATGTGGTTGAACTTGAGCCAAAGCTTCGTGAGTGGAAGGAAAGCTACTTTAGTGAAAATTGTGGCTGCTTTTGTAATTTGATTAAGAATTTAATGAAATGCAATGAATAACGATGTGTTTTCTTTCTCTTTTCCCTGTTTGTCTCTTCCTTCACTGTGCTCTCAGCGGCAGATGGCGTGCCAGTCCAGAAAGATGGGGAGCAGGTAAGTCTTCAGCAGTCCCTCTGGCTCACCCCTCTTGTTGACTTCCTCTGACAGTGGACTGTTGCCACTCCACCTGAGGAACCAACATGGCTGCTGATTTAAAAACCAGTTTCACACGCAGCTACGGGATGAGCTACAGCAGCTCACCCAACTAGCTCTGTAGCTTACGCTAGTAGATTAGTGAAGTAGCGCACATCACGTCAGTGTCAGTCGCTTAACTTCCACCACACTTCCCTGCCTGAGATGGGGTGGCGTAGCTGGAAGACTGAACAATCGCTGGTTTGGTTGGTTCATTGCTGTCGCTATGACGTCTGTTGCTTGATGTCCATCAGACAGAGTCACTGCTGGGTCAAAGCAAAACACCACCAATCTCTCTTTCTTCAACTTCTTACACACCATCATTGTGTACTCCTCTCCTCTCCTCTCCTCTCCTTCTGTTTTACTGATCCCATGCTGTAAAACCGATCCCTCTGAGACAGGACACAAGAGAGGGAACCATTTTGGACTAAAACGTAGAGAACGCTACTTTTTCACCAAATGCACTGTGGACTGATTCCATCATTTATTTATGCGTCGTGCCCCAGAACGCCCTTCGTCCTGAGGAGAGAACGTCCTGAGGAGAGAAAAGAAACACACATACCCATACACATCAGCATTGTCAGGACTATTGGAAAGAACACAGGAAAAGCTGCTTCAAGGGGGCCTGGCTCAACCGCTCAAGTGTGTTAAATCTCTCATCACACCCACTCCTGTGGAGGGAGAAGAAGAAAGAAAAAGTGAGAGAGAGAGAGAGAGAGAGAGCGAGAGAGAGAGGGAGATGAGCAGGGAGTCAAAGAGCGAGGAAGTGGGAGCACAGAATAGAATTACAAGAAAAAGAAGGAGTGTAGAAAAGAACTGGAAGAGGCAGATATTGATTAACACAAGCTATCTGGATACATGATGCACGTAGCTGGTGGAGATAGTGAACACCACCACGGTAGTCACTCCCGCATTAAATGACCTTTTCTTTACATTTAACAGTCTGTTTACCAGCGGCGATCTCAGTGTTTAAGCTCAGAGGAATGGTTGGACATTTTGGGGAAATAAGCTTATTTGCTTTCCTGCACTCTTAAGGTTGTATGCTGTATGCTACAGTAAGCACCTGATTAAGACTGGAAACAGCTAGCCTGGCTCTGTCCAAAGCTAAGGAAATCCACCTACAAGCACCTCTAGCACCTCAGCTCACTATTTAAAAACACTATATCGTATATATTTGTTTATATTATATAGAAATATAGAAATATATATTATATAGAAATATTTGGCTGTCTATGAAACTTCTCGCCTCTGCAGCGTTTTTGTATACAGATTAAACAAACAAGATATTACATGTTAATTAGTGAGGTTTAAAGGTGCAGGTAGTCGGATTTTGTTACCTTTGGAGTCAGTCTAGCAGTTTCCCCCTGTTCCTAGGCTTTATGCAGGACTAAGCTAACCGTCTGATTTCACTGTCCAGAAGACTGCTATAAATGCTGTCATGTAACCCAAAGCAAGAAAGCAAATAAGTAAAACGTACATGCTGAGTACTTTCTCCATCACAGCTGTTTACATTGCTGGGTTTCAAATATATAGAAAAAGAGACATGTGCGCCTTTGTGCCAGGCAAGGAAAACTAATGAACTGAAAAAATACAGTTGGAGAGGATGTATTGTATATGTAGTTAATGTTAGGGACCAGTTTGTTTATTTTCCCTGTTTATCTTTGCCCAGCCTCAACTGTGTGTGCAGATGGACGGGAAGGTGAAAACATTTCAGCACAGCCACTAACCCACCAGTGTCCCCGGTCTAGTTAGTGTCAGTCTAGCTGATAGAGGGGAACGCTGTGGCAGAGGCTGCTGCTTATCTGCTCTGGCCCCAGCATCTGCCTTTACACACACATACACACACACACACACACACACACACAAACACACACTTCCTCCTGTTAGCCTCAGTCTCCTGTCTGTCTGCAGCATCAGATACCGTTCGACACAGCACTGACATCTCTCTCTCTCTCTCTCACGTGCACATGCGATTTTCTGCTGGCTTTCAGTGTTTTTGGCAGCACATGTAACCAGAGAGGAGACTCATTCATCCGTAGCATATTCACTCTGCTATACATAACTAAGCAAATATACTGATCCCTGTTTAATCCCCTCCCTTCTCCCTGTCATTCTGGTCCTGGACTCTTGCCTTCCTCGTTCCTGGAAAATCCTGTGTGTCCGTCTCTCTGTTTTTTCCCCCCCTCTTCCCTCACTTATTTTTTTTTTCCTTTCCCTCTGCATGTCCGACGTGCTACCCGTCCTCTGTCCCTCCTCTCTTTGTCTCTTCCCATTCCCCTCCCATGCATGTCAATGTTTTCTCTGTCCTGTCACTCTCTTACTCTTTCCCCATCCCTCTCTCCTCCTATTTCTCTTCCTCAGCATGGACGTTCAGAATTTTCATGGGAAGGAATCAATGTAAGTGTTGTGACACCATTCCTTCATCTACTACTTTTCTTTTCCCTATCTATCTGTTTGTTTCACCTGTTTTGATTTAACTCACCCTTTAGCGATCAGCTCCGTCCCCCTCATGACTGCCCTCCCTCCTCCACTTGGGCTTTACAGTTGATCTCTTACAGTTTATTGTAGTGGTGCACAGTAGTGAGCACAATCAGAGCCACTTATTGGTGAAGAATAAAAAGGACAAACTTGAAGCAGGATTTGGGTAATGCAGATTTGATCTTTTGTATTAACCCAACATCTCCATCACTTCTCCTCTCCACTCACCCCCCTCTAACACACACTGTCTCGATGTCTTCCTGTGCCCCGTCACACCTGCCATACTATCTTTTTCTCCACACTTTTTTCCCCTCCTCCATTCCTCTCTCTTCTCTCCGTCTAGCTGTCTATGGAAGACACCACATCAATCCTGCCTCGACTCAAGAGGAACTCAAACGCCTACGGCATCGGGGCTCTGGCTAAGTCTTCTCTGTCAGGTGTGTCAGGTGTGTGTCTGTGCTGTAACTGGTAAACTGACCCCATGTTGGCTCCGCCCTCAGTGGGCGCTGGAGTCAGCATGGTACCCAAAACGGGTTCCCCTGTATCACTTCCTCTCCACACTGCAATAACGCTCGTCAATGGCTCCTCATGAGTCATTGACGGAATGAATTCAGCCTGAAAAGCACAACACAAACACACATAGTGCATCATCACACAGGTTGTTGCTCTAAGAAAAGGTGAGTGGGAAGTGTAGTTTTTTTATGTTAAGTGGTTGTGAAATTGTGGTGTCCTGAGCAAGTTTTAGTTTGGATGTTTCGAAGTTCTGTGTTAAACAGTCGAGTCGAGTGCAGTGTAGTGAAGTGTTTTCTTTTAGTGCAGTGGTTTTGGTTTAATCCAGCTGTTTTGTGCAGTGCAGTTCATTTGAGTGCAGTGTATTGCAGTACAGTGAAGTGAAGTGCAGCTGCTGCACTGTGTGGTGCTGTGGTACTGATTTGTCCCATAATTTATTCATAAATCTCATCTCCATGTGCCACCATCAGAGAGAATCAAACAACCAGGGATTTACAGTACGTGTCATCATCATGTGTGGGTCACATGAAATATGGAGCACAGCGGTTCTGCAGATATCAGCTGGCGCTAGCTTGACAGCAGTAAAAGAGTCTCTTCTTTAAAAGACGTATGTTCTGCAGAGTTTGCACGAGTCAAGTTCTTAAACAGACTGCAAGGAGAAAGAGAGCAGCCTTTCTGCTTACCCAGCGCAGCTTAGCAGAGGTGTGAAAGCTATCATGTCAACAAGCCAACCTCTCATTACTCATGCCACACAGCCGCCTCACCCCAATTAACCTATTCCATCCCACAATGCACCTTTGTCAGACAAGACACATCCATCCCCCCCTCCTCCCTGTAGCCTGTACAGACGACAGCTCAGTCTCATTAAACACATGCATATCATTTCCACGACCCTTGTCATTTAGCTATTCTCATAATCCATGTTTATGGAGGCCCTCATTAAACCACAGGCATTTGAATTGACTGATAATGTTTTTCTGTACTGGTTTGTCTTGATTGCACCTGCCAATAGTTGATATTTTAATCTAATACCCAATATTATGTTTAAAACAAACACCCTAGAGGTTATTCCAAATTTAATTCTTATCATCGAAGCAAATAATAAAGTCAGACATTAGGAGTTATCACTAATAACACTTGCAAATTATAATCACACTTATATATACTTTATCCACTACAAGTCAACTGATTATCAGTCAGGCAGTAAATATGTAATTAAATAAACTGTTTTATATCTGTCATATAGAACAGCACCGACTGTCTCATTTGACCCTCCCAGTTGCCAAACCAGTGTATCAGTCAAACCCTAGTGGATATTCATGATTTCACCAGTCACCCCAGCCTCTGTGACCAAAGAGCAAAACACACTTGGTGGATAACATGTCTATCTTCTGTCCATCTCTCCTCTTTCTCTCTGTTTACTCCACTTTATCTCCTGCTTCACTTCCTTCCCTTTCTTTCCTCAAATGCTCTATCCCTCGGCTCCTCTCATCATCCCATGTCAACCTCTCATTTGGCACTTTCTCCCGCACTCCTCTCGCCCTTTCTCTTTACTCTCTTGCAATCCTCGCCCCCCCACCCCCTGTCCCATTACTTTTCCACCATCAGGTGTGACCCGCACCATGAAGGAGAGAGTGACCAAGCCCACAGCCATGGCCCAGGGTCGCGTCGCCCACATGATCGAATGGCAGAACTGGGGCATGCAGACGGTGGGTGCAGGGGGCATCCCACAGTCCCGCATCACCACCCAGGAGCGGGAAAAGGAGCGGCGGCTGGAGAACGATGCCTATAGTGACCTCAGCGATGGAGAGAAGGAGGCCCGCTTCGCTGCAGGTTGGAAACACACACACAGACGGGGGCAGGCACTCCACAGAGCCTGTTAACTGTCATCAGCAGAATTATGTGCTCATCACCTCACTTTCTGGGGTTCATGCCAGTTATTCAGCCAATTAATTATAAAACAGGTCCTCACAATGATCCTGTCTTGTCCTTTCTGACCTCAGGTATCCTGCAGCAGTTTGCGATCTCTGAGGCAACGCTCTTGGCCTGGTCATCGATGGATGGAGAGAGCCCGCGGTCGGGCTCAAACCAGGGCAGCGTGGCTCATCTGAGTGAGGTCAACCAGGAGAGCATCACCAGTCGGGGTAAAGGACTACAAATATGACTGTAGATGAATTGGCATAATTTAGCAACCTTTACATGTAGGTGAAGATTGTGTTGGTATATCTGACATACAGCAGTGATGGAGGAAGTATTAAGATATTTTGCTTAATTGTAAAAATACACCATTCAAAGAGCCCTCCATTTAGAAATGAATCTTAGAAATCACTCTTAGAAATATAATTAGGTAAAAGTAGAGCAGTATCATCAGCAAAGTGTACCATGGAATTTTATTTGAAGTTGGTCAGAGTGTGAAATTATATTATAGATAATACGTTTAATGTACTGTTGGGCATTTAATATAGTTTATAGTACCTATTGCTTTCAAATAAATGAAGTGGTGTAAAAAATTTTCCCTCCAAAATGTTGCAGAGTCACAGTATAAAATAGCATGAAATGGGAAGCACTTCAAAAATGTACTCAAGTATAATGGCTTAGTAAATGTAATTAGGTACTTTTCACTAGTATACAGTATATTTTGTACATATTTAAGTAAATCATGTATATTAGTAAATGTTGTAAAAATTAATAATGATGGACTACATAGCCAGCAGAACGCAACAGCTGTGTCAAGTGTTTGTGTAGGTGCAGATAAGCAGCTTGCAGTATAGCATGTGTCATGCTGCTTCGTAATGAGAACATACTGTTCCATCTCCTCTCTGCAGGCTGGAGGGGTAGCTCATTATTAATTTCACATTTCCAACATGGACTGTTGGAAGGTAAACTCAGGCACTGCATCTGTATTAATAGATGTTTTGGACATTTTCATACCACACCACTGTCTCTTCTGCTCATGAAGTTAGATGTGCAGACAACTATAATGAGTTTGTTGTTGTAATATAAACCTTAGTGGATGAGCATTTGCATCCAGTGATCCTTTCATTTTTTTAGTCAAATAAACATTTAGGGTGAAAACGTGTGGCTGTGTTTTCTTTCGGGCCCAATTTGTACCTGTTTCCTTGAAAGGAAACATGGCACAAAATCAAGGCTGTGTCTGCACAATACAGTTTGACACAAGTGATGAATCAACAGTGGAAGGTTTTTTTCTGCTGAGTTTTTTTTTTTTTAGCTCCCAGGCAAACATTACTTCTTCTGTTCAGCAGGCCAGATCAAAGCCTGATTTCCTGTGCTTTGAACGCTTTTTAATAGTATGATAGCAGCTGAAACTAGATTAACCAAACATGATTTACACCTTAAATCTTAAAACTATATCAGCATAGTCACAGGCTAAATTGTTATTTGGTCATTAGCAGCTGAAAAAAATGCAGGAGGTTTTCCAGACCAGCAATGATTCGTTTTTTATTTAGTTTGGATTATGATTTGGATCATCAGCAGTATTTCCCTCTTTTTTTTTTTTTTACTTCTTGATATTGTGAAGATCATATTATCTAGAAGATTCAATCTCCTTTTTCCTACTAAAATACCAAAACTGTATTGTAACTTCCTGTTCAAATCTGCCAGTCTGAAGAGCTCTAACAGCAGCTGCTGCCTTTTTCCATTTTTCCAGATCAGATATTGCACCACTCCTCAGCAGAGGTGTGGCCTCACACGTACGTCTCCCAGGGCCACTACTGCCTCTCCTCCTCTGATGCCTGGGAACCGATCAACAACGATCCCTCCGGCGTGGCGTCTCCCCCTGCTGGCTCCTATGTCATGGGGAACGACGGGTATGACGGGCAGGTGGCAGCTCACTTCCTGTCGCAGCAGCAGCAACAGCAGCAGCAGTTCACTCTCCAGCAGCAGAGTCAACTACAGCAGCTCCAGCAGATCCAACAAATCCAGCACTACCAGCAACAGCAGCTCCTGCAATATCAGCAGCAACAGGTGACTAGTGTGGAGCAGGCGGAGGCTCATTTCTGTGGGTGTGACAGGGGCCCTCTGAGATACAATGAGGGGTTGAAATTTTGTTGCACTAAGTCACTCCAAAAATCCTCAAGCAGTCCCTCACAATCTGGAAAAATGCTCCTCAAACTTGTGTCTTCATAAATTAATAACTCTATAAAACTTTTTCATAACCAGTTAGGTCTATGTATAAATCAGGTAAAAGGAATCACTGCTTAAGTGGGAAAGTTCATTTATGACTTTATAAATAGTAGTTTGACAAAATAATCTTAACTCAAGTTTTTTCTTATTGTGTTAGTTTTTCATTATTTTTTGAGTTTCTCTCAATTTTGTCACTCAATGTCTGTGATTAGTATTTCCTATAATTGCCTAGAAAGGAATTGATATGTTAGTCGTAATTAATAATTAGATCAGATATTGTTAAAGGGAACTTTTTCACCAACTGAATGTTTATGTTTTCGTAATTCATTCTGACAGTGTAACCTCAACAGTCAGAAAATTCTAAAACGTGAACTTTGTCTACAGTCAAGCATATTCAATTCAAAATACTTCATATAATGAGGAAAATAAAGTGGTAAAGTTGATATTTATTTTGATTAAAACTCAGCACTGTTTTCCAGAAGCTGATTGCTAGAGGAAATTCTTCCTGTTGTAAATAACAAGTATGAACCAAAATAAAATAATAAGCCTCAATCTCAAATATACATTTAAACCCTCTTGTACACAAAGAAACGCAGTCTTGATCACTGGCATAGTCACAACCGTTTGCTGTATTGCCTCCCTAATCCTTTGGTCTTGGCTGCCGTCACGAGGCTTTGTGTATAATGTCAAACGGTGTCACCTCTGACATGGATGGTCGACTTGAGTTGGGAAGCAGGCGGCACACAAGCAACAGATCTCAGCTCTGCCTCTTCTTCCTCACCCTGCTTTTAGTCGCTGGAGCACCGGCTGCACAGTGCCAACCACTCTTTGCAAGCAACGCCCAACAGCACCATCCACAGTCTGGTCCATCCCGCTCACCCTCCATTGGTGGATCTGTGGAACACGGGGCAAATGGAGGCCTATCAGGCGGAGGCTGGAGGATACATGGGTGTGGCAGCGGTGGTGGAGCCAAGCCTCTGTGTCCCCTCTGGAGAGGAGATGGTGGGAACAGAGCACTCCCCGCTACTGGAGCAGCAGGAGGAGGAGGAGGTCAAGGTGAGGTGAACGTTTAGGGTTAGATTACATAAAATTACATCTTCAGTGTTTGATATTTGATCTGTGAAGTGGTGAGCACAGGAAGAGACCATACTCCTGCTTTTATTCTGTTTACTACAAATCACATGGCATTTACATTAATCAAATATTTCCAGTCATCTCGGCATGGATATGGGTTGGTTTCATTTTATGCCAGTGTGGTAAGAACTGTAGCTGAAATTATCTGTCTATTAATTGATTTGTCAGTATTGACAGAACAATAATTAGAATCTTTGATAATTATTAAAGTCAGTATTCAGGCAAACATGCAAATCAATCTCTGTTTCCAGCTTTTCAAATTTCTTTCTAAATTAAAGTTTTGGGCAGCCTGTAGTGAACAATCAGTCAGCTCTACTGATGTAATAAACAGAGGCAGGTTTGAGATGTCTCCTTAATTGGTATGGTCCTGCAGGGAACTCCAACGTTTGAAACTTGTGACCAGCAACCTTTTTTAAGGGGAATTTCACCAGTTTCCACCTTCTCAGCCTGTTAAAACACTATATGTTCAGCTTTAGCTTTAACTTTCTGGAGTTTTGGCAAAAAAAAAACCTGTTGATGTGAACAGAAAGCCTGTATCAGAAAGGAGGATCTAATGAAAGATGGTAATGAGTTACATTATGAAAGCTGCAGGATTTTTTGGAGCTCGACCCACTCTACTTGACTTGAATGACTAAAATCAGGATATCTCAGACCACTGACGCTTCAATTTTGACCATTGATTTTGTTTTAAAATCTGTTTCTTGTGAGTGCCTAAACTTTATGGAAGTGAAATAGTAAATTTCTTGAATACCCCTTTAACAATGCTCCTGAATGTAAAGACTGATATGTTAGATGTTGAAGCATCCTGCACGCTGTTTGGGACTATGATTTTAATAAACCATAGATTTAACTCGTAGACAACTAAATGTCAAGTTTGATGGATTACACATTTCAAACAAGCCTTGGAAGTCTTCCCTAGTTGAACTTCAGACTCTGCTGGCTGCCTAAAAGATGAGAAATCAATCTATAAACCTACTGAAGTCAGTTGGCAGTAATGTAGATATAAGTATAGATCATAAATTAAGTCAATATGGACCCTCACTTATATTTAGATGGCTATTGAGTAATGTATGGATTTGACCTTACTGCTAAACAGCTCCTGTGTGTGACTCGAGTTGACTGAACCTCCTGTGTGTCTCTGTCCTGATCAGGAGGAGGAGGTGACACTGTGCATGGAGCCAGAGCCGGCCACGCTGACTCCGCCCACGCAACAAGGGGATGCCTCTGGGGGCAGTAGTCCGGGGCAACCGCCGGCAGAGCCAATCACAGAGCGGAAGGCCTCCGATGTCAGCTCCGGCCTTGCTCAGACGCTAGAGGAGAAGGACGAGGAGGGGCCGGCTGCTTCCATGGCAACCAACTGAGTTCCTCGCTGTCAAGAGACTCCTTATAACAAACTGACCAGGGAGTCAGCGAGGAATGAGCGTAATAATAAAATATGTATCTATTAATCTGTTCCTTTTCAGGTATCAAAAACACAACTTTTTGGTTGCAAGATGAATTCTTCAAAATGGGGAGAAACAGATTTGAAAGTGGACTCACACTGAGACAAGAGCTGATGCAACAAAGGACACCTATTTCTTTGTAAGCCTTACATCCCAAAGGTAACTGAAGGAAGGAGTGAGGATGGAGAAACTGAAGTGGAGGAGGAGGAAGAAGAGCATCAACTGGCCGAGACATTTCCATCAGTTTCAGAGTAACGAAACTACGTCGAGATGAAGAGGAGGGGAACGGAAACATGCATGCTTTTTATGAAGACAAGCAACTCGACCCTGTCATCGTCTTATAATAATAATGAAAATCTATCATAATAAAACATTATAATAAGAATAATTTTGTAATAAAGCAAAAAAAACAACAAGAGAAAAATCTATGTATAAGTGTATGATAAGATATAACAGTTTTCCTATTGGACAACTACTCTGTTTACAGCTGTTACTCAACATGTTAGATAGTGTTTAATCACATTAATTTTCCTGTTGCATCTAACACACACAATATACTTTATTAATGACAACCCAAACAATTTCACATGCAATTAAAATAGGCTCAGAAAATGTCAGCATTTCAGTGAAATGCAGATTTACCCTCTAAAAATAAATTGTTCTATGACGTTGTGGCACCATGATGCCCAATGCACAACCCAGGGACAGGCCTGTCCTGCTGACTGCACACACTAAACCCTGCACAGATAAGGATTGTACTGTAAGATAGTGTTCTTCCTACTCTGTCTCTCTGTATGCATGTTTCTTCAGAGTACTATGGAGTACCTGTACTATACAGCACTGTATAGACTTTGCACTGAACCATAGTATCCCAGGTGGGGCCACAGTGGGCCTGCGGTGGGCATAAAGCGAATCTCTTTTGCACTGATGCAATCCAACAGATTAGAGGTTGCCTTTGGATGGCCGATGTTACCCAGTTCCCACTCTTGAAAGCTTTCAGCACCACTGACAACCAAAACCGAGCCACTTAACAACACAAACCCTCAGCTGCTTTGTTTTCTTTTTTTTCCTCCACAGAGGTAGTTGCAGTAAATTGAGGACGATAACCACTATTTGAATGTACTGGAAGGCAGACGGCAGTACATGGGCGTTTGTTTTTTGATGTCTCCTCCGAGTCCACACGTAACAGAATCAAACACTTTTATTAAGAAACAAAGATCAACAAAGCGAATCTTTCAGACGTGTGGGAGGGAGCTGTTGAAAATGGATTCACTGCTTGCTCACCTGGACCACTACCACAACACACACACACACACAAATATCTAAATTGTAACCAGCAATAGGCAGGCAAAACACTGGCTTCCCGACAGACCAGTGTCCACTCTGTCGTATAGATGTAAATAGAGTATATAAAAATCGCCTCTCACCCAGTCATAGTAACTGTTCTAGTACAGTATGATTTCTTTATTTTTTTACACCTCTAAGTCCCACTTTATTTTGGGATTGCTCTCAAGCTCACACTTTAGGCCTCAATTTAGTTTTTTATGTTTGTTTGTTTTTCTCTCATGTGTACCACCTGCAAAGACAAAATGAAACAGAGGAATGTTTGTGTTGTAAATAGAGCGATCGCTCAAACTGAGGAGGGTTTCATTTAGTCAGTGGAGAAAAAGGACAGCAGTGGGTCTGAGTTCACGGGTGGCGGTGGGTGGGGCGGGGGTTGGGAATCGCTGCCCGTGTGCCGCTCAATCAGCCAATCAGGGAATCGAACAGAAGACTGGGACTGAACACTGGAGCTGAACAGATCGGTGTCTTCCCGCTCATCGTGATTACTGTGAAGAAGCTGCCTGGAGTGTTTGAGGAAGCATGTTTTCTTTTTCTTTTTTTTCTTTTTTCTTTCTTCCACCTGAGGAAGAATCAGGTGTTTTCCAGCAAAAGGAGGACGGGGAGTTCAACAAAAACATAGAAGAAGAAGAAGAAGAGCGTGGCCTTTCTGTGCATGACTCACTGATGAACTTTACAACAACAACACACAACCGCTGTTTTCATCTTTTTTTCTGTTGGGGAGCACCTCTTCTCCTCTCACTTTGATGATTGTGTGAGAAACTTTCAAGATAAAAAAAAAAGGAAAAAAACAAAACAAAAACGGTTTATTGACTTGAATGAATTTATTTATCGATTGCTTCTTTATGCAACGTTGGGAACAATGTTTATTTTTCTACTGACTTGTTGAAATCCCTTCCAGTATAAGTTAGAATAGATGTCACGGTTGTAAAGCAGTCCTGTTTCCATCTGGTTTTGAGCACTTTACACCCTCACACCCCCGTTAAACTGATTATTAGAGATGGATAGTTTGGCAGCTCTCAATTCTAACAAATCTCCTGTCATTTTTCTTTCACTTCAAGGATCCTTGCTTGGATTCCTCACAGAAACAAGAGGGCTCAAAACTGCTAACAGAATGTCTTTACACGATGGCACGTATTCATTTATTTATTGAACAATTACTTGGCGGGGAGGGAAAATGTGACAGCTTGTACAGAGTCTATAATTTCGTGTAGGTGACAACCCTTCTGGGAGCAGTATCTTTTTCTTTATGAGTCACTCGGTTTTAAAGATAATAATGTGGTGGCAAGACCATTGCTTTACATTTGCAACAAATGTGAGGTTAATTTGGACTATGAATTAATTCATAAGGAAACATACATGGACTTGATGGAAAGACACTGCTTCAGTTTGGGTTATTTTATTGTTTTTTTCTTTTTTCTTTTTTTGTTTTTGAAAATCTCAATGAATGAATAAACTAATAACAAGAAGCCAAATATATTTCTGTGGATGTTAAGGTTTACTGATCACATCTTTGTTAACAGAACTGGTTCGCAGTTGAGTTCCTCTTTTTGTATAATTCTACTGCCATCTTCCACGAGTTACAGAAACTTGTCTGCAGGCATGACGCTCAAAATCTGCTTCTGGTCCTCTGCCTTTCTCCTTCTCTCTCTCTTTCTATCTCTTTGTATCTGTTCTGTATATTTGTGTCTGTCTGGATGTCTGTCTGTCAGTGTACAGTAAGTTGTCTGCTGTCTGTGTTGGAAGAATCACTGCCTGAAAAAAAAAAACAAGTTTCCACATCAACCAAAGGGGATTTGAGGCTATCAGACATGTAACATAGGCATAATTTGGGAATGTGTGGCAAAGAAAAAAAGTAACCGCTGTTTAAAAAAAAGAAAAAAAAATGCTGTAAAAAATTGGATGGCTTCTGTAAAAGTCTGTATAAAATTGGATTTATTTGTTTGAAATGAGGCAGTGTGGCTGGTGATACCAGTGTACGCTCATGACACACTCACACCTATGCATGCTTGTCGGACGGTTGTCACAAGACGGTTCTTCCACGTGGTCCCCCCCCACCCCCTCCTCTCTTTTTCTCTCTCCTCTTCTGTCAACAACTCGCTGTTTCTTCCTGTTTCTCCCCCTCTCTCCTCTTTTTTCCTGCACGACAGAACGCCTCCCTCTCCCCCTCCACCTGTCTCCTCTTCTTTTCCTCTGGTGGATGGAGAAAGAGCAAATAAACAAACCGACAAATGGCATTTTCTTGTGCATATGTGTGGCTATCTTTTCTGGGGTGTAAATAATTAGATTCTCACACATTCAGCCCGTCCTCTAGAGAGCCTCGACACATGTGATACATCTTTTTTTAACCATGTTCAGCGGCAGCCGGTGTCTCTGGCCACCTCACTGGTGCTTGTCAGACAAAACGGCAATCACCAAGGACCTGGCAGCGGCGTAATCCAGCCTTGTCATGCGCTTCCAAAAAAACTATTCCTCTCCAGTCCTTATCAAGGATTTTATGCCAGGAGAATATTAATGACAAATTCTCAGAGACAGGCCTCCTCTGTAGGGACTTACTGCGTATTTGTTCAAGCTCACACAGGAATCAGAGACTGAAACACACTGTTGACCTTCGCGGCACAAAAATGTTTGTATGCTCAGAGATATTTTCTTTTCATGCCTGAATGCTGGAGCGCTTTAACAGATTTTTTTACTCATTTTTTTATCGGTCTGCCGGTCCTCCACTTTGGTCCAGACTGAAATATCAACAACCATTGGTGTTTTAGACATTCACTCCCCCTTCAGGATGAATGATAGTGACTTTGCGGTTCTCCTGCATTTTCATTTGTCAAAAAATTCTATTAGCTGTTTATAACAAAGTGGGTATAGACTAAAAAAAAAAAAGGCCTGAAATAAAACAACACAAGGCAGTGCATTGGTAGGGGTGTTGCTTCACATACATGAGATAAGAAGTAGATTTCCAGGGAGGCCTCTTTGTGTAAAAGATGTGTGAATCTGAAGACTTAACCAACAAAAGGCTGCACTGTGGTTTACAATACTCAAACCGGATTATACAACAGTACAAGTACAGTACATGTTACAGTGTAATATACCAGGAATGTGCGCTTGCATGTATTTGATTGGCCACAGCACCACAATGACAATCCCATCAACTGTTTTTCTTTGTGTTTAGTGCTAGTTAGCTAATGTTAGCGAGCTATCATGCTAAGCAACAATTGTGAACATGGTGGACATTATATTTGCTTCAGATCGTCATGTTAGCATACTGACTTTAGCATTTAGCTCTGGAGCTGTGCCTAAACACAGCCTCACATAGCCGCTGGCATGACTGTAGGTTTTCTCTTTTTATTGCTGTAAATGATAAAAAAATAAGCTACTGTCCATTTTAATATTTATTATTTTTAAAAATTACAGATTGGTAATAATGATTTGGTTGTTTACCATACAGCAAATACATGAAAAATATAGGTTATAATTTAAAATGAACCTCAATCAGTAAACTTTAAATGCATCATCTCGTTGACCTCTAGGTCAAATTAATTAAGTCTTCATCAACATATTATTTCATTATCATACCATTCATTGCTGTCAGTTCATTTTTGATTAAAGGTACTTAATGAAATTAACAGATGATATATAATATACTGATATATAATGTGCAGCTACGTTCAACATTTCCAAGATATGGATGGACATTGATCATCTGTGATTTGTAGGACTGAATGTATTTGTCTGTCTGCAGTTCAAAAGAAACAGGAAGGCACCTGAGATTCTGAGAGTGAAAAAGTGAGATTGTTGTAAGAGTAGAAAAAAAATCCTGTACTACAAGTTTCAGGAGGTTTGTGTTTACCAGCTCGTCGCTCGCTTAGAGCTGAATGTCTGCAGGGGGCTGCAGGTGAGCCCGACTCCTCCGCCCAGACAGCAGCTCTGTCTCTGGGGAAAAGGAGCGAAATCAAAAGAAGGGAACAGTCTTTTCTCTTAAAGCCAGTCTATATGGGCTCATCTGACTCCTCGCTCTCCCTGTCCTCCTGCAGGGAGGACAGCCTGAGGACAGGGCTGGTGGGTGATGCGGGGGAGGCAGCAGGTGACGGTGAGGTAGGGGAGGAGGTAGAGGGGGACGCCGGCTCCTGTGAAGCACTGTCAGCTCCTCCTACGGCGGCAGCGCTGCCCCCCACGCTGCAGGGGGAGGAGGAGGTCGTGTCACACCCAGGAGGCCCTCTGGAAGAGGACGCCTTCCCTCGGGAATCCTCCTTGGACTCCTTCCTCACCAGCTCCCCTTCCCTCCTGCTCCCCTCCCCCCACAGGTCTCTGTCCCGCGTGGGGGAGGAAGGGGTGGACGAGGGAGGCTGGTGCTTCTTGGTTTTCCTGCTGGCATCTCTGAAGCTAGCCAGAGGGGGACGAAGCCTCACCCCGCTGCGAGTAGAGCCCTCTATGGCTTTCTGTAGCTGTTGGAAGAGAGAAAGATGTTGAAACACACAGAAAGGACACATGAAGCAAAGAATCGTGTTGAAGTGACAATGCTGGATTAAAGTGAACATCCAGGGAGATGAGTGGAGGGCGGTTAGTGGAATAACCACATGAATCAGAGCGTGAAGCATGATGCACCCCGTGACAGAACAACTGCCCACACCGTGAGATCATCACATCTCGCTGTCACGCCGCGTTACAGGATCAAACCGAGAGAGGCAACAAAAACATGCAGATAAAGAAAAGAAAATGAAGACCCAAAAAGTGTTTTTTTTTTTTTTTACCTCTTTCAGTGCCACAACACCCACCAGCTTTCCAATACTGGTGACATAGGCGTGACTGAGACCCAGCAGAGAGAACAGAGTGTGTGTCTGAGTAATGAGAGAAAGAGAGAGAGAGAGGAGGACATGAGCCAGTCAGTGTTAAATGTGTTGCAGTGTGACTCTGCCTGCATGGCTGCACTGTTCCTCGTAAACAATATCTCCGCATGTAAAAGAGGAAATATATGGCTTTGCTACTTAGCGTGAGTCACAGCAGGATTCAGAGCTTTATGATTGTATGAACAGAGGAAAAGCTGCAGAGCGCTGTACAATAAAATGTATTGTAGATCATGAGGGACTACTGCAGCTATTTAGTATTGCACTTCTATAAATCTGAGTGCTCACATGAGGTAGGATTTTAAAAAATGGTCAGATTTAATGCTTCATAGGCTGAGTCATCATGACTTTTAGTGTTCTGAAATCATTTCCCACAATGCATATCTCTCATTTGTTCATCAGTTTGTTACTTTAGCTCTTGTAAAAATGAGTTGTCTCTCTCAGAAATATGAAATGGTAATTGTGCACAACTACTAATTGCATTATCAGTGTCTTTGCATGATTGCTTTGCTGTGGTTACCTTGTGCAGAGACGTTCGCTCCACCAGCTGAAATGGGGAGGGGTCTATGCGTATCTGCTCCATATCGATTGGTTTATCCAGCTCTTCCTCCTCCCAGGCTTTGATCTGCATGAGAGATGCAGAGAGGCAGAGAGATGGGGTCAGAGCATACAGAGTTTCTGGTTTTTCATTTGGATGGTTTGATTATCTCATTGTTGGCTGTGTGAATGCTGAATAAATAAGGTAGAGTACCTCCTCTGGGGACATGGTGTCAGTCAATGGAGGGGCCGTGGTCTCCTGAGGAGAAAGGGGGCAAACGAGCGGGCAGTCAGTCAGTTTGAAAAGCTATACAGATGACGATAAGATGACCCTTGGTGGTGTTATGTCATCGCCCACTGCACAGCATGTCAACTCCTTTGTGTATGCATCATGTCATGCTCCTCTCATCACGTTAGCGAGGCTGGCTCGGGCAGCCATGTTGGACTGATGCCCCTTTCTGAACTGTCACTGCCAACTTGATGGCAGATCGGTGATGTGCTCTGAGCTTTTGGGGTCAAAATGACGAGCGCGTGAGGTCGATCTCAGCGGCATACCTGAGTTTCAGTCTGGCCCGATGAAGACGTGGAGGAGAAGAGTCTCTGAAGTGTCCTCCTGACAGACGGCAGCTTGCGTTTGTCTGGGGACATGGTATGGCAACAGATGTAAGAGGAGAGAGGAAGTGACATTTGACAGATGCACTCTTTATGTGCGTTGGAAATGTCATGTCACCTGAGCCTGTCTGGTTGGTGGAGAGCTCCTGAGGTTTGGGGGACGGTATGGGCCCGTTACATTCTTCCTGTACAGGAGAAGTCTGCAGGCATAACATGGCTGGTAACTACGACATATCTGTTTAAAACTTACAAGCTAAACTACTTCCTATAGGTTAATTTATGGTTTGTTTTTTCCCCACCTTGTCTGCGCCCTCCTCCCCGCCTTCCTCGTCCACGAAGGTGAAGGATTCCCAGCTGACTTTGGAGCCCTGGCCCGGTGAGCTCTGGCCTCTTTCAAACACTCGCCTCTCTGGTGAGAGCCACCAGTCAAAGACGGCCTGAAGCTCCGTCCTCTCGATGGAGCCCAGAAGAATCATAGATTCTGCAGAGAGAAATGTTAAAGGAGTAGTCCAGCATTTTAGGAAAACACTTATTTGCTAATGCTTTCATGTCTGTACTGTACATAAGAAACTACAGCCAACAGCTGGTTAGCTTAGCTTAGCTTAGCTTAGCTTAGCGTAAAGACATAAAACAACTAACTTTGATCAAAGGTTAAAAAATCTATAATGCTAATTATAACTTCTTTGTTCAATCCATACAAAACCTGAAGTGAAAAAATACAATTTGTGGTTTTACAGTTTTTCCAATTTAAATGTGTGTGGGACTATTTCCTGGGTGGGATCAGTGATTTCCTGGAGTCTCTAATGTGTTATTTATCAAACCAACAGACATGAGAGTGGTGTCTCTCAGCAAGGGCTATTAATCATTTTTCCCATATATCCGGAAGAACCGAAATAATGATGCAAGTCACCGACCTTTAGAGTCCACCAGGGGGATGGTTTTCAGAGTTGTAGTCTCTAGTAGATGGTTCAGTTCCCGAAAGGTGGATTGAGAGGACAGGAACTTCACCTTGCGCACCATTATGTCCTCCACAAAGATATTGTACTTGCTGGGGATGCAGAGATACTTAAATAAATCCTTTTTTGCCTTACAGTGACAGTGGTGTGGAAAACATAAACACTCAAAATAAAAATAAACTTTACCTGATGTGCCCGAGGGCCAGCTCAGGCAGGTAGGGCAGCTTCTTCACCTGGATGATGGAGTCGTAGAGAGAAGGCTGCAGGCCCTGGGCTACCATGTTTGCCAGGATGACCGCCACCATCATGGGCAGGATGTGGGAGATTTGGCCGGTCAGCTCGAAGCAGATTACTGCAGTGGAAACTGTGTGTGTGACGGCTCCCGTCATCGCGGCTGCACCTGGTAGGAAAGCAGAGCAAAGATAGGTGGTATGGGTCAAATATTATTCCTCCATCTGATTCCTCTGTACCTGATAAAGATCCACTTTGGGCTCAGATTTTTTTTTTTTATAATGTTGTAAACTAGAAATTGCAAAGTGAACAATGTTGTGAATCCCTGTGAGGCAGAAATCAAAGTCAAATCAAACAGCTGGTCCCATCAACAAGGGACCCCACTAATTCTGACATACAGTCTACTCACCTGGATTAATGCTTACATTAATATTACATAATGTACATATTGATATATACGGTATATTGATATTTTTCAGATTTATACAGTAAATGTTTATATTTATGCTGTGCTTCTTCTGATAAAGTATTTGTTAACAGCTTTTATATTTTGTGCTCACTACGTATGTCTGATTCTGAAAGTGAACATCCATAACATCCATCTATTTTCTGATCTTTCTATGATTTTCTGCTTAGCTTGTGGAGGCTCAGGGGCACCGGAGAAAATGCCAGCACATACTGGGCAAAAAGTATTAAAAATGTACTCAAATTGATTAACTTTTGTCGTGAAACACACAGAGCAGAGTTATAACAAGTTGTTGGAATTCAAAGCGTGTTTAAATATTTTTGGGGTAAAATTACAGAGTAACATTCAAAAGGAGTGATATATTGAAATGTTAGGAATCAATTCCCATGGGAATACAGCACAAAGGTTACTAGACTGACCAATGACAGCGTAACCTCCCGGCAGGATGCGGTAGACTATCCCATCAAACAGGATTCCATTTGGGAAAAGAGTGGCCATGATCTCCCCTACAAGGCGACCAAAAGCAGCTCCTTGAGGAGAGAGATAAGACGCACATGTAAAGACAAATTGTACTGACGCTCAGCAGGAGATACTGTGCTCACATTACTAAAATCCTCTTACCTAATATGAACACTGGCATAAAGGCGCCGGAGGGGATGGGCATCGTGGTGGAAACTGCTGACATCCAGAACTGCAACACAAAAACAGGATTAAGGTGGGATCGAGACCAATCCCAGAGGTTTTTCATGCTATCACATATATTTTCAGGCAACAGCTACTATACGCGGAAGGGGGAGGGTTACCTTCATGATGCAGAAGAGGAGGAGGATGACAAAGACGCTGACATGGGGATGGAGCCACACAGATGAGCGACCCAGGCCGGGCGGAGAAGGAGATCCAGAGATTTTGGTCCAGGTGAAATTATCAAACAGGGAGTTTATACACTCCCTGGGCATCAGCTGCCAGGAAGGACAGACACACAAAAACAAGGAGTGAGTCTTTTATTTTTTTTTTAAGAAATGCAGTTGTGTGCACATCACATCCTATAGAAAGATAAAGTACTGAGGACAGAAAAAAAACTGGCAAATTGCTGACATGATAAATGGTGAGTTTTGTATATACATAAATGCAAACTTGTTCTCTTTAGCTCTGGCCAATGTTGCTTAAGGGAATTTATCAGACCTTCATGAAGCTCCCTCCAGAGCTACAAAGAATTTTAAACAACTCTTTTCGCATATGCAGTTGTGCTCTCCAAAACCTGTAAACTGACTTCGATGTGTAAAATCATTGTTCCCCTTAATTAAACTTATTTCAACCTTTCTTTGCTTCAATACACAGAATATCATGACAGAACCACATGATCCAGACTCCACTGTCCTCTTTTTTCAAAAACATCATGAATATTAATGGGGACACATCAAAAAGAAGTCAGAGAGCGTGAGAGATTGATTCTGTCTCACCTCTCCAGCCATAAACTGTCCAAATCCGGGAGGAAACGTGAAGGTTGGTTGCGATGACCAGTGTCACTGCGCCTGGATAGATCAATCGACTGGTACAGCAGCACACACACACACACACACACACACAAAGGAGGAACAGAAAGAATAGTGTACTCTCAGAAAGCTACAACACAGAAATAACAGTCTCAGTACGAGTGGAGCGTGTACCATCCCTGATTGTACGGCTCTCCTGGTGCTGCTGCTGCTCCCCTCTCTCTAATGGTGGAGACTAATGTTCCCTGACCGCTGAGTCTCAGAGGATAAGTGAATCTCCACATTGAGTGAATAACTGGCTGAAAGGTTGTTAAGGCTTTGCTGCTGTCCTGGCCAGTGTTGTGAGACTGATGAGCTCGGAGAGCGGAGCGGAGTTACATTAAGAGGAATTGGGTTTGAATGTGCAAATGGTTTGAGCTGCTTTAGAACAGCGTCTGCTACCGGAGTCACTGTGGTTTAAAAGCCCAGCGCCACATTAATCCAAAGAAGCGGGAAGTGCAGGGTCCTGTCTGTATGTGTGTGTGTGTGTGTGTGTGTGTGTTGGAGTCTCACTGTTTGGTTAAGAAACGTGTAAGCGCTGTCGGTCTTCTCATGAAGAGAACCACCTGTCTGTTCAGGTAGACGAAGAATGCTCCTAAGAAGCCACACGAGATCCTAAAACATGAGAAAAAAAACTTGCTCTTGCTACTCGCCCTGCACAAGGTTTGAGAAAACTATCAGATACTGTAAGGACACAAGAATACGTCACTGGTATGACTGTTTCTATAGCAGACTGAAGACACACACACACACACACACACAATCGTATTCACAAACATCCTCACCCTATTATTGCGAATGCGGGCAGCTCCTGCAGGTCAAAGGGGAAATCCATCCGGAAGTTAGTTTTGAAGAGAGCTGTGATTGTGACTATGAGACAAAAACATTTAACAAAGAAATTATACACATCAAACCAACTTTGACCTCAAGCTCGCGTTTCTGTTGTCAATATTTTGAGTTTCATTTGGTTGAAATCAAAGAGAGACTTAAAAATATCATAGGTTATCGAGTGCAGGATAAGGAAGGATGCCAAAGTTTATTAATTAAACTTTGGCCAAATGATATTGTAACAATTTTCACAATATAAAAAAAGGTAGGTACAAGAGGTACAAATATTTATACTTTTGGGCGACTTTATCTCCATTTAAGCTGATAAAGCAAACTTGAATTAAGGTCAATTTTGAGGTACTATTCTTGTGCATTTGCATTTTATGCTATACTTCTACTTCATTACATTCCAGATTGTACTTTTGACTCCACAACTTTATTAGACAGATTTAGTTATGAGTTGTTTTACAGACTTACACTGCTCATCCAATAGACACAGCCACATTATCATCCCATTGGAGCCGTCTTCGTGTCCACCTCATGAAGTCCAATAGTCTCTCTCCTTTTAGCTCCTTTTAGCTCTGTTATCAGTCTCCAGCAATATCTATCTCTGTAGCAGCTAAATAGCCACTTTCAATATGGTCACTGGCTAATCTCTACTTTTTACTTCATAAATGGTACTGGAATAAAATAAAATGTTAATAGAAACTGTAGAAGCTGAAATTTGCTCATTAGAGTAGAGCAGAGTAAGAGTGGAGTGAATTTGTTTGAATATAACACATGAAACTATCTGAAATACTTCCCTCTGTGACCTGGTATATTAATTATTAACTGTAAGAAGTTGACATAATAAAGGAGATAAAAACAGAGATAGGGGGATATGGGATTTGAATGCAACTTGTAAGCATTTTGTTTTATGGTGCTGGTGGATTGTGAGTTTACAGTAGGTGATGGCATGAACCATTTCTGGTTTATCTAAAGAAGCAAATATTACTTAGCTGTCATATTCAGCTACTTTCCATGAAACGCCAGCTCAGCAGTTTTTTACAACAGTGTGTGTGTGTGTGTGTGTGTGTGTGTGTCGTGTGTGTAAGTGTGCTTAAGTGTAAGTCTGCTCTGTTTCTCACCAGCATCCTTGTTCCAAACAGAGAGCACCCTGAATATGAAGGCGCTGAATGTGGCGGCAAAATATCCCCGCCAGTAATTCCTCACCGCAAAGTAGGTAGACGTGACCTCAATACTGAACAACACCCCTGATGGTGGGGAAGAGAGAGGGAGAGAGGGAGAGGATTAAAGTAGAGAGGAAAGAGGAGGATGGATAGTTTTGAGAAGTAAGATAGGAGGAGGAGGAGGAGGGTGAGAGAGAAGAGAGAAAAAGCAAAGGGGGGTGGGGGGGGGGAAGAGAGAGAGAGAGAGAGAGAGATGAGTTAAATAAGCAGAATGAGTCCAAAAACACTTGAAGCTGAGGGTGTAATTATACACAACAGGAGAACCACAGGGAGTGAGTACACACACACTGTAACACTCACACTCACTCACACTCACACACACACACACACACACACACACACATACAGGCATAATCAGCTAAATAAACATCAGAGCCATCAGAAACATTATTCTGAACAAGATGAAAACAGCTCAGCAGAAGATGGAATAAATAATATTTAAGGACTAACTGTATGTTATTATCATCATTTGTGTATTTCTTTATTCTATGATGATTGAAAACTAGGTTATTAATGCATTTTTTTTGGGTTATGTATACTGAGGGATGTTTTGTAGACATTGGGTAGAACTGCAACTAACATTTATTTTCATTGTAAATTGATCTGCCATTTGTCTTTAGGATTAATCAATAAGTAGTTTTATGTATAAAACATTAGAAAACAGTGAAATATTTTTTTTACAAAAATCATTTCATCAATTATTTGGTTTACATAGTAGAAAACAGAGCAAATCCTTACATTCAAGATGACGGGACCATTATCAAATATGAAATTATTCCAGACCTTTGTTTGTTGAAATGAACATGAAAAGTTGGGTTGTTATGTGTATTTAGATATTGTCGAATTAACAGTGCCAATGCTCAGCCAGGCTGTTATTTTTTATTTTGTGAGAATGTAGAAAATACAGCCTGATGAAGACTGTGGTGAAAGATGCTGTTTACAGAGTTTCAGACACTGTATGAACTTACTGTATTAGTGTTTTATTTCTGTCTACAGAGGATTTCAATATGAGTGTCGTTTTCATTTTCAAGCTGCTTAGTTGGACCTGAAATCACACCCAACAATGATGTCACATGCTCCTGGACTACATCTGTGCATCACTGCAGTAAGATAAGAAGTTAATCTTCTAATTTATTAGAACTAGATGGATAATTTGGCCGGGCAGGTATGTGATTATTGTGCTTATTTTGGACATGACAGTATCAGATTAAATGTCATTCAATGAGTGGCAAGACATTACAGAAATAACAGATATGTGTTTGAGGTAATTAAGAAGTATCTTATGACAAATTATTTCTCAACTGTAAAATGTTTTGTCTCATATATATCACAACACAAAAAAATTATAGGGATCCTTTTGAGAAAAGTGTGTCTATGTTATGTACTGCAAAATCCTTAATATATCTTAAAGGTAAATATCTTAAAGAATGAGTAAGCAAGACTAAGTGTCAGCCAACATTTGATACTGGATAGTCAGCACAGTACTGATCCAGCAGAGTGGGTGTTCGGTGCGGTTGTTTTGGTGGTATGAGGCAGGGTGCAAATTGTACAGTACCTCCAAGTGGAGTGCCGAAACAGCATCCCACCCCCACGGCACAGCCAACAGTCAGAATATCTGTGTAACCATAAGGGTTCTACTGACACAGAAAACAGAGAGGGAAAGGAAAAAACAAGAGGGACGTAAAGAGGGGAGAGAGACAACGAGGGATGAAAGGCGTGAGATGATGAGCGGGAAAAATTAAGGTGACGAGGAACATGAGCGTAGACAGAGAGACAGCAAAGTGAGTTGGAGAAAGAGAGAATAAAAGATCAAGGTGGGGAGGATGTGATAGGGAACCACATGGGGGAGAATTGACAGAGGAGAGGCAAAATGGAATAAAGTGAATAAATAATGCTCACTGAAGGGGAAAAAGAAGTGATAAAGAAGGAGGAAAAAGAGACTATAAAGCAGATGATGCCAGTGAAAGTAATCAGACTTAGAGGAAGTAATTAAGCAATCAGAAAACAAAGTGAGTGGTCACATCGTCCTTAGAGACGGATCCCTGCAGCTGATTGCAGACCAAAAAAAGACAGCACATGTAAAATATTTCAATAGATTACTCATGACCTTGAATTATGTGGTTCTACATAACTTTTGTAAAATCAAAGTTATTAAAGTTAGTGATGGGAAGTGTCTCTTATGACCTGTGCTGTCTTTTAGAAGAACATATTGATATATATTAATATATTTATATATCTTAATCTTTGTCTTACTAACACAAGGGTTGTGATGCTGAAAACTTTAAAACTGAAAGCAGACAGAACCTTATAATTTAAGACTCACTCAGTTTTGCTTTATTACTACTACTCCTGTGAAGCAGACACAACCTTACAATCACAGGCTACAGTATTACTGACGGGTGAATCTGCACCTTTACAACATGCATTCACTTTTATTCATCACTTGTAATGCAGGGCACTGGTCTGAGGTCACATTTAAGCTCCACGCTTGTGTCGCAGATGTTATTTGAGGAGGACAAAGCTGACCGGAGACCTGTGCCTGAGTTGGGGGGGGGGGGAAGCAGGGCGGGACTTGCCTCCCACGGGGGCAGCGAAACAGGTGGCCACTCCCACGGCACACGCACACACCAACAGGTCCTGGTTATGGGTGCCATTCTGGGGTTAAGGGTCAGTGGTGGAGATGGGTAGGGAGGGGTGGGGTGGGGGAGGTGCAGGTGAGCAGCGATGAATGAGAAAGCCAAGGGGAGGTGGAGATATAGAGAGAGAGAGAGCAGGGGAGGAGGGAGATGGGAGGTCACTGTTAATACACATGCCAGACATTACCATCACACTATTAATACAGTGAGACACAAACACAGACGAGGTGCGAGGGGGCGAGCCAAAACAAAGACACAAGGGAAACAGGGAGGGGAGGGGAGGGCGTGAGCTGGGTGGGAGAGAGACAGATGGGAGAGGACAACAGTCACAGGGTTCCCACTTTATCCAACAATATCAAATTCAAGGACCTTTAAATGAATTTCACGGACTCAAAATAGGCATGTTTGGCAAGATCATAGAGTAGAAGCCTAATTTGTCATTTAAAACCTTGTGAATTAAAAAGAAAGAAAATAATCAAAAAAAATAAATTCTTAAAAAATTCTTAAAAATAATTCTTAAAAAGGGTTGATATAACAGAGGGACTGTGTGCAATCATTTTGGTGAGCACACAGTGGTGTTTTACCTAAACACTAAATTCAGCATGCTAACATGTTTACAATGAGCAAAAGTTAAGTTTAGACATGGATGAAATGCTGACCAATGCCATAACATTGTTCTGACATCCCATTAGTCCAACAGCCCAACAGAAAATTAGGCCCATCTGCCTGACATGCTGTTATACCGAAAACAAAGTCTTGTTGCTCCAACAACCGATTTACCTATCCATCAGCATTAAGGGTTGTTGGAGAGATGGACTTTGGGTCCAATGGGACGTTTTTCTATTGGGTGTATGATTGGACAAAATTGAATTTTGACCAGATGATGGGCTGAGATGATGTCAGCCAATCACCAAAGTTATTACAATTCATTCTGAAGGGGACATGAATGTGTGCACCAAACTTCATTCCTGTAATCCATACTATGGTTTTTGAGATATTTTAGTCACAACCACAAATGTAAACCTAATGGTAGAGCTGGAGGAAAAGTCAGAGGAGCCCCAACATCTTAATGATACTTAATTTGATGAATATCTTAACAAAATGTCATGGAAATGCAGCCAGCAGTTGTTGAGATATCTCAGTCTGGACCACAGTGGTGGACAGACTAACACACATTGCCATGTTTTGAGCCTTTTTACTAGCACAGCTAATAACCAAAACAATGTATTTTCTTAAATCTGACAAAAAATATGTATTTAATGTCCAAGTAGGAACCCTGTAATTACAACAAAACTATGACAGAGCAAGTTATGATGGGAAAAGTCAGCATCTCCATTAGTGCACAGACTTTGGTCTGCGAGGAGATGAAGCTTATGGGTAATGCGGTCTGTTTTGGTCAGGGCCTCGGCTTACCTCATAGACTCCAGAGAAGATGGACATGAATCGACTCAGCACTGCGGCACAGATACTGGCGATGTGGACAAACGGACCCTGGAGGTGACGGGAGGAAATCACTGACACAGATGAGCGACATGTAATGTAATCCACTCAGACACTGACTATTGTCTGTAACACAGGGAGTCTAAACTGGGACATGTTGTATCAGAACAGATAAATCACTGTATAATTGCTGGATGTGACAGTTGCCCTGCTACTGTAATGGGAAAAATGAATGTATTCCTTTGCTGAGGAATAATTTGTCTCAATCTTGATAGACGAGGGAGAGAGGAAAAACATGACAGAGGATGATTTATTATCCTCCAAGCTTGGAGACAGAGCGGATAGAGTGGTGGAGGAAGAAAGAACATGAAAGGATGGAAGATGATGAAAGTGATGCTGGATCAATGGATGGTGATAGATACAGAGAAAAGTTCATAGTAAAGAGATGAAAAGGGGGTTTGTTTACTTCTTTGCCCACTGGCATGCCACTGCCCAGGCCAGCAGTCAGTCCAATGACCTTAGCTATGAAGGCCTTGAGGGTCAGATATTCCTTCAGCACTACACCTCTCAGGATGGTTTTCAGCTCAGGAATACCAGAACCTGTAACAGAAAGAAAGATGGAGAAGCAGGCTAGATGTCGAGCGATAGGATGGCGGGTGCAGTTAATAAGAAAGAGTTAAAATACAGTTATCTTGCAACAGGAAAACACACAGAAAGAGGTAAAAAAAAAAAAAAAAAGAGGAAAAAAAATATGCTGAGAGACGATAACAGATGCTAACAGGTAATGGAGAGCTTACCGATGGCCTGTGGGGAAACCAGGTGACAGAAGAGTGAGGCGAACATGACAAGGATCATGGGATAGGTAACCCAGGCGAGGTACTGGAGCGGCACGTTGCCCTTAAGCTCCCCGTGTATCCACTTATAGGCTGAAAGTCAAGAAAAACAGCTGAATTAGAAAAAGGAAAGGGGACAGACACAATGCATTACACACAGGAGTATAAGTATAATCCCCATGACCTTGGCCTGTGGTACCTTGCAGGCTCTTGGCACTGGCATAGTCCATACTCCAGCTAACCAGAGCCATAGTGAGTCCCAGAAGAACCAGGAATATCCAGTCCTCCCCCATCTTGGTCACTATGTACCGCCGCACACGGGCAAAACAATCTGGGACAGAGAGATAAAAATTAATGATTCATCTTGAATCAATTTATCACTTGATTTAATTACTGACAGTTAGTTATTGTAGCGATGCCTGGGAGGAAATCATTCAGTGTGATGACGGTTACGGTAATGATGCCTCAGCTCATCACAGGACCACGTAAAATGTCAGCAGAATGATGTGGATGTTTGTGGGTAATTTTGACATTTACAAATGGAGGCGCGTGCTTTCTCTGGAAACGGTTTTGTTCAAAGAAAAACACACAGAACACAAAAAGGACGGAGAAATTCACTGGTACTGACAATGTGTTTAAATCATTTACTGCAGGTGAAAGAACTGAGGCTGTGTAACTTGAGGTAAAGTTTATTTTGCTGGCCATTTCATATCTTTTAGACTGAGACAGATAAATATTAAATATCCTGTGTTTTTTAATCCCTGCAGCTGTCAGACCTTTGTGTTTGTGCAATAAAATATAACTGAACAGTTGAAAAATCCAAATATCACATTTTTACTTTAAAGAGGTGTTGGTGGGGCACATGAAGGTGTTCATGACCTCAGTTTGACTACGACCAAGTCTAGGTGGTGCTGAGTCCAACTGCTTTATGTTCTGTTTGCCAGCCTAATTAAACGACATCGGTGCATCATGTTTTATGAGCTCATCATGTTGCATGTAAAATCATAATGTGCAAAGTAACCAGTAACTGATGCCGTCGGATGAAAGCTGCTCACTCCAGAACGTAGTGTGATAAAAGTGTTTATCATGAAAGAAAAAAACAGAGGTGAAGTGCTAGTAACTCAAAACTGTATTTACTTAAATTAAAGGTATTTTGTTCATTTCCCCTTCTGTTTCCTGGTTACCACATGAGGTGTCATGGCAACCGCTAAAACATGACCATGAGATGCCTTTTGTAAAGTATCGGAACATTTGGGTTTGAGCAAAATAACCTTCCTGCTGGTCACCTTGGCATTTGGAGTAGGGGCGAGGCTTCTTGGTGGAGGAGGCGTGGCTTTGATGCGACTCCAAGGTCGCAGGGTGATGATGGTGGTGATGCCACCGGCCGTGCCCTTTGCGGCCAGTGGCGTTGTCCCCTGCCTGTCGCCTCCATTGTCTCTCTGTCAGCAAACGGGCAGCCTCCCGTCGGGCAAAGCTTCCCAGCTGCTCCCTGTACTCTCCATACAGCTGTAAGAGAGGAGGGGGGGACACTGACAATCACTATGAAACAAAAAGTCACAGAAATTCATACGTTTCTTTGGCCTCTCAGGATTGTGGTGAAGGAAAACGAGATGCAAGACATTAAAGGAGGGAGGGAAAGGAGAAGAAGAGATGGAAGAGAAGGAGAAATACCTCTGACAACTGAGCCTCGGGAGAAGGATAAAACTAGATCCAGTGCGAAGAGTCTTGAGATAACGAGAAAGAGATGGGGAATGTGTGGCGTGTGTGTAAGGGATACACACCAACCTGAATACCCCTGGCAGACAGAAATAGACAAAACGGGCATAGAGATCGGAAAAACCCCTCCCTGAGAGGAGGCAGGGGCTGGAGAGGAACCAGAGGAAGAGATCCTGGAAGAGAGGACATTCCACATCTTCCCCTTCCGACTATGTGTGCACTTTACAATCTCATGCACTCACACACACTCACACACACACACAATAACACGCACTTGGTCGGAAAACACGATACCCTGTAATCCAGTGTGATCAGTTTGCACCGCGCTCGTTAAAACCATAGAAGCTGTAAAATACTGCGGATTTAGGTGCAGCCACGGTGTGCAACTGAAACCTACAGATCACATGCATCCCACCACACCGCAAAAGCAAGAGCCTAAATCATAAGGAGGGCTGGCTGCCACACATTTCTGTCTCATGTTCACACAGGAAAGAGGAGCTGACACATCCAACCATGAGGCCCAGGACCAGAGGAGGAAAGCTGAGGTAAGTACCCATAATTACATCTACTGATAATAATATAAAAGTGCATCAACTATCTCCAATCTCATCTGACATGAAAATGTTAAAAAAAGGAAACAAAAAAACTCAGACAAGTGCGTGCAATCTGCATAAAAAAAAAAAACTGATTTACACAACCAGTCCACTGTAACACATGAGTCACTACAACCACATGACAAAGTGACTGATATAGAAGTTTATAATTAATACATGAATACACCACATAGCAGGTGGCCAGCAGTTAAAGGCTCTTGCAAACTTTTGATGCCTCTGAATCATGTAGCAAGTTATTTTAAACCTTGGTAAACACTACAAACCACAAAAGTGTTATCCAGAACAATGCCACAGCCGCTAACAGCCTTTATGAGCCCTCACCTTTGTACTTACGCTGTACAACCAGAGCAGTGGGCCAGTGATGAGTTATACAAAGAAATGCAAACCACTGTTCTCAATTTTAATTGTTTAGCATCGTGCAAAGACCTGCCTGGTGGAATATTACCTCCATAAATCATTTGTTAGTCTTACCCCGGTTTGCTGCCAGAATCACAGCGTTTGCTACAAAGACAAGGATGCAGATGTGAAGTGAAGAAACAAAAATCGGATGCGTTGTCTTTGTTGCTCATGTGTAAAGGCACATGTGATAATATGTTAACTATACTGTCTAATATGTCAGGGTTTCAATATCTTATAGTAATTGCTTTTTATAATATTGGCTCCATTAACATTTAATCTCACATAACCCTCTTATCTGCTGAAAAACACACATGAAATTTGAATTTGAGCTGTGACTCAGAATTGAAATGATTTAGGGTTTTAGGCTAATACAAAAAGGATATGATCACAACAACTCATGTGATTGCAATCATGACATAGATGTATAATCTTTCTTTCAAGTTTGTGCTTGTTATTTTTCTGCATTACAAAATAATAAAGAAACTAAAAAAAGACAGGTTTTTTTTTTTTATTCCTTCTGTAAACCGGTTTACCTTCAGATTGATAGAAATGCAGGTTTTGCTGTTTTAAACACATTTCTACATTTAACACGATTCATTTGTTCTTTAAATTCTTTTAATATACAAATATCTAAACTAATGATAGAGGCTTAAACATCGAATATGCAAATCCTGAATCTAGTTGCTATTATTAGAAAAAGGAAATTAAGAATATGTCAACAGATACCAGACAATAACTTCTGGAGATTAAAGAAAAAAGACTGGACTGTCTTATTAAGTTCTGGCAGAGGAAAAAACAAAACAAAACAGATGAAGCCTTTGGTCCTTGTGTTTTTACCTGCTCCTCATCAGTTGTCTGTAGCATGACGGCGTAGCAGCTCTGCTCCTGTTCTGTCTACTGTCTGACACTGCAGACGACCTCACCACCACCAACACCACCGCTGCACTACACATTAACACCAAAGCATTAATCCATCAACATCATCAAACAGGCGCTGGCACCAGGCGCCATCAAAACCAGGGACAGTAACGAGAGGGACCTGTGCACTGTCCCACCCATTCACATCATTTTTCCTCCTCCAGTATGGTCCTCGGGTAGCTTTTGCATTAATTTATGTTGATCTTAAATGTATTTTAAATTTTGTTCCCTAGTTGCTTGACAGTTTTATGACATGAAACATGCTGTCAAATAGTCAGTACTTTTATTTTGTGAAAAGAGAATAGCTTTTTTTTTTTTTTTACGCTAGTGTATTTAATTAATCATGTAAAGCCGCATTTTATACTGAATATTTCTTTGGTTAACTAGTTAGGTAGTTAATAAACAGATGTTGGCTAACTCGGGTTGTTAAATAAAGGTCATGATTACTATTTTAAATGGCAAACTTGAAATGAATGGCATCCATTAAAAGCACTCCAATGATCAATTTCACTTCAGTACTACTGATTTAGAACACGTGAATTTGTTCTTCCTCCTTGTCAAAACATGAAACCTCCCACAATGCAGTTCTCGACAGTTGAGTTAGTGTCAGGCATGTTGTGCTTCAAGAAGGGACGAGACCCAGCCAATGCTTACTTGAGTGACATTACTTGAGGACATTTCTTAGACTTCACGCAGCAGTAGTAGTAAACAGACTTTTAACTTTAAAATTGGTGGAGTCTCCCATCAGGACCTTCTTTTGCTAAAGACTCGCTTTTGTTTCTAAAATATTTATGGTGCTTTAATCATTTATCCAGAGATGAAACTGCAGACTGTTTCTTTTGCTTTCCTTTCTTTAAAAGCAATTTCTATGTTTTTGTGCTTGTGTTTGTCTCTTTTTCTTGTTTCTTGTTGTTTTTTTTTCTCCATATTTGTACACATGTATACATTTATTTATTTATTTATCTTTAATTGCATCATTTGAATGTTAAGCACACAGTGTAAGTAAATGATAAAAATTCTGTTAATCACAAAATGCTACTAAGCATTAATATTATTTTTTTTCTAGTGCATTCATTAATATTTATATAAAAAACAGATAAAAATGTATTCTCATTCTCATGCTGTAACAATTAGCTGAGGGGCAGGAAAGGAATCACTTACTATTTTAATAATCAATTAATCATTTATCAAACAAACATGCCAAAGGCTTCACCAACTACACTTCCTCAAATGTGAGGATTAACTGTTTTTCATCATTGAAATTTGAATTTTTGTGGGTTTTTTTGGACATAGAAAAACATTTGATGACATCACCTTGAACTTTGTGAAACTGTGACTGATGTTTTACATTTTTTGTGACCATTTAACTAAATTGCAGCGCTGATCTATTGCCAATAAAAGTCACCCTCTGAACTGTCAATGCAGAAACGAATGTGAAAGAGGGGGACAGGACAAGACAAATAATAGACAGCGTGAGAGAGACATTGAAAGCTGCGGTTCATTGAAGTCAGGTGACTCTGCTGTCTCCATCTCTCAACCTGGTGTTTACCTTTATGTCACCGCGTAACCTTGGGCCAAAACGTGACATCAGAAACTGCTGTTTCCCCAACTTTCACACGCTTTTTGAACATCATCTGGCTCTCCAACTGTGGAGTGACACTTCCCCTCCGAGTCAAGATCACCAGAGGATATGTCACCCTCTCCATACTCCTCTCCATACTCCTCTCTCTCCTGTGCTCGTACCAATTTACTCTTCCCTCTACCTCCCCTCGTGGCTCTTATTATTCTCATGCACTTTTCTCTCTCTACGGACACATGAAAGTAGTCAGGCGTTACAGTACAGCTCTGACACTCACACAGCTCATTATTAGTTTCTCGTGCTCTACTGTAAGAACATTAACTTCTAATGTTGTGCTTATTGCAAATCCTGCGGGATGAAGAAAATGGAAAAATGTAAACCATTCCCCCACTTGGCTTTGCTAGGAATACAAACCCTGTGTTAAATTATCCCGATGAGATGTCAAGAGCTTTGAATTCATTCATGCATCTGCCCTTCAAGAGCCTGCTTTACATGTACTCCTGTAAAACACTGGAAATCCAAGAGGTAGGAAACAGCTTCAAGTGCAAACAAAAACAGATACAAGCTTGCTGTGGGAAAGAGAGGGAGAGCTTCGGTCAAAGCGAGAGCTGCTAATAGATTGCCGGGGTTGAAGGGCAGTATGACATTGAGAGTTAATTAAAAAAAAATAAAAGCACATTCCTGTGTCCCTCATGAGAGAGTCAGCACTACATATTCATAAATATCTGTGCGTGTCTTTATGTGGGTTCTTAAGCATGCTAAGTTTGTGTTTGTGTGTGTTTATGAGCATGCTAAATTAATGTTTGTGTGTGTGTGTGTGTGTGGCGAGGCCTTACAACAATACAGCCTTGTCCCAAAGCACAAGGTTAATGATAAAATCAAACCCGCTCACTGACGGATAGATCAGGAGATTACCCCCCCCCTTACTGATACACACACACACACCACCAATTCTCCCTTCCAACCAACACACACACGCACACACACGCACACACACACACACACACAGACACAGAGACACAAGTGCATGTCTCCATATGAATACACTAATTAACCAGCACAATAACATTTCCATGCCTCGTCCAAACACTGTTCAAGCTGTCATGTTCTAATTAAGGCATGTCGGCGCGACCAAAAGAGAAAAATAAAAGGGGAACTTCCATGTGTTATGCATGAGCCCACAGTTCAACTGCACACCAAGATCCAGGAAATTCATCCAGGAAAAAACCACCGTGGAGGCCCTTTCATCCTGTCTAAAGCTGGTTTACGTGTCATAAGTCATAGCAAAACTTGAATTTTTTGAAAATTAAAGTCCATAAACACACGAGAGGCAGTACAAAAGCAGCCCTCTTCTACATCTAATAAATGCATCACAAAACTCCTCAGACTTTAGGAGCAAAACACTTCAATATGCAAGATGATAAACCTTACCAGAAACTGATCTATGTTCAGAACTGTTTCAAAAGTGTTGATCCGCTCCCTCATCTTTCCAGCCGTTCCTCCTGCAGGGCGCCGCTCACTCTCTGGTGTGTCTTTAATATTCTGCAATTCCCTCTCTGGATATCTTTGTCTTACATCTGTCCTTTCCTGTCGCCGGTGTGACGGACAGCGACTATACCTGCTGTACCTGCCTCCATGCAGTATAGACCCCAGTGACTGACAGGTATGGCCAGTGCAGCACACACACATGCACACACACGGGGAGGGGGGGGCAGTAGAGGTTAATACAGACACTTGAAGCTTGACAATAAATTGTCAGCAGCTCTTAATTCAGAGGGGTGGATTCCCAGTCAGGCGGCCGATCCAGCAGATTCCTGCAGCAGGATCATAAATGATACCAGGCAGGCAGGACACAAGCTTAAGGTATGAACATAATACCTGCTGAGTGAGCGGAGACCATAACCATATTAACATTGTGTGGGGCAGTCTGGATAATACTCTACTGTACTTTAAGTGCCTGCAGCATAGATAGCATGCTTTACTAAAGCCTGACTGGGCTCTAGCACAGTATACAATATCATCATCAACATTTGTTTTTGGCACTGAATGCTCAAATATGGTTGCTCAAGTTATGACAAAAACATAAACTCAGGCAATGTAATTTACAGCTAAGCAATACATTTTATTGTGAAATGTGACTTTTAAACATTAAACTTGCTCAGAAACTATGAATAGAAAGATAAATATTTAAATTTGACATTAAGAAAAAATAAGACCTGGTTTCTGGTCTATCTGTATTAAGTCAAGTTGCTCTCTTTTAACTGTGGGAACTAAAAATGGGTCAGGGACTGTTCTGTTGTGACCCAGTAATTCTCACGTGGTTTGTGGGTCTTTAGAGACCAGAGTGCTGCTGGTTTTCTGTCCCGCCAGGTAACTCTTTGCATTTATCTGTTGTAAAACAGCAGGGTTCAGTTGGACTGTGGTGTTTTATTTAACTCCGCGTGAGCTGAGATTGGACGCTTTATCACCTGCAACTCCCATCGGCCCTGGATGTGGAGCGCTGCCTGTCAGCTTGAAAATAACACAATTTTATTTCAATTTCAACATGATATAGGCAAATGGGAGAATAAATGTGTCTGATTTCGCCTTACCCTGAACCAGACTGGCGTCTTCCACAAGGTGTTTTCCTGTCTTTTACCCGATGCATGTTGGGGCACACTATGAGTGATCTGGGTAGGTAGGAAATGAATGGATGGAAGTA
Source organism: Scortum barcoo (assembly GCA_023238725.1). NCBI lineage: Eukaryota > Metazoa > Chordata > Actinopteri > Centrarchiformes > Terapontidae > Scortum > Scortum barcoo. Next base: position 14,324,213 of record CM041546.1, on the reverse strand, counting down.
AAAGGTGAGCCTGACAACCCGAGAAATGGACCTGATCTAATTTAATGTAATTTTTAAACTTCTCTCCTTCTTATAGCCAGCATCAGTATACAATGTGACCAATATGACCTAATCCTGCAAGTCCTTTTTCGGCATTTTCGGAGTGGATAACAGAGAGGTCACAGGAACAGAGAGGGGGGAGCGAAGGTCTCCAAGGACTCAGATCAGGAATGATGTAATGCACTTTTCACAGCAGACATTTTAACTTGTCATAGCAGGAAAAGCACGGGTGTAACGGATCACACTAATCACCGCCAGCACAGGCCAACATGTATATTACCGGGGCCCTGAAGCCTGCACGCCATAATGGAACAGAACCATTTTTAATGTTGTTAATTACACCTGTACTCCTGTTGTTAAACAGTCAGCACCCTAAACCCCTGAAACCAACACCACCAATATTTTCACTTACATTACTGTCATTAGACTCTAATATGATCTCATTTTCAGGTCAATCACATCAGGATTGTTTTTGCTTGGGAGGAATGAGCCATTTCAATGCAACATACACAAAATGCTTCAGTCATTCTTTATCCAAATTAAACAAAACTGAATTAGCTGAACTAAATGCCTGCACTGCTCAAGCTAATTGAAGTTTTTGTAAATAATTTGCAGTCTGTTGGCGGTAACGATGAGCCACAAAACCACATTTAGGATCCATTTGGAGCAGCCGCAGCTGATTGTTGCACTTTGTTGTGTTCTCAACCACGATCCTTGGGGCAAAGATAATGTTGGTCCAATTATGAGTATGTGTTAATATCACCATAGCCTTGAGAGGCTTTTGGGAAATGAGGTTTTGGTACTTTCTTTTCCTAGCTGTCTCACCTACGACTGAACTCTTGAGTGCAGCCTTTCACCTTTCTCCCTCGCTCTTCCCCCTCTGAAACTTTCCCTCTCACCACCCTTTGTCCCCATCCATCCAACCCCCCACCCCTGAGGTGAAACCTTACTCGTGGATAAATTTAGCGGCAGTGTGACCCAATGTTCACTGACACACTTCTCCGCACCTCTCCCTCTCTCTCACGCTGTTTGTCTCTCTTTCGGCCCATCTCTCCCAGGAGGCCCGCTGTACAGACAGATGGAGGGCTTTAACCTTTGCACACAAACAATGACAAGTTACTGACGCTGTTTCGCAACGTTAACATGGTGTGCCGTCTTGTAACTACTGATATGACAGCTAATAGTTTAATTATTACATTATAGCCACCTCTGTAATTGGAAAGACACATCGAGTGGCAGCAATATCGTGTGAAATTTAAAGGCTTAATCGTCTACATCCCAGTCATTCCAGTCTGCAGGACATTTGGCAGGTGAACATTATCCCTTTTAGTAGCCTGTAACATTTGAGACTTATGAGATCTGTTTCACTGCTGTTGACATTCTTGCAGATTCAGACTCGTCTTCTCACACAACCTCACATTTAACCACATCAAACATATTGTAACACACAACTAGTTGTGTCGAAGCGAGCGCAAACGGTCAGCATGCACACACAGCTGTCTGTTCTCGCCACCACGCTGAAGTGTCAGTGTGACACGAGTCCACAGAGGGTGTTTCCTCTTTGTTAAGGTCAAAGGTCAATGACAGCTGTGTGACTTGGAAGTAATTAACACAACTTTACAAACCAAGCAAGCAATAATTTGGTGATTTAGAGGACAAAGACCTCTAGCTGTCTATGTTAAAACTGGGTGAAATCTGTTAAAAAAGAACACTTTTTTGGTATCACTTCATCTTATAGGTCTATAATTTTTGGATAAATTCTTAATCATTTCCAAGAAGCTTTCTGAAAAGAACCGAGCAACTGGGCGATAATTACAGGAAAAGAACTGTTTCTTAAAAATGAGTCAAAGTTAGAAGCCAGACAAAAGTCTGCAACAGAAACATTTCCCCTCTGCGCCAGATGTGTGTTAAATAAGACTTAGTTTGGTCCCAAAGGGAAACTGGGGAAAGAGTTTAATTGGTACACTTTTAATAAACTGATTACAATTAATTACTAGGGTAACCTTCTTTTAGTTGGTGTATAGTAAGTCAGCTCAACATTTAAACTGTAAAATTTACCAACAAGTAAAAATCTATTCAACATATGAGGAGACTAAACAATACATTAACAAACTATCCATCCATTGGCTATGCCTGCTTATCCTCCAGAGTGTTGCAGGGTAAATAAATAATTTTTGTATATTAACTTTAAATGTTTAAATGGAGGTTTTCCTTCAGGGAAATTTCCTATTTTTCCTATTATTGCTACAAAATAAAATAGTTATTTTCAGGAAACTCTAGAAGATTATTAAAACTTACAGACCAATAAAATAAAGTATTACCTTTTTTTCTTATCTGACCTGTATGTATTGTCTAGAATTTAACTGTTTATACAGCCAAATTCAATTGTGCAACCCTGTAATGTTGAAACAGCAGATATATGAAACCTGAACCTCTAAAACACACTTTAAAACCAAATGTTTTAACCTTGACACTTTCAGGTAACACTCAAAACGCACACGTCTGTTGTATGCCTACACTGTCAGTGTGCTTCTGTGAAAATTTTATCAGCTAAACCATCAACCTGAAAACTGCAGCTTCCATATCCTGCTGCTTATGAATAAACAAATTATATTAGGATGATCTATTAACAGCCCTTCACATAAACTCCTCAAATCCTTTAAGGCTCTAATTTCCTCTCACACACGCACACAACCGCACACAGACGCCATCGCAGCTTTCACACCTGAGAGATGTGAGAGTTTGCAGAGAGACATCAAGCCTGTAAATAGTGCGGTTAATTGAGATTTCTTATTTATATCTGATCTGTGGGCCGCAGAGGGGCTCCACAAGGGCCGGGAATTGGAGATTTGCTCTGGGCGATTGTCCATCGTCTCAGAGGAGAGGAGGAAGAGGAGAAGGCAAAGACATTGTCACGGCTCCCCCTCACTTTGTCAGATGCTCAGGCTGCTCTCACACATTTATACACACCCCAGCTGCTCCGACCTCAGTTGCTCATGTGTCTGCAATTCTCTTGTCTTATAATTCACACTCTGCAGAAAGTGACCTTTAAAAAACCCGGAGAAATGCCTCAAATCAATCGCTGAGTACGACATCAAAACACATCTGATGCTGTGAGTCACTTATTTCCATGGAGCAGGTGTGATTGGATGAAAACAGTCAGTCAGCGACAGACATGATGCTCCTGGGAGGAATGGCCATCATTCTGGATGAGCATTTAAACAGATGAACCAGGGGATATAGTGACAGGACTTCATCTCAACACGTACATCTAACCTGTCTGCTCAGGTTTCTCGTATATAGGTATTTATATCCACCAACACATGAAAACAGCAATGACTTTACAAGGCTGCGGCTCGAGGGGAAACACAGATAGAGGGAGGCGGACGGGGTCAGAGAGAAGAAATGCCCCCAAAACAACAGCGGCCAAAAGCAAAAGGGCAAGTGAAGAGATTCAGAAGAGAATAAAAAATAATTAATAAAATCCTTGATTATTGCAGGGATGACTTTCCATTTATCGCCTTCACTCAGCGTTTCGGAGCGTGGGCGGTGTGAAACCAGCGGAGACTGTGAAAGTGTTTGAGGGCTGTACAAATAAACTTGACATTAAGGAGCAGAAATGTTGTTGAAGAAGTAAAGAGAACGGAGGAGAGAGAGAGAGACGGAGTGGACAAGAGAGGATGCCGCAGATGAAAACAAGTGACCAGGAGGTTCAGTTGCAGAGAAAAAGTACTGAAAGGCTGGTGGTGAAAGAATTCAGGAGAGTGAATGAGGAACAGGAAAAAAATGGTTGGAAAAGAGAAAGTGACAGGTGGGCAGATAGAGAGACGAGGGAGAGGCAGGCAGAGGGGCCCAAAATGAGGGGAAAGGAAGAGATGTTTAAAGAGACAGAGAGGACAGCAGACAGGCATGCAGGTGAAGAATTTTGGGAAAAGACCGTACCAGGGTCTGTTGGTATCTCAGAGCCTTCCTTTGAGACGCATCTGCAGCCATTGACTCGCTGTCACTGATCCAAAAATAACCTTGCTGGACACCCCAACATTTCCAGTGGCTTGGGCAACAGCATACACACACACACTCTCTCTCTCTCTCTCTCTCTCTATCTTTTTGTACACACTCTATACACCAGTTCAAATAAACATGCAAACATCTCCTAAAGTTCCTTACTATCCTATAAACTCATTCTCAAACACGCTTGTTACGTGGGCAAAAAAAAAAAATGGTGTCCTCACTGAGCGCGCACTTCTCCAGATGATCCAGAGGCTGCAAGCCATCCAGCTCCACCGCAGACCTGACAGACACACGGACGGAGACCAGACAGGCGGACAAAACAAAGCAAAGCCATCTGATGAGGCAGTGAAGGACGCAGCGCTTTCCTTTATTAGAACTGCAGACACCTAATAACGCACACACACACACACACACACACAACTTGTTGCCCTTAGCAGCACCCTGCCCACCAGCCAGCCATTAGGTGTGTATGTTTGGATGGACTGTTCTTGTTTGGACAGGGGGTGGTAGTGATAGCGGTGGGGGTTTGGAGGGCACCCCCCATAGGGCTGCCCCTGCAACGTGAGCAGGAAGGTGCACATGACACCCCTGTGACAGCTCACACCTAATCAGCCAATGATGCAAGGCAATTCCCATAACACTCACATGCTATGGTTGTCCTCCCAAAAAAAAAAAAAAACATCCCTCCACAGTGACCCCCCTCCCGCCTAAAAAAGCTTGTACGAGCACGGTAAAGTGATCTCCATGTTGCTTAACCTCTGCAGCAGGTTCAGATCTAGAGGAACTAATACACCAAGGGAACTACATGTATTAAGTGCCACACATCATTCGTCGAAAAGGTGAAAAGCTCACAGGCCTTCAGGGTTAGACCATTACTACTCTGCGCCCCCCAGAGAGACGACATCCCACGCAGACAAGTTAATCTTAACGTCCCCAATTCGTCCTCTGGTTCCTTCCCTTGGGCTATGAGACAGGCGGCCATTACGACAACCACAAAGACACACACAGATCCCCCTTAACCCCGCCCCGCTTTGTGGTCCACGCGCCAGCGCATAACAGCCTAATCTCACAGCTACACCGGAGGCCAGCGAGAAATGTGTTACTCTGACCGCCGCCATGCGCGCGCGTGTGTGTGTGTGTCAAGGGAGAATGACTGTGGACAGCTGGCTGGGCCTCTATCTGATACACTAAGAACATTATCACTGGGCAGTGGGCAGTGTGAGAAATACATACGTCCCAGTGCCTGCACGGTGAGCCCTGAGCGCAGCGGAATAGCAGGGAGCCAGTTACACTATACCTGAGAACGGAGAGGACGGGCTGTACGCCGGGGAACAACACACACAAACACAGCAACAAGGGGGATCAAATAAAGTGGACCATGCACAGAAGCAGTGGCGGTGTACATTCGTGCAGAGGCCACACACACTCACGGTACAGACACACTCAGATGCAGCTGTAAGGAACACACATAGGTTTGTCTTGTTTGAAAAGCATGGCCTGTTTATTGTAAAGAACATTTGTCAGTCATTGGCATTGACAGAAATAAAATCTCTCCTGGCCCTCCCCTCCATGCTGCGCATACAGCGCAGCTTGGCAGCAAATATCAACCTTCAAAACTTCTCACCCAGCAGGAGATTTACCCTTTTATACCACTCCAATATTTTTGCTTTTTAAAAGTACATTTCCTTATTACAAAAAGCAAAAGGTTAAAAGGAGTGAGCACCTTCCCAACCTGGGTAAACCCCACCACACACAGCTTAAAGGCATCTTTGTTTACAGATTCTTAACAATCAATACTGTTTCGACCATATATTCTGTTATCTTCACTACAACACTGTTGTAACTAAACACACTTTGCCTGGTCAGAGCTTTTCTGGGAAACATCAATGCACACAAAGCCTTGAGAAATTGATTCCTGCATGTGTTTGGGGGGGGGGGCAACACAATATAGTGTGACAGCTCCATGGTCATAAATCTCTCAAATAGATCATCCTCACATGGCACAGCCTGCTGTAGAAAACTGCATATTGTTTATGGAAGTCCTAAGAAATACATGTTTTATCCATACTGTATCAGAAACAGTAATACGACAAAAACCTGGAGGGGGACTGGACGTGCGACTGGACGTGCAGCCCCCCACAGAGGGAGAAACACTATTAAGAGTTGGAGTAAGCAAAAAGGTCATAGTTCAAATTGTAGGTGTACGACCCCACAAGTAGCACCACATTTCTCTGGCAGCCCACCACCCTGACAGGGGTGGATATACAGTAACACAGCTGATATAAAGTGAAATTTACAGCAAGGGCCTTCATAACATTAAAGGTTAAAAAGCCGGATTTTTCTGATGGACCATCCACAAACAAGTGAAAAAATAAATGACTGACACACAGCGAGATGTTGTTTTAAAGCTGCCCTGTAAGTGTTTTTCCTCTTCGTAAGTCAAACCACACGAGAATAACGTGAACTTCTGTATTGGGAGCAGGTCAAAAGACTTAAATCACCACTGTAGCGGCCAGTAACTAAAACAAAAGTTGTCAATTTCATCATCATGAACTGCAGGAGATATGAATAATAAGATGGGACAGATGATCAAATGCGTATGTCTCTGCTGTGCTGCCCCCTGCCTGTCACTATACTAAAAACATGAAATAGTCACAAATTACAAACATTATATACAGATAAAGAGAATGGGTTACAAATTCTTATAAAAACAATTTCATACAAAATAAAGCCACAAAAATAGATATGTATACAAAATACATTATAAAAAGGGGGAGAAACCTCAAAGTAGCTGTGCAGTAAGAAAACAACAACAAAATATGATTCTGTCTTTGACTAAAAAGGATTAACATCTAAACCCTCTAACTGGCATAGACACAGACACACAGATACACGAGTAAGTTGTATGCTAATACGCTGCCCATTTCTGAGTACATGTAGATTAACATAAGCTTGCTCTTTTTTCCTCTCTAAGATTTGCATGAATGTGTGTGTGTGTGTGTGTGTGTGCATGAGGAGGCAGTATTTACTCAAAAAATATGAATGAATTAATCCTCTGTTTGGATTTGAAGTTGTAACGGGGGAATGTGTGAGTGTGTGGCAGTAACAGGCGTGGAATGAACAGTCGTGTGTCCTTACTGAGAGGCGTCAATGCAAAGAATGGTCTGGTCTGTGTGTGTGTGTTAATCTGTGCATGTATATATTTGCATATCAGTACTGGGGCTGGTACTTGGGGAAAAGGTAGAGGTCTTTGCACAGAGAGCTGGTGAACTCTGACATCTCTTTGCAGCGATGGTGGGCAGTGCCAGGAGCATAACCCTCCCGCTCCTTAATACGCCCGTTGACCTAGAGATGGAGGGGGGGAAAAGAAGACAGAAAGATTACAGTAATGTCTTAAAAATAAATCAACAAGCACATTTAACACCGAGATTGCAGTATATGACAGTTGATGTTCACCTGCACCATGATGTCTGCCAGGTGTGTGTCTCTGGCATGGAGGCGGAGTGCTGTGTTTAGTTCTTGGATAAACCAGGATCCTCTCTTAGTGTTTCGCATGGCTGCTGTGCCTTGAGGAGGAAGATCAAACAATAGAGGCTTAATACATTGAGATGAGACGCAGAGACACAGAGCCGAGGTGGTGTCTGGTATTTACACAACTGGAAGCGTAAAACAATGTTAACAACTAAAACTGTGATAATTCTCATGGAAAAACAGTTTAACCCCACTGTGTTTAAAAAAAAAAAAGTATCAAAATCAAAGTAGAAAAAGCAGAGACATCGACTTTTTTTATTCCATGCATTCTTCAAAACCTGGCACCTGCATTACCCACAACGCATTGTGATGGTAGCAGCGTCTAATCTAGCCTCGGGCTACTAGCCTCAAGCTTGAAATGGTGCAAACTCTCTTTTCTCATTGCATGGATTACTGCACACATATCTACCACCTCATTATACTACCTACAGATCACTTTTTTAAACCTCTAATTCAGTTAAATGACAAATGTCAATCACGAGTCCATCCCAGAATAGCAAAAGAGACAAACTTACAAATTCTCTGACCTTTGAGAGATGCGAAGCTGCAGATCATGTCAGAACGCTGGGGCAGTTTAATCCTGGGCCTCCCCATGTCCCCTCTCTCTCTGGAGTCTGCGTCCCCCCGTCCTTCCCTCCCAGCATCCCGCTGTTCGCAGCTCGGTGAGCAGGTCCTCGCTGGTCCATCTATCTGCTCCACCCCACAGTCCATCTCCTCTGGAAGACATTACAGCTTCATGTTAGTCTCAAACATTTAACTGACATCTTGATGTCTGGTGCAAAAAACAGGCCTGAACAGTAGACAACAGTGAGTCAACAGTATAAAAAATACTGAACGGGCAGTGGCAGTGTTTTTGTTCTTTTTTTCAGTCTCAGTTTTGACTCAGTCTCAGAGCTGTTCAAACAAGGTCTTGTCTTGGACTCAATTCAGGAGTTCCTGGCTGCAGCCATGACAGAAACTAAATCAAAAAGGCATATCATAAATTCTCTATCACATATAAAGAACAGTTTATTTACCTAAATTCTTGAAATAATTTCAGGAGGGAAAGCTCAAAACATCTGTTATAATAACATGTTTTAATTTACTAATCCCTCAACAGCGGAAATTAGCACCTCAGCTTCTGCACCAGAAGTATATTTAATCTATTTCTCCAAATTATTTCAGAGAACTTTCTTAACTTTCTTGGAAATTGTTTAACAACATAAGTAACAGGATCTTCATATTCCTGATCAGGGGAGCAAAATAATCATTGTCTCTGAAGCTATTTGCAGAGGCAGTGGCCAACCACATCTAATGGCCTTTGAACAGCACACCTGTGGTGGAGTGAGGGAGTGTGCCACACTAATTAGGATTGCCCCCGAGGGGTCTGAGGGTTATCAGGGGGTTAGGGTTAGCTGGGAGCCTGGTTAAGTCACAGATTGATTACATGTTAATGGACTATTATTGAACTATGTATGTAATCTATTGTATTATATTTCATTTAAGTCTACAACGGAACATTAGCATCAGGCATATTATGAAACCATCCAAAGCATGTGGAGCTGTGTGGTTGATGGATGGATGTGAAACTGTCACCCAGGTTACCTGAAACCAGCAGAGAGTAGGCAACATCTGGACATGTAGAGGGGCAGGCTGGACCTTTGTCTTTGCATTATACAGTAAATATACATAATAAGTCTTATCACACATTGTGAGCTATTTAATAGTAATATATTTGCATGTTTATATTTCTGTATTATTGCCCCTTCTGGATTTGCCCCAGTGTCCCTTCACAATCATAAATGCCCAAAAACACTATCATGGGAAGGAACCCAAGAGCTCAGCAGAGACCTTGAACATTTCAGCTGGTTTCTTTGGATGTGAAGGAGAACTATCCTCTGAGATCCTCCTGAACATCTCATGTTACTCTAAACTTCCAGTAAATTAAGCTTATTTTGGCCAAATGTATTCAGGGTAGTAATACTACAGAAAGCTTGTGACTTTAAGTGAACGTGTAATCCACTATTATTTATTTATACACCTGCATACATGGATATTATGAATAGCCTATATATGTTTACATTTGTATTCATACATGTATTTTCCTATTTACTTTGTATGCCTGTAAAATTTAGGATGATAGAGGGGTGTTCAGAGTAAGAGATTTACCTCCTCTGCAGGCCTGGATGAAAAACATCTTGGGTTTGTTCTGCAGCAGGGGACAGTGTGCATTGTCGAAGGACTCAAACACCCAGTCCAACTGAAATTGACCAAGTGACACATGGTAAATTTTAAATGTCATATATCTTGAATGGCATTACATATATCAGCAGGGAAAACCATCAAACACACCTGCAGGAGCTGTCCGTCTATGCCATATATTGCTCCCTCCACTCCGTGAGAAAGCAGACACACCACACAGCTGTCCACTGTCCGGTGGTCAGGTCGTCGACAGAAGTTCTCAATGCACGTTCTCATGCCCTGCACAATAAATGAGAAATGAGAAAAACTGTGGTTCACACAGATTGGCTTTTTTTATACTGAACAGGTTGGTAAAGCAATCACTCTTTGTTGCGTAGTGAATCTTTATAAAGTGAAGTTGTTCCCTCTCCCACAGCTTTATAAAGTGTCCTCTAAAAGTGTCTTTGAGCAACACACTGATGGCCAACATGCTTACTTGCCAAGTTTCTTCGACTAAGCTAAATGACTAAAATGTGTGCTTGCTTTGTGATAACCACACTGAAAATGGGCTAAACAAACCTGGCAAACAAATCTTATATGAGAGCACATTTTCACAAACACTATGTGATTTTCTCAAAGTGATTCAAGCTCAAAAGGTTGTTCCACTCTTTTTTACAACTTCCTTTTTCCAGCTTTGTCAAGTAAAAAAGATAGATTGTTCCTGTGTCAAATAACATCCTATAAACACATTTTGAACACATTGTTGTGTGTGTGTTACCTGAGCAGTGAGATCTCTGTGGACCATAACCAGGTAGTCCAGCTCTGTGAAGACCTTCCTGAGGACCTCGTCATCCACCTCACCTCCCTTCCTTGGGTCAAGGTCGGGCGCAGCACAAGGATCAAAGGTCACGTTACTGATCACCAAGGCAAAACCACGAGGGGATGAATTCATTCTGTAAGACTGGAGCAAGGAAAGTGAAGGAGAAAACCAAAACAGCAGGGTATGGTAAAGAAAAGGGCATGAATGGGTTTTTAAACACCTTGAGTGTATACTCTACATTGAACCATTACTATTTTTATAAATGAGTACAACTTAGAATCACTACATTTATGAACCTCTGCATTTAGGGCTCTATACTGATTCATATCCAGAGAGGTTTTTCCAAATGGCCACAGGTAAAACATAACTGACTAGGTTACTGCAAACCTGGTGAGCTGACCTTATGAAAAGTGAAGTATTTTACCTGCTGGCAGTGAGAAGCGTAAAAGTCAGGAGTGCACGGAAGCACAGGAGTGTTGATGGGACTATCTGCATCCAGGCTGAACTCCATGGACTCTGCTGCATGCACACACACACACAAACACAGACACACAAACAACCACAACGTTAGACTCTGCCTTTGACATGTGAATTGCTGATGCAAAGTATTCACATCACTATGAGGTCCTGCCAGCAGTTGTGTTACAACAAACTTTGTAGTACAATGCTGTGAATGAGTCACTCTTGCTTGGGGTGTGGCACCTCTAGGTACAGACAGCAGCCAAATGTTAGAGCAACCACACTTACACTTCTCTCAGTGATAAGATAATATAATAACCAGTTCACACACTGAACTCTCTCAAGCTGCTGACGGCTACAAAATGTTTTAGTGTTGAAGTATCTCCAATTTTTTCCCTTTCTGTGCAAATTGGACAACAGATAAACCCTGTTCTCAAGACCCCACCCCTTGTCTCCGTGGAGACAAACAAACACTGTCAACAACATCGGACACAGAGACACCTATTTTATCCTGAATGCAGGCCACTCTACAATAACACTCACCGTGTGTCCTCGCTCTTTTGACAGCAGTTCCTTCTTGGGTTGAAAGAGGAAGAGAAGAGTCCCCAAACCTCTGAAATTCAAAATCACGCACAAGTTGTTAATGACAAAACATCAGCTGCTTTACACAAACAAAATAAGACAGACAATCATTGATTTTGATCACTTCTGTGGCAGCAGTTGCTCTTTGCTGTGGGAATACAACAACTGCAGTCATAATGTAACTACTGGGGAATCTCCTGCCTGCTGTCTGACTACCTCACCAGACCATCTGGATGTCTAAAATGAGATGGATGTAGTCTGTCATCCTCACATCTGTCTGCTTATCTCCTCCTCTTCTCTTCGGCCTTTGTCTCTCTGTCTCTCTGTCTCCCTCCCTGACTGGGACCAACCCTCCGAATGATGACTCTGAGGGCAGGCAGCTATCTGATGCTTGGACTGGGCATGACGAGGTGCTGCTCACCTCACTCTCTTTTTCTCTGTCTGCTGAAGATGTCTGCAGAAGATCATGTAATTGGATCAGGCTGATAGCAGACACTTTTCTTCAAACTGTAAGCATGTATAATTGAGAAGACCATTATGAAATCTATACAATGACACAAAGTTCTGGGAACATTTGCTTTTGCTCTGTCTAAAAATGACAACAGGACAATGCCTGCACTAATCCTGGTAGAGGCATTAAAAACACTCTGCTCACCTCTCTCTTCCTTTCTGTTGTCTGCATGACTAGACGCCCTGCCTCTCCCTTTGGCTCTTCCTCAGGCTGAATACTCTGCGAGCACAAAACAGTCTAAGAACTAAGTCTGCTGTGCAACTTTGAGTTGGGTGTGTGACGTTTCATGATGTGAACACTCACCTCTACATGCGTCTCTTTGCTGTCTCTTTCTGGTGATTGTGTGAGCAGGTCACACAGGTGCTGCTGCTCAGTTTCTCTCAGGGCTGCACAGAAGCTGCTGAAGGCTCTGGGCCCTCGCTTTGGTAAGAGCAGTAGTAAGTGCCAGCTTCGTTTCTGAGATGTTGGCTCAGCCTGGGGTAGAAGAAATCAGATCAGAAAACTGAAGATCTTTGTCAAAAATTAAATCTAATAGTAGATTTGATTTACTATTTTCTGACCCATTATGCTTTGAACCATGGGCCACTGTTGACTCTCTATAGTTTATTGTCTAAACAATAAAATAGCATTTAACTAGAGCCTGGTTGTTTACAGAGGACATCTCGGATGGTAACTGTAACTGTGTGAAACTAACACTGTATATGAAGAGTTCATTTACTAAACGATAAAAGCCATTTTTACAATGAATAAACCACCAAAAAACATTAGGATAATAAATACAAACAGCGATATCTTTTACTGCAAAAGAACCTCTCAGATATGTTGTGTTTTCGCCATTTCCGATGCTTCAGCTCGGGCAGATCCGAGTGTGTAGTTTCATATATTGTTATTCATACAGGGCTGTTGTGCTCCATAATGTGACTTTCCCCTGACGCTGGTGGTCGTGTTGGGCTCTGAGCCGACCCGACCCCTGTCCCATCTGAGCCAAACCCTGCACAGCATCTGGATGTGATGCGTCACTTAAAATAAAAATAAAAAAATCAGCAGTTGTTTCATTGTACAGCTCATGTCATGTAACACATTTTTAATTTTCCTTAAATTCTGTGATAACTTTGTTGATGGAGTTGATTATGTTCATTTGCATTAGTGAAGACAGGCTGACGATCTGCAGTGGAGACACTCAGCTGCTGCAGCACCAAAAACCCCACTGAACACTCAGCAACTAAAACTGTTTTTATGAATGAAGTCCCCCTTTTTTTAACATACGTGTAAAGAACGTGAATGCATTTGATATCCTCATTTTAAACAAGGGGATACAAATCACGTAAGCTACCTGATTCATCTGTGCGTCTTGTGCCTCTGTGTCCCCTCTGTCTCTGTCACCACTGCATTTAAGCGTGACTCCCCAGTAATCCCTGCCAGCTCCGGTGTCCGCTGACCCCCGCCCGTCCACTTTGATGTGGGACTTCTTCTTTATTTCAGCCAATCTTCAGAGGCAGCAGCATGTAACAGCGTCCTGCCACATGCTGCCACTCTGAGGCCTTTTTGGCATTTAAAATGTCACTTTGTGTTCATCAGCAAAGTCATTTTTCTGATGTCAACCTCCCAAATAAGATCTTCTATTTCACACTACATGAATTTTCTTATTTTATCCTTTCTGTCGGTGTCACCATGGTCATCATCATGCAGTCAGGTAGAATGAATATTAATTAGGGGCGTTTCATTGAGTATTTATAGGCAATTATGTGCATGACATGACGCCCACAAAAGGAGCGCTACATTTTGAGTTGGTTGTGATTTATAAAGGAAAACCGGCGTAGGATGTGTGTGCGCACAGTGTTATAAATCACAATATTTTTGTGTGTATGCAATTTCTGTGTTTCGTCCGTACGCCACCTTTTGCCACCAAATTCCTAAAGAAGTGAACAGATTGAAACGTCCCCTATAATCATCTTTTGACCCCACAGCTATATAAACTGACCTCTGACTCCCAGATTGGGAAACACAGTGGGCCTAAACTTGGCTATAATCTTTACCACAGCTGCTGACAGCCAAGAATCAACCCACTGACAACAATTTAAGCAGGCGTACCCAACAAAGTGTAAGTAGCAGACAGGGGAATGTCTGTCAACAATCACCTGATGTATTTGATTGATAACAATCAAGACAGCTTATTACCCGAGGTCAATATCAGTGTTCACGTACCATGATGCTCTCTGCCATGCTCTCTGTCAGGATGTCGTCTGCCTGCAGAAACTGGATGAGCAGCGGATCCACCACCAGCTGTTTGAGGAGGATAGCTGATCGTCTCCGAAGAGCCCGACTGTCCCTCTCCAACATGCCGCACTCCAACATTGTGTCCTGGGTAAGAGGACAGGTAACAACACACATGAACCTCCATGATAGATAATAAAAACAGAGGTAAATCACAGCACAAAGAAGTGAACGATACTGACAACTCCAGCTTTTTGTTGATAAAAGACACGCTGCGTGGTCTTTTTAAAGTCCTTCACTTCAAATAATCATATCATTGTACACCTCACTGCTCTGTCAATCGGGTATGTCATTAAATAGTGGCACATCTGTCAGCTTATCATAGTAAAATACTTCCAACATCCTTAATACCATGTATTAATATACTTTAAAAGCCAACAAAGATAAACACACCTAGATGACCACACCAGGTGTTCACAAAGAAAACTAATGACTAAGCAAAGACAATAATGTATAGCTTTATATTATGTTATTAACAAAACTTCACGTTGCAAGAAACTGAAGTTACATTATATTTACAGTTGAACGCTGATGGCTATTTACTCATGCTAACTTGCTAGCTAGCCCACTTCGCGTTGCCCCTTTTACTTCTTTGCAATAAAGTGAGCGACATTTACTTTCTCTCTTACCGTTCTTCTGTTTCTGCAGGAGAAAACCAAGACCAGTCCCGAAAAACTACAGAAAACGTCGACGCGTTTCGCACTATTTCACGTAAGTTAACAACATACCACCTTCAGACTTCCGCGGGGTACCCACTGCTGAACTGGGAGAGGGCGGGGCTACGAGTCGTTGTTTTGGATTCTGGCCAGTGAGAGTAAAGGAAAAAAATAAGTGGCGTTTTAAATGTCCAATCATCACGTTTCTTTCCATTAGGCTCCGCCCCACCGTAAAAGTGGGTTCGATTGTGGATTCAAGGGCATTTTGAATTTGAATCTGTCTTCTGTAAATAAGTAGCCAATTGATAAGGAGCACTTTGCAGACAGGCACAAACACAGACTAATGGAGAACCTCTGAACTCCAACAGGATGGACTGTTATTGGGTGACAAAAAAAGAGAGTAAAAGTAAAAGTCCTGCATACAAGATTTTATTGAAGTACAAAAGTATTAGCATCACAATATACTTTAATTACCAAAAGTAAAAACACTCAGGCTGCAGAATGACTAATTTATATTATTGAATTTAAGTATTGTTGCAGAAACGTGTAAATCACTTTAATGTTGCAGCTGGTAAAGATGGAACTCATTTCAACTACATTATATAATTTATCCACTTGGCAGCCTGTGAATTTTTCTTCTATGGATCAATAAAATGTTATCTTTATATATAATATTACATAATACCTTATTTGTTGATTATATTTTGTATTATAAATCAGAATATGAAATGAACAAGTCAATGAATAAGTTATTGTATAAGTGTAATGGAGTAGAAGTATGATGTAGAAGAAAAGGGAAATGTTCGAGTTAATGTATTTTTGATAATGTACATAGTTTCCATCACTGCTTCTAATTCAGAGAAACATTGTACTATTTATGTAGTTGTAATTATTGTAATTCCACTATTTGACAGATATTTATTTTCTTAAGTTGTTGGAGATCATACTACCTGACAGCACGGAAAGTAATTAAAATGAGTCCCACCTCAATTATTAAAATACTGCATACACATTAAGATATCAGTAATAATATGTAATAATATAATCCTGACAGGGACCATTCTGCAATTCATTCTTTAAAAATTCCTTACATTTTCTCTAATACTGCTCTATACAAACACGCATTTTTTACTGATAAAAAAGGATAAGATAATCTAATGTTTCACACAAAAAGCACATATTGGAGAAAAGCATACAAATATGTTCAGCAGAAGTTTGTTTTTCTTCTTTCCTGCCCCATTAATAATTTCACAACCATATAAATTTATCCAGCGACCCCTGTGCTCCTTTTAAACTACCCAGCTGTGTGGATAAAAAAAAGTGATTAAAACTAGTTCCACCTTGACAAACTAAAACAGCAAGACACCACTTAGTGAATACTTTAGTAGATCTATGATACTAATCTGACAACGTAAATATACATTCTTGAGGGTTAAGCATACTTTTTTACTTTGATAATACACATGTACTTTTACATAATTATAGTTTTAAATCAAGTTATATTTCTTGAGTACTGGAGTATTTTTACATTGTGGCATTAATATTTTTACTTAAGTAAAAAATCTGAGCACTTCCACAGACTCTGGTTAAGACAGAATAAGCAGCTTTTTTTCTGCTTACCTCTCACCAACCATGCAAACATTAATTAATTAAGATGCACAGTTAACACAGTTAGAAATTGCATTTGTCTTGTGTGAAGCTCAGTTTAAATGGTCTCCTACTCTCTTCTTCTTCTTCTACTCTCTTTGTCTCCTTCTTTCAGTCTCTCCTTTTTTTCTTTCTTCCTCCTCTCTCTCGTTCTCTCCCCCCCCCCCCCTCTCTCTCTCTCCTCAGGCCTACTTCACCCTCCCCTGCTGGCTCTCTCCTCACCCTCACTGTGTGTGCTGTCAATAATTGATGATCGTCACTGACTCAAAGGGTAACAGGTCCCGCAGAAAATGTCTCCCCCATTTCTTTATTTATTTACAAGTCTATCTTTAAGTTCAGCCGGTCTGAGAAACCATCACGAGAGGTTTAGTTGAGCGCGAGGATCGATGGCGTGCAGCCACACCGGTGCCGTTGTCCGGTTTACAGCTCGTAGTGGCTGCCACATGTGTGACAGTGAGCGGGTTAACGGTGCCTGTCTGGCTGACAGCAGGACAGAGGGAGGAAAGGGAAGCTTAAATGAGTGAGAGGCAGGGGGCAGAGAGGAGGAGGAGTGACAGAATGATAGAGTGAATTAATTCAACCTTAGCCAGCTCTGATTGACTCTGTAGCAAACTGGCATGTACAAACATTCACAGTGACACCAAAGCCATGGAGGGAGAAAAGAGGAATGACATGTCCTTCTCCAGAAAGAGAAGTTTCACTTTTGGGGCATATGGAGGGTGAGTAAAGACACCGCTTATCTCAAATTACGACTGACATTTTCCACCATATATCAATTGAGTCGCTACTGAATAAATGAATAATGAATTTAAATCTAAGTGACACGTCTGCGTAAGATGATCCCTTTTCTTCTCCGAGTAGTTCTCACTTCCTTGTTTACAGTGTGGACAGATTCACATGTGGGGAAGAGACGAGGTGAGGCTCTCTCTTTACACTGTGCTGCGGCAGCTAACAATCGAGCGTCTTTGTGTCAAGTAAGTAAGTGAAGAAGAAGTGACGAAATGTGCTGAATGAACCTGTTGCAGACCTGAAACTGCAGAGGATGGCGTACTGGACATCCTGGACTCTCCTGCGAGGGAGAGCAAGCCTTTCCTCCGTGCTGGCAGCAACCAGAGGGTGATATCATTATCATGTTCAGCCTGCACCCTCCCCTCTTAATATGATCAAACACGCTTAAATGCATTTCCATATCCTGCATTACTGAGAAGTCAAGTTTCCATTCGCAAGTGAAGTGTTTGTCATGTTCCTCTATCCCCCCCCTCCGTGTTTCTCCTTCCCTTTCTCTCCATCTGCTCTTCGGCGTGACACATGCTGCTTGTATCAGGACACAGAGCTGTTTGAAATCATTGAAAAGCTGCAGGTGAGTTACAATACAACGGATCTTGTGTATTGTGTGTGTGTGTGTGTTCAGTGGTTTCTTATCATCAATACTCCCCTTGTCCATCAGGGCAGCAGGATCGATGAGCAGCGGTGTGAATTCCCTCTCCCGCTGAAGGTTAGTCTTCAATCTGGGAATCTATATACGGGTTTGATCCCGCATGTGTTTTTTGTGACACTAACCTTTCGGTGAGCGCCGTGACATTTGTTTCCCCAAACGGCAGAAACGACAGGGCCATCATCATCATCAGCCGCTCCTTTGTGTCTATTTCAGTCTCAGCTTTTAACGATACGTGGGGACCTGCCGCTCATCCTCCCCTCAAAGTTGGGGGGCTACTGGATCGACCCCCCGCTGGAGAGGCTCGTGGATGTGAGTCCCACCTCTTCCCACCATGGCCTCGATCCAGAGAGCTACGACATCATGGAGAGAGACAGAGAGGCCAAGATCTACTACGAGTTCTTCCGCTCACGAGTGAGTGGGCTGTTACTAAAGTCTCCAGGAAAACATTATCTTACTTGGCCTGGTATTTATGTTTTATCATTTCTTGTTCCTCCATTCAGTACCATCACTCGTTCACAGCGGTGGATCCCTCCTTGGGGCCTCTGGTTCTCTCGGTGTGTTTGGAGGAAGAGGAGAACAAGCTGCGTGTGATACTGAGGTTGAGATCTTTAGCCACGTTATTTAGCCACTGTATGAGACAAGCTTTGTACATTCGCATTTCCCAGAGCGTCATCAAGCAAGTCCCCTCATTCAAAAGTGTGCTTGTTTCTTTACTTGGTGCAAAACTAGTAATAGTAATAACATCACTGTGCAGAGTGATGTGTGCGCCCAGGTCAACACCAGAAGTCTGTTTTCACACTTTCACGCTCCTGAAGAGCCAATCATGGTCCAGTGTGCAACTTAGACAGGTGTGATTCGAACGCATGAAACCTCCACAGCACAAACATGGAGAACTGACTTTACAGTGAACGTTGTTGCTAAATTTGAGCTTTAAATAGATTTTTTGTTAATTCACATATTCAGAATTTTTTACTGATGTAATTTAAGTATGTATGGTATGAAATGTAATTTTAAGACTGATTCGGTGAGGTCATTGAACTTTTGCGGCGTTTCAGTGTTTCATCCAGTGTCTCTTGTCCCACAGAATGAAGGAGTGTTCTCTACATGGAGTTTTCTCCGTTTCTCTTTTCCCCAACATCCCATCTGCTGTTGAATTAGCAAAGGTAGCAGTAACAAACTGTAAAAATACTCTGTAAAACTTGGTAGTTTAATTTGAAACAATTCATTATGTTTTATAAACTGGTCATATACTGCATTTTGTATGAAAAAACATATGAAAACAAATGCAATGTAACTGTAGCTACTGAATAAACATAGTTGAGTGAAATATATACAATACTGGCCTCTGACACATAAGAATAAAGTAGCATTAAACAGGAATATTCAAGTGAAGTGTCTCAATAATCATACTTTAGTGCAGTACTTGATAAATAATATGTTTAAATAATTTCTTCCTCTCGTTAATTTCCAAGTAAGAGATGTCTATGAAATAATTCATTTTCTCTCTAGATGCTCTGTGACAGAGTGACTGTTTCAAAGTTTGCAGTGGTCAGCTACCTCAAGGTAATGCTTCAAAAATGACCAGTAACAAAAAATTATTATTATTTTACCACTTGTCTAATGTTAGAAGAAACCTTTCTAATCTGCCTCTCACTCACCCTTCAGGCTCCAGAGCTCATAACAGCATTTGATGAACACAGAGTGTCTCCTAATTTCAAGTTTGGTATTTTGTACCAAAAGGACGGGCAGGTAAGAGACTGTATTGTCCTGCATTCATTAAAATGGCATCATAACCACTTCATCTTAAACAACATCCATTTGTCTCTAGTTCACTGAGGAGGACATACTCAGTAACAACGAGGAAAGTGAAGAGTTTAAAGAGTTCCTCTCTATTTTGGGACAGACCATCCAACTGCAAGGCTTTACCGGGTAACGTGCACTTTGTCAGTGTTATTTATCTGGACACATAATACATGCAATGCATTAAAAAAATCACACAATTCCTCCTCTTTGTTATATGATGTTATTATATTTCCCCATGAGGGACTAATAAAGGGTGTTCTTCTTCTTCTTTTCTTCTTCTTCTTCTTCTTCTTCCCTTTTCTCAGGTTCAGAGGAGGCCTGGATGTGTGTCATGGTCAGACAGGAAGTGAAGCGGTCTTCACTTCCTTTCATGGGCGAGAAATCATGTTCCATGTCACAACTAAACTGCCTTTCACAGAGGGTGACCCACAGCAGGTCAGTTACTGTGTCACCCTCAGTCTGTAGCTGGAAAACATGTTTCTTAGTCAGACTCTGACACTTCTATTCTTCTCCTTCTCCTCACCTCCCTGCACAGTTACAAAGAAAAAGACACATTGGGAATGACATTGTAGCTGTGGTCTACCAGGAGGGCCAAACCTCTTTTCTGTCTGATGTAATTAAGTCTCACTTCCTGCACTGTTTCCTGGTGGTCCGGAGGATTCATAGGGCGGAGGAGACCAGTGAAGCTGCATATCAGGTGAGTGAGAAACAGCTGAATCTATCATCCTCATCAATAATAGTGCAATAACTGGCATCTTCTTTTTCAAAGTTAACTGATTTACCCTTATATTAAAAAGCACATTTTACAATTGCAAAATATTCCCCGTTGGACAAACTATGTCTATGACTATGATTATATTTCTAAATATTACTACACATTACTTTTCTTACTTACTTCTTACAGGTGTGTGTGACAGCCAGAGAGGATGTTCCTCCCTTTGGTCCGGTCCTCCCGGATCCTCCTGTCTTCACAGAGGTGAGAAACAACAACACGGTCAGTCAAACCAGTGAATAATACACCTTTTATTTTGCAATGTGATTCTTTTACTATGACAATACATCTGCTGTGTGGATAAAAAGGTAGAACTGTGGTCCAAATTCACAGTATATGCTCATTCTATACAATTTGTACTACATATTAAACATCATAGTTATAACAGTTACCATACCAAAATATTAACATACTCACACACTGGTATCATTTTATACTAACAGGGAATAATTGAGGTGTGTGTCTGCCAATTAAGCTTCACAAATAAACATTCATAATTCATAAAACATAAAAGTATACTCACATTTTTTTCCACAAGCAGCTCCTCCATTTCCTTTGTGCTTTGTGTTGTAGAACAGCATGTTAACAGAATATCTAGCAAGCATGCTGTCTGCTCTTATTACACTTTATTTTGTCACTTTTCACACACACAACATATTCAAAGCCTACCTCAGAATCAGTTTGTAATATGGAGCTGGGACGTGGTCTTATTGGATAATGTGTCTTCCTGCTGTCCAGTGTATATTTTTGGTCCTGTCTACCTCGGTTTCGGATCCTTATTTGCCTTTTGCCTGCTTACACCACTTGTCTTGTCAACAAACCATCCTCCACCTTGCTTCACAAGTCTTGGTCCCCTCTGTCCTGTCTTTCAGAGCTCCCAGCTGAGAGAATTCCTTCTGACCAAACTCATCAATGCAGAGATTTCCTGCTATAAGGCTCAACAGTTCAGCAGGCTAGAGGTAAAGGAAATGAACTGTTTTTATTTATGCTCTTTATTTGTGATGATCAAAGTTGGATTTCTCTGTTCCACATGTACTCTCCTGTACCTCCTCTCTTTGCAAAGCTCCGCACTCGTTCGTCACTCCTAGAGAGCTTGCAGGCTGAACTCTCCACCCGCTCCCAGTGCATGATGGGGGATCCATCTCTGTCGGCCCTCCCATCCTCTGAGGGCGTACGAGGGGCGTCTGAGGGGAGCGGAGGGTTTATTGAAAACTTTAAGGTAAATATTGGCCCTCTTCACTCCCTCATACTTGACTTTACTATTGTCACTTCAATGTTTTTCTTCTGGGTCTTTGTCATCAGAGAGCCATAAGAGTGCGGAGCCACTCTTTTGAGACTCTCGGGGTACCCAGGAAAAGTGGTGGGAGTGCATCACAGAAGCCGAAGGTAAAAAAAAAAAGAACAGTGATCTAATCTGTTTGACTGAATACAAACTTTTGTCTTTTTTGACTTCAGCTAATCTTTTTTTCTAACTTTTGTTACAGACAGAGAAAGATGGAGAGGGGTAAGACAAATGAAAATAGGTGAACGTTTGTTTTTTTTGTATGATTTGAATAGAAGTGAATAGAGTAGAAATGATTATGATCATTTCTTTGCTTTTCAGTGACAAATCTCCAGGACCTCTGCCTGCTCTCTCTGACAGTTTGGGGGCAGCTGAACTGAAAGATCAAGGAAGTCCTCAAGAAGAGACATGAAAGGAAATAGATGATTTGAATATTTTAGATGCTAATATACTTATATACATCATTAGCCTATATGTTATTTCTTTATTATCCTGGTGGATGGCTTAAATGTAAATAGAGTGTAAAAGTAAATAGTATATCTGAGATTATAATTATTTTACTGTCATAGCAGTGATATTCAACATTGATGGAAATCTTTAAATTGTATTTCAGTGAAATGTTAAACATATAAAACTGCTGAGAAAGCCTAAAATGTTTTGATAGAGTTTACACTTGTGTGTTAATAAAATAATAACTAATAATAAAACTGTTTTTAGAGAGGAAACTGGGAGGAGACAGAGGTGTGGAACATCAGCAGAGATTGAATTAAAATTGGCACAATGTGCAGAAAATGAAGAACGCAGTGTTTTTAAAATGGGTTTACTGATTGAAGAAGCAAACATGCTGAATAAAGAGAAGCAGAAGACAGGATGAAGAGAAAAGATAGATCTGTTCAATTTACAATACAGCTCCTATTGTATGATGTAAATCTGCTGCAGATGTTAAAGAAGAAATCTGAGCTGTTTTCTGCACAGAGAGCAGAACAAATTAATATTCAACAGTATTCATATTCAAAGAAAATGTATTTGAATCAGAATGAATATGAAAGACTTTTCTAAAATTGTACTTGATTCTTGGATTACCTTTTATGATTGTATTTTTTTTAGCAGTACAACAGTACACAGTAAAAAAAGGTGAAACATTAGATAGTCATAGGAGTAAAATATACAAACAACAACACAGACAACAGTAAGATGACAAACGGGAGACATTTCAATTGGGTATAATTATTTTTGTTGTTTTTGTTAGTGGGAGAACAGTACATATATATTATCTACATGCATGTGTCTAAGGACATATGTTGTATACAGATTCTAAAGACACTCGAGACAAGTTTGTGATTTTGGCTTGTATAAATAAGACCGACTTGCCCTGACTTAACCTCATATGACCTGGACATCACATTTTTGGTGAATAATAATAATAATAATAATAATAATAATAATAATACACACAGATAGATAGATAGATAGATAGATAGATAGAGATAGATAGATAGATAGATAGATAGATAGATAGATAGATAGATAGATAGATAGATAGATAGATAGCATAATACTGAGAGGTGTTTCTATTTTTTTGTGGTAGGAATAAACAGAAAGTACAGAAGCCGAGTAAGTGAAGCGTAGATTGGAAAAATAGCTTTGGTATCACGAGATAACAAGATAATTAACTGGTTATTACAAGAAGACTGTTTCCTCTTATTACTGATTTATTATTATTTAAATGCTTATTTAGTTTGTTTCCAGGCAACAGGTGTCTGTAGGCTATGTGTTAGAAAGTGACTTTTGCTGAGCTTTGTTTGTCATGAGATAACAACATAATTAAATCATTATCTGGACATAAGGGCATAAAATAAATTGCACGGCCATTCTCGGCTTGCATAAGATAGATCTCTGTATAATGTTATTTATTGCAGGATTGTTACTGTGCGTTAGTTAGACGTATAAAATAAACTGGTAGTTGAGAGTGAATAAATGAACAAGTATCTTCAATTATCTACTCAAAAGAAACACATTTACTAGATAAGACATGGTGGCGCTGTTTCACATGTGTATGTTGCCAACAGACAATAAACTAATAAAGGAAGCAGAAGAAGAAAGGGGGCGGTGGTGTGTTCAAATACAAACCGTGCGGTCGGACATTGTGCTTCTCCCTCTCCGTGTTGCTTCCTGCTAACTCGAAGCTGCGTCAAATTCAGCAAATTATTTTAACTGGTTTAGCCACTTCTCCGCTGTTAATACCAACAAAGGTGAGTTGTTTTAAACATTTAACCAATGCGCTTGTTTAATAAAACAGCGTCAGTTCAGGTGAACTTTGACCCACTGGGCAGTGAAGGCGGCGCTCTCTGTCTCCTCCACACGTCAATAACTAACTTACTTTACATTTCATTTGATCGGTGTGTGACTGCAAACACTTCTGCAGACCTGAACATGAGCGCCAGGAAAGTGGTCGAGCTCTTCTACGATGTGGTGTCTCCTTACTCCTGGCTCAGCTTTGAGGTTTGCTTCTTCTCGGTTCATTTTTTTCCCCATGTTAGCTTCAAGAAGAAAACCACAGGCTGAGAGCAAAATGAAACTTTGTGAAACATTTCCTGTTTGCAGGTGATGTGCCGCTACAGACAGGTGTGGGACATCGAGCTCAAACTGCGCCCTGCTTACCTGGGGGGCATCATGCAAGGATCAGGTAAATGATAAAAGGAGGTGGGGGAAGTCATTTGGTACATTTACTCAAGCACTGCATTGACTACAAGTTTCAGGTGCTTTGCTTGAGTATTTCCATTTTATATCAGCCACTCCACTGCCTCCATATGATGACTTTAATCAGGTGGAGGTGTTATATATTATAAGTTTCAGATAAGATAAGCCAGCAGTATATCAAATAATTAAGTTTAGCTCCACCTTTTATAAGCCTGAACATTAAAGTGATGTGCACATGTATGGATGAGCTGGTGTGATATTCAGTATCATTACTGCTTCGATACTGGTTAAAATCACTGGGTCAAATATCTGAGGGAAAAAAATATAATCCGATACTGTCTATTAACCATTATTATTTTATGCTGGAATTATAATTTCTTTGTCATTCTGAATACTCAGATTTAAACTTGTGCACTTAACTGCACTTTAAATTTGATTTTTGAATGTTTGAATGACCAATCAGAGTTTCTGCTTTGAGTGTTTTTAAAAGTTTAAATTACAAGAAAAGGACTCCTTTTAGGGGAGTAGAATATTTGTTGCACAGTTTGAGCACGATGTCTTTCACATGGTTTGATTGAGCAAAGTGCATCCATACAACT
The DNA here is from genome assembly GCA_023238725.1 of Scortum barcoo. Lineage (NCBI taxonomy): Eukaryota > Metazoa > Chordata > Actinopteri > Centrarchiformes > Terapontidae > Scortum > Scortum barcoo. The sequence goes on along the minus strand of CM041546.1, from coordinate 14,298,929 downwards.
GTGTCATTAACATCTTCGTTGTTTTTAGTGTCAGTATCGGCAGATTGTTGTAGACCGCTATATAAATATCTTTATTGATCTCTACCTGTATCTCTCTGTATACTAAAATGTTGCAGGTCATGTTGCATCTGTGTGGAAACTGTCAGTTCTGTAATATTTCATGTAATGTTTATTTTTCATGACAGGCAACAAGCCCCCTGGTCTGGTCCCAAACAAATTCATGTACATGACCAAGGATCTGGGCCGCTTGGCAGAGTATTTTAATGTTCCCTTGCAGGCTCCATCTGACCCCTTCGAGGCCATGTTCAAAAAAGGTAAATACAGGCAGGATCTGACAGGATCAGCGCTGTTACATGTATTGATCAGTGCATTGGCTTGAATAACCAGCTTGAGTGCCCTGAGACTAAAATAAGCTGCTGGGCCTTTATTAGCTCTTCCCCCTCTCTGTGCGTAAACACTGAATTATGCACCAAAGAAGCACAATATCAGCTGAAATAATGACGGTCTTAAAAGGTAGATTTTTACTAGAGCTGCAACAATTAGTTGATCATTTGATTGACCAAAATTAAATTGTTATTTTGATAATTGATTTTTATGGCTTTTGTCATTTTTCTAGCAAAGATGCAAAACATTTGTTGATTCTATCCTCGTAAATGTGAAGAGCTGATGCTCTCCTTTCTTTCGTTTTGACCTATTGTTGACATAAAAATATTGCAGCTGTTAGGCTCTTATCATAAAACATACAACAATATCCGGATGGATCAGACAGCACCTAAATCATCACATCAGTGGAAAGATAAACTTGAGTATTGCATGACTGAATAATTTTATTGAAAAGTACCAATCTGTGCTTTCCCATTTAGGGGAGGATACATTTTATATATCATGTGGAGGACTGACTTTGCCTCATTAAGGAGTTTGTTGTGACTTGTGTCCTTATTTACTTATATTCAATTAACATGTCATTAGCGTTTTCACAGTTGAAGTCATTCCTTTCAGATATTCCTTCTTAAAAAATATCATTAGTATAATATGTTTTTGTTGCAAAATGTGGAAAGATGGATCTGTTTGTGTGTGTGTGTGTGTGTGTGTGTATTTGTGCATGTGTATTTGGTCCCACATGTTATCAGATTCTTACTCCTTTGTACTGTATTTGTTGTTGTTTTTTTGGCATTTTTTACCAAGAAGCCAGATTTCTTATTTGTCCTTGTGAATAATAAAGCACTGAGAAAGAAAGAGGCCTCTATCATGTCAGCTGATGTTGTGCCTAGTGTTACTGTTTCTTTACTGAGCAAAGCCGAAGATGCTGTGAGTTTCAGGTCCTTTTCTGTTTTCTTCTCCCAGGCTCCTTGACTGCGATGCGATTTGTGATGGCGGTACAAGAGAGAAAGAAAGGTGGAGACCAGCAGGTGGAGCGGGTGTCCCGGGAGCTGTGGAGAAGGATCTGGAGCGAGGACAAGGACATCACTGAACCTGCATCATTGTCTGAGGTACCAGCCCATCCAGCCTGGTTATGTTTGAAAAGATTAAGAAGCACTTCTAGTTTTGTTGCAGTGTTTTTTTGTTGTTGTTGTTGTTTTCGCAGGCAGCAAAGAAAGCAGGATTGTCTGACAGCGAGATTAAGGCAGTGCTGGAGCTGTCCACCTCACAGGACATCAAAGACAAGCTGAAGAGCGCAACGCAGGAAGCGCTCGATCATGGGGTCAGTTGCCCTTCACTTCTCCTTGTCATTCCAGGCTGAGAGAGACATTGCAATGTAATGAACCAGATCTCTCCCTCTGCCCCTTCACAGGCATTTGGCTTCCCCCTGCTGGTGTGTCATGTACATGGAAAGCCAGAGATGTTTTTTGGATCTGACAGATTTGAGCTCATGGCCCATTGCATTGGTTAGAAAAATGCTGTACTGCGCATCATTCATGAACACACATCATGTAAAAGTCATAATAAAAACATTAAAATTAGTCTTGATCTTGATAAACTCTGATAAAAATATGGGATATAATGTCAGTACATTGTTACTGACATAGTAGGAACACATGAATTTGAGACAAACACTGTGTTGCAGTCTTTAGCGTCTTTGGATCATACAAAGTTCAACATCTAAATAGAAATTTAAGCTAAGGTCGCCTGAGATTCTCACTCATCCTCATTTTGTTCTCCGTTTCAGGAGAGAAGTGGCTGGGACCTCAGCCGGACAAATCAGGTGCTAAACTGTAGGAGGAAAAGCTGCCTTCACACACTGCTGCCGTGCTCACAGATTTTGGAATTACATTTTCATTTTAGTGACATCTCTGCTTTTCCCTAATTCTTCATATTACTGTGTTTCATTTGTCCAATGCTGTGCCTTCTGAAGCAAAGCGGGGTATTTCCAATAGACTTCAACAAAATGTACTGTAAATAATGTAACATACCACTATAGTGCTTATTATGTGCCTAATTAAAAAGAACACTGACAACTTGCAGATAATAAAGCTGTTTTTTCTGATGAAATACAAAGGCATGAAACAGATGAAATTATTGCATTATGTAAAATTAAGTGTTTGACAAACATAATGTTATTTGTTCAGCCTTGCAAGGCTCTATAGATGCTGCGGCGGGTGCTCCACCATTTTGGTCAAAACTGAAACACTGCTAAAACTAAAACACAACTGCCACCATGAGGTTGACATTTGCAGCTTTGAGTGAAATGTCGTCATAACTACAGGATGAATAAAATGCATGTAGTGCAGATATTTGTGTTCCCTTCAGGGTGAATTGTAGTAACTGGTAATCCTTTTCATCTAGCACCATCATCAACAACATTTCTGTTTTTAAAATACTTCTTCTTCAAATGCATATAGCTTAGCTGGATTGGAAACTAAATTGGCCCTAGGTATTAAAGATCGCCTGTGTGTGTGTTTGCTTTGTGGTCAGCTGATGAGCTGTCCAGGGTGTGACCCTCTTCTTTCTCAATGTGAGCTTGGATTCACTCCACCTCCCCCTTCAATACTAAACAGGATATGGGTATAGATAAATGCTTTGCACAGAGCTCAAGCGTTTTAATTTTAGCAAATAATGTGATGCAATATTTATTTAGTTGTATGTCAGACATAGCTCAACAACCACCGATCAGACTATACAAAAATGAGTAATATGTTGTGGTGAGCTGAAGTGCCTGTCCACTTATACTAATCACTACAACTAAATGTACAATATTTAGATCACCTTTATATTTTCCCTTTGCAAAATTATTACTTTTACTTCTTACGCTTTACATACATCTTGTTGATAAAACTTACAGGCTTTTACTTTGGTAGTTTTTCTAATGTAGGACTTTAACTTGTGACTAATTGGACATTGTTGTTGGTACTTTTATTTAAGTAAAGGATTTAAGTACTCCTTCCACCAATGTCATAATGCATTATCTTAACTGGCAGTATGCTATTTATATATTTTACATGATGTAGGATTCAGTTTGATGCCTTTACCCAGAAAGAAGTTGAGTTTATTATTGCTGACAAATGACTCCAGAGACTGCCAATCTTGTCCTGCTGGTTCAGTGCAATGAAGGCCAGTCGTGCTTAATAAAAGGCCGAGGGCTAAAAATGACAAGGAGCAGCAGGACTAGTTTACCCAAACAAAGAGGAAAAAGGCAGGGCTGGGAGTCAACTTCAGAGAAAAGGCTGATCACAGAATGTGGTTGAGGCAGAGCAAGACTGGATTACCCTTAACCTGATATCAGTGTTATGTGCGCCTCTTTTAATTTAGAAGGAGAGCGAGAGACAGAAGGAAGAAGGAAGGTGTAAAGAGGAGAGAAGAAGGTGCAGGTGAGGAAGGTGGAGTTAAGAAAACACTGAAGGTGGACAAACAGAGAGCAGCGCATTGATCCCCTGAGCCTGGCAAATCACCTGAGACAAACAAGACAATGAGGATCTGAGCAGCACAGCTGAACCCAGGACGCATTCAGCCGGTAGGATGTATGAAAAGTGTCTCAGCTGAGTGAAGGAGAGAAACATGAGCCTGAAATAACAGAATTGAACATCTTTTTGGGGGATCTAAAACTCAGTTCAGAGCAGAGGTAAGGATTGTATACACTACGTCTTTTTAAGTCATGTCATATATTATGGTAGCTCTGAGGTACAGTGGGCTAATGTTTATGCACATTGTTAATCTAATAAAAGCTTTAACTGTGTGTCTCACTGTGGGTACGCTCTTTCTGTGATGATCATGACATGTATTCGAGCGAGTCGGTGCTGTTTTGCCATTTATGCTTGCCCTTTGGGTGTGTAATGTAACACTAACACGTACGTGCTCAAAAAAATGCAGAGGAACAGGTTTGGAGATCTCAGATCTGACGTACGAAGATGTGGCTACAGTGTCATTTCTGTTCCTTTACACTGCATCTAAAGCAGATCTGAGTTCAAATATGAAGCATGAAGATTCCCCAGTTAGAAATGATGCCTTTATTATATGTATAAAGCTTTGGTGCAGGGTGTGTCTTATGGTTAAACCAGCTCATATAGTATTACTTACACCTTAACCTTTGACCAACAATTGAGGTCTGAAAGGTTTCAAATTTTGCGCTACACAACATGAATTAAACAAAAGCAATTTGTTGAGATTTCCCTCTGATTGCCAGTCAACTTTGACACAGAAGAGGCAGGTAGAAAGTGTTTGGCATGTCTCAGACACAGTGATACAACGCTTGGAGTCCCTGGTCTCAGTTACACGTTCGCTCAGACGCCTTCTCGTGCTGGATACCTTGTAAAAAGTCATGTTACTGGTCACAGATTCAGCTCCCAGACACTTCCATAATCACTTTACCTGCTGTTTTTATTCATCTATTTGTTTACCCACAAGTTTTTTTTGCAAACAGAAAATATCCTGAAGCTACTACATAACAACTGTAAGCAGGTGGAAATACTAGAAACCTGCTGAATATAAAGTTTGACAGTGTGAATGGTGTATGTGCAGTGGACAAAAAGGAGCATTTTTTTAAAAACTCTTTTTTTATTCAACAGGATGTCTTCATTATCAGAAGCAGACTTCCACTGCAATCATGGAGATACCATCTGTGGTACGTTTTATCATCAGAGATAGAAGCTGAAGATTTTTGGCCTCTAACCACCAGCTCTCGTTTGTTAAATGTCCGTCTGAGCTGCCAGATGAACAGATGTCATACCAGCACAGACAAACATGTCTGCTTGTGATCACTGCATCCCAGACTCGCTGAGTGATCGTAAAGATTGTGTCTGTCCCTGTTTGCAGAGATCCGTGTGTATGAGCAGGAGGTGATCATTGTGCCCATCTTCCTGCTGGCCAGCTTCCTTGTCACTCTGGTCTTCATTTTACTGCTGCGCTTTTGTCCAGAGAAAGTTGACCGCATCCGTCCGCATGCCTCAAAGTCGCCCACCAGGAGGGTGCTGCATGGCACTGATGGTAAAATAATCAATCAGCAAGATGATTCTTTATATGTATTTATTTCATTTCATTTAGCATCTTTTGAAGTGTCCTTACCCCACATGCATGGTATCTTTTCCTCCCTAACTTATCTTTTTGTCAGCTTAAAGTATAAAACTGCCAGGAAACTGAAAGATGAGAAAAATGACACAGGCGCCTATAAAAATGTACACATCTATAGTGATAATCACTCAACGTATTATTATAGAACAATTCAAGGCTGTAAAAAATTGTTTTCATTATTTCTATACAAATACAGCAGAAAAATGTAAGAAATCAAACTATATTACAGTGTAGTTACATGAAAAGTGATTTTATGCAAACTTTTTTCCTAAAGTAAATTACTGATAATACTTATAATAACTTTCTTCAGATAAAACATTTATGGTTGACAGACGTAAGTGAGATCAGTTATGATCTATAAATAAAACATGCTCAGTGTATTCATAGTGTGGTAAACAGACTTCAGATGGTTTAATATGAACAGCTGACAGTAAAACCACTTCCCTCAAACTTTTACACTATTTTCTATACTAAAGGATATTTGAACTCTTATATCATGTTTGTTATAAAATTCTATCCATTACAATAATAAAAATATGAATAACATTAGATTGCAAAAATTATTCCTCCATTTTGGTTTTAAGCCGACTTGGTCAGTCAAAATTGGACTTTTGGGTAATTATTGTTATTCCTTTTCTTGTTTGTTTTAAGCACACCACAGTTTATCTTTAGTCTTAAAATTAATGTTCTACTATGGATTCAATGAAAAATAGATCATCGTGCCTCCCTTTTTTTACATGAAATTGCAGATGCGCATTCTTGTTCTCTATAACATTATTTCCCCCCTGGGATCAATAAGTTTCTGTCAGACATTTTTACATAAATTTACCTACTCTCATGTAAATCCTTCACTTATCTCAAATGCTAATTATTCTCATTCTTTGTCTCCCCCTTTCCTCTCTGTGCACAGCTCCACCAGGTATCAATGTCCTGGAGCATGAAAGCATCGCTCTGGACATGCCGAGTTCCTACTCCACCTTCAACCCCCCGAACACTTACCAATCCAAAAACCTCTCCATGTCCGTGGTCACGCCCTCTCTGCCCTCTCCCAGCCCCCAACTGCAGCCCTTCAAGCCCAGTTTCACTCCCATTGTCCAGCCCAGAGAGCTGCCCCGTCAGAGGCTGCCCGAGTCCTTCAACCTGGTCGCCCCTCTGCCTGCTGCCTTCTCCCTGCGCGCCTACTCCTCTGTGTCCCTCTATAGGGCTCGGATGGAAAACAGGAACGTGGTGCTGCGAGTCCTAAATGGTGAGATGGTTGAATTTGAATTTAATGAATGCCAATACAGAGCTCCTAACAGTCTCACTTGCAGGTCTTTGTAATGTGGTCTTCAGGACATGATGTCTGTGACTGCAGCGTTCCTTCATCTCCCTCTGGCTCTTTACAGACTCCGCTGATGCCACGGAAAGACACAACTTCCTAGGCTTTGCGTCCTTCCTGGCTCAGCTGGGACCTCACCCCTTCCTGCCAGAGCTTCTTGGTGTGGTCTCACTTCGAGCGCCTCTGGTCACAGTTGTGGAGGAGCTGGAGAACATAGACCTGCTCAGCTTCCTGTGGCGATGCAGACAGGTACAAAACAAATCACATATTCAAAGGAGAAAAAATATGATTTTGTCAGCTTTCAAATGTTGAGGTAACCTCTATGTTTCTTTTTTTTCAGGATCATGTAGATCCTCCATGTGAGATGACTGAGAGGCGAATATTTACCATGGCCAAACAGGTGGCCTCAGCACTGGTCAGTATGCTAGTAGATATAGCCTCATCTTTATAGACCACATATATGACTCAAATTACTTTTTTCAATTTTCTATTTGTTTTTATTTAATTTTCACATTACTTTGTGGAAAACAGTGGAAAAGTTGTGGGATCACCAGACTTATTTTAATTCATCCTGTGGGAAACATGAATGTCTGAAGCAAATATTGTAGTCGTCCACCCAGTATTTTGTAGACCACCACCTCTAGAGATGGCATCAGTCCATCTAAACTGCATGACAAAAAAAAATACTGATTTAAAAAAAAACATATTTTGAACAATTCTGCGCACCCCAAATTCAGCTGCTTTAATCCAGTAACCTTTAACTTAAGTCTCGATGCTTTAAATACCAATATACTAAACGACTAATATACTAAAACAGGTGCCCTAAAAATTGCAGTTTCTGTGAGGTTTTAGGCAGACCTTTCATATTTACTTCATGTCAGGATAAATGACTGAGCTGAAATGAATTGATCAGGCTTGTCTGTTTAATCCTAAAATCCCCCTTGTTTTACTGCCCGATCAGGAGTTCCTTCACAGCAAAGATCTCCTCCACGGAAACATTCGTGCCCGCAGTGTACTGGTCAGCAAGGAGTTCACGGCCAAGCTTTGGGGTCTGCACGGGGTCTACACAAGGAAGAACCAGGGAGCCACTCAGAAAGATGATCCCAGCATGAAGAAATGGCAGGCGCCCGAGCTGTTAGCCAAGAGACCCGCCAGTCAGAGCAGCGACATGTGAGTTTTCATCTCTGGTATCATCTGTAATTTGTGCCAAAAAAAAGCAATTATATTTTATTATATTATATGTAATTATATTGAGAGGTAAGATTACTATTTAGTGAATGGGTGACTCTAATCCTTACTGTCATCTGTGTCCCTCCGCAGCTGGTCATTTGGCATCTTACTGTATGAAATGGCATCACTGGGTAAGTTGAATTTTATTTGGGAACACAAGTCAGGAAATGTGATTGAAAAGATTTTATGAGATACATGTAAGTAGCTACCTACTGCGTGAATTGGGCAAATAAAAATATACGACAATATAAATTAAGCCATGAATACCATTTATACTATGTTGTCTTTTTGATTTTTAATCTGGTTTTAGATTAGCCAACAAGCAGACCCATCTGACTATTGCAATCATTTCAAACAGCCTCTCTATTGGCTTACCAGTAAATTGAATACATTTACTATATAACACAACATATACTTATATTACATATACTTTGATGGAGAATTATGTCCATATCCAACTACATTTACTCTTTTCTCTCCAGGTGAAGCTCCATTTGCAGAAATCTCAGTTAATGAGCTTCTGCAGTTTCATCAGCGAGGGAAAAGTCTGAAAAAACCTTCCAACTGTTCCAACACGCTGTAAGTATCAACTGCATCCTCCAGGTAACAAACAAGCAAACCTAAAGGAGAGTGATCAATCTTAATGAATGTGCTGTACAGCTCAGACTATTGTTTCTCTCCCTCAGACACTCCATCATTAAGGGCTGCTGCCAGTGGAAGGATCAAGATCGACCGTCCCTGGCCGAGTTGAGCCGCAAGCTCCTCTCAGGAGAGAAAACTGCCTCTGACAAAGTCCTCAAGGTGTCAGGGACAGTTAACATTGAGCAGTACCTGCAGGAAGCAGGATATGGGGAAACCAACAACTACACGGTTTTCTGATCACAATCAGTATCAGCAAAATAAATTGCACTATCCCCCCCAACGGTACCCCAATGGTGCACTTCTATGAAACAATATCCTTCAGGTGCAATGAAAGTGCTCCAAACTCTGCTTACAAGTGCTTTGGGCACTGACAATGTGCTTTTATTTTGTTATGTATTATATCACTTCACTCAAAGTTCACTCAACTTTGATTTTCATGTTACACCTCATTCATGTGCGTCTTTGTCAAGCCAAAATCTAATTCTTTGCAGGTCAGTTGGGAAAATATGTAATTTTGTGGTAGTCGCATTTAAGATATGTAAACTTGACCAATGTACATTCACTACATCCTCAACTTGTAGTTGATACTGTCAATATGATGGTTTACAAATCCTGTTGACAACCTAAGCAGATGTATTTTAATAGATGTAATATATGGTATTACCACATTTCTGTATGATTCTACATTAGGCAGAGATATGGAAATGAAGGGCACATCAGTTTTTTTCTATTATTACACTCACTGTCTTCTCTATAAGCTTCATGTGAACATTTACGAGCGAGAAACAAGCTCAAACTGTTTACACAAACTCAAATGTGAATAAAAACATGAAAACTCCCATAAGGGCCTTTTTCATTTTTGGCTGGATATCACAGGAATAATAAAAACAGACACATACACAAGTCCAGTAACAGGTATTGTTTATTGGTAGTACTGCATACATGTACACAGAGCACTTCCACTCAGCCCTTGAGAGAGCAAACCATAAGAAATACCTATTTTCAGGTAGTTAAGTTGATTAAAGCTACTAAAACTATATAATATCCATGAAAAAATAATTTTGATTGTAGTACAAAATGGAAAAGATACAAAACTAAACTTTTAATAACTGGTAAAATGCACTAATTAAAACACCAGGCTTTGTGAGTGTCCTTTGCTCGATGTGATTGAAGCCTGAATTGAACATATACGATAAAATAACGAGTAACTACTAAAAAACTGAAATATTTAAATGAAATGGACTATTGTTCACACTCCAAATCATGTCACTAAAGTTAAAGCACCATTTGAAATACAGCAAGAAGGCAACATTTTTTTTCTTTTTTTTTTTTTTACCCAACAGGTAAACTGTCCTAGCTAAAAGAACCAGCGCTGATTACTGCAGGCTGGCAGATTTGCACAGATTAACAAGGGTATACATACAAAAGGTCTCTAAACGCAGCAACTAGAGCTGAGCATCTCCGCTGATATCCCAAATAAATCTGATTTAGATTCACAAAGTCCCAATTTGATTCAATATTGCAATGCGCCTCACTCACTCACAGAATTTTACAGAATTTTAAAAGCTGGTTCAGAGGCAAAATTAAGTGTATTGTTTGCGTGAAACGGCTAATGTGCAACAGCGCCTTAATTTCCACAGGATGGACCATTTGCAGCATTGTCTGTTATCATGCCTGGGTCTTTGTTAGCGTTCTTCTTTGCACTGCCTCTGCCAACAGTTCAGCTTGATTACTCGCTGTGTGGGTAGTTTCAATTGCCATCTGTAAAACGTGAGACATGAGTAGCCCAGTCATAGTCAGTATAGTGAGAAGTAATTGTCAGATATGAGTCCGCTGCTCTGGGTGTCCAACTGTCACAAATAAGGGTGACTCACACTGTATCTCATCTCTGCGTACAGGTTTGAGATTACCACTTTACTTCAAATGTTTGCATGTCTCTAAAACATAGTGTTGTTCTAGTATGTTAATGAGGCCTCGGAAGCCATAATTATCAATAACGTCGTGCGGGCATATATACTTGCACATGAAAGCTGCAACAGCCTCAGTTATTTTATAGGCACGTGGAGAATTGGATGCTGTCTTAGACTCAAATTGATTTGATGTTTTTTTCAGATTCCATATCAGGGTGATATTTTTAATGGTTTTTGAGAAAAGGCATATATTAAAAGATCGATCCTAGGATTTTATGAATCAATATCAGATCATTCAAAAGAAGATTGATATGATTCGGAAAATCAGCCCTGACAGCGACAGGAAAAAAAAAAACAACAAAAAAACTGACAAACACTACTGACATGGATGCTTCAGACTGTCCATGCTCACCACTCACACATAACAGTATACAAACAACATGTCTTTGCACATTCAAAGTCCAGAAAGTAAACTGTTCGTCTCCACATGACTGATGGTGAACCATTGCTTTGTTAAAAAAAACATCCTCCCTGTCCCAACGGTTCTAGTCTTTTCTTAAGCTCCAAGTATAGATTCAAGTGAGAAGTCATCAAGCACTGACTGCATCACTCACGCAGAGTGTTGATGGAGGCACAGATCTTGAGAGCAGGACCCAGCTTGATGTTCATTGTGGAGATGAGGTGGTCCTCCCGGAGAAGCAGGAGAGCCTGCCCGTCTATTTCCTGTGACAGAAACTGAGCAGCCAACTCTTCACAGCCTGGACACAAGACAGGAAGACATTAGGTTGAAAAAAAAGGAACAGACATGGCAAATGCGTACAAATGAGTTAATCAATCATCGAACACCAACCTTGAAGGGAAGAGATAAACCTGAAGACTTCTTCCACACTCCACTGAGCAGGAGTTGCTGAGAGAAAGTTAGCCCCTTCTAGTGGGAGGCTACCAGGAGCTGAGCTGTCAGACGGAGGAGCGCTGAGCCCAGCTCTTGAGCAGGAGTGTGAGGAGCTGGGGGACAGTGAGGGAGAGTCGTCTTCATCTTCTTCCCCGTCGCTGGATACGTCATCAGAGCGACTGGACTCAGAGTGACACTACAGCCAAAAGAGCAGGGAGTCAGATACAAGAGCCAACAATAAAACTTCAGAATGTGAGCTGCATTTGTCAGCAACGCAACCACAATATATAAAGCATAAATCCAGCCTTTCCCCAATATTTCTTATCAACAAATACCAAGAAAAAGCCTAAAATAAACCAATTAGTTTTTCTGACTCTGTATTAAAGCAACATGTCCTATGTTGTGGTTCCTTGATGGGTTTTTAATGTGATGTTTAATAAAACCACATAAGTCTTTAGATGCACAGAAAATACTATTTAGTATGATGAAGTCTTACTGGTTCTGGCTGTTTCATGGGATTTGCTGACAACAAACACAAAACACAGAATATGACCAGCCTCAACCTTTAAACTACAGCTCGTACCTTGACAGGTAGATGTCTGCTTGACATTTTATTACAGGTGATGTTAGAACTGCTCCTGCGAGAGGGGCCCCTTCGCCTAGCTGCACTCTCAGTGGGTGCTGGAGGTGGAGCCAGGCCTGCACCGCTTCTCCCTCTGCTTGTCTTGAAGTGCTGGCTGCAGCTCACATTATACCTGTGGATCCAGGAGTCAATAATAAGTCAATATTTCCCTTTTCATTGAGTTTTTTGTTCTCCTATGTGCACCAATCTTGCCATTTTTCCTCCATCCCAGAGTGTATAAATATTCTAAATGGGTCTAATCAGTGGCATCCCCTAGTATAGTCTTTGGGTGGTTATTACATAGGTTTACCTATCCTTGATGTAAACAGTAGACATTTAAAAAAAACAGCAATAATTGAAAGCTTATGTAAATTGTACCTCTTAGCACAAGTATTCGAACAGAATCTCTTTGATCCTCTGAACTGGCTGGCTGGAGCGAGACTTCCACAGTACTCACACTTCAACACTGAACAGGAAAAGGAAAAGATAAAACTATTATTACACATTACTGTTACACATTTAGAAAATACTGACAAAGCACACAGACCACTTACAGGGAGGTCCATTCTCTGAGCGGCCAACCAGGGCAAAATCTCTGTCCTTGAGGAGTCCGGCAACCTGTCACATCAAATATAAGCCTGATGGTAGGATCAAAAATTTGATTTACTGTGAAATCTATGTCATCGTAGCAGGGTACACTTACGGGGAAGGGCTCAGCTCCCTCCTGGATGACAAAGCCCTCTATGAGGTGGGTGAGGACTTGAGGTTTGACCACGGCCTGGGGAACAGGTGCTCTGTCTTTGTCCCCAAGCCCGACTCTTGACAAGGGCAGAGGCAGGGACAGGGTGGGAGGAGATGAGAAGGCAGCTGCAGCAGAAGGAGCTGGTGAGGGCCAAAAGAAACAGGGAAACATTTTTAGACTTACTTAAAATTTTCAAGTATTGCTACTAATAGCCTGTGCTTGATTTGGAGACAACACATTGACAAACCTGAGTCTTTCGTTGGGGCAGGAGATAACGGAGGAGCAGAATCTTTCATGGGTGCAGAAAATTCTGTTGCCATCTCATTTGGTGCATCACAATCAGATTTTCTCTTCAGAGAGCCAAAAGCAGGTTTAACCTAATGATATGTGCAGAAAAAGCAGGAGACACTGTTACAAATGTGCGCTGATATGTTATCCTTACCCCTCACCAAAGATGTGTCACTAAATGCATCCTTTCAGTGGTTGATCTTACCATAGCACTGTTCTGGGAGACTGTGTTACCATTCCCACCAGCTGCACTTTCCTGGGCTGTGCTGCTTCGTGCTTGTGCCAGGGCCACAGTCTGTGCGTTTCCTGCTAAGCCCTGCCTGGCTCCCACAAGCTGCACAGGGATGTGGGGAGTGCCGTGCCCCCCGACGGTGGCCTGGCTGTTGCTAGGTGGTGCTGGGAGAATGGGGGGTGGGTGTCGAGGGGGCATCTGCACAGGTAAGCGGTGTCCCTGAGCTGTCTTGGGCTGGATTGGCACAGGACCTTTGTCTGCAGTGGTGTTGGCCTGTTGTAGCGGCTGCACCACCAGAGTCTGCGTGTTAACGTTGGCTTTAGGGGTCACAGAGCCAATGGGGTAGCCCTGGGTGGTAGTAGGAACATTTGAGGTGGGCACCAGGATCACAGGAGCAGCAGAGGAGGACAGGAGGAGTTGGGAGAGAGGGAGTGCTGTAGAGGAAGTGGAGGAGGGAGCTACAGAGTTAGCAGGAGTAACAGCCATGGCAGCCTGGTTTCCAGTCTTTACGGTTATAGTGTTGGCAGTAGACTGCTGAGTAAAGCTGGGTTTGGCCATTTGCTGTTGCTGTTGAGGTTGCACTTGCTGCTGCGCTGTCTGAGCAAAAGTCTGCTGCTGCTGCTGACCGAGGGGAAAGTTGGTGACATCTTTCCTCTCTGGAAGCTCAGACTTGACCGCAACTGCTCTGGTAGCACAGTGGAGGGCCAGATTCTGCACCTTCAAGATCAAGAAAGGAGGGGGTTTTGGTGAAATGCACAAGAATAGTAGCTTCATGTACTCAAATAGTCCTCCCATGACAATCATGTCTCTGAAAGCTATACCAAAACTATATTACTTTAAATGTATGACTTTAAATAGCTCAGATTTCAAATTACAGACAGGTAATGGTGTCAAACCTGATCATTGTCAGACTGGCCACTGGCAGTGGTAGGAGCAACTTCATGCTGTTGTTGCTGTTGTTGCTGTTGCTGTTGTTGCTGTTGTTGTTGCTGCTGCTGCTGCTGCTGCTGAGGCTGTGTCTGGGCAACCGTTGCTACAGTAGCCGTTGCTGTACCACCAGGCATGAAGATTAGCTGAGAGGCAAGCGGAGCCCTGAGCGAGCGGTTTACCTATATGAGGAGCATGACAGATTTTCAACCTTGTAAACAGTAAATACTTCAATAAATGACTCCTTAACTACATGGAAAACTTGGTGACGTGCAAACATTTTTTGATGAAGATGAAGTGCTTTCTCTTGGATTTTCAGTCGATAAAACTTTTATGGAGGTTTTATCTTATGTATACTCCTAGTGGTTATTACTGCTCCGTCCAACAACAGAGTTTGAACAGAGTAAAGAGCAACAAGCATTTAATTGATTACAAGTGGACACAGCCCATCATTTCAACTTACCCTAAGATACATCTGTCCCTGTCCTGCAGAGTTTCCACCCAGCAACACTGACTGGTTGAGAGCTGTTGTTGTTGCAGAGGTGGCCGGGCCGTGGGGACGGGGATTGGTCATGGTACCTCCGGCAGATGTAGTGCTTAGGTTGACCTGGGAGGAATAGGATATCATATTAAACCAACCTTACCATTTCAAAAGCAAGTAGTGTAATTCATTATTTAAACAATAAGTCACATAAAAACTTACAGTGGTGGTTGCCTGTGCCATGCTGTTACTTGGGGTACTGGACTGACGACTAGCTGCAAGTGTGGCCTGGTGTGAAGAACAAAAAGTGATGGGTAGTAATGCTTCTGTGCACCATATTTTTGTGCTAACTGCATTTTCCTGTCATAACTCTGGTTACCTGTTGCACAGCGGCCAAGTTGTGGAGTTGGGCATTGTTGATCTGCTGCTGCAGCATGAGCTGCTGGAAGTACTGAGCTGCATTTGGCTGTCTTTGTAGTGCTTGGAGAGCCTGAACAATCAAACCCCGCCCACACGACACACACACACACACAAAAAGGTGTATATTGTATTAAAACTAATAAAAAATATTTATATGTATACATTATAATCAATTAACAAACTTTTGTCTTTTCATCACATCTACGCAGTCGTTTATGCACACCTGTACGGCCTGTCTCTCATATAGAGACATGTGGGCTATCTGGGGGGCACGAGAGTTCCCGCTTGTCTGAGGATTTCCATTGGTGGTGCTCGTGTTTTGGTCTTGGTCACCTGCATCCATGTTTTCTGCTCAAAACACAGAAGCCACTCATCAAAAAGTAGTTGTGACAAAACTATAGTTGCATCAACAATGCATATTTCTATTGAATGCAAAGCTCCTTAACTGTACATTTTTTAGCAGGACGACTTAATACTCTGTAATACACACACACATACAAATAAAACAGCTTAAATAAATGCACATTTGAAAAGCCAAACCCTCAGTTACAAGCTAAGTACATTACAACCAATCTCTGTGCCAAGTCAGTATAATAAACTCAAACAAACACTGCTGGCATAAATCTTCTGGAGTACATCCTCAAACTTTCCAGTGGTCTGATCGTTTTAAAGCTGAGGTTCAGAGGGTTTTTTCTTTCTTTCACAGGGCCCATAAATCACAGCTTGCTGCAGCCCTGCACACAGAGTAGCTTAAACTACATTTGAGTCTGGCAGGAGTTATCAGTGTGGCACGAATAAACGTGGCAGGCAGGGGCACTGAGGTATTTCCATTAGCAGACCAGCTGTCAACATGATAGATGAATGCGAGAGAACATGGAGGAAAGCTCAAAACACCAAGTGAGAAAGAGGCTAGCCAGCTGTGGCTAACTACAATGGACTTTGCTAGTTAGCTTAACTACCTCTAAACAAAAGTCTGACACACCACAAGCAAGTAACATTAACGTTTGTGATTAGGCTGGAAAAAAAACTCGAGTGCAGAAACATTACATAAAATAAGAAAAACCACTTAGTTTGGTGTAAACAGTGTCGTTTACTTGTTGGTAGAGAAGCTGCAGCGATAGTTTAACACAGACATGCTAACTAACTAGCAGTGCTCGCTGTTTACTGCAGGCAGAGAGCTGACTGACCATCGCCGAAGCAAGAAGACAACATTAACCGTGTGTATTTACCTCCACCTGGTGTTTATTTCCTTTTCACAGTTAAATGCAATCAAGTTTGAATTTCGGTCTGCAAACAACGAGAGCCCCTTTCAGGCTTTTTTTTTTTTTTTGCCTCCAACAAGGCCCCGCCCCTCTCCTCCTGCTCCTCTTCTTCTTCTTTGTTGGCGGAGGGCAAAACAAAATTAAAGGGGCATACAGCCACCTACTGTATTTGCTCTTCAAACTGCAGGAGATAAAATATCATTTGACCCTAGGATCAAAAATAACACCAGGCTCATATTATGAAAGCTATTAAAAGTGTTGTTGTCTGCTGGGACCAGTTTTTCAGTCACAGTAACATCTACTGACTGTTTGTGGTCCACAGGTTTAAAACATCAATGTTATCCATGTACCATTTTCAGTCATTATGTACAAGAATTTACAGGAGTTACATTTGGTGTTAACTCATCAGGGATACTCTCAGGTACTTTGCTTTTCGAATGAACCATTGAACATCTGACAACAAGGGCGCTGGTCTCATTTCAATATTGGACACATATGAAGCATGGACTGAATGAAAAGTAATTCATGTTGTAACACATTTCTGTCATTCTGGTGATTTTTTATGCACAAATTTGCATCTTTTCTGCATAAATCTATGGTCATTATTTATGTAAAACACTAAATTAATTTTTTTCTGAATTGTTTTAATGGGAGGGGACCTTGCAGCGTCGATGAATCTAGCTCTATGCGGATGGCCTGCTATTATATGTTTTGGATCCTACCTGCTGTGATCTCACTACTTAATCAGTTTACTTCATTTTCTGGCAAAGTTAAAATTACACAAGAGCTCTTTCCAATTGATATGGAGGCAGTGAAATAACATTATTCAAAATTAACAAAATTTCATGTTGAGACAAATCCGTTTACCTGTCTTGTGTCTGAGTCACAAGGATATGTCAACATCTTTATAAATATTTATTTTTATTAAATAGCTCATTAAAGTTAAACAAACTCTGTGTATGCATATCTCTTGTTGGACGCTTCTGTTAAAATACCACAATATTCCCCAAATTGTTTGTGTTTCAATGTGCGCCAGTTTTTGTCCCGAATTTTTTAATTCTTCAGTTTCGTTTTCTTGTCATACCCATGGAAAAGCACACCTTTTTTAAGTTGAAACCTTCCATGATCCAAGAACTGTGGTGGTTTGGTTTGGTTTTTACTAGCAACTGGGAAACCCCTATGTAATGTCTCACCCAGCTGTCCATAATGGGTGTCCATGGAATTGAAGTCATTTAAAAATTTCCATTCATTTCCAAGGTGACGAGTCATGACAGCAACTTTAGTTCTTGTTTTAGTTTTCAGGAGGTATTATGACAGGTTGAACAGCACAGGCTGGGGCTCAGTAGGCGGCAGCAGGGAATAGTGAAAAGGCAGTGTGGAGAGGGATGTCAAAAAGTTGACACATTTATTGAAAAACGTGGACCTGAAATGCATAAATTGAATATAGTCTTAGAGGTTTGGGTAGTCTGCAACAGGGCACTACTCAGGCAAAGTTTCCTGAAGAAATGAAATTCAATTACTTCATAACACCCATGGTTGGTGTTTAAATGAGAAAATAATGACTCAGTACACTAAATGACACATCAGTGTGGAATTAGTCTAGTTTTGTATTATAGAGATGGAGTGTAATTTGTGATTTCTATTAGTCATATCCACGTGTCTTTTCTATATCCCAGCCAAGCTATTCTCTGAATAAGGTTTCATGTTTAATTGTGTTTTTTCACCTTTGGGCTTAGAAGAACCACTGATTAAAAAACCTGGTAAACCTGATTTTTCCCAGCTAAACATCAGCAAAGAGGAGCTGTGGGATCAAAAACAGTTCTCAACATTAACTTTCCATCTTTTCAATAGAAATTGTGTTGTGCATAAAATGTTTTTATTTAAACATTTTACATCCATTGAATCTTTGAAGGTAAGTGCACTTGGGTGTGTACTGAGTTCACCATGCAATGGACATACATACAGTTCTTTCATATTTTATTTTTGATGCAATCAGAAAACACACAAAAGGGTTTGTGGCTTGAAATCATCCTTGAACCACCCATGTTATTTCATTAATCTTGAGACTGTTCAAGTCACTGCAACCACAGGTGTAACCATTTTCACCAGGTTCCAGGAGTACTTCGCTGAAGTATAAGCAAAGAAAATTAAAATGTAATAAACACGTGATGGAAACAAATCAAACAGAAGTGTTCATTCTGACAACAATATAGCAACTTGATTCACAACTTCAACTTTAAAACATCATTTTGCCAACAAGGTCATAATCCTGTTTCAGTATTTAGCGTTGAGAAAGAGACATTTAAAAAAATATAAGAAACATCATTATTAATATTCAGAGCTGTAACATGTTCACAACCATACTGTATTGATATAGGAGGATAAGATCCTATATAAGATATAGGAGATGTACAGAAAATTAAATGCTTTCATTGTTGCAGTGTCTTCCTAAAGAAGCGATGCACCAGGCATAAAACGCCCTGAATATCTGAACACAAGTACAATCTACTCTTCATTCTATAAAGTTGGTGTGTGTACCTTCAAGTGCATCTGGTGTTTGGATCACTTTTCTTATTAAGGCAGTCAAATCAGAGTTTACACACAATTTTTGTTTTTGCGATAATTTAACATAGTCTTTTTCCTGCGACTGTTGACCATTTATTTTATGAAAATACAAGTACATATACTACATGTATACCATACTTTATGAAATCATAAATTATGGATAAAGGAATTCATACATAAATCTCATGACCATCACTGTACAGTACCAAAAATGAGTGATCTGAGATTTTCAATTTTGAATTTCAGTTGGATACCTTTCCTCACTAAATTTTGCACGCCAATTTAAATGTTGACATTAAATAACGTATATGAACAAGTTGGTTAGTTATGTGTCAAGCTCAGATTTAAGTCAGGCAGCTATTTTAGAGTGCTGTTATAGTAGCACGGATGTAAAGCATTTCCCTATGAGTGGGAGAAAAGAAAGTGCTCAACTACAAATCACATTCCATGAGTCTGTGGTGTTTTTCAGTGTGATCTCAACTAGAGCAGCAAGGCTGTAAGGACAGTCACAGTACATAAAATTAAATATTTACATTTTCATATAACTTCTGTAACGTTCAAAATAAAACAAACTGATTAAAGCCAAATTACACAAGCAAAAGCACTTTTGTGTTTTGTGACCTGCAAATGTCAGTGCAGTACGAGGACCCCAGGAAGAACATCTTGCTGCAAACCACAATCAATCATTAACTAAGCAGAAAAAGAAGAGCAACACATCAATAGGTTTATATCACGTACAAATCCAACTTCTTAACTTCTCCCTTTTGTGCCAGATTTCCATGGAAGAAGAGCCACTCTTTATTGTCACTTTGTAATCTCATTTGTTTGACATCAGAGAGCTGAATGAAATGCATGGGGTAGAGAGAGGAGACAGGTCTGTCAGCCCTATGATTAACACGCTTTCGTAAGTGACAAGCAGATCAGTCAGCTGTTGCCTCAGGCACAAGTCTGGGATACACAGAAAGTGTCAACATGTCCTAACTTAAACCAATATAAGGAAAACAAGACTTGTGTCTAACAGCAACTTCATTTAACCTGTGAAAGAGTAAACTGTGTCACACAGTGAAAGTTACTGTCCCATTTCTGATATATTGAGGTCACATCGGTAGTAAGTGGTCATCTCTCTCCTCTGGCTCTTCTTCTAACGGTTCTGTAGATATTCCCCTATACGCAGGGGCCTCCTCTCGGTTTCGTGACCGGCACACAAAGTCACACCCATCCTGTAAGGGAGGGGTAAGGTTTATTATGAATTTCAAAAGATGTCACGTGTTTTAATTATGTTATTGTCCAACTGCATCATGCTTACCGCTGTCAGATTGCCAACCTCCTGCCAAAAAGCATAATTTGGGAATTGGTCCATCCCTTTGGCTCCGACTATCAGTCGTTGGTAGAGGAAACCTCCAGTGAGGTAAACAGCCAGAAGACAGAACCCACTAAAAGAAGGGAGACCTTGTGATCACTGATCATTTCTAACATTATATGCATTGAGTGTTTTTCTGTCATTGCTGACTGTCTTCACGCACATGATGAGGATTATGGAGCCAGTGCTGAGATGGGACTCAATAACTGGACACACTGCACTGGTGTCCAGCTCAAACAGGTAGAAACAGTCATGCGCCCTCTCCCTGTCCTCCAGCACCACCTCCAGCTTGCCCTGGGAGTGAGATGGCAAGAGACAAAAAGGTAAACACCAGACATCACACATCAAGAAAAAAGGAGACAGTATGCAGTATTACATGTCACACAGGAGATTCACTATATGTCAATGTGCAGACCATAAAATACAACCAAAAAATTAATTTCATTTGAGAAAACTTGTGTCATAGTATCATGAACCGCTGTGTTTCAAAACACAGCCCTAACGCCTGGAAAGTTAGCATTTCTCTTCTCAGGTCTGATGATCTAAAATTAATCTGTGTGAATCTTTTACCATGCCTGCGTCCCTGTTGCATGAGATCATGAAAATTGCTTTCCTCATTTCTTTGTTGCAGTGGGCATCGTATGCCTCACCATTTCCGTAGATCAACATCACCCAGTCACCTGGAGAGGCAGGACAGAGATTATAGATTGAGTGTAAAAACAGACAATGAAGACACATAATTGAGGGAAAGCATAAAATGGTAAATCCCATGTTCAGAGTTAATTCAAACTGAACAGCAAGCAATTCTGAAGCTTCAAGCTTGTCACGCTTTTATTTATCTAAAAACATTATACAGTTCTCTGACCTGTGATCCCAACTCACAGATGGTTAAAAAAATCACATGCTGCAAATCAATCAAAGCAAATATTTTTCTAAGATTTTACAGAGACTTACTTCCTCCAATGGCCTGTGTTGCGTTGTACCTGCCAATCACTGTCACTTTACTTCCTGTTTTCTTGTTGTCCACCTGAATAATCCCAGCTCCTGGAACACCGCCTGCATCCCCACACAGCTGGAACACGTATGTGTAACTCTCGTCTCCATTCTTGGTCTCTACTGAAAAACTGTCAATATGAAGACAAATCAAATGATTAATAATATGTGAGAGAGAGGGGTTGAAAACGACTGAAGGAAAATTACTGGTTTACATATTTAGTGCAGATTTCTGATTTCTGATAACAGGCAATCCAAAAACTGTCAAGCTTCATAGTGATGACACTTAATATGCAGGTACACAACTGAGTCATTTCTTACTTCTTATGGGCAAGTGGCTCCAGTCGTTTGATTACTTTCTGTTCTGACTGAGAATCAGAGTATAGTCCACAGGCCTTGGTGTCGTCACTGGTGTACACCCCACTCCCACACAAGAGGAGCTGAACAGCCAACGTCCACACCAAGAAGGACCTTCCACTGTAACTATGTAACTGTCATCACACACACACACACACACAAAAGTAATTTCATTTCCTCCACAAGCTTCATCTTGAATATCATTAAGCACAATTTATCTGAGATTCAGGTTGGAAAATATAACAATATATAAACTGTCCACTGGAGATATTTCCATACTATCTATACTTTGTTTAGTAGTGGTGATATTATGGTAGGTATCTCTTTAAGAGCTAAAAGGAAGAGTTAATTAATGTGTTAGTCTATTGACAAAAGATTATAAGTATTACTATATAAAAGTAATAATACATAATCATTTTTCAATCACTCAAGAAAAAAAAAATGCTACCCTTATCTGTCTTGTACATAAGGCTCTGTGGAATTACAGTGGGCTTTTTTGTCTTTTCTGACAAAGAGAGACGATACATGGCAAAACAAATCTATAAGGAAAATAATCATTGATTGCAGCTCTAATCCTTCTATTGTGAGTGAAGATGAAAATAAGTGAACCGGACTGCATCATGTAATGCATCAATATGATGAAGTACACTGATTTATCAGTTGTCACTAAACAACCACAGACTGGCCAGTCCGATTACTTCATCCACAAACTATAAAATACACTATATCAGACTATAAAACAGGATCGTCTTTTGTAGACATATTTCACACTAAAACAAGGGATTACATCCACAAAGTGCCATGTGAAATTATTTAAAATGAAGTACTGCACATGTTCTGCTCACTCACTTCAGCATGCTTCCTGAACAGAAAACACACAACTAAGAGGAAACAACCTGCAAACTCCTGGGAAAAAACCTATAATATAGGAGTATAGTATATATAATGTTTAGGGATTGACTAATTAAAAGTTGAGTCTTCAGTTAACATTCACAGTGAGTCGCGTGCAAAATGTCTGTCCATCTCCTCATCAGGTGATAAGTTTTGCTGCTGAGTTGAAGGTGGCCTTCAGACCAGGCTGACAGCTCAACTTTGGCCACATCGTGCACCTACCTTCATGACTTCTTCTGCAGTAACAGGCAGGGAAAGCGTCTTTGCTGGTTACACTTTAACAGCCTCAAACACACAGCTGACTGTGGAGGGAGCTTCTTCGCGCTAACGACGCTTCCTGGTTGACTCAGTCAGAAATAAAAGCTGCTGCTTTGTCGTGCAAATAAAATAAAACACGTCCGCATGTAGTCGTGAGGGGGAGGGGTCGATGCTTTCCTTTGTTTAGTTAATGCGCAGTGTTTACGCTTTTTTTCTGTCCTGGATTATAAACGCGCCTTTCCTAAAAATATGTGAAGTGCCATGCAGGAGGCTAACACGCTACATGCAGCAGCGGAGTGCGGAAGTGAAACTAAACACACACACACACACACAGGCGCATGTGACCGTCCACATGAGGCGCCACCAATGAGACACGGCCGAGTCCCATCACTCCCTCATCAGCTGACCGGAGAGCAGTCAGACAGAGGAGGCGCATCCACAGGTTTCTTTCTGTCTTCAGCAAACAGTTTCGTTTTTATTTCGATTTAATGATCCTTTTTTTTTTCTTACCCCAGTCTACTTCAATCATCACTGTTAGCTTTTTAACCTCTACAGAAATGATTTTATCAAAATGCATCCAAAATGATTTGGATGCATTTTGAGCACCTACTTAGCTGTACTTATTGCATATTTATAGGAATACAATTCTCTCTATTATGTTGTTGTATTATATGTATACTTTTTTTGTTAGTGTTTTCTTCTCCCTGACAGTTGTCCATTATTCTATAAGCTCTTTGGTTGCTTTAACTTACTTTTCTAATGCAGGAAGAGGCTTTTAAACTGAAAATCCTGTGAGGGCTGTAATTTACTGTACATATGTAAGTGTGGTATCAATTAGAAGCTCTTTAAACATCGTCCTGTTATTACATCAATTTAATGATAATTTAAGGAGATATATCTCCAGATCTAGGCAGATTATTTCCATCCAAGTAAGATCAATATTGATAAAGGGTCAATTTTTAAAAAAAGCATTACTGAATTCAGGTTTAAATCAGAACCATCTGGACAAGAAACCAAGAAAGAACTTCTTTGACTTATGATTTTCCTCTCCCACTAATTTTTATTACATTTATGATAACCATGTCATGTAATCACCTGTAGTCCTTTATCTTTACTCTCTTTAATTACCATAAGAAGACTTCACACAGCTGTGATTTAATTTCCCTCTAACCGGACTAAACTAAACTGCATCCTCCTAAAAGACCATAAAGTTGATTCAGTGTCTCTGTAAAGCACTTCTTAACCAAAACAAAAACTTATAGTCCTCATCGTGGCAGGATTTATTGCAGGGATTTTGTGTTACACTGCATTACTTTTATTTTTGTGTATCAAATTACCTAGCAATGGTGGCAATTGAGTGTATTTTGTCATTAAAATTGTGTGATAATATGCAGTTAACTATTTGAGAATTCTAATGATGGGACTACAGTAGAGATATGCAGTATATTGCTGTGTTCATTTTTGAATGAATGACCTGTTGTTAAATAATTTGTGTGTTTGACTTTCTGTAAAACTACATGTGTAGAATATTTTGCTCTTGTATAAATGAACTGGTTGAAGGTAATTTTACAATTTTACTCCCCTTGACAAAGTAGAGTACCAGTATATCCAGTGTACTGTTTTGATTGCATCAGCATTTTTCAAGTATGCAACAACACATGGCTACATAAAGCTTGTGTGTAGTGTGTATCTCATTCTTCCAACTTATCATTTGAATCTGAATACAGACAGCCTTTAACCTTGTTAAGTTTGATCACATCGGTTTGCCTAGAGAATTGCCCCATTGTTCTATTCATAACTTAGTTTGCAGACTTTGAAAAAGAACTGTTTAAAATGATAAGATTAAAGGCACTGTAGTTTTCCACAGTTTTTTTTGTTCATGAGGAAAAAGTAAAAAAACATTCATGTGAGAGAGCCTATTGTACTGTGACTTTTGACGAAGAAGAAACTTAACTACTGTGGATAATTTATTTCACAGTTAATTTTAGTCACTTTGTTGGTATTTACATTACATTATGTTTGCAACTCCTAGCAACATATTAAAATAAAATTCAACAGATTAGATTTTGAATCATGTGAGCTGGCTCCGACATCACAAAGGATGGCGTAGATAACACTGCAATGAGTTAAAAATATCCACTATTTAAAAAATAAAGTTTGACATTTGGGGATTTAAAACCAATTCTTTTTGTTTTGCTGTGAGTTAGAAAATTGATACCACGGTCTGTACTGTAAATATGAAACTAGCAGCCAGTTCACTTATAGCAACTATGCATAAATACAAGGTTACCAAGAAAACAAAATGAGCTTTAGAGATTTTATTACCTTTGAAAAGAACCAGCCTAGCTGTTTACTCCTGTTTCAAGTCTGTATGATTAGCTAAACTAACCAGCTGCTGGCTGTAGCTTCATATTTACCATAAAGACTTGAGAGTGGTGTCAATTTTGTCATCTAAGTCAACTCAAATGATAAAATGTGTAAATGTAAAAAATTCAATGAATGATGGCAAAGTTAAGTTTAGTGCTGATGCAGTGCAACAACACAAGGGAACAAGGAAATGTGAAAGGGACTATAGATAGGTCTTATTGTCTTTATTTGGTAATGTTAATGACAGAGACTGAGTGTACTCCAAACCTATCATCCGAGATCACTTCAGCACTCAATCAACACAGTAAAGCAGCTGTCATTGTTAAACAAATCATTCAGAGATCACCCTTGTAACTGCTCCACCCTTGGTTTCCTTCTCTGTGATTGCTTAATCGTGTTCTTTTTTTAATCATGAGAAACAGTTTGTGTTTCACTTTTTTCCTTCTCTTTACTACCTCTCAGGAGAATGTAGGGAAGTTTTTATAGGCCCCAGGGAACTCTCCACCAGTATGTGCTTTTAAGCTTTGCTCTCTGTCTCCCCTCCCCCAACTCTTCCTTGTGTTATCACAGCCTTTACCTTACCTGGCTGTGTGTGTTGTGCAGACACACCCGGCTACTCCATATCAACCAATCGCTGCTCCAAGAGCTGAGACGCCAAGGAGGTGTACTTCCTGTGTTTCATGAGAGCAGAGTGGGGCAGGAGAGAGGAGAGACTCATGTACTTTCTTCTTGCCAGGGGGGGTCCACACAGGCGATCATGTCGGCAGTAGAGGGGAGGGAAGAGGACTGAGGTGGTGGACAGACTCTGCATACTTTGGTTTGATTTATCAGAGTTCAGTTTGCTGTTCAGCAACAGCGGCTGAGAGGACAAGACACAGAGAAGGAGGAGGGAAAAGATAAGTGTCAATCTGTTGAGACTTGTTTGGGAATTTGAGGAAGGAGGGGAGAAACAGAGAGGCAGCAAGAGGGAAAAGCAAGGAGAGCTCAGCTGTAAACAAGTTTTTTCACAAGGGTACTGGGAGAGAAAGGAAAAGGCAAGCTTGATTTATTTGAAGAAAAGGGGGACATTTGTTATGTCAGACAGACAATGTAAAAACAGGGAATGAATTCTTATGTGTTGTGCAAACCCATGCTTTTGAGCTGAGCTGGACTGGAAGGAGGGGGTGGGGGGACCGGAGATCTCCCAAGATACTACATTCAGGTGAGTTATTTTACTTTCTTTTTTTTAGTGAATTACAGATGATCACTTCTGTACATTGGTTCTGGTTTGAACACAGATTTAGATTTGCCTACTTGTGGCTTACATGTTACATGCCGTGCCTATGTGTCACAGGCTCGCTGAAAGGCTTCTTTTGGTATGCGGTGCTTTGCAGGTCTGTGCTGCATTCTTAGAGAACTGTAAGAAGGTGTCACCTTTTCTCTGTAGCCTGCACCTTCTTTTGCTAATGTTAAGTTACTCTACAACCAGACTGGCGAAGATCAAATACAGCTTTTAGCTCCTATTTGCCTGCAGACAGAATAACATACAGTTGTTGCAGCTATCATGATTTTTCAAGGTAGCAGGGACAAGTGAACCATAGTTTTCCTGATTATTCAAATCTGTGACAGTATCTTACTATGTAAAAGTTTGCAAAGCCTCCTCATTTTGCATATCAGTGATTTATCCCTGAAAATACCTTGACTCAATGTCTTCTTGATATTTAAATTGATTATATGGAGTGTTGCTGTTTTTTTTAGGTTCTCCAATGGGTACCAAAAGGCCCAGCTGCACCCTCTTTGACACGTTATCCAACATAAACACATCTGACCGCAAGCTTCAGCCAGGTGGAAAAATCTCCCGGGATCCAAGTCCCAGGCCGGCAATGACCGCCCAGTCAGAGCGCGAGGGAGACAACAACCAGGAGGAAAACTGGAGGAGAGAAAGAGACATGAGGGACAAAGCAAGATACAAAGATGTGGACCTGCGTGAGAGATACTACGACAGAGACCGAGCTCCTGCACCCCGGCCGAGGGAGGGAGAAAGAGAGTGGAGAGACAGGAGGAGAAGGTATGAAGATGACAGGAGCAGAAATGGGAGGCCGCTGTCAAATGTGGAGAAAGAGACGGAGAGAGAGGTGGAGAGGGGGATGAAGAAAGGCGACACATTTCCTAGAGTGAGGAAAAGCAGTGCTGAGCATGACAGAAGAGTGATGACCACCACTATGCGTGAAGAGAGAGAGGAAAGGAGGCAGAGAGACAGGCCGAAAAGAGTCGAGGCAGATGACTGGGAGAGAGAAAGAGACAGAGCACGTCAGAGAGAGAGGTACAGAGAGAGGGAAAGAGATGAGATAAGAAGCAGGGCGAAGGAAGAGGGAAAAAACACGGGGCGAAGACCTGTAGAAGATGAGAATTCCCGAAGAAGGGAAAGATACAGGGAGTCTGATGTTGGTATTCAAGACAGGAGAAGAGAAGTGGATGATTCATGGGACAGAAGAGAGAGGGATGCAGCCAGAAAAAGAGAAAAGCCTAGGGAGACCATGGAAAAGAGGGAGGCCAGGGTGTCATCTCCACAAAGAAGAAGGGACGGACAGATCTACCGAGATAGGATGGAGAGAGAAAAGGTGCACAGGAGGGAGGGAAGGAGGGACACCAGGAGCGAAGGAGACAACGACGAGAGGGAGCAGAGGAGAGAAAGAGCAAGGGACAGGGAGCGAGAGGAGTTCACATATCAACACAGCAGGAGTGAGGGGGATACCACAGGCAAAACACAGAGGGAGAGAGATCGGGATTGGGAAAGAAACAGGGAAGAGGACAGACAGAGATACAGGGACAGGGACAGAGAAAGAGAAATGGATCCTTCCAGGAGGAGGGGAGGGGAGAAGGACAGGGAGAGGTACAGAGAGGCTGACAGATACAGAGAATACGAGCGGAGGAGATGCAGGGAAACAAAGGAAAGAGAGGCCGATCTTAGGCAGGACGATATGACAGGCAGAGGCAGCAGATCCCCGAACGAGACGGGTCCTAGGGTGCCGCCAGGACCCCAAAGCAGCGGAGAGTGGAGCAGTGACATGGACAGTGAGGTGAGATATGGAAGAAGCAGAGACAGGTATGAAGAAAGGGAAAAGAGCACCCCTGAAAGTGAAAAAGAGGTAGAGGACCAGGGAAAATCAAGCCAAAGAGAGCAAAAAAGAAGTGAGAGAGCAGAGAGAGAGAGAGGAGAGACACCAGGAGGCGTGCCAGAGCAGAGGAGGATGTGGTTAGAGCCACAGAGGGGCAAGAATAGTAAAGAAGAATTTGTAGACAGAGAGAGACACACGAGGGGGAAAGAGAGCAGGAGAGAAGACAAGGGGTGGCCAATAAAAAAGGAACCAGATGAGAGCTACTTGGACCAAAGCAATTACAGAGAAGGGAGAAACGAGTACAGTGGAGACATAGAGAGGGAGACAGAGGGTGTAAGTGTAGACGGAGACGAGGTGGGTGAAGTCTGGAGAGAAATAGATAAGGGGGGGAAGGGACATCTGTCTGACAGCGATGGAGGGATAGAGGGAAGGAGGAAGAGAAGGGATGCAGAAGGAGAGAGCGTGACAGATAACACAGAGGAGAGTGACAGAGAGGAAGAGGGTGGGAGTGATTATTGGGGCCGGTCTGAGAGTGAAGGAGGAAGTGAGAAAGAGAGAGACAGAATGCTGTCAGGAGAGGATGGCTTTGTTACCGTGTCCAGCGGCGCAGATGAGGAGGACGACAGAGAAGAAGAAGAGGAGTTTGAGGACTGTCAGGAGTTCTGGGAAGGTGGAGTTGGACCAGCAGCCACTGCCTTCAAGGGGCGTGAGGGAGACAAGGAGAGGGAAGAGGAATGGACAATGGGAAAGGAGGAGACAGTTGACGAAGAGGGGCAGGGGACAGAAAAGCAGCCGAAGTACGTCTTCTGTGTGATTGGGCAAACTTTGCCTCTGTCAGAAACCAGGGAGACGCCACCGTCACAAGTTGATCAAGTGGGAGTAGTGGAAAGAGACAACCCACATTCACAAAGTCATCATTATTGTAGTGATGACACCACACTGCAACCTCAGGATGACCTGCACCTGACACTGAGTCAAAGTGATGAATGCCCAATCAACAACCAGGAGAGCCAGAGTGAGTGTAATGAAAAAAGGGAAGAAAGGGAATCCACGGGAGAGACAACTGGAGTAGATGTCAGAAACAGAGGATCGTCAGACCTTCAAAACACAGAGACTGGAGAGGGAATGAGGAGCAAGAGGGAGCACCCGTATGCCGAAATAGGGACAATTAAAAGAGACTCGCAGACTGAAAGACTCCTCACAGAGTGGAGAGAGAAAAATATAGAACGGGAACAAGAACAGGATGAAAGAGAACAACTTTCACCAGTCCCGAGTAATCCATATGCTGAGGTTTGTTCTCAGGTAGATTTAGAACAACTTCAACCCATCCTGGATGGAATTAACACTGGAACTATGAGCCCAGAAGAGGTGGAGGCCATTCGGATCCGAATGAGCGGGGCGTGGAGCATGTCCGAGGAGCCCAAGCGACATTCCCAAGCCCCCCATCTCAAATGGGCCAAAAGTGTGGTGCGGAAGATTCTGGGACACTCAGAGGAACAGACTGTGGATGAGCCTAATGCAGAGGCACCAGGAGACCAAAGGTTCAACCATTCTGAGATGGTGATCCAGCATGACAAACAACAGGAGGATCTTGCTCAGTGGGCCGGAGGGGTGCCCGTTGTTAAGTTGGGAATGGACGAACAGCACTCAGAACCAGAGCTGGAGGAGGAAGAGCCGCAGGAGGTGGGGGGATTGAGAGGTATGGGGCAGAGCCAAGCCGACATGCATGCTGACAAGTTCACTGCTATGCATGGTGACACACCTACATACACTCATGCTGACACACTGTTAGACACAGAAGGGAAAGAGGATCACAGTATGGACAAAGAGACTGAGCCGTCTGGTCCCCAACAGTTAGGGAAGGCAGATACAGAGGTGAAGAAAATTAGGGAAGAGGCTGGTGATGAGATTCAATTATCAGAATTAGAAAAAGAAACAAACAGACAGAAGGAGGTGGAGATGTATTTATCTGTGAGCAACACACTCTACAAGCCCAGCAGCTGCCCCATTCTTAATTATGAAACTGAGGCTGACCACCCTGTTCCCTCCACAGAGGGTGAGGGCCAGGAGGCGGGGGGCAGAATGAGCGAGAGTGAAGAAGAAAGGCAGGGAGAGGAGCCTGAGGAGAGGGGTACAGCAGAAGAGGTGGGACAGATGAGGGCGGGTGAGGGATCTGAGGTGGACTACAGAGGGGGAGAGATGGTGGCAGAAAGGAAAATAGAGGGGGCGACCCTGACGAGCACCTGCAGTTTCCAAGATTTGGGTCCCGAGGCTCGATTTCGAAGGAGGGGAATTCGTAAAACCACTGAAAGAAGAAAAGGAAGAGCTTGTAGAAGTGGAAGAAGAGGAAGGTGTTGGAAGGGACCGCAGAACCAGAATATTCTCTACAACAGGTAAAGAGAGAAGGTGGATGAAGACACTGGCTATCTGCACAAATAGGTTTTCAGAGAGCCACATAATCACCTCTCCCTTGACTTTCTTGTTTAATTTTCCGATTTTCTTAATCATCTGATCAGACTGACATATTTCAGAGTACATTGCCCAGACAGGATGTAACCTTTAAATGAAACCAGCACACTTCATGTATATATTTCCCCTGTTCAACCACAGACAGTTTTCCAGGTATATCCTTTTGCCTACCTTACACTGGAAACTGCGTCACTGTGTTGTGGTTACAGGTAGTGGGTGGGGAGAAGTGAAGGAGGAGAAAGTTGGGAAACCAGAATGATAAGCTAAAAGGTCTGGCTCGATCTGTCTTTGAGACATAACACAAGAAGAGTCTTGGAAACACACTACTGGAATACTGGGCTCCTAAATTAACTAACATTTATTTATTTAATTTGTTTGTTTATATATATTTTTTTATTTTGATCATTTTCTTCCCTCGTTTAAACTGTTTCATCGTAAATTAACTAGAAGATAGTGTACTGACAGTTATGCTGCTCTATAATGTTTCGACGAATGGATACTTTTATATTCCAGATGATGACGATGATCGGAGCAAGAGCTGGGGAGAAGTAGAGCTGAGGTGAGAGAAACAATTGCACACAAATTTGGATTTGATTGTGAAAGAACAGCATGTTTAAATGCAGTATGGCCTAAAGATAAATATCTCTTTCATTTCTGTATAAAGCATTGTCCTTGAAATTAATTATAGTTTTACAGTATCAGTGCTATAGTACTGTAGTATCAGGAAAGACACAGAAAGTCTGAATCACTCAGTACAGTTTTAGTTCTTTATATTTAATGCAAATGCTCCACACTAAAAAACACTTTTAGACAGTTTCAGTCAACTCCTACTAACAATATACTAAAAATATTTTTTTTTCCTGCCACTGTAGGAATGTTTTGGACACAATTGACAGACGGAAAAGAAATTCAAAGTTTTTCAGTGAGTATCTCTGTTCCACCTTTTGCTTAATTCAGGTCATGCACCATTTTAAAAAATATGATATAAACTCTTAAGGGACAAACAAACGCATGCCAAGTATTAAACGTTGTATTAATAGTCGTATATGACATCTTCTTTTACAAACTGACTTATCTTTTTTTTTTAATCGCTGTATACTTTTGCTTTAGAATAAATCTTGAGACTGACTATTTGCAAAGGCCATGTAGGCGACACAATGACGTCTCGTCAGATTGTATCTGTGGTCAGGAAAAAGCTTGACACGGCTGAGCATTTTCCTTCTGCGTGCATGATTCATCTCTGTGTTAATACAGCCTCCCCAGCTGTTTATCTCTCACACGCTCTTTCTCAGAATTGAAGCAGAAAACACAAATGAAGGGAGATGAAATGGTTCACACTATTTCAAAATGATATTTCAAACAGCCCAAAATGGCAGCAGGCCCCTTGACTTATGATTCACTTGGATATTGCGAGAAATGGGGATGCGGCAGGAGTGTGTGTGTGTGTGTGTGTGTGTGTGTGTGTGTGTGTGTGTGTGTGTGTGTGTGTGTGTGCATGTGATGTGTATGTGTGTATATGTGTGTCTGTGCAAGCCACGACATGACAGGTTTCTGCAAGCATTCATATCTCCTAACTTCAGGCGAAAACAGCTGCTGGTGCGACTTTGCATTCCGACAAGTATGTGTAAAAGGAATGTCAAATGCAAACAACTCCTCTTGGCTAACACTGTTCCTGTCTCCATCTATCGTCTTTCCTTTGCTTCCTGTATTTTCCAACCTTCTTTTGCCCCCCCCCCCCCCTCCTGCTGTCTCCCCTTGTCTTCTCCCAGATGCTGCCCAGCTCTACCAGCTGTACAGTGAGGCCGCTCAGAACTCTGAGATCCTGCGTCAGGCTCGCTCCGATGTCACCTCTGTGTCCGAGGAACCTACGAGGTCTCGCGCCTCCTCGCTTCTACCCGCCTGCAGACCTCTCCCACCCCTGCCCCATTTCCCGCACCCCCACTTCTTAGCCCACACAGGCTCCATCACCAGCGTCAAAAGCTTGCCTCTCCCCGAGCCCCCCAAGAGTGAAGGCAGGAGGCCTTCCTCCCCACGTCTCTCTGTTGGTCTCACACAGTCAGCTTCACTGTGGCGAGAGCTGCCGGCGGTCAGGAACAGTGCTGAGCTGGACGAGCTCACAGAAGACCAGCGGCGACTGCAGGAGGTAGCACTACTTCTTACTGCACACATGAAAGTCTAGTCCTTTCATAAAGCTCGTGTGAGGGCTTGTTCCTTCTGATTCTCTAGTCTAATCTTAACCATCACACATTACTGGAATTTCAAATTAACCCAAATAACACATTCACACGTCTTTGGAAAGTTACTGGCTCAGCAACACGCCTCAGTGAAATTCCGGAGAATCCTGGTGTCATTTAAATGCGTGCTGGTTATCTGACACTCTCCCTTGAGATTATTTTTTTCATGTAAAAATTCATAACTTTTATGGTTCACCCCCTCATGGTTATTTTCCACTTTTAAGTGACCGGGCTGTATTGGTGCATTATTTCACATCAGCAGCTTCTCTGTTCTCCCATTTCACAGTGTCTTTTAGGAAATGGCATGACTTCCATGAATCAGCGAGTCACCGTTATTACCTCACATCTCAAACGGCTCAAATCATGGGAAACATTCAGACTTGCTACATAGACAAATAACCCTTCCTGTTAATCTACTTTTTAGTGTCAGACAAGTGTTGTATGCCAGGAGACATGATTGCAAAATTATGTTGTGTTTCTCTGCTACTGTAGGTGTTTTCCTATAAACAGTTATAAAACAGTTCTGTGTCTGAGCTGGAAAACTTCTACTCATTGTGAAATTGTCCTCCTCAGTTAGTCACATCCTTGTTAAAATGCCCCAGCCTCTGAAGACCTGACAATCCTGTACTCATTACATATAATTAACTGTCACACTGTCAGTCTGTCGTCATGAACTTCTCTCCTCTGTTTTTTTTTCTTCAAGGTGAGATTTGAGGTAGTGACCTCAGAGGCCTCATACTGCCGGAGTCTGGACATTGTTGTTGAACACTTTGTGAAGTCCAAACAGCTGGGGGCGCTGTTGACCACTCAGGATAGGAACTGGCTGTTTTCCCGTCTGGCTGACGTTCGTGCCATCAGCCACAGGTCAGAAATGTTGAACGTTATTTAGAATAAGTTCTTTACCTGTCTGAATTAGGCTTACATTTACATTTATATATATTATATTTATATAAATTCATTAGGCTAAATATGACTTAGATCTCACATTAAACATACAGGATGTGATTATTAAACTTATTTGTGTAATAAATCTGTGGGAGAAATTAGCTCAAAGGGAAGTCTTTGTGATTTTTGTCTTGTAGTTTTTTATCAAAGCTGGAGGAGCGGGTGGAATCAAACACCATTTCCTTTACTTACCGTGTGTGATATCATTGCTCGCCACTGTCAGCGCTTCAAAATGGTTTATGTGCCCTACCTCACCAACCAGTCCTATCAGGATGCCACCTACCAGAGACTCATGTAAGCTATTTAGTCAAGCTTTGGTCTATTCTCCATTGGAGTCCATGACAACTTCAGCTAATTTCTGTAATGTTTAACAGACATTTCCATACATTTAATTTCTCTTTTTCTTTCAGGAATGAGAATCCAGGCTTCAAGCGGATTGTGGAGAAATTAGAGAGGAGTCCTGTTTGTCAGAGGCTTCCTCTTCGTTCTTTCCTTGTCCTTCCCTTCCAAAGGATCACAAGAATTAAGCTGCTGGTCCAGGTGTGTGCATACGTGCGCCTTTCTGAAACAGCAAATGTTAATGGCTCACAATATGTTCGGTCCCGCATCGTTTCTCTCACTTTTAACACACACACACCATTTCTGTCCAGAACATTGTAAAGAAAACAACTCCTGGTACTGCAGAGGCGACTCAGGCCATCAAAGCTTTGAAACTTCTGGAGAAGGTACAACAACCTGCAACCTGTACACTGATGGCACTATTTTAATATTGCTGAGAAACGTCCCAGATAAAACCTGTTACCTTTCATACATGTCTCCTTTAGCTGATTCAAGAGAGTAACGACAGCATCACTCAGATGAAAAGCATCGAGTCGTTGGTCTCGCTCAGTGCTAAGGTGGACTTTGAGTGCAGGGTGAGTAATAACTTCTAGGAATGGGAGAGTGTCAGAGGGATTGCACTGTTATCATATGATCATAACATTTTATTGTTTTACATTTTATTGTGCAAGTTATTGATTTTAAGCAGACTCCAATAATAACAACAAAAAAAGATATTATTGGTTATTAGCTGTAGCATCACGGTTTTCACCAGTGGATGGAGTTAACTCTGTTGTCTGGAGATGGCCCAGTTGGCATCCCTTGATCTACGGTCACATGATGACGGGTGGCTGTAGATGTATACATGACAAATATACTGAGCACTGGACGTGCTTAGAGGCTTGATAAAACCTTGAGTCAAGATCATTTGGTCGAACCTCCATGGTGACAAATTAACTTTCAAGCTCAAAAATAATAATTATGCTAACATTATTATCTTTTGTCTCTCTGTTTTCTGTGTTTTGTGTGTGTATGTGTTTTACAGACCCTTCCTCTGATCAGTCAGTCTCGGAGGCTAGTGCGGGAAGGGCCGGTCACTGAGCTTATGGATTTCTCTCTAAAGGAAACAGAGAGGAATATTTATTTGCACCTATTCAACGACTATTTGCTACTTTCACTACAAAAAGAGTGAGTCGATAGACATGATTTCTAATTTGAGAATAATTAACCCAACTGACATCTCTCTCCTTATCATTTCCTACATCCTGTTTTCCTTCGTATCGTTTGTCATCCCTTCAATCTTATAACCCTCTTTCCTTACGTCATCTGATTTCTCGTTTGTGCTTTTTCTGCTGCCTCTAGAGGGGGACGGTTCACAGTAATAGACCACTCTCCTGTATCAGAACTGCGGGCAGAGAACTGTCGTGTCAAACTTCACTCCCTCCAGAAGAACTTGTTCCGGCTGCACATGACACAGAGATCCTTGCTTTTACGGACTGACACACAGTAAGAGACCGAGGCAGTTGCACTGAAAATCTGTGTTGATTGTCAAGTTTGGAAAAACATGCAGGAGATACATATCATACATATCATCATACATATCTTTGCTTTTTTTCCCCTCTCAGGAGTGATAAGCTACGCTGGATATCCGCTCTTTCCCGGCCACATCCTGAAATAGATTTTTCTGCTGCACAAGGTGAAATATGCTGTTTGGTTTGGACGTTACAATATGTTAACTGGTTTTTCATAAGCTGTGTCTGACATCAACCATAATGAGAGGAGATTTTTAGCGAAGACAGTGACAATTTATGGACACCCTAGGTCTCTTTGTTCAGCGGGATAATGAGTAGGATTTGTGTGTTTCTATTTGTAAACACAACATTCAAAGTTGGCCCCTCCTCCCTGGCTTAAAGAGCATGTGCTTCAGGTGCTCCCACGTGCTCACCTGTCTGGCAACTGGTCGCAACATTTTCATAGAGTCCCGCCTCCACACTCAGCACCACGCTGTTATTGGTTTACACATCACTAACCAAAGGTTGACGCCCAGAGATGTCCCAAACACAGCAAAATTAGAAAATACAAGCAGAGTTCAGGGTCTCTGCAGATACAGTCACCACCACACACTTCTATTGGGTGACACAATAATGTTCTGGTGTTATGCATGCTGGCTCACTAGAATGGCTAATTTAGTTTATATGTTGGTTTAAAATGGGCTGTGCCTGAAACCACCCCTTATTCGTCCTTGTGCACTATATATACTTTCTATCTTTTTATTTGAGTGTCTTAATTCTCACATTAAAGCTTAGACACTGAGAGGTACCCTCAATACTTTACACTACTACACACTACTTTTGACTAAATACCCCACGTAATTCACTTCTGAGGAATTTTGAGTGCACTTTGAGTGTTGACTCAAAGTGCACTCAGACACAGTGCAAAGGTTCTTACTCACAGTAATAAACTATTCCCATATCAGACATGTTGAAATGTTGTAACAGGAAAAGGTAAAGCAGTTGTTTGCATGCTGCCCACTGGAAAATAAATATGGGACACTCATTATCATCATTAGCAGTTAACTATGATGTAGCAGGTGTCAAGCCTCACGTGTCACTGCGAATATCTGTATTTAAATTTGTCTGACTTTTTACCATGAATGCATGATGTTAAACAGTTGTTAGAGGCATTGGACACCAACACAAGTTTTCAATTACTCTGGCTGATTAGACCTCAAGTCAGGTGGAAGTTGGGCAGTGCTATGCTGGGAATGACAGTGTCAAAATAAAACTCTCTGTACTAATTAGAATGATAAATGTATATGTTCACCCACAATATCAGGTGAAAAATGTCAGTCAAGTATTTTTTGTGAAATTATGAAATTATCCCAGAGCAATGAATAATTTCATGGTTGATAATATTGACCTAATATTGTTATGGCTATAGGTCTGACCTCTCTCCTCTTCTGTCTGTATAGATTTTCCACAGATGCAGTGTATCCGAGCTTTTGTTGCCCAGCAGCCGGATGAGCTGTCATTGGAAAAAGCAGATATCATTCTTGTGCAACAAAGCAGTGACCGTAAGCCCATCACACCTTTTCCATTATCCTCTTGCAAAATGTGCCATTCACCTGTGCAGTGTTTGATCATAGACCTTATGCATTCAAATACTTAATGTTGATTAATTTCCTCCCAGATTGGGTAGAGGGGACCAGACTGTCTGATCGACACCGTGGGTGGGTACCCGAGTCGCATTTGGAAACCATAAGCAACTCTAGAGTCCGAGAACACAACCTGTCAGAAGTTCTCAAACTGACGACGGCCACAGCTGCTGTTTGACCAGGACGCTCAGAGTGGGACAAAACGTCCTGGATGCGCCGTAAAGGAGAAGTCTCTCAGTTATCTGCTTCAAAATGATGGAAATTGGACTATGGACATTCAGTGCTCCAAATGGGAATTTTTGTTTGTTAGATTTCTGAGTGCAGCAACCGAAATGCTGTAAGAACCCATCTCAATGTAGCATTGGGTCTCACTTGTTTCATGAAATGGAGCAGTATGTTGCCTTATAGCCACGCATGAACTGCTGAGGGCTACCTGAAAGACATTAAGAACAGTGTGACTATTAACTGTTATCCACAGTATATTACAAACATTGCGGGAACTACAACACATCAATGGACTGGTACTTTAAGAAATATATTTTTAAATAGAAACCACCCTTTTCCAAGAAATGGTATTTTTGGAATTTTGTATATATTGAACAGAATGTAATGTGAGTGAGTGAATGAGGCATGTCTGTTGAAAAATTGGCCCCTGCATGAAGGAGAGCTGGCAAAAAATCATGCAATATGTACAAGATCATTCAAAGATGTACAGAGCTGACACAGTGAGGACTTTTCAATAAATTCATATTGGTGGAATAAAATCCCTTGAACTGAACCTGCCTTATTGAGATTTAATCATCATTTCATTTTCGTCATTTATACAGAGGTGGGAGAAGTGCTCAGATCTTGTATCTAAGTGAAAGCAGCTTTACCACAGAGAAAAAATTGTGTTATATTTAAAAGTACAAAAGTATTGGCATCTAAATGTGGAAGTACCCATTATGCAGATTGCATGTTTCAGAACAATGGATATCATTTTATTGGACGATAATTATGGATTCATTAATGTGTTTAATGCTGCAGCTGATAAGATGGAATTAATTAGAACTGTAGGGCTGCATCTGATTATTATTTCAATAAACTGATTAATCGTATGCTGTATAAAACATTAGGAAACCTCAACAAATGTCTTGGTTTGTCCGACCAATAACCCTCACCCTAACTCAAAACTCCAAGATATTCAATGTATTATCAGTGCTCAGTGGAGAACTCGGAACAATCATATTCTTGAATTTTTCGCTTGAAAAAATAGATTAAGTAAAACATTGCCAATAAGTTTTCTGTGAAACAATTAATCATCCAATTGTTGCAGTTCTTTCTAGCTTCATCTGCTTGACCTGCTGGGTAATCTGTGAATTTTCTTCCCAGGGATCACCAGGAATACAATTTTGTCTTAATCTACGATTACATCATAATTTATTTGTTGATTATGTTTTGTATTTTTAAATCTAAATCTACAAGTCAAGTAATGACTAACTAGAGTTAGTACACGAGAGGGTACATGAGAGTACATTACTACATTACATTAATGTACATAAAGTATGTTAAAGTACACTATTTGCCTCTGAAATTAAGTTGTACAGAAGCATGAAATAGGAGAGAATGGAAAAACTCAAGTAAAGTACAAGTACATCAGTGCATTCATAGATATAACTGTGACAAATTCAACATCACCAGCACCAAACTGTATATAAGATGTCTTCTTGTAAAGGTGTGTTAAATGTCTTTATATACATTTTATGGTCTGCACTATTAGTTGGGTGTAATTGCTGGCACGTGTCCACAGGAGCTGTTTACAGTACAGAAAGAACAGAGCAGAGAAAATGAAAAAAAGGCCTCACGCAAGGCACGTAGCCTGGTTGAGGCGTGACCCCACGTCGGCGTGGCCCCGTTTTGGAGTCCTACTATTGGTTAGTAGTGCCGTCACTCAGAGGAAACGGGGCGACAGCAAGTGTAGATGGACAGAACTTCTCAACCAATGAACGCGCTTAGTCCCGCCCTTGATTCTCTCTGAATGGACACATTTTGCTGTCAATCTACACACTCGTCTCTGATTGGATACAGATGCAGTGGATGGGCGCTGCTGTATTTGTTGTTGTTTTCGTTCTGCAGGACGGCCAGTCGACATTTTGCATCTTAGCACATTAAAACAGTGTTTTGAGCTGATAAGTCTCACCGCGGGTTTGCCTTTGAGAAACTTAACGCCACAGGGGACGAGAGGAGCCTAATCTGCATTTATTCTTTTTGGAGAAAAACGTGTTTTTGTGTTTTTTGAAGGTATGTGAACAGTAATGTGTTGTTGCTCCGTTGTTAGCTCAGTCGTTGTTAACTAGCAACACGAACAGCTGATTTCGGATGCACTCGACCAAAACGACGCTTTTTATGTTGTAGTGTAGTCGTATGATACCTTGGTGGACACCCGATTAGTTAATTCCAGTTATTCGTCGGAGCTGGTTTGGTTATTTTCTCCATGTTAGTCTGAGCAGGGAGGTAAGTTAGCTGACCAGTTGTGAAAACGTGACGTGGCCTCATTTCGCGATGACCCAAACATTGAACCCACAAACTGGAGTCATCTCGACCACAACAAGCTCTGCTGTGAAAGAAAGTAAACAAAACAACGAGAAGTACGATGAGTGTTTTCATGTGTCTTCACTGTTTACTCTACCCACAGCTGTAAACAATGAACACAGGCAGATTTTAGAGTTTATGATATAAAGAGTATAAACTGAGGTTATCCTGAAAATCCAATTTCTGACATTATATATTTTATATCATATTGCTACTTTTTTACTGCATGTAAAATTTTATTTTATTTGTTCATTGATAATATAAACATATTTTACTGTGTTTTGGGTCAGTCATATAAAATACATTGTTTTGGGTAAAATACATTGTTTTGGGTCAGTCATATAAAATAAATTAGGGCTGAAACAAATATTATTTTCACTATATATAAGATGATTATTTTCACATTAATAGTTCAGTCTATGATGTGTAAACATATTTTTGTAGTTCAAAAATTGCCACCACATCTTCAAATGTCTTGTGTTGTGGACCATAAATCCAAATCCCAAATCCCAAAGATATTCTATTCACATTGATATGTCACATAGTAAAGCAGCAAATCTTCCATTTCAAGAAGCTGGAATAACATTTTTCCAACCAATTTTGCTTTAAAAATGACTGAACCTGTATCAACTACCTGAATAACTTTAAACAATGAATTGATTAATTGTTTCAGCTCTGAACTGAATTAAAAATATTTCACTGCATTGATGCTAAAATGCCACAACACAGTCTTGCTCACTGATTTGCTACTAGAACTGAAACTTGCAATTTAGTCAATCAGTTGAGTCAATCAACAAAAGAAACACATGCCAATCATTTTGATCCTTGATTAATCCCATAAGACATTTTAAGACATAGTAGTTAAAAACATCAGAACTTTGTTAAATTGATGCCGCAATCCTGTAAATTTCCCAGAGCGACATCCTCAAATGTTTTGTCCACAACCCAAAGATAGTTTACTGTCATAGTAGGATAGAGAAGCCAGAAAAAATGACATCTTAGAAGCTGAAATTACAGAATTTGAACACTTTTCTGAAAACATGACTCAAAACGATTAAATGATTAAGTTAATAGTTGACAACTAATCAATTTATCGACAGATTGTTGCAGCTCTAGCAACATAGCAGTCTTAGCAGCCCTGCCCACAATGGCTGAATACCACCAGATATATAGTGATAGCTATTGTGGTGTAAACCATGATGCAAAATCTCTTACAGTTGACAAATGTATATTGTCATACCATCCATAACATGCCCTTTGCAAAACACTTGATTAAAAGATGGCTGGGTCTCATCTTGCATTAAACAATGATGTGCTCTTTATGCGGTCACTATCACTTGTTGACTGAATGCACTGGTTGGTGAAGTCAGCCAGTGCTCTTTCTCCTTTGTCTTCTTGGTAAATAATGCTATTGTGAGGGACTTCATGTTTCTCTGTGTTGTTTTCAGATGGGCAGTCAGTACCAGCGCTCAGTGCCACTTGAGGTGAGGAGGGCGGAGGGAGAGAGAGTTCGGGCCAAACATCCTGACAAGATACCGGTCAGTATGACTAATGGCAGATTTTTTTTATATTGTGTTATATTTACTGCTAGTCACGTTGATGATTTCTTAAACTGCTCTTCACTGTTAAGTATGGTAAAATATTTGTGTTCATTCTCTTTCTGTTAGTGATTACCGATTAATGTTGAGTCTTTTTTAACCAGATCATTGTGGAGAGGGCCCCGAGGTCACGAGCTCCTGAACTGGACAAGAAGAAATACTTAGTGCCCTCAGATTTAACAGGTGAAACATATAAACACGTGCAAAAACTCAGATGAAAACCCAGTTTTGTCCTCTTTAGATAAGTGTCGCTTCTGGCAATCTCACGAGTGAGTCAGATCTAACAGACGTCCACACTGGATGAAACAGTTTGCCTCCCACAACATTCAGAACGTGAAGAAAAAGTGGCCCCCTCTAAGATTTGAACAGCTTGATCACCTACAGTGTGAATGATCCTTATAAAAGCCTGGCCAATTTATTTTTCAGGTCCATACTGATATTGGTATTTGGATATAAATTTAAAGTTTTTTAAATGACCTCAGAATCAGTGCAGTTTTTTGTTACATATTGGGTGACATACACATAGATCTATATATTTACAATAAACCAATATTGGCCTATATATTTATGTGTGTGTGTGTGTGGGTATGTGTGTCTTTGTACATACACACACACACACACACACACACACACACACACACACACACACACATATATATATATATATATATATGTATATATATAGGCAAATTTTGTGCTCTGATGTTTAGACCTTTTTTTCTGCAGATATTTTGACCTGTGATAGCAGAAGCACGGGTGTATTTAATTACATTAAACAATGACTGCTTGCAGGGAGATCCTGGTATTGTCACTGTGATTGATAACTGTGCCTCTACTCACACTGAACCATCGTTTATGTTGTTTAGTGCTCCTGTGCTTTTTCTGCCATGACACATCAAAATGTCTGCTGTAGAAAGGGTCTATGGGAGAGCAAACTATGGACACATTTGTAGTTTCAAATAATTGTTTGTAACTTTTTTGTCTTTTCTCTGATATAGCCTGATAATAGTTATTTTATAGTCATAGTTAATAGTTATAATTAATAGTTACTTTCATCACTCTTTTTATGAAATGAAACTGAGTGTGAGCCCTGCTGACCATCTCGCTCTCTCTTTCCGTCCTTCCCTTTTGTTTTTTTTAGTGGGCCAGTTGTGCTTCCTGATCCGTCAGCGTGTGTCTTTGAGGCCGGAGGAGGCGCTCTTCTTCTTTGTCAACAACTCCCTCCCCCCGTCCAGCTCGCCTCTTTCTGCTGTTTATGAGGTAATTGCACCCTTCCTCACATACATCCGCACAAGGATCTCTTCCAACACACACCCACACACACGTTCCACAAACACATTTACAAGTGTTTGCAGAACACCGTCCGTCCTCCTCTGAAGCTAATGTTTGCCCGTTCACAGGGCACAGAAATGCACAGTTTCAGCTTACACATTTCCCACCCTTATCCCTTGACACAAAATACCAAACATGTCTGCCAGACTATGCTGGATAGATCTGCTTAGACAGCAATGTTGCATCACCTTCCTCATAAATAGCCTGCCAGTAAGCCCCTGAATATGTAAACAGAAAAAAACCCCTGACCAAATGGATGACACTTAGTCATTCTGAAAATCATAAAATCAGCTGTTTGTTGTGTGTTAGTAGTTAGTAGTTTCGTATGTATTTTGATGAGCCAACCTGCATTCAGTGTTATCTTTTGGATATGAATTTCCTAAAAAGCTTTTTGACAGATACATTTCTGACTGGTAAATAGTACTTCTTTTTGGCTTAAATGCTGAATTATGCATCACTCTCTGCTCTGTTGTGTTTCAGGAGCACCATGAAGAGGACCTGTTTCTTTACATGACCTACAGTAATGAGAGCGTGTACGGAGCCTGAGCCAGGACAAACGACTGAGAGAGAGAGAGAGAGAGAGAGAGAGAGAGAGAGAGAATGAGAGAGAGGAGACAAAGTGAGAGTGCCTGAGGAATAAAGAGTTAAGGCTGTTGTAATGCTTCACACCACTATTATTCTCTATATTAGTTTTTGTAAGTAACTACAGTACATGGTGGAAGAAAGTCTTCGCACAAGGCAGAGGGGTTGCAGGTAGGGTTTACCTTTGTCAGTATTTTTTGGGGAACATGATGCATTTTAATACACTATAAGTTGTTTTGAGTTCTTAGATGGTGAAAGAAGAAAGAGGAAGGGTGTAAAGAAATAAAGAATGCACCTCTAAAGGAAGTTATTGAAATTAGGTTGAGGGAGCTCTCGTTATCTTTCTCAGTCATCTGTATTTAATGAAAATAGTGTTTCTTTCCTTTTTTTTTTGTAAATTAATATCACAAACTTTTGTGGAAAATAAAGATGAAAATACATACATTTCTGATTAATTCTTTCTCATGTGTTTGTTTGTGTGTCTCCACCCGCCACACCTGTGGTTTTGGACAAAGATCGATGAAGAATTAATAGAAATTCAGTCAGTCTATAAAAGTTTTTCCCTCTGAATCAAAACTTGAATCGTCACACAGTTTAATGCTGAGATAAAACATATGCACACAGGCACCTCCTAAAGCTACTTATGCAGAGTATATATGCAGTTTAGAGGAAGGACAGAGACAGAGGAGAAATCTTAAT
The DNA here is from genome assembly GCA_023238725.1 of Scortum barcoo. Taxonomy (NCBI): domain Eukaryota; kingdom Metazoa; phylum Chordata; class Actinopteri; order Centrarchiformes; family Terapontidae; genus Scortum; species Scortum barcoo. The sequence continues at coordinate 14,254,670 of CM041546.1, read as the reverse complement.
GCGGAAGTGTTCTATCTTCCCCGTTTAGATGAGTCACAAACTGGACATTTTTAGTTCTGGGAATATTTGTGCCATATTTTTTTTTAATTGACAATTTGACACAATATTTTTGACCAGCCAATCATCTGCATTCATGTGTGCATGACAAATGTTACGTAACTTCTTTGTCAATTAATTAGCCAGCTCTGAAAGACTTCCCGGTTAAATCGAAAGTTAGAGAAACAGAAGAGAGGAGCCATGGAAATGCACGAGATCACCACTGCAGAGGGGGAGAGAAAAGAAGATGAAGCTGAAACAGCAAGTGAACGGACACTTGAGACTAAAACTGAAGATAAGAGAAATCTAATTAAAAAAGGTAACACTTGATAATAATGAGAGAAAACATGGTTATATTGTAGAATAAAAAATGAGCTAATATTAAAATATTTTATTTTGTATTGTTGTATTTTAGTTAAATATTTGGAATGAAATTTGATAAATGACATTTATTTCTTTATTAAAATCTGTCCAGAACCAGACCACTACTCTGAGCTCCAAAGTCCAGCTGAGGATGTCTACTCGGAAGCTTTTTATAGTGGCGCTCCAGCTAAAACAAAAGCAGGTACACTTTTATTTGAGATGTTTGCATCCTCTCTTTGATGCACAGCTGTAACACCCAAAGACAGCTTGTTTCAGGATGCCCCTGAACATGCTGTTTAGTCTGTCCTTGTGACAAAATGACAAATATAACACAACATTGCAAACTTTACAGCTTCAGCATATTTACTATTGACTTGAGCATTTCCCAGAAAAGTGATTCAGTCAAAAAGAAAGAAAGAAAAAAAGAAGAAAGCAGAAGAAAAGTTGTGTAAGTTTTAAACCACATTACTGATTCTTGAAGAAAAAGTCTGTGTCAACCGCAACATAAGAGACATTGTAACATTCAGTTATTGTTTGAGTCTTTTTGTTTGATTAGTTGATCATTAACTACTTATCTCACGTTTGGATGCGGAATTGTTTCGCTGTTCGATTTTAATATCATTTTTTTTGTAAAGGATCCAGCCACCATAAAGAAAGCTGTAATAAAAGGTTTCGGTGGAACAAACACATACATGCAAACAGAAAATCCAATCATCTTTAAAGCACCGACGCCATCACCACAAAAACATTCATCAACTTCATTAACTTCATTAACTTTCTGCGACTAGTGTTTACTTTTGCTGTCCAATTATATTGAGTCGATGTTTTGATTAATTGTTTGGTCTATGTAACAAAAACCTGCAAATATTCATATTTCAGAAGCTGAGAGCAATGAATATTTGGCCTTATTTCTAAAAAATGACTCAGACAATTACTTACTTATTACATTTGTTGGCAGTTAATTTTCTGTCAATCGCTTCCGCATTCAGTCATTACAGCTATCATTCTTTTCTTGTGTCAGTCTTAAACATAAAAAAACATAAAAATCATAAACACATAAACATTCATTGTGCGTGTAGTATATTTAGAGCTTCATCCTTTCTGTGGTTAAAGTCAAATAAACATGCCAAATATTTATGGATAGATATATCTAATGATAATGGTATGCATGAACATAATTTATTTACACAAACAGATGAATATAAGATGGCAACTGAAGATGATTAATTTATGTTCTTAAATATTTTGTTTAATTCATTTGTTTAATGCTTTTTTTGTAAGCATGGGAGTAAAAATATATTTCTAAATTATTCATCATTGATAAACACAAGTTATTCTTCATCTAGAAATTGAATTCTTACCTATATATATGAATAAATCTGTAATTTATGAGTTCTAAACAGAGTTGAGGCTGGAAATAACAAAGGGCCTTTACACAGAAAACATTTTTCTAACCCTGACTCTACCTCACAGAAGGAAAAGCACAGGTGCAACTAATAAAAATGAATCATTGCTGAATTCCATTTCACCGCCTCAGTTAAAGGCTCATTGCGATACTTGAATCAAAACTGAGTACCGTGGTTGATTTCCTTCCTCAGTAACGTTTAATAAATAACCACTAATAGGTTCTTAGAAACCAAGCACAAAAACACAAAAGAGCGGAACTCTCTGCTTCACTCCTTAAACCAGACACACAGATAGCACTGCAGGAAAGGGAAAGCTTTCATTCTCATTCTCTCTGCGTCGCGATAAAAAGTGCTCATAAGCAAAGTTTCCAGCTCTGCACACCAAAACGACCTTGGTTCCCATCGTCCTATCGTGAGTATGTGCTGCTGTGTTGATCGTAACTTTGGGCTTTCTTCTGCTTCTGATTAAAATAAAACACATCTAGGCTATGAACTTGATCGTGTATGACCAGCAGCAATAACAGTACTTAATATTACATGACACTCTGAATGCAGCTACCTGGAATATGTTCTCAAAAATGTTTTTGGAAGACAAGCACAAGTCTGTCCTTCATGCGCTGTTCACTTGAACCTGTACAGTCTTTGCATCTTCTGTTTTATTAACTCTTAACCAGTTTAGATATGAACATGATGAAATAGCACAGCAGTACGTGTTAATGTTCCATTTGAACGAGACTCTTATCCTAAGGGTGATTTATTGGTCAGTTTTATTTGCGAAGTATGTGTAATGCGTACAAGGAAACTGGCTCCAATTTTTATTTTACTGTTTTACACACACACACACACACACAAACACACACTAAAATCACTTTACAAGAAAGATAGAAAAGAAATACAGATGAAAACAGGAACAACAAAGCTGAACAAACATGAAAATACACCCAGATGTGTGCATTAATGAATATGTATAAAAAAAGCATCAAGACATAATGTCTATATACATCTCAAGTTTTTCTTGTAAACAGAATACAAAGAGTGTAAAAAATATGACGCAAAATAAAGTCCAGAAATTGCACTAAAGCACCATCATATTTATTATTTATTATCAATTTTGTAATTGGGTGCGATACATTTGTTGCCCCATTGCTTACAAGAATTAAGATTACATTCTTTAAGTGTGATGAATGGTTTTTATATTCAACTGGTGACAAGACTGACTTAGTGACTGACATAGTGTCTTGAGCGATGCTTTGTCTTAATTCTGCATTGCTACCCAAGGTTCTGCCCTTTAACCACATATTTAAAGTTTCAAATTTGTTTCCCTGATGGCCATATGTTTTGTCTCCAAGCTATCTTTGACACAAACACTCATCTGAAGGACAGAAACACTATCTGTTGTTTTGCAGCACAGCGTCCTCAGATCTACGGCATCTGTCCTCTTCTCTCATGCTTAATAGGAAAGACAAGGAGAGATATTGTTAAAGTTTTGGAAAATGAAGGACAAGCCGAGCACTGTGCTCCCTTAATAATTTAGGAGTCAGTGAACGTCATGTTGCTATGGCAACGAAACCAGGCCTGCGGGGGGGGGCATCTTAAAACTGAAATCTTGCAGCCAGACGTGAGTCAGCAGGGCAGGCAGACAGAACAGGACGGGGTAAACAAGCTTCAGCACAATCCTCCAGGACGCTTCTCTCCATGTATATCAAATTCTGTCGCGGTTATGGCGAGGTTAAAAAAGACGAGGCCAAAGCAAACTTGTCACCTGGGTCCAAATTATCTGTGGAACTCGAGGGGGAAAAAGGTAGGCCAGAGCTGTTGTTTTCAGCCTGCGTGGGGGTTTGTGTTGTGCTCCTTAAAATATCTCACTAACATCCGGCTCATGTCTTCCCCTTCAGGCAACCAAACCGAGGGAAACGCACGTCTGTACCGTGCCGGGTGCATATTCCTCACAATAATCTGCCTGGTCCTGCTGCTTGTTGTCGTCATCCTCAGTGTGAAACGTGAGTGTCTGCAGCCATCGATCTGAATTTATATCAGCGCAGTATAAACAAACCACTGGATTATGTTCGGAACACCAAAGCAAACCATGAAAGGGTTGTAGATGTTTTACTAAAGTTCAGAGATAAAAGAAAAGTGGATAGTATGTCGGGATCACATTGATTTGACTCTATTTTTGCTTGTGAAAACAGGATACAGGAATACAAAGCATATCCCATTGCACTGTTGCAGCCTGCAGGGGCTATTCTTTTCCCTCACAACCCCTCCCACTCTGCTCTGATTTCTAGTTCAAACTGGATCCACCGCCTGCCCACAGGCAGCGCAACCAAGAGAGAGGCAAGACAGTCCCGCAGTTGTTCCAAAATGCATCGTCCAGCAATGCCAGGAGAGCTTCAACATTCAACCCCAAAGTGAGTGTGAGAGCCAGCTGTTAAAAATGCAGTGCAGGAAACCTCGCGCAAGCCAGAGAAACACCAAGATCGAAGAAAAACAAATGATACTTTCTCAAAGGTTTTAGCAACAGTTCTGCTTTTAAAGGCGCCCACATTTGTCTTTCAAATGGGTTCTCGGGGAAGTTGGTTCATGTGCTTGGGTTTTAGAGAAGTGAGAACATTTCTTTTAATCTAGGCCAAGATTCAGTTTAATCAGCTTTATTGTTTCCTCTGCACTTGTGATATATTTGTGATTACAGTCAAACACATAAATACACACACAAAAATACATGCATATTTAGACAAAATAGGGCCAAAAATGTAAATAAAACCAAAACCATGAGGAAGAAAGTTCACTGAAGATACAGAAAAGAAGGAAATCTTAATTTAAATGTCACTCTGATTCGTTATTTACTTCACTCCACCTTTTGTTTTTCTTGATCGATTTTCTGTTTCTATTTTCTGTACTGATCCTCTCTCCTTCCAGATCTCGGCTGTCGACAGTGCGCTGACGGGTGGCTGACTTTGGGCCGGTCGTGTTTTTACTTGTCCAAATTCAGGCTGAACTGGGCTGAGAGCCAGAGGAACTGCAGTGCCAGAGGAGGATCTCTGGCTGTTGTCAGCAGCCCGACAATTCAGGTGGATCTGATGCCACTTCCTTCCCTGACCCTGAAGCACATCCATTCAGTTAATAAAGTAGAAAAACTTGTGTAGTATATTTTTGTAAATATTAGTGGTGCTCTCTCTTCTAGAATTTTCTGACCGAGAAGGGCAAGATGTCATACTGGATCGGGCTGAAACACAATGGAGCTGCATGGACCTGGGTCAACAACACTGTGCTGAGAGAGAGGTGACTCTTGGAAAATGATGTCTTTAGATCAGGTTCCATAAGGGTGGATTAGACATAAATAGCAGTCAGATTTATGTTGACAAAAAGAGGTATATTTCTCTTTATGTATTTAACGAGTTTTCAATAAAAATATACACTCAGTGGCCACTATAATAGGAACACCTTTACAATTTTATGCAACCCAATACAACATTTCAGACATGAATTCCACCTTTACAGAGTTTATAATGTTACGTTTTTGGTGACATTTTTGGAAATGTGTAAATTTTATTAAATCAGTGTGGTTAAAGTTGGAGTTGCAGTTGAACAGTGTTCCTTCGTTTTTTTTACTTCCATTTATAAACAATAAGGGGCAGAATATCGGAAACACCTCAGTGCTAAAACATAGACCTGAATTTACACATTTTAAACAGTGTCATGAGCTAAAGTGGCACCTCAGTATATAAATATTGCAGAAAAGACCCAGATTTATTCTCTGTGATTTACAATGTACTTATCAATATCTTTGTGTTTGCAGTTACTGGGCCGAGGTTCCACCACCGGAGGGTTGTGGGCTCCTCAGCAGCAGAAGCCCACCTGAGGCGAACTGGGTCACCGCTGCCTGCAACGCCTACAGCTTCTTCATCTGTCAGCTGCACATGTGACAGCATCTGTCTTTTTCAGCAGAGCAACGAGCAAACTAAACTCCCACATAACAATAATATCACCTTCTCAGTAACATTTCAAATCACTTCTCTTCACACTTCACGCTAAAATCAGTAGCAAACAACAAAGACAAATAACAAAACCTCTCTGATACTAGTTTTATATTGTTGTCTAGTATTTTTTTTTAAATTATCTTCATGTATCATTCTGTTTCCTAATGTATACTCTAACATGTCTGTAATGCTTATAATCAGTTATAAGCACTAATCAGGGGATCTCCCTCTTCTGTACTGTGTGATTCCTCACACTGCTGTCTGACTTTTTCATTAATGAAGGCCAGTAAGTTTGTTTAAGCAAGATTACATTTTCATATAAAAATTTTCATGCAACTACATAATACGTTGAATGTCTATGTTTGTCTTTCTTTTATCTTTGCATATATTACTGCTACATAAGGCTATAAAAATAATGCACTCTTTCCTATAGCATAATACTGCATGAGTAATTGCGCCATACAGACAGATTGAGCAAGTTGAGTCCTCGTCTTTCAAGTTCGCTCAGTTTGACACGCGTCAACACTTCACATCAATTTCATGAGTTCAGGACTCTAAAGTGCCGGGAGGCCTCAGAGTACACGCTTCAGGTTCGGCCAGAATCCCTCTTACTAGACGTATTTAATGTCCTGGTCCTCCAGCTCTTGCTGCTCCATCTCCAAACCCAAAGCGCTGTGGCGAATCATCTGCCACCCCGTCATAGACTTCCTGTTGCCTTCTTTGTTTTTAAGTCGGAGCCGGGGGGTTCCGAAGTTCGAGTTCGACCCCTTTGTTGTGTCAGTCTTCTCCTCCTTTTCGTCTTCCTTGGAGAAAGCTTTGATGTAACGCCGCATCTTTTGAAACATGGGGTCAATTCTGTCCTCAACCCTGATGACAGAGTGAAGATAGATTGATAAAGCAGTAGCTTCAAGGAAAACATCTTAATATGTAAAGTCCCAATATGACGTTCGATGGGGCAGTCTAGCATTTTGATATCAGACTTCCTTAAGAAGTGTCTCAGAAGAGAAACATCAAAGAATAATCTGTCAAAATTGAAGCCGCAGAAGAAAGGACTGACTTTTGATCCGTAGTACTGGTCAAACGCCGGGGACAAATGCATCTCGATAGTTCGAGCCTCCCCTTGTTAATACTTACATCTGTCCAAACCCTCAGTTCATATAGCAAACTTTGCACCTCGGTTTGTATTGCAAACTTTGCACTGGAAAGTTTTAAGAAATCAGAGAGCCTGCGCAGAGATAACCTCCGAAGGCAGTGTGAGACTTATTTTCTCACACTTGACAACAAAGCTCCTCCAGCTGTGTCCACATGCTGAGTCATCACTGTGCTCTTCGTGAGTCGTGAGCTAACCTTCATGTGTTAAAAGTTCTCCTTTAATATTCCTTTTTATAAGCCGCATAACACAGCTTGTGTAAAGCGGTAATAGTCAGTATGTACATGTGATAATAATAGCGCAAGATGTGCAAGAGTGAGAGTTCTGCTTCTTACTCACAGCACAACATGACTTGTGCATTAAAGACTACTTAGGTTGTGGCTGGAGGACAAACTTCTGCCTGTAGGATTATTTTGAGCAAAAATAGTGAGCCTAAAATTGTTTTGACTGCTGATATCACTGAAGGTAAAATGTTTGGATACAATCTCTCTGTTATTAACAACTGTAGTCGTTCAGTGCTGTTTCTCCTTGAAAGGCCCTGACACCCTCTTTTTTAATTCAGCCTCCTCTGATGGCTGATGGGGTCCTACATGGACACAGTGTTATCTACCAAATTTTACACAGTTTTGGCGGAACTTGGCGAGATAAATATGAGGCCATAAATTTATGACACCAATCAGGATTTGTCAAGATTACAATGAAACTGTTGCAACAGTTATTGGGTTGTTTATATTGCAATATAAGTGTTAGTTAAAGTCAAAGTTCACATATCACCCACACAGTCCTGATGAAGCAGACTACCTGCATATGTTTTTATCCCAAACTTGATTTGATTCTTGTACATTTAGTTATGAATATTTCCCATTGTAGAATATACTTCTTTGATCTCAGGGGCTGTAAAGCTTCTGTTTCTGTTCAAGTTACTGCAGACCTGTCTTACCTTAGATACCAGCACTCCCTCAGGCCGTAGTTGAGCCCGCACACACCGAGTCGAGGCCAAAGGCAACGGGGGAGCCTCCTCTCCAGCATCAAAGTTGTGGCCACCACCTGAACGACATCAATACAGCTGCAACTATGACACAGTAACGCACAAGGACATAACGTTTCCATCCATTTGTGTCTGTGCCTTTGGATGCACCCCGTATGTTTTTACGTTTTACCTGAGTCCTCCAGAGCTCGTCTCGCTCCTGGGCCACTCTCCAGTGCGTGTCACTCATCATGGCTATCAGCAGATTTAGCAGAAGGATGCAGGAAACCACGGATAAGGTGAAGTGCAGCACGTGGACAATCGGCGGGGTGATTATTGTGTGGTCCACTGGCAGATCTATGAGGCCCACGCTGAGCTCAAACTGGGAGAAGAGGGTGATGGGGAAGGAGCGGTATGCAGGAATGGACTCAGGCTCCTGGGTCATATACACCATCCACAGGGCTGAGAAGGAAAATGTTTGTAAAAGTATATGAGAGAGCAGAAAAGTTTTATGCCTTAGTTCAAGAATTTCTTCATCTCACAAGCTTTGTGAGAGTTAAAGATTGGTATGTACATGTCGCTCAGAATATACTCACAGGTGGAAAAACCAATGAGCACAATGAAACTCAGCCACATAAACTTTGTCAGGTCTCCAAATATAATCTAGGGGGAAATGAGACACACGGTAGGTCAGTCTGCAAACACAAATAGGTGAACCTCAAAAACCAAAACAACAACTGAATACATCTGCTTCAAAAACATTTGGGTACAGGTGTGTTGAACAAACGGGCATATCTATGTGACTCAGGAGCTGCTGTATCACGCAATGTCACGTCTGAGTCCTACCTTCTGTATCATGATGACATAAGGACCGAGCATTTCAAAGCCTCGGGCAAAGAACATGATGTTGCACCAGCCGAGGACCAAGCACACGGCCATCACTACGGTCTCTCCCTGCACCTCGCAGGCTCTGAACACGCACAGAAGCACCACCAAGCACGCGTAGCTGATACTGGTCAGAACAACGGGAGAGAGGTTAAAAGGTCTGTCGGAGCAGCGTGCTTTATGTCACTGCTTAGAAGCGTGTCTACTCACAGGATGACATGGAAGGGGCCTCCCAGTGCTGTCTGGCCAAAATATCGCTTTGCCCCCACTCTCAGTATATCAGGGATCTGTTGGAAAATGGGATACATGAGGATGTGGTGACACACTGTAATACACTCACTCACTGTGCAAGAAGATGTTTCATAAATTCACCTCTAGCAGCAGGATGACAAAAGCTCCCAGGACGCTGATGATCTCACCCACCAGCCGCAGGTTGTCCTCATGTGTCACATAACTCTCCTGAGTCACGGAGAGAGGAAATGTAGATGTATTATTATAAAAGGAATATTAAAATTAGACCGTGCGTCATGTGCAGGTGCACCGTTTGACATTTACGCACGGACAGTACACATATGAACAGATACAGTCCAACTGTGGGCCAAAGTTTTTTTTTTTGTAGTTTTATAGCATTATAGTGGTTAGATTTTGGTTTGATTATGGTTTGAACTTTATTATTAGGAATTGTATTTAGAATAGTATCTTGCTTAAATAAGGGTCTCTGCTCCCAAGATAATTTTAGTTAAAACACCTCTTGAGGTCCAGAGATCTTTTACTGCGCTAAAAGGACCACAGTATAAAAAATACTGGTAAAAGTACTGGTAATAAAAATACTGGTACTGGTATAAAACTGGTATTCAGATCTTTACTAAAAAGAAAAAGTATTATCATTAAAATGTATTAGATGGAAATATGCATTAAATGTACTATATTGTTTTTTAGATAAATGACATTTATGTTATATATAACCAACACAACAGAGCCTTAATGTTACTATGTCATTGGTGTGTTATTGTAACTATGCATGTATATGTAGAAAACTGTACAACAATATGTATACATTTTTTTCATGTAAAATCAAAATTTGTAGAGTAACTAGAGCTGTAAAATAAATGCAGTGGTATAAAGTAGCATAAAATGGAAGTAAAGTACAACTGCATTTAAGGAAATATCCTGACTTATAGTCTATAGTCCTTCACATATATTACAACTTTTCATAGATTTATATGGTTGCACTGAAACATCCCATTCATGCTATATATTTATTTAACTTCAACACACATCAAGTGTTTTCTGGACTCGGATGGTTTTGTCCATGTCTGACTTTGTGTAGTTCTCTGGAGCGTCCTTCAGAGGGCGAAATACACAACACAGAGTGAAGGTCACGATGTACAGGAGATACAGAAACAGCAATAACCTGAGACCAAGAAAAGAGGGGGAAAAAATTTGTGAAACGAGACAGAGCATGTGTAAAGGTCAGATATTTTTCTTCAGACACTGATATTACTTTTACCTGAAGTAATGTTTTCCATACAGGTTCCACTTCAGACTAACCAGCTGCCTCACAGGGGTCACCTCCAGGATCCCCCTGGCCTGGGGATCAAAACATTAGTTTTCTTCTCAGCATCACATCAACATCCCTATTTCTGACCAAATATTGCATTTCTTTTTTGTACCTCTCTCTTGTGACTGCTCACAATGAGCTCCAGCACTGACATGTTATCTGCCCATGAATCAATCTCTGTCAGGTCATACAGGTTAGAGGTCAGAGGTCCCAGACTCCACTGGACTACACGCCTTTTACTAACAAGGTGCTGGAATGCCTGAGAGAGACAGAAGGAATCTCAGCAGTCAGTATAGGATTAGTGAAATAATCTGCTTCACCTTTCATGTTGGGTTTGAGCACGCCCCCCTCCCCAGGCTTCACTCACCACAGTGTTTCCTTCTTTGGCAGCCAGTTTAAAAGGTGTAAGGCCTCGGTAGTTGGGCACCATGTCAAGTGGCACTGACTGGTCCAGCTCTGCATCGCGTGCCATAATCAGGTCAATGGCCTGGCAGGCAATCGTCTTGTTAGGCTGCAGAACCAAAGTGTGAAGCAATGTGTTACCTAGACAGAAAACAAGGGAATACAAGGAGGAAAAAAAGAGTGTATAGACAAGAGACAGGATGAACAAGAAGAGAAAGTCATTAATAAAAAAAATATCAGACTGTTGCACAGAAATAAAATAATGCTGCATTCTCCTGTAGGAGACAATGGGAGGTCTGTCATACCACGGTAGTCCTGGACCCTGGTGCTGGCCCCTGCATCGATTACCATGGAGATAATGTCTTCATTCCCAGTACACGCCGCAAAAGACAGGATGTGTTCACCTGTTGACCAAATGTGCACTCTCAAAAACACCGTCCGGTTTGTTTTGCTTAGCAAAAAATATATCAGATTCATTGTGGCTCCAGCCAGCCCATACATTATAGTGCCTGCATGCCGACTTACCATAGTATATGAGTCCTCCTATCCTCTTCCTGAAGTACAGACCAGTGACTCGAGGTGTAGCCACATCACCTCCCCGACTAATCAGATGATGAACCAGATTGATGTTCTGATTCACCGCAGCGATGTGGAGAGGGGTTACACCTATAAGAGAACACGGCCAGCAATGTACATCAGTCCACCGTAAATGAGCTGTCTTTAATTTCACTGGATTCACCTGTTTTATGGTAAAGTGATGTGTGTTTTACTGTCAGTAGCTTAGCTTAGCTACAACCAGTGGTCGACGAAGGATTCATATACTATACAACTATACTACACAACTATAGCTGTCAGATAAATGCAGCAGAGTTTCTTTGTTTATTTGGTGGTAATAATATAAAGTGACATAAAATGAAAACACTTAAGTAAAGAAAAAATGCTTAGTTATTTTTACACCTCTGGCTGTGTTACCCATCTTGGCTGTCCAAATACCATGTGCGTCAAATTTATTTGTGTCGCACATTCTACAAGCGGAGAAAGTGTCTGCAAAGAGTTTTCCTGTAGGACCTTTATAAATAAGTCACACTTTAAGTAAATGAGGTGAAAAATGTTAGTTATGTGGTTTGACTGGAGTAAACTTCTTGTAACAGCTGCTTTGTGTGATGGTTTGTGGTTGCAGATGTCACTGTATTATTTGTTGGTTTACGATGCCCTTATTTGCTCATATTTGCTGCCAGGTACACCAAAAACCTCACAAGATTGGCTAATTAGTTGAACTGCTCTCCTCATTCATTCACTGCTGTCAGAATTGTAATAAATACATTCTTTTTCCAGGCTAATCTAAACTTTACATGTAACACATGTAACATGTAATCCACCTTATCACTTAAAGGAATTCATCAAGTATTTCTTCAATTTTAAATCAGTCACATTATACTGAGAAAAAGACAGTGCACCATATATCAATATCTTATCTCTTAAATTTCAATGAAAGCCCATTAATTAAAAAAAAGTTGTGTCTTGCTTCTGTATCTGTCAGTGTGTGTGTGTGTAAACCTTGGAAGAGTTCAGAGGTCATGGGTTCATTGATAAGTTCGGGAGCTCCGTCCATCAGAGCCACGGCAGCGTCCAGGTTGTCATTCATCACTGCAACATGGAGCGCCGTCTCACCGAGGGCACCTGGGTGAGGAAAGCACAATTTCACAGATTTCAACTGCACCGCTCTGAAAGAAAGACACGATGAAGTTTAACTTCACAGCTCAGCCTCACCTCTCTCAAAGATATTAGTGGATGCACAGCTTAGTAGTTTCTTGATGCAACCAACACTGTTCTTTGTAGCCGCATAGAAAAGAGGAATGTCATTTATGCTGAGGGAAGAAAAAAAACAACACACACTTAAACAGTTTAGAGGTCATAGTTGTATATAAAAAGTTCAGATATTACCTAATTTATTGTAGAAAATGCTATCTCATATGAGTTTCTTACTTTTTGGTGTAGAGCAGAAATGTCTCATCCAGCATCTCGTTCCATCCTTTCTTGTTCTGAAGGCGAAACCTCAGCTGGCTCCACCAATGGTTGAGCTCGCTCGGAGCAGATCCGGCCAGAGACGGAGACATGGACACCTGACGTTCGACTAGAAGGAACAAATTAAAGGTGAAGACCTCATTGAAAAGCAGTGAATAAAAATAAAACACAAGAACTGAAAAAAGTGTAGAGTCAATTACAACCAACAAGAATTACTTTATCATTTAGGCCTTGACCATTACCATTATCTATTTAAGTAAATTGCATCGTTCTTAATATAAATTACAATAAAACAAATGAACAAAAAAGAAGAAAGTGTCTCAGTTTTACCCTTAAATAGTAAAAGTACCGCTCCTTAACCTCTGGTGACACCTAGTCATAACACTTGGTCCAAATTTGAAGCAACACCTGTTAAATCCCTGAGGAGAAGTGAAATCCCTGTGGCATCACAATTATATATGACCCAGCCAAGAGGGAGGAGACACGTGGAGGGACTGCGAATGAATGGGTGGAGAGGGAGGATGAGTGAACGGCGGACAGGTAAGACAGAGAGAGTGAGGCGTTAATGAGCAGTTAGACTTTCGCCGCAGGTCAGACAATCCCACAGGGAAAGTTTTGCTTTAAGCTTCAGCTCGGCGTTGGATCGGGAACTCCATTATCATGCTGATCTGAAACTATTGGCAATGTGAGGTGACAATGGTCCAGTATATCTCTCTGTTATCACCAGGCCTGTCTGCATTCCAGTAACTACCACCAAAACCTGCATGGCCACTATGAAAATCCTGCAACATCATGACAGTCAACACATTGCGGTCATTGTTTCTAGTGAACCATTAAAGAAACCTGTTTGGAAATTGCAAGCATGAGTGTTTGAACCCGTGTTTCTAATTTAGACCTGATATTAAGACATGATTCTCCCAGTTGCATTTTTTCTGCTCGGCTATTACCGGGCAGGTTTCTCCAGGTGAGACTGTTTGATGAAGTAAATATGGACATGGTATGTGATTCTCCAACATGCTGCATCTTGTGCACCAAACTAGGTTCATTCACAGTGATTTAATGTGTTGAGCACCATTGATGTGTCAACAGGAATGATCACAAACACGGTAATTGCCACATGACAAAGACCATAATGATCGTTTGGAGGTCGGCAACATCATGTCACTTTCTTCTGAAGCATGAAAACAAAGCTACATTTAATTTTGTTTTGTGCGAGTATTGTTCTTTATTCCTTGGGAGAGATCGTCTGGCAAAAAGCAGCCGACTGAACCTCAGCCACGGATCTCATTTCCGCACGTGAATTATTTGTAAACTGCTGAATCAGCGCACTTTTACAACGTCTGTGGTTGCCTGGATGTAGCATACAGGTGTTTTGCTGCACCATTTATAGGTTGTGACTAACAGGTTGGTCATCCACAGGATAAACAGGGTTTAGGGAGACTCTATAGGAGGCCCCGATAATGATTGCCGATGTGGCAATCATTTAGTATTGTGGAGATAATAGCTGTTTACTGGATGGAGAGCACCATCTTTAAGTAATGTCATAAAGACCAGTGGTTTCCACTCTGTTAATGTCTTTATAAAGAAACAATAACACCATAAAAACATGATTTGTGGTCTGTCTACTGTCTCTGGACACATGTAGCAGCCTCTTCTTTCAAAACACAGTGTTAATTTGAGTTGACGCCACAGCAAACAATTATTACATATGTCTCTGGTACAGTTGACAGATGCTCTTATTCAGAGTGACTTAACACAATAGAGCTCAATGATCATCATTAAAACAAAGGAATTACAAGGTAGATTAAAACATAGGTCTGGCATGGAGTTTTATTTATATTTTTATTTTATTTATATATATTTATATAACTGCAGCTCTCTCGAGCTCTCTCTCGAAGACAAATTTCATCCTAAGATCTAAACCTCCAATATTCTTGATATTTTATGTAACTTATTTTTGTTTCTCAATTTCTCCAACAGAATTTTTAAAGACAAATTAAACAGTATTCTGTAAAGAAATTTTAAAATGCCATTTTCTTTTCCTCTGACTGCACATTGATATTGAATGGAAAGTTCCTCTGTAATTTGAATGTAATTTGATCTGTAATCTGTAATCTGTAATTTGAATCTGTAATTCAGCATTACATATTCTCTGTGGTGATTTCAGTGTTTTCAGATCCTTTAATTAAGTAAATTACCCAGTACTGGAAAGTAATTCATTACATTTAACGAATTTTGTTTTACACTACATCACTAAAGTATTTCCACATACTTTACTGTACTACATATATTTGACTGGAGTTAGTAGTTATTTTATATATTTAGCATATTATTTTCCATTCAAAACACATTATGAGCTTCTAAAACTGCCCCAACCTGCATTAAGCTTTTTTTGCTTCAACATTCAATCACTAATTTTCTGTTTTAATGTTTTAAAAATCAAAAGTCAAATCAAAAACTAGTTCAATTGTTTTCACAAAATAAGGTTTTTATTAATTGACAAAAATATCTTCACAAGAGCAATGTTTTTCAACATTAAACAACACAACACTTTATAGAGTCATCAAAATCTTCTTTAGCTCCACCAGCCAAAACAAAAATGACACATTAATGCATCAGTGATAATAATCCTATAATATTTTAATACTATGAAAAGGACCATTAGTGTGAGAGGTATGTGTTACTTTGTGTAAATGTGCTTGTAAAAGTTCAGAATTCAACATTGTAGAAGTTTAAAATTCCCTGATTTTCAAACTTATTATGTGCAATGTCTCCTTTTGGAGTGTCACATTATTATTTAAGTAATTTTGCAGAATTTATGTTATTAATTCATTCACATTTTAATGCAATACATTAGCTGGGACTGGTGTACACTGCATGTTATATATATGCATACACACTGCTGGGTGGTCAATATGATATTTAATCAATATCATATACATTTTTAAAATAAAATTTCATAAAAAACCTCACAGGGTTTGTATGCTAAATAAAAATGTATAATAATTTAACAATAACTAAGGATTAAAAGGATTATGTTACTAATGATTAATACTCTGAAATGAAATAAAGTAGAAGTACCATAAAATCCACCTCAGCAGTGTGGGTAGAACAATACTTGAGCAGATTTACTCACTTACTTATTCACTGGAAACATCTGGTATTTTAAAATGTCACGATCTGGACTATAATTAAAGCATTTGAATGCTGTATGTTGACCCAGCAGTTTGATATTGGATTTTTGAAGACCAGTTACTTCAGAGCAGTTTGAGATAAAGTAAAATATACCACCGTGCAGTCTCTGCATCGGACCAATGTGGAATAATGTGGGGGGTTGTGTAAGCGGTCCTGTTATCAGTGCAGATCTGCTGTGATATCAGCCACTGCGGGACATGTGGGAAAAAACAGTGTCTGGTCTTGGACTGCTGCTGATCCCAGCAGATCTCAAACTCAGATTTGACTCAAACCTGCTGATCTGTGAATCGGAAAAAAACAGAGTTCACTCTTCAGCATTGTGAAGGTGATATGAGAAAGTCAAGGTGAGTATACTGATTTTATTTAGCTGCATTAAGGCTAAACTGGTGTACAAGTTCATATATTTGTGTTCCTCCAGATAGAGGAGAAGGTGGCGTGAATGGATATGTGTAGCTAAATGAATGAATTTATGGTTTGAACTGCATGAACCTGTTTATTAACAAATTACAGTATGTTTTCTCCAACAGATGCCATTATCCACCATTGTCGGTTCATTTGTTGTGCATGTTTAAGCACCAACCCATTAGAGATAAGGTATATCAATTATGAAACAGTAATAATTCACCAACTCTAAATCATTTTTCATGAAATGCTGGAAATATGAATGGAGGTTTTCTTTCTTGCATCTTGCATGGATCTGCTACTTTGGTCCAGACTGAAATATTAGCAACAGTTATGGGATGGATTGTCATTAACTTTTGTACAGTCATTCATACTCCCCAGAGGATGAAGCCTACTGACCTTTCCTGTAGCGCCGCCATGAGGTCGATTTTTTGGTTTTGAATGAAATGTCTTAACCGTTGAATGAATGTGTTTGGTGCAGACATTCATGCTCTGCAGAGGATGAATCATAAAGAGCTGAAGAGTGACATAACTTTTAATTAAACAACATCATGAGATGAAGATTTTTAATTCGGTTCACAACTAAATACCATCGACCTCAGCTTAACTGTTTTTTGTTTGTTTTAATGTCCCAATGTCCCAAAATACTGACTGGGATACATATAACTTCTTTTTTTTTTTTACAGTTAAATGACAGGTAAATTAAAATATTTAGGTTTAATTAGGGTAAAATAAGAAGCAAATGCAATATTTTAAATAAAATCATATCATTTATTTTACAAATTTGCACAATTATCGAGTAGTGGTGAACTCTCATACAAGTAAACACAGCTAATAATGTGTGTAGCCTGACACACAAAAACACATGCATACACGCACACACACACACATACACACACAGCGTCATGTACAGCATAAACCTGATGTACACATTAACACAGCCTCATTTACAACACACACATGTTACAGACACACAGGTACTTACAAAGCATTTTGCCTCCTTCCTTCAAGTGTTAATCAGATCCGATTTTGTCCATCTTTCCCATCTCACACATTCACAATGCTTCAGCGACTCAGTGTCTTTACTCTTGCAATCAAACAAAAAGAGGTGAAGTGTGAAATGTATATATAAAGGTGGGTGCTGTTTCGGTTTTGTCTTCATCACAGATGGACGTTGGTGTTTGCAGCTGAGGTGAAGTCTGTAGTATCACAGTACGTGAGCTCTGTTGTTGCGGAAAGAGCCAACAGTGAGAGTGAGCTGTACAAACAAGGCTGCCCTCAAACCCTGGATATGTCTTTTCAATGAGGTGAAAACATGGCTTACAGTTTTTTTTTAAAAACATCTCTTTGCTTTGTTGTTGTTTCTCCAATTTGCTGGCAGTGATTCGTATCTAACCTCAGGGTTTGCGGTTCTGATTTTGGACTGATGGTTTATAGCGTTTTGTTTGGAACACTGAATGAACTACACATTTTTCTGAAAGCTAATGGGCGTACCTTACAAGGCGAACAATAAGCTGCTAGGTAGTAGCAGTTTTCTTTTTTTGCTAACAGTTTGGAGCATTTGGCGTTTTATGTAGAGAGGAAGTGACTTTACAAACAACTAAAAAAACATTAGAAAAAGGCTTTGATTGTCTTCACGCAATTCTTTGTGTGGAGAGACCTCCTATGAGGATTTTAACAAAAAACATATTCATATTTTTTTTTTCACACTTAATGAGGGTGGGGCAATTGAAAAAACGTTTCAGGGAGGGACAGTAGAGGACGAGATGGTGAGAGGTAGGATTGCAGATGGGTGAGGAGAGAAGAAGGCAGACAACAATAAAGTGAAATCTAGTGAAAAACATTGAGGAAGTCCTCCTTCTCCTCAGCAACTCCCTAACCTCACATTTTGACCCGGTCTGCAGCTCCCATAGTGCATCTCTCCTCTGTTATTTGTCTTCAGTGACTGGCAGGAAGTCTGATCCTCCTTTCCAGCCCTTCTGCTTGTAGTGTCGGGTTCACCAGAACACATTTGAGTGGCTCTCGATGCTTTTGCTCAAACAAAAGCTGATTCTCTTTTTGTTTTGGCTTAAAATGTGCTACACTAAAATGAATGTCACAGAAACCAGACACAACAAGCAGAGGACTGTGAAAACCATAGAAATCCATGGCACAGGCTGTACTGTGGGCGGATTTCACACTTCCACCTGCCCCTGCGTCAGATGGGCCCTGAGCTGCTGGGCCGCATTGAAGATCTTCCTCTGGTGTCCCAGCAGGTTCACCCCAAGATTCTGGATGTCACTGAAGGAGAGAGCGGATGAACCGAGTTTAGTTCAACACTTCAGCCTGTTTTTGCCCTCACTGATAATCAGTCAACAAAAGCTCATGGTAGCTCAGGTGATTTATTAATGCTCGTACTTGCCCTGATTTGTCTCCTTAATACTTATCTTAACAAAATCAAATAAAATTTATATTCTTACTCTTTAACTTTATCATTTGTAGTCCAGGATTTGAAAATTTCCATGTACATAGAGTTTCACTTATTTATCAAAGTACTTTAATAAGACAAAGTAAGACACAATTTGTAAAAATAAGACACATATCAGGTCATCTACGTCCAAAGAGCAGAGGTTACAATCTCCAAACATACATAACCACATGAACGTGAATGAAATCTGGCACCATGGTCAACTGATTACAACTAAACCATCTACATGACAGCTGATCAATTCTGGCTGCTGGGGAAGGCTAAAAGATATGTTTGACACACAGAGAACTGTAAGTGGACCTTGTGTTGATAATTTGCTGTTTCCATGCTCGAAAATGAACAAAGAAATGTAACCTCAGTATAACTTTTTTGTAAAACATTTTTTATAAGCTAACTTTTTTGTTTGTAAAAGTATATAAATTGTTGCGACCTTGGAAACAGAGTTTGCTCAGCTGTCATAACAATAACCTTCAGCTAAAGTTTTTTTGTCAGTATACCAACTGTCTATACTTCATGTTAGTGCTACTACTGAGTCCATTTTGCTAAGTGATATGCTTTGAGGCAGTCTAAAACATTTCAGAGCAATACCTTCTGGAGACATGTGTAAAAAAGGTAATCCATCACAGGCAACATGTAGTCTTCTTTACATGGTTTGTTAGTGTTGTCTTGGCGTGGTAATACAGTTGCAACAAAGACATAGAACATAAGAAACTCTTTCTTAGTTGCACCTTCCAGGAAACTCTGACATAAAAGATTTCAATGCTGTCAAAATGTGTTTCCTTCACTAGCTATGGCCTGAAGGGTATGTCAATCTAAAACTTCAAACATGGTTTCTGAAAGTCACCACTCTTCTCCCTCTTGAACACAAACAGTACTAATAACCATCTATACTCACTCCATAGTGAGCATGCTGACTCTGTCCAATGTGTCCAGGTGCGCCTGATCGAACTCATCCTGATATCTCTCCATCCTCAGCGCCTTCAGCCAGTCGCTGACTGTTGCCACTGACGACAGGTCTGTGGGGGTGGGGCTGAGCAGCGGCTGAGAGCAGCTTCTGTAAAGGGGGCGGAAAAGTCAAAAACGAGAGCATGAGAATCCACAAATACAGCAGATTGTTTTGCACACACGTTTGCCAGGAGCTGCAGCCTCACCGAGTTGGCTCCGCCTTGAGGGAGGCAGGGTGCCTGATGAGCCGATCCAACGAGGACAGCAGCGAGTCGAAGGCTGGCCGGTCCCCTCGATCTGCCTGCCAACACTGAAGCATCAGAGAGTGGAGGGCAGGGGGGCAGTTGTGGGGGGCAGGGAGACGATACTGGTCCGCTACCGCCTTCATCACCTGCAGAGAGAGCGAGGAAGACATCAGACATAAGTGGGGCAGATGGTGTGAGGAGTCTTGTATAATTGCTTTACATAAAAGGTCACAGACCACTGAGGGTTTGTAAGAGTGACTAAGGGAAAATTATGCAAATTCCAGCTGCCTGACATTTTGTCACCATTTAAATATATGTTTAATAAAGAGAAGAGGGAGAGGCGTTACGTATTTATCTAAGTTTATCTAAGTAGTTTTCTGCTATTTCTAACCACTAACCACTTTCCTTTTGTCTTGTGTTTTAAGATATTACCCTTTTATTCCCCTAGATGTCAAAGGGATAGATTATACAGCACTTTCTTAATATGAGGGCTGTGAAGGGGAAGAAAGAACGACATGCAGCAAAGGTCTCTGGCCGGATGCAAACAGTGGATGCAGCGGTTCGTGGTTGGTGCCTGACTCCGGCACCAACCACTTTTAATGGCATATTATTACAGCGTAGCAGTTAAACTTGTACTTAAGCAATATATTTGAGTGCATTTCCATCACTAATTGACTATGACTTCCTTTGCTTGGACATCATTCCCCTACATACTCACTTCTTGATTGCTCATGTCCCAGTATGGACGCTCTCCATACGACATCACTTCCCACATAAGTATGCCAAAGCTCCACACATCACTTGCTGAGCTGAACTTGCGATGCTGAAAGGCTTCTGGTGCCGTCCACCTCACAGGAATCTTGCTGCCCTGATGGAGGACGAAGGAAGACGTTGAATGAGTGAAGTATGTTACTCTACGAACCACAAATTGAGAGAAACTAAATTTTTCCAGTACGTACCAGTGAGGCGGTGTATGTAGGCATGTTGTGGTCCAGCCCCCTCATGAGTCGGGACAGGCCGAAGTCGGACACTTTACAGACCAGGTTGGAGTTAACCAACACGTTCCTGGCTGCCAGGTCCCGGTGGACAAAGTTTCTCTCAGATAGGTAACGCATCCCCGCACCAATTCCCCTGAGCATCCCAACGAGCTGGAGGATGCTGAACTGGCCCTCGTTCTCCTGAGTGAATAGGGAGGAGATTTTTTGGTTTATAGTCAAATGATTTGTGTGCAGCCATCAACAACCTTCCAAAGATGGGAATTACGTATTGTTGACTAACCCTGAGGAAGGCGTCCAGGGGCCCGTTCTCCATGAACTCAGTGATGATCCTCTCAGGTGGGGTTCGAGTGATCACGCCTTCCAATTTCAGCACGTTGGGGTGGTCAAACTGTCCCAGGACCCCTGCCTCGCTGAGGAACATCCCCCTCTCTCTCTCGGACGCCCCCCAGCGCAGAGTCTTCACGGCCACCAACACCTCCCTGCGACCCAGCGGACGGTAGCGGCCCCGAGAAACCTCCCCGAACTGGGCTGAAAAGAGAGAAAAAGAGTGTACGAGATTACACTGTGCTGCAGTTGTCACATCACTACAACAAGATTTACAATAATGTCAGGCCTACCTGCACCGATCATCTCCTCAATCTTGAGATGAGTGGGATCTATCTCACGGGCAAACTCTTTGACAGCCTCACTGGGGTCCTCATATGTTGATGGGTCCACATAATATTTAACTCCACCTGGAAATAAAAGGCAATTTTAGTACTAGGTCTGACTTTTCATCCCTTTATTTTCAACATCTAAACACATTTATACAAGGTTGGTATGATCTTTTACTGAAGTACTGCATTTATAAGAATATTGATTTAAACAACAAATTGAACCTTGAAGAACCAAACTTTATCAGTCACAGAGCTTAATTATGCATAATACACCTATTATACACTGGCATAATAGGTGGCCTGTTTTCACAAAGCAAATATCTCAGTTATCAAATATTCATTTCACAATATTGAATTAAAACAAATTTAATTTACATTCAATTGAATATTCTCCTGCTCACCTCGGTTGCTGATGTACCTCTGGAGTCTGTCGCTGTACGGACTCTCCCTCCTCTTACTGACACGTAAAAGCAAACAAAATGCATGTGCACATAAACAAACAAAAAAAAAGGAATAGATCATATGTCTGACTGTGTGAACAGATCGACAACCTACCTGCGAAACACCACCACAACTACAATCGCTGCCACCACCAGAAGAAACGCCGCTCCGCCCATCACTGACCCGACGAGCAGAGGAAGCCGATTCTGGATGTGCTGTGAATGTTCTTCTGAGGGAGAGAAAGAGAGGAAACCATGAGCCATTGAAACTAATTACAAACACTGCTGTTACTGTAGCTAAACAGGTCTCTTGTGTTTTTTTGAGTATCCTCTACAGCCCTTCAACATTTACCTACAGTCAAATATAAACTGCATACTGCACTGCGCACAGTTTGAAATGTAACTTTACTTTGAACCTCTTCACTTGGAAGGAAATCTTTGAGGACTCCCTTGACAGCAGTACTGATATTGATTCGATTAAACTGAACTCAATTGATCTCAGGAAGCTTTCTCGTACAAATGATGAGTGGTGTTCCTGCCAAGGTTATGAACATCGCTTTGGTTCCTCTGCAGTGACAACTTGAAACACAGCAGACTTCAAAGGGGCAACTTTTGAACTTTTGAGATGCATTCAACTTCAAATGATCTCACTTTTAACTTGGTGAACTTTAAGTCAACACAGAATATTAGGACTCTTTCCTTCTATATCTCTCTGCCATGTCTTAAAGATCATTGCTTTTAACAGAGAATAAATTGAAAACTTCTCGTAACTAGTTCATCAATTTATGTGTCGTCTTTCTGGTCAATTCCACCAGGTTTGCTGTGTGTTAGGAGCAGTGAGGCACTTTGACCCAAATGGATTATCCTGGTATTACAATAGCTGATTGTTGTACCCAGAGGCAGCGAAGTGCGTGGTGAAGTAGATGGTGTTGCTGTAGGGGCCGTAGCCTCGTTCATTTCGAGCTCTGATCTGGAAGGCGTAGATGGAGCCCGGAATCAGAGAGGTGACGGTCACTGTGTTGGTCTCACTGTACACACTAACGGCGCTGTCCACATCTGAACCCTGAGGGGCGGAAAACGAAAGCATTTTGTGGTGATGGTTGTTGTGGGTTTGGGTCATTTACACACGTGCAGCATGCTCGGGATGTGTGTGAATATAAAGAGCATACCTTATCGTAGTATCTTAGCTGGTACTCCAGGATGTCTCCATTAGGCCTGTCTGGCTGCGGCCACGAGAGAGTGATGGAGTCTGGGGCTCGGCTCAGCTGGTGCATCATGGGAACTGTACTGGGAACTTTGGGAGACAATCAGTGGAGGAAGAAGTATTCAGATCCTTTACTTAAGTAAAAGTACTAATATGATACTGTGAAAATACTCCACTACAATTAAAAGTTCTGTATTCAGAATCTAACTTAAGTATGAGTATATAAGTATTATCAGCAAAATGTACTTAAAGCATGCAAAGTGAAAGTACTCACTGAGCACTGTCAGTGTTTTATTATTGTATTTGATGTTTGTGGATGGATTAGCCTGAATTTTCCTCAACCCATAAAGAAACATTTCATCTTTCAGTTTATCAAAAACATTTTTTTAGATATTTGGATTTCATTAAAAATGGTACAATATTTATCTCTGAGATACAGTGGAATAAAGTATTAAGTTGCATAAAACTATATATATAATATAATGTATAAAAATATTCAACTATTTCCCTGGGGATGAATTAAGTATTATCTTATCTTAAATCACTTGTACTATATAAGTACAGTACTTGAGTAAATGTACTTAAAGTGTACTACATTCCACCACAGGCAACAGACAGCAGATGTCTGAGCTGGTCCGATGTTTCCCCTGAGGGAGGTCATGTTTGATTGGTTAACCCTGCACTAAAACCCCAACAACCCACAACAATACATAGTGTATATATATATAATATATATATATATATATATATATATATATATATATATATATATATATATATATATATATAATGAAACATCAGAGTTGTGTTAAAGTGATGGTGACCACAAGGGGGCAGTGTCAGAGAACATGTAGAAAATACTTAGTGGAGCATAAAAGTGGAATAGGAGTTTTTATGGAGCACCGAGCAGGATCCAGTTACAGTCACTTTGCTAGCTGGCCAGACCCGTTACAGGGAACTTTCCGGCATTCCTTTCATTTAATCAATAAACTCTGGGGGCGGACACAAAAGGGTTTGGATAATTTAGGTTCATGGAGAGTTCCAATCAATCTTGATCAGTTTCTTGGAAAATTGTATAATGGTGTACTTTGTCTGCACAATGCCCTATTCTCCCCTCCTTTCTTGGCTCGTCTACTTTCATCTTTTTTTCTGTCTGTCGTTTTGTCTTCCCATCTCTCATTTGTCCCTTTATTCCTCCACCGTGACTATAATGGGATCTGACAGGATATTGTAACCTCGAGCAACCTCCTGTCCAGAGAGCGGGAGGGGAAAAGATGGAGCAGAGAGAGAGAGAGGGGAGGAGGGTGGAGAAAAAACCCCAGATGCACACACAGCATCTACACAAACATCATCATCAGAGCATCTCTTCTCTTTCATCTCATCTTTCTCATCCTCTCTGCCCCGTGCTCACCTGACTGGCTCGTGGTGAAATTGATGCTTGTGTATCGAGCTGGAAAAGGACTCAAAGCTGACACCTCATTCATGGCTTGCACCTGTCAATGAGAGAAACACATGGACGTGACATGCAAAGCTTTTAACATTAACTTTCACATGCTGTGTTTGAGAAACACAGCGTGAAGCGTGCAGCTGTGTCGGCCAGTCAACACACACTGGTAAATGGGGAATATCTGCCCATTATGAATAAGAAATAAGCTATGATTTAGCTGAGCTGCTCCGAGCTAAATAATAAATGTTAGTGTGTATTTGCTGATGTGGAGCTTATGGAATAATACAGCACAGAGGGCCCCGCCTCCTCACTGGCTCCAGGAAATGTTTCGTCATTCAAAGAAATTTCTTGAAGACAACTTCCAACTGGTCCCATTGATTCAGTCCAAACATTCATCAGTAATTTAGAAGAGCAAGTTAAAACAAGTTTTCTCTGCAGTACCAACTCTCATAGATGATTTTTTTACTATTTACAAGGTGCTTTTTGCCTTTGGCAGTACCTGTATGAGATAAGTGACTCTGGTCAGCAGGTTGTTGAGGGTGACCTTGGTTTGTTTCAGGTTAGTCTGGGAGGGGCTGAAGGTGACGCCCTCCCCACACCAGGAGCACTGCGTCGGGTTGGTGAAGGTGGCTGAGGGGCAGATTCGACACACCACCCCGTACCACACCTCTCTGCGGCCCCCCATGTCCACTGGAGGGCGCCACCTCAGGGACACCCCGCCATCGCCGCTTTCATACTCCCAGGACAGAGAGACCGGAGCAGATGGAGGAGCTGTGGAGAAGAACAGAGAGGCGGAGAGAATGGGAGGGGGGTTGACATACATAATGTAAGCGGTAGACACTTAGATGGAAGCATCTGCTAAAAAGTTTAAGATATGAAAGACACCGCACTGGCAAAGGCATTTAACCGAGTAAAGTAACAGAAAAGAACTTCATAAAACAAAGTTTAGCCATGACACAATTTAAGTGATCAAAGCAGTTTTTTCCCTGCTGGGGGAGTTGAATTTCTATTATATAAAGATGAAAGAAGAGGATGGTCTCTGATTGTACAACTCAGGTTCTCACAGTCTGAGTAAATGACAAATGAACAGTGAGGCCACTTAAACACCTCCCAGAGAGCCAGGCGAAAACAAACAAACCAACAAAGCTCACTTGTGCAGGCAGAAGAGTTGGCATCGTTGGCCGCCCGGTAAAAGCTGCTGCGACATTCACACACACTCGATCCCTCCTGGCTGGTTCTGCTGTTGGCGGGACACACCGAGCAGGGGACGGAGCCCGAAACAGACTTGAAGTAGCCCACTGGACAAGCTGCAGCAGAGAGAGACATGAAGAGAAACAATGGGGGATGAGCTTCATTCTCAATTTATAATCAAATAAATAAAGAAATCAACGTTCACTGAGTCAGTGGTGTTTAGTACTGTCTGTGCCACGTGGGAGTCTGCAGTGTTTCAATCACACTGTCTCTGCAGGTTTTACTGATTACTGTGATGCCGTCTTCATCTGGAGTAAGGGAAGCAGTCTGAAATTAGATTTAGAGGGAGTGCTGAAGAGAAATACAAAGATTTGGTATCACATTTATCATAAAACTGTGGTATTGTTTAAACCCTGAAACAACAGGACTGAAAAATAAATGAGAACTTCCTGAAAAGTTTCATAAAAAGTGTCATATAAGTAAAATTCAAAGTAATATAAAACTGCCAATAATTCTACTTGTAGCTGAAAGACATCTAAAAAAGTAAGTCAATATCAGAGCTTGAGGATTTTTAACTCAAGGTCAACTCACTCTCTTGTTCTGATATTTCTAACCACATCACACGGTCTTCATTATAATGGAAAGTTTGAGGATCAGTTCCATGACGTCTTGGAAATACTTCTCTGCCGGTCGCCAGTATGAAAAAAAATGTGGAAAGTACACATTTTGTGTACGTCTAATTTGTCCCTTTTTATTGTTTTGTTCTGTTCTGTCTAGAACAAAGTCAAACAGCAGAAACTATTTTTGGGTAAAGCATCAATTTCAGCTTGGCTTGTGGTTCCCTTTGAGTCAAAAGTTCATCTTAAACGTAACGTTGTTTGTTGTTGGCTTTGTCCAGCACAGTCATTTCCTTGTGTCTACAGAGGAAGTGGCCCACGTTAGCAGAGCAGAAAAACCACCGGTCCACACACACACACACACACACACACAGACACACACGTTCAAAATGGCCACAGTGACCCCACATCAGTGTTTCAGAGGAAGAGATAAACATTTTGGGAAATTGACTTATTTGCTTTCTTGCAGAGAGTATGATAAGACTTCTTGTGTTTTTTACATTAATACAACAGGGATAAATACGTATTTAGATCAAAGCAAAAGTCTGACATTTTGGGAAATATGCTTCTTCACTCTCTGGTGGAGAGTTAGAGTCAGGCTTTACACAAGTTGTCACACATAATCATACAGGATATAATTATAGTGAAATGTATGAATCACAGTGAAATGTGTCATGAGAGTCGAATCAGTTTTCTCCAATTCTCCATCGGAGAACTCTTCCTGTAAGAAGTGGGAGAATTTTGTTAATCTATAAAGGAAAATTTATTTCACTTTTTATCTTTTCACCAAATGTGATTTTGCCTGGACAGCAACCATATGTGTGTAGTTACTCTTTAATAGAGAATCGTGCATGAACTCAATAAGACTCATATCAATAACATATTAATAATAAATGTATCATTACACTGAAATCAAGTTAAATTTAAAGCATGCACACATCTCTCTCTCTCTCTCTCTCTCTCTCTCTCTCTCTCTGTCTCTCTCTCAAAAATACAGCTGAAACCTGCAGGCTGTTATCCTGAACTGATTTGTGTTTTACGGTGGAAAATCTGTGAAATGTGCCAATTGTTAATGTCAACAGCGGGACAGCTGAGTGCTGAGGTCAAGGTAACACACATTTCACTTCATGCTGCTGCCTGGAGGAACCCCCAGCGCTCGTCCTGAGCACAACTCTGAGAACATTGAATGCGCTGCCTCTGGGTTGGTCTGCTGCCATTTTCACACTGTGTCTGTGTGTATGTGTGTGCGCACAAACGCCTAAAATAGTGTCAACTAAAGGTTGCATCGTTTTAAAAGAGGTCTCTTTGTCTGTATATACACCTGACCCAGCAGCTTAAAAGAAGTGTGTCCTCTCATATGTTTTTAAACAGACTGAACCTGCTCTTAGACTTGGAAGATGTTTGTGTGCCTTCTTTATGGTCAGTGGAAGTGAACCCTTCACCTTACTTATATAACCTTGCCAAGTACATGTCTTAAATTTGACATGTGGTATATGTCTGTATGCACGCATGTGTGTATACTAGAAGGTGCTGGGTCAGCGTGGGAGTAGAAGATAAGAAGGGAAAGAGGGAAAGAGGGAAAGAATAAACAGATAAAAGGCTTTCTGTGTTCTCACTTGTTTCAGAGAGCCAACTTTGCTTTCAAACAGGTGTGAAGAGGAGAGGAAAAAGGAGGCTGGAGAAGTAAAAGGATGTTGAGAGACCACGGGGGGAGAATAAACGAGAAAAAGGGGAAGAAGTGAACATGGAGATGGATGGCCCAAGACAGTTGTAGGATGAACAGTAGGATTATGTATATGAGCGCCAGATGATGGGTGAAAAATGTAGAAACAGGGAGGGAAAGAAGACCCCGACAACAGAAGAGGAGAGCGAAATATCCTCCTTCTTCCATCTTTTATGTCCCGGCTTGCACATTACCAGACGTGTTCTCTTACAGCACTGACACGAAACATGACTTTGCTACAAAAGCCCCTTATTGCCATTATGAGCGCCAGCAACAACTCACTCCCCCCCCATCTTTATCCCATCTGTGTCCACCTGATTACAGCAGCCAATGAGAGTGCAAGCCCTCTGCCCTCTCACTTGATCTGCAACCCCCACTCCCCCCACGGCTACATTCATGCATCCATCTTTCACTCTCAGTCTCCCATCTCCCAAGTAGACAGTTCATGGCCATTATGAACAGACACACACATGCCTTCACATCAGCACAACTGAGGGAATGAAGGAGGAGAAAAGCAGGATGTTACAGTGAGGGTTAGTCATATTAAATCCACTGACAAACCAGCTAGCATCAGACATGGATGTTGTGGTGTATTACAGTACAAATGGCCTAAATGAATAGATAATGCTATTACAATAAATTAGTGTTGTACCCAAAAAAAGGGGAAAATCAACTCAGAAATAACAGCCAACTACTCGATTAAGTCATTATTCCATCTACAGAAACATTTTCAAGCATAAATGCCCAAAAATCAGATTCAAGCTTCTCAGATTTGAGGATTTCCTGCTTTTCTCTGTTACTAACATCATAAACTCAATATCTTTGGGCTTTCAAATGTTTGTCAGACAAAAAAAATGAGCATTTTGAAGATCATGCTAAACTCTGGGTGAGTGAGACGAACATTTTTCACATATATAGACTAATATATATAATATATATATAGACTCTGGTCACACATTTTAAGAGCCACTGACTACAGGAGTCAAACTACATGCAGGAACTATTGTGATTCTATGCAGAAAAACGAGAAAAAAGATTTGTTTAATGTGACCTGGAAAATTCCAAGTGACAAAAAGAGAGAAATGATAGGTAGGTAGAAAAGGATTAGCTCGACAAAGGCTCCATGCAGAGAAAATTAAATCAGGTAAAGAGATGAAAAATAAGGACGATTAAAAATTTTATTTCTGTGGAGATAAACAGAAATAGAACAAAGACAGCAATGAGGTGAGTAATGTGACGTTAACATAATACTTTGGTTTGGTTTGTAGATCACTGACCCAATTTCTCTCTCTCTCTCTCTCTCTTCCTCTCTCCTGTTTCATGCACTCATTCCCTCTTTTGGCTCCTAGCATAATCTCTCTCTCTCTCTCTCTCTCTCAGACACACACAAGCACGCACACACACACACACACACACACACACACACATAAGCTTGGTCACAGATGCGACCACACAACAGGAGAGATGGGTACACATGGTTCCAACTGTAAATGCCGCCTTCTTCGTCTCTCCATCTTTCAATTTCTCTACGTCCTGTCAATCAGTGCAGCATGGAAACAGGCAGACACTCAATCACATAATGTCCATTTCCATATATGCTCTGACAGCACTCAATCATATATATATATGTGTATATATATATATATATATATATATATATATATATATATATATATATATATATATATATGTATATACACACTACTGACCCAGCAGCTTAAAAGAAGTGTGTCCTCTCATATGTTTTTAAACAGACTGAACCTGCTCTTAGACTTGGAAGATGTTTGTGTGCCTTCTTTATGGTCAGTGGAAGTGAACCCTTCACCTTACTTATATAACCTTGCCAAGTACATGTCTTAAATTTGACATGTGGTATATGTCTGTATGCACGCATGTGTGTATACTAGAAGGTGCTGGGTCAGCGTGGGAGTAGAAGATAAGAAGGGAAAGAGGGAAAGAGGGAAAGAATAAACAGATAAAAGGTTTTCTGTGTTCTCACTTGTTTCAGAGAGCCAACTTTGCTTTCAAACAGGTGTGAAGAGGAGAGGAAAAAGGAGGCTGGAGAATTAAAAGGATGTTGAGAGACCACGGGGGGAGAATAAACCAATAAACCAATCACATAATGTCCATTTCCATATATGCTCTGACAGCACTCAATCATATATATATATGTGTATATATATATATATATATATATATATATATATATATACATATACACATATATATATATGATTGAGTGCTGTCAGAGCATATATGGAAATGGACATTATGTGATTGAGTGTCTGCCTGTTTCCATGCTGCACTGATTGACAGGACGTAGAGAAATTGAAAGATGGAGAGACGAAGAAGGCGGCATTTACAGAGAAATTGAAAGATGGAGAGACGAAGAAGGCGGCATTTACAGTTGTTAAACCATAACCATGTGTACCCATCTCTCCTGTTAGAGATATATATATATATATATACACACATATATATATATATATATATATATATATATATATAGGCAAGAAAGATAGCAAGAAAGATAGCTATTCACAGCCTATTAATTAAACCGGAAAAAAATGGAAAAAATGGAAAAAAAAAACAATCACCTTGCATCTTGCCTGCACATACTTTGAAAATCTAGAGCATAATATCAAATTCCACAGCGTGTTTTGCACAAATCCCACAAATCCTAAACGTTAGCAAAAACCTTAAGGAAAAAAAGAGATATTCAGTTTCCCACACACTGACGAGAAAGATCCCCAAAGTATAATGAGGGAGCTTTTTGACCATCAAAGTGTCTGCAAGGCAAATGTCCATGAGAAAGAAAAACAATATAGACAAAAAATGACATCTCCACTTAGAAATTAGGAGATTACATAAGGCAAATTATGCTAATTGTGTTAGTTATATGTGTATGTATAGACTGTTTGTCTTTCCCATTGACGTTTGCCTGAAAAAAACATAATTCATTAAATTAAAGGACAATATAATTTTTTCAGTGTGTGGGCTTTCATTTCCTCTTTCCTCTGTTTCCTTTGTACACTGCTTTGAGCACACTATCAACCTCTTTTAATAAAAAAATCTTCATGATACATCATGAAACTGGCAGTCGATTCAAGATGAACAGTAAGATCACGTCCTTGGTATCGTTTCTATGATTTGAGCAAATTTTATATCTTTTTTTAGGGATGAGTCTGATGTTTATAAGTTAAAACTGCAATAACTGCAGTGGAAATACGTTATCAGCACAACACTGACATATCATCTTTTAAGTTCACACTGTAAACTTGTTAGGAAACAGCTGGTACAGTATAAAGAGAAGCATTGTCATTCATTTGATAAATGTAAGTCCAATATTCACTTTTTTAGCTCAGTTTTTGGTCTCTACCTACTCCTACTGGAAATATCTGTCTTTTCAGAGGCTAAATGCTTCACTTTGTTCAGCAGCTAGTCACTGTGTGGTGCTGAACGGGAAATGTGCTGCGGTGTTTTAGAGATTTTAGCTGAAAACTGTCTGCAGCTGTAGGAAGAGTCATCTGACACATTGCTGTATCAAGTTGTACAAGTATCAATTATATGATTTCTTTTAGGCAAAATATAAAAAGTTACAAACAAGCTGTTATGATAAAAACTATTTTTCCAACACATATTTATAAAATATTTATCTCTGTTAGCGTAGAGCATTCTATGGACCAGAACTCAGACCATCATAGGGAATTAAAATGTACAGCGGCAACTCGTGACTTCAGTATTTTTGAAATTCTAGCTACTAGTCAATAGTCTTATCATCACATTACTTGCTCTAATTTTCCAACATGCTCAGTAAATTTAAGGTCACAGACGACTGATGTGATGCAGTTATGTTGTGTGCCTTTGGGTTCATTTGTCATCATCGCCTAGCTACTCTCAAACAGCAAGGTCCAGCCAACACTCAATACTATATCTCATTGATCATTTCACTCAACTGTGTTTTGCTCAGAGCTTGAATCTTTATCAATACGCTGGAAAAACAACTGAATGTCAGCATTGCCGATAAGAGTCTATTTGACACATCATGGTAGCAAACACTTATTAGGAAAAAAAGCACACCAGGAATAGTTTAATCTGAAGGGGGAAATGACACAAATCTACATGCTTTCAGGAGGATATCTATGCTGTTGGTTAAAAGTGGGTTTTTTTTGGGACCAGAGTCGAGTCACCCATCACATTCAAAATAATATCACACTTGTATTTGTACTCCCTCCCCTGGCCAAATGTTCTTGTGGGACACAACAGCCACGATAATTTGCCTGAGGATAGTTAGCGCATGTGTCTGAGCTAAGAGGGAGCGTTGTGGGTGACAAATCAGGACAATCTGACATGCTGAATATTTCACTCTCAGTCGCATGGCACAGAAAATACCAACATGAGTCCAAATTAACTCAAAGCCCATTTAAGCATTCGGCGGTAATCCTTGTCCCAAATCCTCGACGGTGGCTTAATATTTGGGAGGAATCAAACAGAGGAAGGAGCTTGTCTGAGGACGATGTACCGCCAGCTCGGACCAGCTCGGGGAGCCCGGACCTAAAAGAATGTTTCATGTTTGGCTGAACAGGTGTAATTGTGTCTTATGCTCGGTTGTGTTTCCGCCTGTGCTCTCCGCCTCTCCATCTCCCTCGTGGGATGCAAATGTCAAAGGAGGAAAACATCCTTCTGCTATTTGGCAGAAAAATACAGCTGCTGCTTGTCATCTGTCCTTATCGTTTTTCAAAAGGCTGAAGACGAGTTTTTATCCCAAACTGAGCTTTGAATGTCGCAGTGATCATACAGAAGCCGGATGTTCTTTTAGACTTGCTTGTGATAAACAGCTTTATAAATAATTAAGGAATGATCTTTTAATGTCTGTCTGCCAAAATGCCAGCTGTGTTTTCATAAGTGTTTGAGGTTTCAGCTGGCTACTTAATTTGTCATCAGTCCAAATGGTGGAGTGTTGCTTTGGTGAGTCTCAATGATAAGAATAATCAGGCGTCACACATGTAGTAGATTAACAGGCGACTGTGAGGTTTTCACACCAGTTTGTCTCAAGCGTTGTTGTCATCTCTGGTGATTTTCACTTCAAACCAATGGGATATTCTGATCCTACAGTGGGTAAAACATTGTAAGCAAAACACAAGATGAAGGAGATGATTTAAAGTGAGCCAAGTACTTACTGAGCGATGGGATTTTATATGACAACACAATTTTCTACTAAATTCAACAGTTTTGGTTGTGTCACATAAGAGATTGTTCTTTTCGGTGTTCTTTTCACTGATTTAAGTGGCTGGGGCTTCATTGGAAAACTTGATGTCAAGTATTTCCATATACAAATCAGGATTTAGGAAAATTTGAAGTTTTTTGCTTATGTTGCTAGGATAATTTAAACCAAATGTGCTTGAAACACATGCACGCAGTCCTTGATTGATGAGATTTTGAGGATCACATTCACACCCCAATGTACAGAATTAATCATCAATGATGATTGGTGGTTCAATCCCTGGCTCCTCTTATCTATAGTACTAAATTCATCCTAACATGTTCAGAGGTGTAAGGGTCAGCAGCTGTGTGAAGCTGCACTTAGTTTATTGATTTTGAACATGATGCTAACAAAATACTCCCAATTACAATGTTACCAACCTGGCATTTAGTAGGTATAATGTTTACCATGTTCATCATCTTGCTGCAGTTTTTCAAATTTCGCACCAATCCGTCCAATTGTTGT
Organism: Scortum barcoo; assembly: GCA_023238725.1. Lineage (NCBI taxonomy): Eukaryota > Metazoa > Chordata > Actinopteri > Centrarchiformes > Terapontidae > Scortum > Scortum barcoo. Next base: position 14,220,640 of record CM041546.1, on the reverse strand, counting down.
TGAAACTTTTACTAAAAAAAAACACAGTTTGACCTCATAGTGGTGCTAGAGGAAAATGATCACCAAGTCAGAAGGAGCAACTTGAAACAATGAACGTTTTTATAAAATTTCATATCAACCACCTAGTAGTTGTTGAGATATTTCTGTCTGGCCTAAGGGGTGGGCCGACCGACTGACTTATAAACTGACACTGGCATCCATAAAGCCAACACTGCTAAAAACTAAGTCCCTTTGGACAAATGTGTCAAATGTTAATACTAAACTTATGAAATGTTAAAAAAAGAAAAATGTTTGTCAAGAAAAAAAATACTTCACTGAACTTGGTGCCTACCTTAATTTTTCCATTTCAGAGTTTTAAATCTCACCATAATATTCCACTTTCACAAATAAAGAAATACAAGAAGGACCGCTTGAATCTTAAAATAGAAAGCTATTAGAGCTGTGTGTAGTTAAAGGCAATCATTTAACACTGATATTAACTGTCTCATGAGACTGAGAGGAGGAGGGATCTCCAGTCCCTTATATGTCCCTAAAAATTATGTCTTGCTTGAGGGGGCAAAGCTGCTCTTGGTGTAGTATCCTCACATGGATATCAAATAGCATTAATTGGCACTGTAGTAATTTACGTAAATAGAAGGCCAATACACCTCAATGAAAAAGTGAAAAAATTAGAAAATACTTTGTCCTCAAAGGCCAGTGATTAGTGTGTTGAATAATGTGTCTGTAAATGCACGTGGGTTAAGATGACACACTTGTTGTAAGTGGAAATAAATGTCAGTTAACTACTTGATGAAGTGTTTTGTTTCTTTTTTTCTCAGAAGTCTTCAAAGTGCCAGTGGCAAAAAAAAACAATGGACATTTTGCAGAACACTGCATCTTTAATTATGGCTTCCAACCAATGCGTAAGTTCAGCGCAGTGCAGGCATTTGCTCGCTTTGTGCTATTATTAAATGTCCTTGGTGCTTAATACATACAAGAACAAAATGTACGAGTTCTAATAGTCAAGAAAGTTTGGTGCTCCACTTTCTGGTGAGAACAAGGATCGGCTACTGTTAATAATCCTTGACGACTGCATCGCCAGTTAACCATCTGCCTCTTTTCTCAACATTCCCAGGGAGCCAGAGAGGAAAACAATGTAATGATGCCAGTCCACATCATTAGTCAGTGAAGTGATCAACAAAACATAATCATTTGAGAGCTGGAACAAAAAGCCGGAGCAGTGTGGGCAGCAATGTGTTAGATCATTCATAGACAGTCAATGCAAGCCTTTTCTTCGGCGGCTGAGTAGTTTTGAGGGGTGTTTTGTCAGTAAATATCAATCAAATGCAGACAAATACAAGTGGCGGTCCAAGTGCAGATGTAAAGCAAAAGAGAACACATTTCACAGCTGACTCGGCAGCATTGAGGGATTAATTGTGTTGGAGTTAGTTAGACTTTAAGGGCCCCCCATGTGAGGGAATTTACAGTAATCCTTGTAATTTACAGTTCTCAAACATATGTGGACAGAGTGGAAAGCACATTTCAGCATCACAGGAAGAGTGGCTACTCGCACATTCGCTGAAGGAGACGCACATAGCCATCCACTGCTTTCCCTTTGCGCCCTCCAAATTTTTTGCCTGCTCAGTTCTTTAAGTCATTAACTTGCATTTTCCTATCTTTCACTCTCCCTCCACCTCTCCCTCTTTTCCCTCCACTCCCCGCCCTCCCCCTGCGGTTTCTGTCACTTGTTCACAGACGAGTGGCCATTACATCGCCATGACCTAAATGTGTCACATCCCTCTCACTATGGCTCTCTTCCTCTCTCCCTCCTCCTGCTCTCTCCCTATATCTCTTCCTGTCCGTCTGGACATCTCTCAGTTTTTTTCTTCTTCTTTTTTCCCCCCCACTTACATTCACTTTGAGAAGTGCTAATGCTTTTGACCAGTTTTGCAATTTACTGACCCTTTCTGGCACTCAGCTGTGTGATCTTCTGTATCTCCTCTTCCGTCCTCTCCTGCTACGTTAGTGGTAAATCGTCAATATAGCAGATCTGTGCTCCTGATGGTCTGCAAAACTCCACTGATGACAGACAATATGCGCAAATGTTACATCAATGCATGGATGCAATACTGCTTCTCCCCGTTTTATCTCATCCCAACCTGACCTGCCTGCCCTTGTTTCCCTCTGGTCTCTACATACAACACAGTTGTGTATCAGAGTGACAGCAGCTCCTTTCAGTATTGATCCAGGTGCTTCGTATTTTTGGAAATACCAAGAAGAGAACTGACAGGAGGTCAACATTAGCACAAAACACTGACTGATTACCGGGAGTTTTTGTGGGCACATTAGTTCAAATGAGTTTTCTTGAACAGAGTAAATATTTATTACCACTTGAAGTCAATTAGAGCGACCATTTGGACGTTGGAAACAATTAAATATATAATCTGCAAATACTCTACTGTCCATCTTAGCCCCTGCGTGTCAAGTTGCCCTAACCAGCTAATGCTGTTATTTTTGCCAGCCACAATAACTGTTAACTGACTTTGTAGCATCAGAGCATATGAGCAGAATGTCAATTTTACAGTGTAGTTTAGGATTATGCAACATGTGCTTGAATTAAGTTGAAAAAAATATGTATTGTTCAAGTTTATTTAAACTTGAGTTTCTGTAATAGTTTCTGTATAGCCTTCAACAATAGTCTTATAACTCCAAAAAGAGAAAACCTGCATTACAAATGGGGGTGTTAAAGATATCAGGGCTTTCCCAGGCAGGGATGGACTACTAAAATATATCATCTAGTTGCATTATGGGAAGCATAGGAGCCAGTGTTAGATATTAGAAACTGAAGTCGGGATATCCCAGTCTCTGCCGCATCAGTTTAGCCCAATCTTTATTCAATATGTCTCTCACAAGTCCCAACTTTATCATAAGGCGCATATGTACTGTAGCTGCTATGTGTGAAAAATCAAAGGGACATGATACAGAGATTTTCTGCCACCATAGGATTCAGGCTGATCAGTTTGCCTCAGACTTACCCAAGCAGGCGGATCCATTGAGGTTCTGCTGATAGCCTTCATCACAGACACATCCTCCCACAGGAACCATCCACTCCCCTTCGGCGTTGCAGTGCATACGAGGGGGCGTGCCTCCCTGCGATTTACTGTGGGGGACACATGTCCCACCCACAGGAACTAAGGCAGTAGGCTCGGCCCCCGAGGGAGTCGCCGGGTACGATGCCAAGTAGAGGCTGGTGGCTGGACAGCGGCGGTAGAAGATAGACACTCCCATGAGGGAAACACAAGCTCCGCTGTCAACAATGGCCAGGACGAATCTGGAAAAGGGGTCAGATGTTAAGATGGAGAACAATCAGTCTCGTGGGAGTAACAGTGTTGGTAAAACATGAGCAGGAACATGTGGTATAGCAATGATTACCCATTGCGTGTGAGCGGGGCAAAGCTGCGCGTCTTGATGTTGATTCGGCTGTATCTGTTGGGTTGATACTGGTGAGGTGAACTGGGCTCCACTTTGGAGAAGCTCTTGTCAGCCGCGATGGTGTCGATCTTCACCCAGCCCTCCCTGGTCTCCTTTTCTCCAGTGGATGGCTGCAGTGAGGAAAGAACAGCGTGGACAGCAGAGATAATGAGTGGTCAAGAGAAACCCAAATGACATGAGGAGAATGTTTGGTTGACAGGAAGGAAAGAAGTAAACAAGAGGGAAATTATGGACGCTAAAATATGCTGGTTGATAGCTGAATAAGGATTGAGTGCATTAAAATCAAAAGAAGCCAACTGAAATGAGAGAGAAAATGAGAAGATGAAAGCTCAGAGCTTTGCTGTATTTTTCCCAGGAACATGTATAATATGAAGCAATTTAGTGAGAGGAGTGAATGTAGACTTAAGATGTATGCGGGTCCCAGTGGGGGTTCATGTTCAAGTCCCTGCAAAGACTTTCAGCACTGCAGTGCTTCCTGCTCCTCTGTTACTCTCCCCTGATTCCTCATCAGGCTTTGATTTGCATTTTTAAAAAGCATCTCACTTCCCTAAGGAGAAACGCATTCATCTATACAAATACGGCAACCCTCCCGCCGTGACCGCGACTGCACATGTAGCTCAGGCAATTCAGACTCAGCAGTTCAAAATGTCCCAGGAAAAAAAGAAAACTAAAACTAAATGTATAAATAAAAGGTATTTGGACAGTCAGCATAAGTCACTAAAAACACACGATGACTGCTTCATTAACGACACATGAGGTTCACCGAATTTCCTGCAATGAGTGTAAAATGGTCACTGTCATATATTTTTTGCCTCAAAGGTCTAATTAGTGGGACTGGTGTGACAATTCTGGAGGCCACGGTGGCACATTTTTGCATTTTGTAAACCATAAACCAGTGTGGCCAAAAGAGGCTGTCAATTTCAACAGCTTTTCTTGGCAAGCACAACAATAATCAGGACGATTATACAATTACTCCTTGTCACAAGATGATAGGAGGGTTTGCTGTTGTAGTGCAACATGAGCGCAAAGTCAATCGAAATGACATTTTACTGTGCTTAATGATTCTGTCTGAAGGATGGTGACCTCAGGCATGATGACAAAACAGAGTAATAACAAAAATGAGGGGAATTAATAATAGTTAAATTTGGTTATGATCTAATTCTGTATGAGGATGCTGAACTGATGTCACCATTAAAACTTATGAAATGTCTCTGATGAAAACTTCAGTAATATATAAATCACAACATAATGGCCAAAAATAACTGTTTTAGGCGGCAGAATGACATATTAAACTTTTCCTGTACAATGAAAAACATCCAATCATGCTAGCCTAACCAATGATATCTTTATCTATTCTGATTTATTAGTACAACATGTTGTAATTTAAGGTACACTATATTATGTTATTTTGGTAAAAAACATTACAGTGTCCCATGTGTCAGGTGTGTGTGTTTTATCTAAACGGGTCATATGTTAAGTTGTCAAGTTATCAATCAAGTTATCATTACTTTTGTCGATTATCTAGTTCAGTTAGCTCTGCAGCTCAGTGAGTTACTGGGTCTAAATATTTACAAAAACCTAAATCTCTGCGCAAGAAATACTGTGTGTGGTGGTTCGTAATTTATTTAGTGATACATAAATCTCCATTTTTTTTAACATAAACTTTTGAGCTAGGCTAACTCCTAGACCATGAAGGCAGGATGTCCCATGCTGACCAACAGATAAAACTATAATTTAGATTTTAATGCGCCCCTGCAGCCATGCTATTCACTGACACAGTTTTTAGTGTCCCTGTGTGATGGGGAAACATTTGACTGGTGAAGACTGGTGAAGCTGGAAACAAGGCTCTGCTGTACTTTTACAATACTCTGGATTCAAACTGGGGCGGATGTTTTGCACAAAGATGGAAAATGGTTTATAAAATTTCAAAAAGTTCATTGAGTAAAGTAAAACATGGAGAGAGTGTAACTTGCTCCAAGTCAAAATGTAAAAGGATATTTGCTATTTGAATACATGAATAATTAGTAATTGCACAACTGGCACATCCAGTTCTTCTGTCTCACCTCAGCTACCCAGGTCCTCTCCAGCTCTCTCTGGCTGTCGGCCTGTTTGTAGTACAGGGTGAGAGTCTCTCGGCAGGTGGGCGATGGCAATCGCAGGCTGGCGCAGTCACGCACCGAGAAACGCAACGTGACAAACACCCGTGGAGCAGAGTGACGGTACAGGAAGGGCGTAGCCAGCCAGTTGTCCTGCAGACGGGGATTTTGGTTGACGTTGCAGACCTCAAAGGTTCGTATGAGCTTGCCCCGGTCGTCCAGGACGCTGACCTCATCCCACTGAGAGACACAGAAACAATATTATGAGCCTGTGTAAACTTAACTTTGCTGACGAGAAACATGATCTTAAGCAGGGAGCCTGTGTAAACTGCAAAAACCTCTGTGTGTTTATGATTTGTCCACAGTCATGAAAGCACCTGAAAAGATGGTTTACATGTTATAAGGTAAACATTGAGCATATTGCTGGTGTTGCTGACATGTGTGTCCTGTCCTCTACTAACATCACACACTGTTGTTTGACATGTACATCCTTAGTGATAATATAGAATTGGTTTGGCTCTGATATCACGATGCTTGTACACACACACTCACACACACACACACACACACACACACACACACACACACACACTTCATTATTAAATTCACAAGTTATAAACTGTTCTTTACTGTCCGATGATATAGGTCATCTCAATGTCCTTGTTATGCTCAATAGACTTTCCACTCTCTAATTAGGTAATCAATGATTATATAACCAATTTGTTAATTAAACCACCTCAATTGAGAGCATCACTACGTTCATGGTCTTACTTTAGCGTATTAGCACTCTAACATTAGGAAATTAACTCTAAACACAAAGTTATGTCATTAGTTTGTAGGTCAGTTGGTATTTGTAAGTATTTTACTGTAAACAAAAGTATTGGACAAAATGAAATGTTGACCTGATGATGTTGCTTTATGAACAGTTACGGGAGCACCAAGTCTTTCCGTTTCATCCTGAGGAGAGCAATGAAGGTCTGCTACAGATTTCATGGCAACTAATCCAACACTGTCATCCCCAGGGCAAAGAAATGTCAATGCCAAGGTCCGTTTTCAGAAAATGTGTCCTGATTACTTAGAAAAATACACCAAACACAATGTAGATGTTTTCAAAGGGACTATTTCCTCAGTACATAGTACCACCAATGAAAGAAAAAATTGTTCTGTGGATTATCTAGTGCAACAAGGACACTTCTGAATGCTGAATTGTACGCTTTATTGTAAATTTTGATGGAGGTTGACAAATTCCAGACACCTCTCAGCAAACAAAATAAAAAATGCATGGCAAGGCATGAGAAAAAGTAAAAAAAGTAAAACAGACAGAAAGCAGGTTCAGACAACGAAGCAGACATAAACTAAAAGATGACTGTGCAAGTTAATATGTTATAGCAGCATAACAATTTATTATAAAGACAGTAATTCAGCTTTATAAATTGACATGTGGTTAGTTTTTCTTTGCACTGGTTTGGCATTCGTATGTGTATCATTGTTCACATGTGACAGGTGGCGGGCACTTGTGTGTCTCACTTGGGGCAGCTGTTGTGTCATAAAACGAACAAATTCTGCCATATTTTAGGGGATCTGAATACTTGTAGAGACACAAATGGATTTAGATGTAAGTTGTACCTCTGTGAAGAAAAAAAACGAGCAGCACAGAGACACGGCTCTGAATGCGAATCTGTCACATGAGTCAAAATGTAAATGTAGGCGCAGGGTTTAGTTTCACCAATTATTCAGTACAGTGCCTCCAAGGATGAAAAGGCTCTGCTTTAAGCCTGTGTAGCCCTGAGTGACAAGCAGGGCCTTTTCTGTTGTAACACACAAGAATTATGTATTAGGCCTCATCATCATTATTCTTCCTGCAACAATGGCAAGAGGACAAAAGGTCCTGACACCCTATGAGGGTGCATTTGTGCGTGTGTGTGTGTGTGTGTTTGTGTTTGTGTATGTTGGTGTATCTCTGCATGCTCATGTCTCTGTCTCTGTGTGGTTCTGACAGCCAGTGTGAACAAAGATCTTTGCAGCATCACACATGAGAGAGTGCATTCATATTTGGTTAAATTGGAATAATGACAAGATCAGTGAGCAGATAGAAAGAGGCCAAGGCGCTGTCAGTGTAATGGAGTGAGAGGACAGTTTTTTCTCTCTCTCCCAGGCCGAGATTCGCTGTGTGTCACACAAGATAACGAGGGAAATAGGACGGAGGGGACAACAGAGAGCACATGGTGGGATGGCAGGATGCAGAGGGGAGAGAAAAGTGGGAAAATAGTAAACAGAAAGTGCATGTGTGTGTTTCTGTGATGGAGTGAGGTGCAGTAAAAGCCTGACCATGTGGACTTTTAGGTAGAGAGAGTAGCCACTGGTATTTGTGTGTGGTATTGCGTGCAGTTTCCTTCTGTACCTTTGTGAAAAAAAAACACAGCTTTCATTTGTATTTTGACCCCATATCCAAAACCCACACCACCTCCCCTCCCCTCCTCTCCCCTCCTGCTCCCTGCCCGATTTCTGTCTCCCTGTCTCGTTTTCTCCCTCCCTTATGAAGAAAAAAAAAAAAAACAGGGCAGATTGGGGAGGAGGGGTGGATGAAGCGTTGGAAAGAGAGAAAAAAAAACAGGGACGACGCATCTTCGTGATTTAATTTGAACCGAAATGCCAGAGAGCCAGAGAGCAATCTCTCCGGTGACGGAGGGCAGGGAGGGGCAGGGCCTCAGACACAGCACACACACAAACACGAAGGAGCAGAGCAAGGCACGCACAGATACCCGGAGACATATGCATGTGCGCACACTCACAAAGCAAACACACAATGGAAGAATAGTGAGTGGAAACAAGGGGAGGGGGTGCAAAAAAAAAAAAAAAAAAAAAAAGCAAAGTCTACAGTAAGAAGTCGAGAGTCTGCTGGTTTGACACTGAAGGGAAATGAGGGCCAGAGTGGAGATGGAGTTGGGGGATAAAAGGAAGAATATGGAGCGGAGACCCAGTGGCTCTGGGACTGTGAAGGGCAAAGGGAGGAAAGATTAAAAGAAGGAGAGAGAGGCAGAGACAAAGAAGCAGAGGGGCCACTTGTCAGTACATTAAAAGAGTGGAAAGACAGTAAGAAGCAGGAGGAGAGCGCAGCAAAGCATATCCACAGAGCCCCGAGCGAAAGAAAAGATGGGATGTGAAGAGAAAAGTGAGGAAGGGGTTAAAAGAGACACACACACTCAAGCGCACACGCGCGCGCACACACTCTCTCTCTCCCCCTCACTTGGTCTGTCTTTCTACTTCTCTCAGCTTCATGCCCCGGGTCAAATAACCATATCTCCATCTCAGAAGCAGTTCTCATCCAGGGACCATAAAGAAAAAAGAAAAAAAATAACGTAAATGCTTGACTTGCTCATGCATACACACCGGCTTCCTTCACACACAAACGCACACACATTGGTCTCCTATTAGCAGCAGCCATCATGGTTCACAAATTCCTGACACACCCGAGGCCCTAATTAATCAAACATCATGTTCAATTATGGCCCAACACTGGAGGCCAGACTGTGGTGATAATGACAGCGCTTTAAACTTTAGTACGTGAGATAAAAGGCTCAACGTCTGTGTGTGTGTGTGTGTGTGTGTGTTTGCCAGATGTTAGTTAAAGACTACTGGATATTTCTTTGGTACCTTTCGAGCTGCTAACATGTCAAACTACTTTTACTTCTACTTACATATGTTACATTTCTGGATTAATATTACGTGCTGTATTAATGTGCGTGTTGCATTTTACTGCTGTAGATGTTTCACGTTGAGCTCATTTTGACTCATTTATATGCTGACAGGTAGTTTAATCTACAGCAATTCATCATGGTCTGTAACGTTTGTTGTGTCACTGTCCTGTGAGAACCACATATCTCAAAAAAAGTCTACTTTTCATGAGCTCCTAAGAACAGTAGTTTTTCAGCTTTGTGATGCATAGTCCAGATAATTCAAGGAGGCTCTGATTTGTTTATCTAGTTTGAGAAGTAGAACCCATAAAGCAATATTTCATCCTTCAGATTATCAGAAAAAAAATCACTAAATAAATAAATAAAGTTTTCAATGGACAGAAAGGGCATGAAAAATGAACTAAAGCTGTCTAAGACTAATGTAGGGGAGTAAAAGTAGAAAGTTGGATAAAATTGAAAAGTCCCTTGAATATGTACTTTAGTCCAGTATTTACATCCCAAAGCTGTCCACAACCAGCCTGTGGAAAGGTAGCTTTAAGGGTTAGCTGATTGTGACTTGTTTTCATTTCGTGCATGATACTCTAAATTTATATATTAGATGTTTTGGCACATATTGTCCATGTATGGATAGAGTCTAAGAATAATATTGTTCTCTACTGGCAGAATAATTGGCACAGGAATTTCCTCCACAGTAACAAGTACTTGTGCTGTCCCACAGCTTCTCACATGCAGTTTGACTGATTATCTCCAAGACGATGACAATGAAGACAATGTACGTGTGTAATTATGAGCCATATTAAAACTGAGTCACAATCACTCACAGATGAATGGATTTAACTGACCCGGGAGTTGACCCTCGCACTGTCACGCAAGTACACATACACATGCAGTCACACGTGTAAACCCCCCCCCCCCACACACACACACACACACATACACACATACACACACACATATTTACCCAGCCCAAGGCAATGTGACAACCTTAAATAAAAAGCAGCTCAAGAACTATGGTTCAATTACTGCAATCTCATCACAGATGAAGACACACAGTTAGAGACCAACAGCGTTTTAGCTCTCAAGGATGTCTCAAAGGCAAGGTGAGACCTTGTTCATTCTCAGGCTGTATGCCACTCGCCAAAAGCTCCACCAGTCAATGTCAGACACCAGACATTCTGCAAGATAATAACCCTGACCTTAACCCACAAAAAAACATTTACAATTTATTTACAATTTATAACCCAATTCCTAATCTTCAGGCTGGGATCTGTAACCGTCTGCACTCCGTAACTGTTCACAGCAAAGAGATGTCCACAGCAAAGATAGCAGTGAAGGTTTAGTGAAAGCCTGCTGTTTATTTGAATCAATCAGCGCAGCCTTGGAGAATGTGCCAGCTAGCAAAACGCTACACAAGAGGGGCTCAGATTGGATTTTGATGGGTGAACATGGTGAGAAATGCGTTACATCAATTTTATATGTGAGCAGAAACAGCAAACATTAAAAGTCTCCCTGTTTTTAGACAGCCCTCCTCAGAAATAGATATATTACAGTATGTTTATGTTTTATTATCAGCCATTACGGTCGATTTTGTTTGGAACAGAAATGAATGTGGCATTGAATTGTCATAATGATTAGAAGAAGGACCTTTAACCACAACTAACGTAACACACAGACCTCACTGCAGCTTCTTAAATGTGACACTTTGCTGCTTTTCATAAACTGACCATCTCTGGATTTTGGGTTGTTGGTCCATTAAAAAAATATTTTTAAATCTGTCACTTTTGGATTAATTAAGAAAATAATGATGAGAATAATAAAAAATGAAACTAAACTGGAGTTGCAATCTTATGCCAGCATATAAGACAACATTAGTAACCGAATCCTTACTTCACCATCAAGCTGCTCGCCACGGCCGTTTCTGTAAAAAACATGTAATATTGTTTTCGTGTGTTTAATCCCTCATTAGAGTTACACCATGAAGCCCAACAAACAATGTGATTATAACCTCACACTTAAAACACAACCATGTGTAACATGTGTGCAACACATTTGACCGGCCTCCCAACATGACGGCTTTAGTGCTCCGACAGCTGGAAAGCACATTAACGTCGAGCTCCCTTCTGTACTTACCCCTGTGTCTGGATAGGTGGTCCAGCCCAGCTCTGAGGTAGACTCTGTTGTGTCCAGCAGCATCACTGACAGGTAGAGGAAGCAGAGACAAAGACAAGGTATGAGAAAACAAGACAAAGAAGTAACTTGGTGCAACTTTCAGTTAAAAGCTATCGATCGTTGCTCGAGAGTTTGAACTCGAACAGAGTGAGCATTGAAAAACAGAAGTGACTGTGAAAGAGAATTTGTAATCATGAGATATTCTCCTGAGGCTTGAATCACAGCCTGTGTAATTCTGTGATGTTCAAGGGCTAAAACACTGCAGTGATGGAGCTGAGATGAACTTTGTGAAGTAATCTGTTCGGGAGGGGGTGGGGGAGCTTTTACAATCAAACAGTCTTTTATCCTTTTGTTAAATACCACAAGTAGTTGGAAGCAGGTCTATTGTCGGTGGAACAGGTCCAGGCTTTGTCCACATTTCTCTTTGATTTTCTACCCCATGCAATAAAATCAGTGAGGGCTCCAGCTGTGTGCATCTGTCAAACCTAATCACTGATTCTGAGTGATGATGCATTTTGGCACAAAGTTCTGGTGTTTAAAAAATTAAACTGATTGACCTGATGGGACACGGCGATTAAAGGTCAAATTTCCCAACTTTAAAAGGCCATTACAGTTACTGTCAGATATTGTTGAAACTTAGCAAGCTGATGCTTCTTGTAGTTTGGCCCCAAGGGAACCTTTATCATTTTGTGAGGGATGATATGTTTCCCTTTTGTTTCAGGTTTTAACAGACATTTACTCATTTCTAGTAATCCAGAGTGAAAGCATGAGAACAAGGTATGACTTTTACAGTATATGTGAGTGTATTTTCCCATAATTTGCTTTTAGGGTTAAGTGCTTAAAAAAAAAACTAAGCTGGCAAAGAAGTCAGCGCACACACAAACAGACTCACACACACATTACTTTAATGCTGAGTGCTGTGTGCTGACACATGGCAGCTTCCCACACACAAAACTGAAGCCCTTGAATTTTCCATTAGTATTCCAAAGCCGTGGTGGCTGCCGTTGCCTCAGTCTGGCACAGTCTGCGCTCAGCTCTGTTGAGGAGACGCCGATTGAAAGAGGGCCAGAGTGTGTCGCGCGGACAGAGGTGGCAAAAAATTCCACACCTCCGGTTCGGACGCCGGCTCAGATGGAGAAAAACACACTGTGATTTCATTGGACACAATGCTGATCACCTGAAGGGCTGCAGGCGTACACACACGCACACATTGTGGAGAGGCAGCAACCATCCACCTTTGTTTACAAATAAATAATTCGTCTCATTGTTGTCATACAATTTTTATGCTCTCGTTTCCATTTCATGTCACACAATCGCTCACCAGAGAAAAGGAGGTCCTCTCTCCCTCGTTCTCTCTCTGACAAGCAGACAAAGGGAGGCAGAAATATATTATCAACATAGTCATCACACACACACATATACACACACGGAGGATGGGCCAAAACACCAGCGACCCACTGAGATCAGTTCAGCATAATTCTTACTCCTCAGGTGTACAAGGCTTGCTCAAACACACCGAGTCCCTCTGCTTGTCTTCTTCTTAATAAATCAAATAATAACCAACTGATATCATTTGTGTCTTATGACATATATTCACCCCCCACCTCTCTGTTCTGTGACTGTGCTGTAAACAGATTTTTTTTTTAGGATTATACTCACAGATGGAGACCCTGCAAATCTGTCCTCCAATCCTTCATTTCCCTCCTCTTTTTTTCTTCTTTTGCAAGCCCCCCTCCATCCTCCCCCAGTCCTCCCCTCCAGTCTGTCTATCTGTTCTCACCCTCAAGCCTGTCTTTATGTCAATCTTCCTAAATTCACACATTTTCCATGGAAGTCCTCCAGGATTTTGAGTGATATGAATTGTATCAAAAAAGAATACAAATGGACTGTGACAGCAGAGGATTATACGCAGCCACAGACATCAGAATAAATAGTTTTCTGTGCAGCGTATGTCTGGACAGCTTGGCATCGCAGAGCCGATCAGGATAAAATCAGCTACGGGGGAAAAGACTAAATCCATCAAGCCAGGATGTCTAAAGCTTTTCAGAAGAATGATGATTTCCATTAGTGACACACCTTTTGTGCATTGTTTGATGACGCATCTGAAAGTAAACACAGTTACCAGTTTGTTAGGTCAACCTGTTTAAAACTAGCGCAGTCTAATGCAACAGCTGTGTGATGAATCCTCCCGTATGAAGGTTATAGGGTTCAGTTTTTGTTGAAACTGTTTAAAAAGGGTTGTTTAAGCAACTTTATGATCATTTGGAGGATTTAGTTTGTGGTATGATTGAACTGTACATACTTTTATATGCATTTTCAGTTTGGGTATAAGAAAACCTGAGCGAAAACAGCAAAAAGTCTCTTAACAGCACAAAAAAGACTCAACACGTGGCAGAGGCAGGGAAGTTGGTGAATCCATGAAAGTAAGATGCATATTAAAACATGAGACCTGTGCGGACCAATGAGTAGGCTGTAACCTTCCTCAAATTAACACACCAAACAAACATAGATGCCATATTTCCATTGTGTTTTCTACTGTTGGTTTACATCATTTGAGGTATGACTGGCCCTTCTACGTCAACTTGTTGAACACTCTTCTTTTACAGTGGTTTAATGGCATTTAACAAAAACAAACCAAACACTATATATGATTAGTATTTTTTTTCATTCATTTTTTTTTTTTGCAAAAAACATCTCATTGTTTCACTTTCTGAAATCTGATGATCTGACACCTTTTCTTGTCTTAAATTACAGTAAACTGAATGTTGTAGCAGTGGTCAAACAAAACAAGACATTAAAAAAGGTGTTACTTTTAGCTCTTGGCTGGGTAATTGTGATGGAAATTTCTCACTATTCTCCCACATTTAAAAACAAAACATTAAATGAACTGATCGGGAACAGAATCAGCTGATGACTCCATAATGAAAATAATATCATGCTAAAAAATATGTTGATAGTTAAACTGCGTTTTCCTGATGATACATACTTTTCCTTTAATAACATGCAGAACTTTTACTTCACAACTTTACATAACAGAGTATTTTTACAGTGGGCTCCAGGAACTTTTACTGAAGAAAAGGATTTGAATCCTTCCCTCGATCTCTGCCAATTGATTAGAATCATCCTTCATTTGTTAATACAATAAATTATTATATTATATATCTATAAACACAATCATGCATAAAGCACATGCACTCACATATGTCTCCTGACCTCATTAAGCGCCATCCTATTTAAATCAGATAAGAACACACACACACACACACACACACACACACACACACAATGCTGCAAATGTGTCATTCCAAATTCAATTAACCCTCTGCCTTGAGGCAGAGTCATGCATAAATAATATATAGCCAACTATTTTGACATTAATATTTATGCCTCTACTATTTAGCTTCTTGTCATGGGGGCCTTGGGGACTCCAGGTCCTCACGTCGCCTCCACTTTCTCCACGACAAACCTGTACATGAGGATTACATGGGGGAGTGTTCAAAGGGCTTCATGCATGTCCCATTGCGTGACATTAGCATGTTGAATAATTCACCACGACATCCTCAGATAAGCGTTGAGTGCCGTGTTACACACACCTTTCAAGGATTAGTTGGAGCTGAGGCATCAAGACCGGATCTTGTGTGTGTGTGTGTGTGTGTGTGCAGGCAAGACAAAGTTGAACAAAAGAGAGGGACGTTTCCTGGCAGGTCCACTTGGCAGTAAAAGCACCTTTATTTAACTCTCAGACAACTGCACCCCAGCATCTCCATTATTGGTCCATCCGAGTGCCGAGACACTCAAAGTTTGTCCCTGACAGTTTGGAGAAGTGCTGAGTCTGCAATCTGGACCTGAGTGCTGTGTTAATGCACGGCGTATCTCACATCTCCCTGCTCCACTCGGGTCTTTTACTCACTCGGCTGAGACCCTTTTCCCCCCTTTTTCTACCTCCATCCTGTCCCTTGTCCCTCTCGTCTCCCCCATCTCTGCATGTGTGTATTATTCATCTAAAAAGTGACAGCAGGGTAGGCATCGCTGTACGTTAAATAAGGAGATACGCCATGATCCATTATTGATGTCAGATCTGCTGTTTGTTTGGGAAGAGCTTTGAAATCGCGGAGACAATAGAATGAAAAGGGCAGGATTATGAAAGAGGAATGAGAAGAGGTGGATGGGATTGTGTTTGTGCATATGAATGTGCTTCTTTCACTCTTTCCCCCTCTCTCTCGGTCTGTGGCGTGGGTGTAAATGCTCTCCTCTGTTGTGCAGAGGTGACCTGCATTAGTTCATGACTGTCCCCTCTGCCGCTGGAGTGTTCACTTCACTACTGAGTGACCCTCTCCCCACCCTCTTCATCCATTTCTCTTTGCCCAACACTTTGCCTCTCTGTGTGGCCATGCATGCACCGACACTCTCCAGCGCAAAGTGTAGTGCTGTTGTTCATGTCACGCCTCTTCGGTGGCAGATGTATGCCACTTTCCCGCGCACTTTCCAAGCAATAGAGCCCCCTCCCCCTCCCAACACTCAGTAAAAGAATTTTGGTGTTAATATTAAAGTCGGCTAGAGGGGTGTGAGTGTTTAATATGCCTTAACACCAAAGTAAACACACCTGCAAAGAGTACACCGCTCACAGGTAACAGCAAGTTACAGGAACATGCACAAAGACACGTACACACACACACACTTTCACCAAAAATTCCCACAGTGCCTTCGAGCGTTCTCCGCCGTGGTCAGGTCAAGTTTTGTCTTTTGTCCACTCATCCGCCCATCTCCACCCATTCTTTATACGCTCCAGATGCTCCCACCCACAGACAGTCAGCCAAGGACAGGGCCTTCACCAAACCATCATTACAAACAACCGCAGCCAGTGAGTGATACACCAAGACAGAGAGGAAGCAGGAGGAGGAGTGAGGGAGGAGGGGGATTAACGCGATTCCAGAAATAAGCATGCACATGTCAGAGGGAGTTATCAAAAATTCTCTGGCGGTTAAGCTGAATGAAAGTACAGCTGCAACAAACAGCACTTAAGTCAGGTTAGATGACAGAGCAACGCCTGAGATGAGTCGCTGAACAGGCAGCAACAGGCACAGGTAGGAGGACATTTCACGAAAAACTGAGTCTCTTGCTTGATTACAAGACCTCTGCAAAAAGTAAGACTGGTTATGTTACCACCTCGGGGAGGGCTCTGGGTGATAACAACGTAAAGGAACGGTTCGACATTTTGGGACACTCCCTTAGAGTTAGGGCCGGGTTATGCTAAAAAAGAACCAGTTTGCAATATGTGTCATTATTCTTATGATCAGCTGCACCGAAAGGTGGAGTGAAAAGCCAGGAAGTTCAAACCCCGCTTATTTTCACACCTCAGAAGCATGACCGCTCACAGCATGAAGTGAGTGTGAATAATCGATAGTCGGATTTCTGGAAAGTTATGTAATTGACAGACAAAGCCTCCCAAATTAGAAGAGAGGGGTGTGTGTGTTTGTTTGGGGTGGTCCGAAGCCATTTGATCATAACAACAAGCTGGTCTGACGGAGTATGCTGGCGTCTTTAGATGAGAAGATTGACTCCACTCTCATGTCTGTTGATTAAATATGAGGCTTCTGCCAAGCCAAATATCTCAGCTTAGCATAAAGACAGGAAACAGGTACATCTAGCGGGGCTATGTCAAGTGACAAACCCTCCGTCTAAAAGTCATAAATGAATGCGCTAGATATTGTTTGCTAAATATGAATAAAAACACAAATATGAGAATGACCATTTGTGGTTTATTAGGAAGTCTATTTTGAATAGATTATTTACTTATTTATTTATTTATTTAGATTTTCTTACAGCTCGCTAGCTGTTTCCTGCTTTTAAGTTAACGTAAGTTAAGCAAATGTCTCCTGGCTGTGGCTTTATATTGAGCATACAGATGTGAAAATGGTATCAGTCTTCTCATTCAAATCTCTGCAAGCAGGAAAATAAGCATCATGTCAAATAATTTTTTAACCTGTTCATCTGCTGCTACACTACACATTCCTATACTTGACTTCAAAACAGTCCAGGCACGTTTTGGTTGTGCATTTTAGGCCACAGAAAGTCTTGGATTTGTCATGAAAGAAGCAGTCCTGACAGAATTTTATAAGACCCAATAAATCCTGTTAGCCAAAAATCATGTGGAAAAATACTCAATGGTGCTACAGTCGAGACTTTTGTCCCTCCCACTGCTTAATTGTCCTCTGGAGGAAAGTAACGAGTGCACAATGGCAATATAGAATTGAAATCTAAGAGCAAAATACAAAAATTGCAACAGAGCCGGCAACAAACATACTTTCACCACCATCTCCGCCCTCAACAGCCTCGAAGAAGGAATGTAAATCTGGGGAGAGATCAGTTTACTGTAATCTCATTGTGTCATTTCTGAACAGTGAAGCCTTCAACAATCAAACTCTCACCCTCTTCAGACGATGCCAACACGCAAACTGCCAAGTGCGGCTTTAATGTGAAATTCAAAACTGCAAACTACATTCCACTGTGTCACAGCGGCCCATACCACATGTTCATCTTTCACTTACATTTTGGCTCTAACCCACTGCCCGTCCTCACAGGCGTATTATCAGCGAGTCTATCTGCACCGACGCCGACCGACTCAAAGCAGAGAGTCTTGGCTCGCAGCCGCCCGAGGGGCTTCAACCTCTCATATCACAAATGGCAAGATATGTGATTCATTTGAGGAAAAGTGGCCCAATGTCATTACCGAGCTCTCAACAGGCACAGAAAATTATGTTGCTTTAGAAAATGACATGCAAAAATCAATGCCAAAAATAACGCCTGGTCATAGTTAAGTGTTGGGGTGTCAATGATGGGGATGCTGCGTCCTCCACTTCCCACCAGCGTGTGATCTCTCTCTTTCTGCAGCTCGGCGCACACGCGGGCAGGAGGGCCGAGGAACAGGAAGCTTTTCAGGGCTGTTGGCGGCATCCATCCTGCTGTGACAAGCATGCCATTTATTTTCTTATCACACTTTCTCTAATTTATCATGTCCTGAAAAGGCTGGCTTATTACACCCAGGATGAGGAGTAATCGGCCTAATTAATACCCAGATGACCCAGATGACCCTAAAGTGAGAATATAAGCACGGCTGGAAATTTTCTACAGCCTGGTGTTTTTCTTTGTGTGTACGGGTGGGAGAAGAAGTATTCAGATCCTTTCATTAATTTTAAGTTACAGCACTACAATGTAAGAATACTCCTTTACTTTAGTTTAGTTGTATGAAAGTGAGAGTACTTGGTGTGCAGGAAAATGGTTTCTGTTACTGATGTATTATTATATGTATGAGCCATAATTAGAGCTTGAATGATAAATTATATTTATTGTGTAATGAGTAATTGATTATGCTGCAGGGAACCACTGGTTTAATATTTAACAGTGGATTATATTTTGTAAGATCATCATGTGTGTTTCATGTAAAATCTTAATCTGAAAAGTAAATATAGAACTGCAGTGGAATAAAAATTACAGTATTCCCCTTTGAAATGTAATGAAAAATAGAAAGTAAAAGGGAAATACTAGGTATTACTTGTGTGTTGAGTGTTAAGTGTTGAGTGTATGTATGTATAGTAAAGTATTGCAAAATGTTTTTTGCTGGATTTTTATGCAGACAGTGTCATTCAGATGTTAACCAGCGTTAAACTGGTGAACATGTTAGCCTACAATTAGAGCAGCCTGTTGCCTTTTGGTCAAAATCTGATTAGATTCACGTTTCAGGGTATGACATAAGTTTCACTGATGATACAAGGTTAATTTCTGCATGTGCATAGCTCAGTGAGCATCACTGCAGCTCCAGTCATCCGTGAATGGGAAGATGAGGTGTGTCTCCTGCACAGTCCCTGTTTGTGTGCTGTGCTGATCCAGCGTGAACACGCAATTCTCACCACGCATCCAACAATTCAGAGGCCAGCCATGTGGCTTCACATCAATACCTCACATCAACAATGCATGTGGGCGAACGCGTCAACGCTTTCGCAGGCAGCATGTGAGAGTGAGACATCAAATGCCCTGTCACTCACACGCTCTGTAGTTTCTCTGCATTAGAAAGAGGTGGTAAACTCACTTTTATACTCTTCACGGTAGGAAACTGCGGCTAAAAATGACACTTGTTTATGGTTTGTGGTGTGAAAAACAGACAAGAACAAGGGTTGTTAGTGGTGGATACACGGATATACTTCAAAAGCAGCTGACAGACAATGAACAATAGAAAGGCAGACAGTCAACATATCAATTAACCAGTCAGTCCAGACAGACACCTCATCTACTACAATCAAGGCCAAGGCAGACACCAAATCCTTCCTTTGTGACATAACTAGATGTTTCAGTTTATGTGGATTTATATGGACGTTCACGCTATTGGGTTAATACTGTATTACGAGGGGCTCTATTTCAATTACACAAACAGTCAGTAGGCCAGTAACACTGTGCAGCCTCTCTCCCTCTCTGTCATTCTGTCTCATCTTAGTCCAGGCCATCTGTTACAAACGTGGCTCGAATCTGTGGCATGAGGCTGAGGCATATAAGTTACCTCTGTCGTGCAGACCATTACTGACACACACCTCGCAGTAAACTAAAGCCAACGGGAGATGAGCGTGAACAGGTGCAGCTCTTCCCAACGTGCAGCCAGATCCTTTGAAAGCAATTGCGTGCTGACTGCCGAAACCCTCTCAAGTGTTGGGGACAGGATGTAGGAGCAAGGAGCTATGTATAGGCAGACGCGAAAGCCTGTATGCACCTATAAGAACACACACATACGTACATACAGATGCACACACACACACACACTGACACACAGATACACACTTCAGAGATGGAGTCCCACTTAACCAGACAGCCTCCCTCTATTACTGACTCTCTCAACTACTTCTTAACATCTAATATTTCATTAAAGAGATAAAGTGTGGAGAGTTGGGAGCGGAGTGAGGAGGCTGTGGAGACAAGAGGCACTGATAACAAGGACTGGAGAGGGGGCAGGGGTCTGCGGCTGTCACATCCGTGAGATCATGAGTGGGGGGGGGGTAGAAATCACCAAATGCACAGGCAAACAGAAATGGGTTATGCAACTTATTATTCATTTGTCCCCTGCCTTATTTCCATATTCTTTTGTCGTGGGAGCTTGATAGGCCGCGGCATGCACCTGCCAACAAAGTCCTGTTTGATGTGCTGCCACACACAAGCATTTGCATGCATGCACATGGTGCGCTCAGACACAGTACAAAGCACACACACAAAAAAATACATAACGCACACAGTAGGGGGAGGTAAAGTGGTAATTATTCAAGGGGTCCCAAGATGGAGGTGGGGCCCCTCAAAAAATTGAGAATGAAGTAGGATTTCTCGAAGGTGCTGCGGCCTTTACGTGCCACAGTTTCACACGTTGTCAAAGTGGCCGGCGTTCCCAGAGAGCCACATTCTTGGAGAGTGTTACAGAAGCATACCACACTAAGTGTCTTCACTTGTGGACTCATTATGAGCACATGACTGCAGCTCTCCATCACGGCCACCAACACATGCACGCACACACACACACACACACACATGCAATGACAAATTTAATGTGAATAAATGCAAGCAAAAGTTTTGGCTTCTTACCTTCCTCAGCTGAATTAGGCTGGAAAAACAAACAGAGAGACAGAAAGACACTCCACATCTCCACTACTGAATGACACTGACAGAGAGGAGGAGTAGTAGTGTGTGACAGAGAGAGAGGGAGGGAGAGAGCATGAAAGAGGGAGATAGAGTGAGTGTGTGTGAAAGAGAGAGAGAGAGAGAGAGAGAGAGAGGTGTGTGGAAAGAGAGAGGAGAGAGAGAGAGAGAGAGGGGGGTAGAGAGAGGGTGGAGTCTGTTTGCTTCATTTATCTGAGTGAGAGAGAGAGGGAGAGAGAGAGAGAGAGGGAGAGAGGGAGAGGATGAGGGGGGGATGGATGAATGGATGAGAGAAGGAGAAAAATATTTACAGAGCAGCACATACAATAAGTACACTGCCAACCGAGGAGGTAAACAAAACACTGTTGTCACAGAGACGGGGAGAGGAAGAGATCAGAAAGAGTGAGAGGAGGAGGAGAGTTTTTTTTTTTTTTTTTTTATTTGAGAGACACAAAGACGGAGAGAGAACAGCAAGGGAGAATCAACAAGAGAGAGTGACAGAGGGGGAGAGAAATTAATAAACAAGTTTGCCCGGTCTTTAAAACAAATGTCTAGACATGCCTCACTACGTCAGCTCCAGCTCCTGAAGCCTCGTACACATTTCTGCAAGGCCGCCTGGCAGACTGTGCCTCAAACTGTGGCATCCCTCCCATGTCTGGACACTGTGCTAACTTGCATTTTTCAAGCTGTGGCATGTGAGAGTGCCCAACTTCTTTTTTTTTATCCCCACTTTTTTCTTTCTCTCTCCGTTCTACCTTTTATGGAAAATTAGTATAATTTAGACACATTTTTGGATGCTCTCCATCGTTCATGTGGCTCCCTCTTCCTAACAACCCACCTCCTCCTCTCGGCCCCTCTCCCCTCTGTCTCTCACACACACACTCCTCGCCACACAGGATTGCTCATCCAGACAGTATCGAGACACGAGCTCACTCACACACACACACACATATGCAAACACACGGCACTGAACGCCCCTCTGGCCCGTGCACGCCACTCTCTGGTCATACCGCATTACTGCAGCTTGTTGATGGGCTTTCATGCCCCAGTTCACTGCAATGAGTAAGACTTAAGTAGACTCTTGCAGGGAGATGTTTCCTGTTGGCTTGACACAGTTAGATGGCCCCATTCCCAGCCAGCCGGGGGCCCTTTACCCAGGGCTCTTGGCTCCGAGGGGCTGAGGTGCAGGAGGGAAAGTGAGGGGGGAGATAGATCACAGTCCATCCAAAGGGGGTAAAGGGGGGTAATTAAAACCTCTTCATTCATTTTCATTTTGTTCAGCGAGAGCCTGTTCCTTGTAGAGGTTTGAATGAAATGTGTATGTTTTGTGAAACTGAAAATATAAATCAATAAGTCAATTCAGAAAATGAGCTTCTGATAATCGATTAATTCGTTTTTAAGCAAACATCCCTAAAAATCACTGCTTTTGAACTGTTGGCTGGACAAAATTAGAGCTGCAACTAACAATTATTACCATTATCAATTATTCAATCAATAATTTTTTCGATTAACTGATTAGTTGTTTGGTCCAGAAAATGTCAGAAAATGGTGAAAAATGTTTCCCAAAGCCCAAGGCAATGTCCTTCAAATGTCTTGTTTTGTCAACAACCCGAAGAAATTCAGTCTACTATCACAGAGGACTGAAGAAACCACAAAATATTCACATGTGAGAGGCTGAAATCTGAGAATTTTAGCACTTCTGACTCAATTTGCTTTTGCATGCAAGCATTTCCTGCTTTTTACTGACAGGTGTCAGTCAACAATGAAGATAAAGATATGGTGTTGGTTTGCTGTTACTTAAAAACAATTTGCAGCATCATGTGCTTCACACATTATTGTCATTCCTGAAATCTGAACACACTGACATGATACACATATTTTTAGATTCAGTCTAACTTACAATTTCAGATGTCCATTGTGACAAATTGATCACAAATCCATTTATAAATAAAAATTTTCAAGTTTCAAAATCATTGATCAAGTTATCAAATCATTGATAATAAACTGCTAATATATAATTGGCATATGTTTAGCGGCAGCAATCTAGTGCTATAGTGCGAACAAATACAGGCCAAAAAAAGGGCCCCAAGTTGTAGCTCACTGTTACCTAGCTGAATCCATGGCAACTTTATACTTCCTGTTTACATCTCCCAGGGAATCATGGGAAAATTTGGAGAATGAATTCCACTATTAATATTTTGACATTAGTGTTGCAGGGAGCTGTTGTGGACCAAATTATGAGAAAATAAATATATAAATATCATCACAAACACAAATCTATGCATGCTATGTATACTGTCACTTCTAGTTGTTTTATTTATTTCAACACCCTTTGAACTCTGTAAGACTGCATTACATATATATTTATACACACACACACATACACTTTTGAAATATATTGATATCTGTATAAGTAGCTTAACGTTTATGTTTACCTTGTTGTCTTCATTTTCAGCTGCATGCATGTCTATTCCTGTGTGTGTCAAATTCCTTGTACGTGTGCACATGCCTGGCCAACAAAGATGATTCTTATGGTAACTTAACCAAAATTATAAAACATTTGGTTGTGAAATAATCACTAAATTCACTGAAAATGAATATTATACTGTTGCAGCCCTAATGTATTGTAGTCTCTTTCCTGAAAAATGAACATTTCACAAATCTGATTTCCTCTAAATGCAACAACAACTATACTCATAAAACAAAACTTGTCATGCTAGAAGAATGTTTTCTTAAAGCACAATGTAAGAGGAATTACTGTTCCGGGTTAATATTCAGTTTCATCTCTACATGTGTTCTGGTTTGGCTTCTGAAACTGTGTGACCCAGGAGGAAATGGGACCTCATAACTCCCCCGCATGCATGCACTCCTAAAAGCTGTCAAAACAATCACGAATTCATGAATACATCTTTTAAAACCTGGGTGTTCAGCGGCCCCAGAGAAAAAGTGAACACTGGTTTTCAACACATGGCTTTATTTCAGTCTTTGAGTGTGTTGGTTAGCTCTACAAAGTATACAACCAACTGAGGTTGTGCCGCGGTGCAGGGAAGGAAATGGGATTGCCACAGTGCAGAAGTGGGTACCAGACAAAATACCAGATGAACCTCTCATACGTTTAGCACAGACTGCAGCTGCATTAAAAATACATGACAAGAAACTGACAGCATTACATTACAGACATTAAAAAACGGTTTAAGCTTTTTCAAGTCAGACATTCCCTTAAAACATGGACGATTTTATTGCCTTTTTAGTCTCTAGAAGTGTCACTCATGTAATTACAGGAGGAGAACAGAAGACATCATGATGGAAAAACAGTTAAGGTCATCTCTTATCTAAGTCTCACGCAAACTCAACTTCCCTCCATTTTCACTTCTGTTTACTGTTTAAAGATAGTGACTTTCAGTGACTGACTTTCAGTTCACATGGTGAGAAAACAGGGGATGTAAGATGGATGAAACAGGATTATACACACGTGAACACATACAGTATATTTACATGTAACAGACAATCGAAGCAAGCATTCTAAAGACGCCAGACTGCCAAAGTGCAAATGACAACACCACTAAGCTCAAACAATGAAAAGTGCTTCCGGAGAAAGATTCAACTGTACAAACACTGACACAACATTTATAAGCATGTATATATCCGATCACGATGGAAACTGGAGATTCTACAATATATATATATATATTAGAAACAAATACACACGATAGGACTTTTTTGTACATTAAACATTGAAATAAATACAATTCATTTAGTGTTTTGAATCAACAACACCACTTTCACATGGCTGATATCTCATTTCTAGTGAGATATACGTTGCTATGTTATTTTCAGTAGACTTGAATGTGTTTCAACACATACTTCAAACAGCTGTTTAAAACTGACAAGCACTTTTGATTCCATCTAACACTATTTTAGAGATTGCAAAGACATTTAATTCGAGGACCTGTGATTCAGAAGTTACTGCTACTCATGGATGTCAAAAAGTTTCAAGTACAGGGATGGATAAATGCATTTCTATGCCATTACAGTTAGATAACCATAAATGACTGCACTGCAACAGTTTTTCTGTCATCTTGGCTGTATTCTGCAATGAAGTCATAAAACACAAGAGGTTGGGTTGTTTTTTTTAAGAGCAGAAAGCCTCTAAGGAGATTTTATTAAGGCTTGGCAGTGTTAGACTACACCTCAATCTCAATATTTTACTTGATGCAGACAGTACCATTTTAAATAACTGTCCTTGTTGTTGCTTGTTTATCAGCAGAAACATTGCTGAGTTTAGACAAACACAAACATCCCCTACTCTCGGAGGACTCCACGCTACAGGATGTGAAGAAATGTCTTCTACATGTTTAAATATATGCACTTGAAGTCTGCAGCACCTCCTCCATGTTTATTCGGTCTACTCAAGACAATATGGCTCTCTATCCTTAGCAGCAAGGCACATCAGGCAGGCAGACAGGGCAGCAGGTCAGTCTTTTTTTTTTCTTCTCCAAAACCAGCTTTTCGAGCTTGACCTCAATACATAAAACCCCCATAACCTGCAACCTTTTAACACTGGGGGTAGCTGAAGACCTGGGACTTAACACTGATCGTATGTTCATCCTCTTACATGGCAGTACGCGTGGAGCAAGCACTGGAAATGTCAACAAATATTAAGTACTGGTGATTCAGTTAAGTTTGGCCTAAGTTTAAAATAGGATTATAGGGACTTATTACAATCATTTTAGCGTGTGCAAATGTGGAGTCTTGTGGAAATTAATAAAAAAAAAAGACACTCTAAAAACTTATATTAAAAAAACTAAAATCTTATTTCTGCATTAATATACCAAGTTGGCTTTTTCTAAACACACCCTGCTGCTCTTTCATCATTTGTGAGTTATGAAATGTAACTCCTTACAATATCTATGTGCTTGCTGTTGTCTGTGCTGTGCCCTAAGTCCTCAATCTTCTCTCTGAGGATGCTCATGGCTTCTCCGGTGGAAGATCCACCATGGGAAACTTTTCTGTGGGGGACATGGGTGGAGCTTCTTTACTCTCCGGTAGGCCGACAACCACCGCCTCTGGCACCGGGGATTGGGGGGATTTCCCTGCACCGACTGCGAATCCCTGAGCGATGTCGTCAAAGGTCCTTCCTTTGGTCTCAGGCACCCGCAGGAAGGTGAAGATGAAGAACAGGATGAGAAGGACCATGAAGATGATGAAGACATAAGGGCCGCAGAGTTCCTGAGGGAAGAGGAAGGTATTTGTAACTGCCTGACAGACTCATACTGTGTGTTGATCTGAAGGTTTAAGTTAAAGAGTCCATACCTCCAGTTTAGGGAAACCCAGCCCCACCAAGAAGTTGGCGGTCCAGTTGGAGAAACCAGAGATGGCCATGGCAGCTGGTCGGGGCCCCTGGGAGAAGAGTTCAGCCACTATGAACCAGGGGATGGGACCTGGACCCATCTCAAAACTGGCAACAAAGCCAAACACAGCGACTATGGCCAGGTAGCTTAGAGACGGCGTGGTCTTCTGCTCAGAGAGAGAAACAAAGACAATGAGGATATGAAGCAACGGGAACACTTTGTGTTTTTGTAAGCTAAAGGCTCACAGGGCAGGAGGAATCGTGCGACCATCACTTACCACCAAAGACAGCGAGATCGTCATAAGGAGGGCACAGATAGCCATTCCAGCCAGTCCAATCAGGTGCAACGTCCTTCGCCCTGCCCGCTCAACCAGGAAGAGCTGGGGTCGAAATAAAATATAGGCTGATCGGTAATTCAGTCGATACAAAACATGCGTTGTATTGAGACACTGAATGTGAAGTCAGGCACTTACAGAGACTATAGTAAACACTGTGTTGACAACTCCAGCTCCGATGGTGGCGTAGATGGGTTGAGTAACACCGGCTGTTTTAAATATGCCTGTGGAGTAGTAAAAGACCTGCATGGGGAGGAAAAGGAAGAGTATAATTTATTCCTGTGAAAAATTAAACATGCATTAGCTGATGTTTTTTTGGCCACTTGGGGGTAAAACAACAAGCCCTGATATTTCACCCTTTAAAGTTGATGAGGCTAACATGATAGCATACTGTTACATGGGTAGCAGGTTTAGAATTGATCTTAACATATTAAAGAAAAAAAAAGCCAAAAACTATATAGTGATGAAAGAAATGAGTGAACCAAAACAGGTCACTGTTTTTGTGAAACACTGTAGGCCATAAAACCTCAGTAGTGAACTGAAAAATCCTACAGTGCTCTAGAGGGTTGAGAGGAACTGCAGACTTGGGTTGTGTTTACTACTAGTGCCTCCTTTCACGTTACATGTACCCACTTGATGCAGTAAAATAAAAATATTGATTCATGCAGCTTTAACTTTCTGACGTCATTTCACAGCAGAAACTTTATGTAGGGCTCTGCCAGCCGCTGTGCTGGTGAGTGATATAGGTCATGAGTGCTAACGCATTTGTCAGAGTTCAATCGAAGTCGCAGCCTTTAGCCACAGGCTGCAACAGACTCACTGTGATTGTCAGGTCAGATGTGGCAACCGCTAACACATTTAGTCAGCCTGGTTACATGACCTTATTAACAAAATACCTATTAAATATCACTGTGTTTGTCTCTATTCATTGACCATCAGAGGCTCAAATTATTCCACTCAATCTAATATTGCCTGGAGCCAAGAAGAATCTCTTGTCATGTGCTTGTCAGAAACATTTGTATCATTTCCACGAATGCTCCTTTAAAGATTCATGTTTGAAATGACAGGTTCAAAGATTGCCCTCTCACTTCAGACCAACACTTGGTGATAATATCCCTATCACTGTGCTTCATTACACGGCGTGATGTTTACTCACAGCGTTGATGCCGGACAGCTGCTGAGAGAGCTGGAGGATGATGGCGATAATGATTGGTTGACGGTAGTTTCGGGAGCGGAAGAGTTCGAGGATGGTCACTTTCTTCTCCATTGCCATCTTCATCCCTTCTTCCTTCATCTCCTGGATATCATCGCTCACGTCTTCAAAGCCACGCAGACGTACCAGTGCTACAGAGAAAAGAAGGAAGAGGGTACATTATTTATGCAGATACAATGTAAAGAAAGGCTGTTACATGGTGAAAGTTTAATAAATCGTGGGGCAATGTCATCTATAGGAAATACTTCAATCCACAAATCATTAAAAATTCACAGGTGATTACATATTCAGTCTCATTAAAATGTAATGTAGCCATCTTGTTGGCATTATGTAAACAGCCTCAAAACTGACCTTTTCTTGCCTCCTCCTCCTGGTTGAGGTTAATGAGCAGGTAGCGGGGGCTTTCAGGACAGAAGGGCAGCATGATACTCTGCAGTACGGCAGGCAAGATGGTCAGAGCCAGGAGCAGAGGCCACATAGTGTCTGAGCCGAGCAGAGCTTCCAGACCGAAGATCTGAAAGAAACACGCACTGTGGGTGAGATGCTTATAAAAGACTAATTTGAGTCTGTTTATGTCTGGTACATGAATTTCTTTGAGAAGAAATGCACACACACACACGCACACACACACACACACACACACACACATCTTCTCCAGCATGCCATGCTTTATGTCTTTGTCAGCAGTGTCAGAGGTTGTTTCTGGTTTCATTAACTTAGAGTCGTGTGACATTTATTCAAAAATATTTACGAATGGAAGACATTTGTGTTTGACTTCTAAAAAATGAGGTTCACTACAATACAAATTGTGTTGCTTTGTATTGAAAATTGTATTGAAAATTCAACTATTTGTCAATTAAATATTAATTAAATAAATATTAATTAAATAATATAATTAAATATTAATTAAATATTTAATTAAGAATATTCTGCAAAGATGCTTGTGATATTGAATGTTTTGAATTTTTGGACATGTTTATTTTTCTTCTGTTTCCGCTGAGAATTAATGTGATACAAAACCACAAACACCCTGAGACACCACCCCGTGGAGGCAAAACATACATCTGAAAATGTTAGACGAACGAAGCAGAAAATGTGCAATATTTTAATTTTGATGATACATTTATCATTATCCACAGCTTTTACACAACCCAATATAAAAATCTCCAAGTTTATGATCACCATATCACAGCATCATACCTGTGCCACCAGGATGCCAATGACTACACCCAGCTGGTGCAGCGTGCCGAAGGCTCCTCGGGCGGCAGTGGGAGAAATCTCGCCCACGTACATGGGTGTCAGTCCCGTGCACAGGCCGCAGAACACGCCGATGATCAGGCGGCCAATAATGACTACCTCAAAAGATTGAGTGAGAAGCGACAGTCCCATCAGACCCCCACCGAGTACAGCCAGGACGTTGGCAAGCAGCATGGACTTACGCCTGGTGGTGAGAGACGAGGAGGAAAGGACATAGTTAGTGAGAGTAAGGACAGAAACAAAAACATAAAACAACTATAAAAGGCATTAAGTGAGCATATACATGTTTAGGTTTAATTTTCAGTTACTTCACAGATTATTTTCTCAATTAACTGGTTGATTTTTTTAGCCCATACAAGATTATAAAAGTAGTGAGAAAATGTCACAATTCACAAACACCACACATATTTGTATTGATTAATATTATTATTTATTTCCTATCAGATGTGATAAAGAAAAGCAGAAAATCCTCACATTTGAGAGGCTGAAACTATTGTCAAAGTTCAAAAATGTTTCTGTCAATTGTCTATTCAACAGTGGCCGATATCAGTCACATTTAGTAAAAGTGTACTAATAATCCTGAACAAGACTCGGTTGATTTACTGTCTGTCCTCTTGGATTAAACCATTCACCACAGCAGTTTAGTCCCGATCTTCTCACCTGCCAAATTTGTTGACCATGGCTCCAACAGAAAAAGACCCAATCATGCCTCCCACACTGAAGATGGCCACAGCGAAACTCCACAGCATGGTGATGGTTCCATCACTGAAAGGCTCCCCGTACCTCTCCGTTGACACATTCTGGAAAAAATTGCGCAGTTTCTGTCCAACCACAAACAAAACAGTGACAGGATTAGTGGCTACTTTTAAGAAAGTGTTCTGTGTGATTTATGATTTAAAAAATAATTTAAGGTCCGATATATGTACACAAAGCTTCTGTCTAAAGTGTAGCTTGTATGGGTTTTTGATTAATCCACATGGGGGCAGTAAAGCTTTAAGCAATGTTTTCTAAAATGAGACCAGACAGACTTGATGTCTAGCACCATGATTTGAATTTAGGACTATTTACCAAATTACAGATATAGAACAACAGCATAAAAGAGTTCCAATGGTTCACAAAATGGCAATTAAAAAGTGTTATTCCAAGATTAATATCTGAAAATGAGAGAGGACGTGGTGTTGCATCTATTATTAATCCAGGAATCATCCATTAATGGTTGTCCCTGCTGTCATAGAACATTAAAACAAAACACACACACACACACAGACCTGTTCTGGTGCATTGATGACCCCAGTGTTGTAGCCAAACTGTAACGAGCCGATGACTGCTGTTGAAACACAGAAGAGAAGGTATGAAGTCACCTTCTTCTTTGGCTGTCGAGAGAGAAAAACACAGAGAGATATGAAAGATTAAAACAATGACTTTATGTACAATCATCCCCTCAGTTTGTGTGGTGGACATGGCCTGTTCCTGGTGCTACAAAGCTCTTGTTGTTCACAGAGACATTGGTAACTACACACAATGAGCCTTTCTACATCTGCCCTCCCTCCTTGTTTTCAGCTTTCTGCGTTAGCAGTTCGCAGCACTGCTGTGAGAGGTAGGTGTTACAACACTGTGCTGGCTCCATGGTTTGCAGCTCTGAGGTATTTCTCAGCTAAGTAGATAAAGACACCCCGAGAGAATAAGACTGAATCCTATTGTGAGTGTTTTTTTCCCTGCTGATTTCTGAATTAAAGCGGGCTTAGCTCATAATAACGAGCTAATACACCTGACATTAATCCCTGCATAGCAGTGCCTGCTGGGGGAGTGAATTTTGCAATATGTAAAAGTATCCAACCAAGCAGAACTGAACAGAGTAATTGGTTTAAATGAAGCCGTAGTTGCCAGTCTACTATGTGGAGGTGCCTTGCCAAGAATGGAAATCCCCAAACAAAGTTTTACTTCGATTTAACAACAAACACGAAGACTATGTCTCTTTTACATTTACTGTAGTACATCAGTTGCCTGAATTTGTAGTCAAAGTCTTTTGGCCAAAGGGCTAATGTCCCAATAGGCCCCTTAACGAAAGGAAATCCAGTTTAATCATCCAGTTTAATCATCCAGTTTAATCCATCCATTTTCAAAATGTGCCCTGTTTCAATACTAACTAACATTTTAATCCACTGTTTGGTACTGTTTTTGATACATGATTTCACTATCTGCCCCAATAAGATCAAACAAAATAACAAATTCCTCAACACCATGAAACAGCATGTTCACTGGGAACAAACAGACTTCATATGAACTGCACTTTATAATCAAAGTGCACTTCAGCCAGTCTGCCTCCCCTGAAACAAACTGTAAACGGAGAACTTCAAGTTACTTATTCACTTAAAAATGGGCTTTAAGTACAAACTATTTGTGTCTGCTCCTATCAGGTGCTAAAGAAGTTACTAAGCTAATTGAACTGCCACGTGGGTCAGAATAAAACAGCAAACCGGAGGAAGTGATACTTGAAATAATAATAACAGAATATTTTGCCACGCTGAGACAGTGTTAATCGTCTGTAATCGAGCCACAGTGTATTTCTCAGGAGGACATTTTGGCCTTGGCCTCACAAAGAGGACTAAATGCGCTGGTGTTGTAGTCATGTGCACCATATGCAACAGACAGAGAGTATCTTGACAGTTTCTGGTCTGTGTGGCACACAGGAAGTGCTGCATCCGTGATAAAGTGATACTAAATGGGGAAAGTCACAGTTCTAGCAATAAAAAATGCACCGATAAAGACAAATAGAGAAAAAAAAACAACTTTAAGTATAAAAAGAAGTGACATATGATGAAACATTCACATCACGCATCAGTTTAAAAGAGAAACAGATGAATTGTTGTTACGTTCATGCCATTTTTTTTACCATTTTGCATTTGAGAGCATGTATGTGAAATATACAACTGCATCTTCAGCGACATGCTGGTGTTGAGTAAGATTTAAACAAGGCGATTGCATTATAAATCACCCTATTGCCATGACAACAACTAGGGAGTGGCTGGCTGAGTAAGGAGTGTGAAGTGGTTACACAGGCCCACATTCATTCTAGTGCATTAAGAGTGTGTTTTAAACGTGTACTTGTCAAATCAGCAGCCAAGTACTTAGTACAGTATTAGCAGTGCAGTAGAATACACACACTGGCACAAATTTGTGTTTACAATTGAACGCACTGTTTGACATTCTTCTGAAACAAGTTACGATCCAAAAGTAATTATTGATTACCTGCCTGTAAACAGTAAACTCAAACTTACTGGGCTAAAAGTGCTCGGACACCATGGACATTCGAACACGTAAAATTGGAAATCTCTGTCTACTCAACATGGCTGAAATCTCCAGAACAGACACTAAATGCAGGGGAGTAGGACGGGGGGGACAAAGGATGCTCAAGGGGCCCATGAAAAATGCTTGTAGTAATAATTATAAAATCATGGGGGGCCTCACAGACGATCCTGACTAAATGTTTCTGCAGTTTCCACAGTCAAGAATGCCCTTTTTAAAGCCTCAGTTTCAAATCCCTTAATATGTTAATCTCCTGTATTTATGTTTGGTTCCTTTTTCCTCCAATATTAAATAATTATACTGAAAAAATAACATTATTTCAACGTGCATGCAGCTGCTGTGTTTCAACAGTGTTAACAATCATTTAATATTCTGATACTGTTGACCCTTTGTATTGTCTCTTTATCATGAACTTTACTTTGCAGGAATCCCTTCACACACTTTTGTCTTCAGTGCAGAACATATTAAAGAAAAAAATATCTTTCTGGAGACTGTGTTAATATTTAGCGTGGCTTGTTGGGTGGTTACAACAGCACACTTCATGTGTAAGTCTTAAGTAACCGCCATGCAAATGAAGCAACTGAATGCAATACATTTCAAAAGCCAAACCACAAGGAAACTTTGTGAAAGCGCACAGGAGGAACCATACTTCCCTACAGATATCAAAGTCTCTGTGTATTCAGATTCAGAGTTCACCATCTGATTAATAACACTGAATCTCTTGCGTATGTTAACACCAGAAGCTCGCCCTGTCCCTCTGTCCTTCACCTACAATTACAATGTATCAATCCTTTCCCGGATCTCTCTTTGTCCTGTCACTACTCCCCCATCCCTGTTTGCTATAGTACACCACATGCAAGTAAAAGCAATGAAATGAAAACACGCTCAGGTTCAGACTTGCCACCCTCCGGCCCCGTCTCCCACTCTTTATCTTAGTCACGTCCTGAAGTGTTCGACTCTCATCCCTACTTCCTGCTCTTGCCAGAAAGGAAAAATACAGAATTGCCAGCCTGTGACTCGTAAATACCACACTCTCATTCATCAGGAGGTGTTGGCTGAAAACAGGCTCAGGATAAGACAAACAATGGCGATGACCTTCTTCCTTGGGAACCACTGGGAATTATGTCTTTCGTGTACAATAACTATGCAGAAACTGTGCAGAAGTGTCATTATGTGCCGGGTGTAAAGGTGGAAATTAGTTTCAAGATTGTAAAACATCATGAAAACAACACCAGCATGCAGCAGCGGAAGTAAGAAGCGGTGATATTCACCTTGCCGTCCTCCATCCGCTCCATCTGTGCTGCTTGATAGAGGATATTCAGAGGAAAGCTGTAGGAAGTCTTCAGATCAAAAACCGAAGCCTCTCGGTCTGAGCTGTCTCTTAGTCCTTATGAAGACACACAGACCTCTGTGCAAACAGTCGGCAGGAAAACCTGAAAGGAAACAAACACAAGAGTAATTTGTGCTAACCTCCTGGCAAACATTCGTTAAAGAGAGATGTTTAAAAATCTTCAGCATCAGTAACTGGATCGAGTGAGCTGTAACAGAAACTATCCCCATATTCTGCAGTTTATACAAGTAAGGACCATAAAGTACAGACCTAATAATCTCAGATGTGAAGCACTCTGCTGTGGCTGAACCACTTTTCTGCACCCACTGGGTGCCCAAAGTGACAGCAAAAACCCCTCCCTCTGCTTCCGTCTTCACTCACCTCCTCTGCTCCCTCTCATTATAAAATGAAAAGAGAAAAGTGATGTAACTCTCCCTTTTCAAATGAAATTACCATCGCTTCATTTATTATTGTCAATACAAAGCACCAAACACCATCTGAGTGGGCTGCACAGACTCTAATTACCCACACTGTGATGCTGCACTGGACTTTGGTATTTAAAAAAAAGAATTAAAAAAAGTAAAAGAATATTTTAGTAGGCTGATTTAACTCAGTTTCATCAATGAAGTTTTGGACGAATGAATCAGTATGGAGTATAAAAATAAATGTTTACCGTTATGAGGGCCAGCTGATGTGTATCCAGTGTGTGTCCAGATGTGAGTGATGTGATCAAGTGTTCAGCCCTGCCCCCCATCTGTGTGGTTTTTATACACAGCGCTACAAGTTCAGCAGCACGTTTCATCGCTCTGACTTCTCTCGAAGAAGATTACTCACTCTCTGCCGGGTGGAGGGGGTTGGGGGAAGGGGGGGCTCCCGGTGCGTAAAAGACGCACGCAAAATTTTCCCATCAGCCGAGTCACTTCGTCTTTACTCGTCTCATGCCGTCATGTCTGTGACAGAGGCGCAGATGCGTTTCCGCTCAGCTGGAGAAAGGGGACGTGCTCGGGCGAGCGTACGACGCGGAGCGGAGCGGAGAACAAACGGCGTGCCGGTGAAAGGAGGCTCTGTGCCGCTGCTGCCCGCCGGCTGCCCGCCGGGGGCGCGCGGAACAACAGGCAGTGTG
This sequence comes from Scortum barcoo, assembly GCA_023238725.1. Lineage (NCBI taxonomy): Eukaryota > Metazoa > Chordata > Actinopteri > Centrarchiformes > Terapontidae > Scortum > Scortum barcoo. The sequence goes on along the minus strand of CM041546.1, from coordinate 14,185,626 downwards.
CGCGCAGCTCAGATACAAAGCAGGTCATGCAGAAATCATGAGACCGGCTCAGTGGGTGGCAAACAAACGGGGAGCCCTCCTAATTCTTCATCAACTAATCTTCACAGCCCACCTAAATCCCAGTCTGGAATTTGACAAGTTCTCCAGAAAAAAACACGTGAAGGCCCTGGCCACTTTTAAATCCACTTGGTAGGAAGGCTGAACTCCTCTTTATCTTTTTTTCTTTTCTTTCTTTCTTTTTTTATTTCTTTCTTTTTTTTTAGAAAATTGATTTTTCATTCGATTTGACTCCATTTCTTTTGGCAGTTTCATTTGAAGGCCCAGGACTCGAGTTCGCTCTTGGATCTGGATCTTATTTGGTAATTGTCTTTAAAAAAGAGAGAGCCTCTAACTCCACATACAGCCCAAATAAAACAACTTAAAAAAGTAAAAACATGTCAGCCATGGGAGGGATTTAAGAAAGTCAGAAATATTGCCCCCACCCACCCCCACCCCAGAAGATTATGACCACAAATCAACATCAAAACATGTAAAAGTTTTCATCTTCATTAAAATCAACTAAATTTTATTTCCTCACATGAACATATAACGGTGACTTTTAAAGCCTCATAAGCACTGAAAAAATAAACACCTCTTGGTGGGGAAATGCTGAATCCAGGAATTAAAATATAGTCAAAATACAATACAATACAAAATACAATGATCAGCACCCTCTCCATCACAAAGTAGACAGACAGCAGAGTACCTTCTCTCACAGGCTGCTCCAGCTCCGCTGTCGAAAGGACAGATACAGGAAATCTTTCCTGCCACATGCCATCTCACTGTACAATAACAGCTAATACTCTGGTCATAACACAGTCTATATGCACTTTATAGGTTTTTTTTTAATACACACTGTTCACTGTAGCATATCTGTTCACTGCACCTTATATTTATTTTGCACTACAAACAGTACTGCTATTTATACATGTTCTATACATTTTGTTATTGCATTTTATATTGTGTGATAATTTTTTTTTTTCTTTTTATCTCTTTGTATTGTTATTGTGTAATGCTGCTGCTACACGGTAATTTCCCATCTTGGGATTAATAAAGTATCTATCTATCTATCTATCTATCTATCTATCTATCTATCTATCTATCTATTTAATATAAATAGACTAATTATCTCCCAGTTTATTAAAACATAAGCTCTGTGTCTTCAGGGAAGCTACAGCTCTGATTACTATTATAGACCCACTTAAAAATTAAATATGCAGAAATAAAAGATGGAGAAATTGTGAGTGTTGCTTTCTTTTACCGATCAAAATCTCTGTTACACTTCTCCCGGTTTAATCTAACATGTCATCACACATTTGATCATGTAAACTGTTGCCTCTAGATAACGGAGATAAAACACACCTATTTATTTTGAGCTGAATGAGGGGAGACTGAATCCTTTTTGACATCATAACTAAAGAGAGTTCGATTATTCATTTTCTTATTTAATCACGCTCCCATTTTGATATTCAACTAAATAAAGTGATTCCAGTTTGATAAAATAGCGTCTGATTGTTCTAACAATACCCTCAGGTGACCCCTACTTGAACTATTATTAACTCATCTCTCTGCCTCGTTGTGAAACACACATTACACGTTTCTTCAGAATTCGGAAAATTCACTCCTGCATGACAGGAAAAGAGTAACACTGATGCAAACAGGAAAGAGTAAACACTCTGGAGACTGTCAGAGCTCAAACCACATGCCCCTCAGCCAGAACCAAACCCTGATTGACTCTGTGGATAAATTACCTTGAATATGACACCATGATAACATGGACTATATTGATACTGTACATATTAATACATTTTAGAATACATCAAAAAACTTATTTTAGGTAGGTCCACTCACATTAAAAATGTGAAGAGATAGATATTTTCTTGTTTGTTCTTTTATTGCTAAATTAAGACTGAACAACACATTTCCTGAAACTTAAGTCCTGACTTAAGGGTGATTTATCAATGCGTTGGTAATCAGAAAAAATTACTGTGAATCTGTCAAAGTGGGTGGCTGCTTCCCCTTCTGTAAGAGTGAAATGACTGGCTAAATCCGCAAGAGGAACTAACGCAGAAAGATGTAGATACGTGCAAATGCACTGGTTCAGCACTTGAAACAATACTCTTCATTCTTCATAAACTACACCTCTCTGTCCCAGCATCCCATCTGTAGCCTGTGAGCCGTTGCCAAGGAAACAGGTCCCACAGCATCTCCTCTGGTGACCTGGTCCGAGCGAGCAAATCAAATTGTGCGACATCTGCAAAAAGCAAACACAGATAAATAGAGACAGAGAGAGAGAGAGAGAGAGAGAGAGAGAGAGAGAGGGAAGGAAGTGAGGAAAGGTAGATACCATCTCTCTCTCTTTCTCTCTCTCTCTCAAACACACACACACACACACACACAGCTCATTGCAAACCACATCCTGTAGCTTGAGCCCAAATGTCCAGGAGTGTACTGGACTGTTGCAAGCGATTTAACAAAAATGAAATTTATACAATATAGGAGACTTATTGTGACATCGGCAAGTAGAAGCTGTTCCTCCCTTTGCTTAAACTCAGTCAGCTTTAACAATGTTTGAACACAAGTACTGAACCTCTCAATCCAACAATTCTCCCCTTAAACTTCCTTTTAGATAGCTTAAAAGTGAAAAAAATCATTCTTTTCTCAAACTTCACTACATATATTCTGATTTCAACACTTAATTTGACCTATTCCTATAGTCCTGTGGTATATTTCAGTGAGTAAACCATTCAAACATGGACAAGTCGTGTTTAAAATGACTGCCTCACCTCATCACTCCGAAATATCCTGAATGACTGTGAACCTGTGGACCGTTTAATGTCAGACACATCTCCCTTTAACTCAGCACAGCATTAAAGGTATATGTAATATCTTTGGTGATTTATGTTGGCTTGACCATCACATGTGCATTTATGATTAATGATACTCTCGTGGTTCAGGGTCAACGGGGTTATATGGGAATGTGGAGAGTTTTACTCATTCAAACTTGGTGCAACAGTGCCACCTTGTGTTTATTGACCCCACCACAAAAACTCCCAGAGTGATATTCACAACCAGTCTTATGAAGAGAGTTTCATACAATATGTCACTTTCCTCACACTGTTTTTGTATCTTTTTAGAACTTGACCAGTCCGTCAGTATCAGTAAGAGGCAGAGCCTGAAGAGAAGTTTAGTTGGTGCACAAATCAACACAGAAGTAGAAAACACACCCTCTCAGGCGTGTCAGGACGTATTATCACATAGTTGAGGTGAACGACTGCCAGTGGAGGATGTAGTGAGCTGATGGTAATCCAAAGGAACATTGCATTTGTGCTCTGAGGACAGAGGTGTAGGTATTACGACTGTCACACAAACTATAACACAATGAAACTCAATAAATCGAGACTGCCGGACTGATGACCATAAAGGTTAAAATCACCTACCATGACAAAGTAACATGACACAAGTGTTAACATTCATTTGTCTGACTGTAATAATCAGACAAGCTCAGAGAGAAAAAGATTTTTGGTAATTGCGCAAACCTTCATCCAGGATCTTTTAGGATTGGTTTATTATAAAGGGTGCTGTGCTTTATAAAAACGAACAGGCAGTGTAGGGTAAATCTTAAATACTATGATTTCTTAATATGTTAATCTTTTTCTATTTAAATGTGTTACTGTGAGAAATCTTTTGTTCATTATTTGCCCAATGGCATCATTGCTATTGTTTTACATCTGTTTCAGAGAAAGCAGAGGTTAATTATGAACTCTTGCACACATCCAATTCTAAAGAAATACAATCTTACAGTCATATTTAGTCTGCGTATTTGAATCAGGTCTGTGAAATGGTATAAATCTGTTAGTAGGGCAGCACCAACTCCATATCAGCACAGCCTCTTCAAAATAATTAGCACTCTCCTTTGGTTGTTGGTATGTCAGCAATTTGCAGCACTGCCTCAGAGCATTAAGGTAATATAATTTTTTCAGATAGTAGTCCTTGAAAAATTATGGACAACACACAGGTAAGATGTTTTGCCACAGCTCAAGTGTGCCACAGTGTGGTGAAAATGGGGTATTACACCAATATGAGACTCAAGTTTCATCACCCCTGCCATCGTCTGGAAAGTCTTGTTATAGCTGCAGTGACTTTTAACAGTTGATAGACCTGAGGGGTGTTTCATGGAGGGCTAAATAAACAGACTACTGTGTATACCGTCACCTCTGGTGTAAATATAATTATCAAGACAGCTGAAGACTGTTGTGAAATCCAGTCTGCAGGTCTCTACAAGTTAAACTGTTTATCTAATGGCAGCATTCAAATATAGAAGCAGTTCCACTCCAAAATAAACCTGATCACTAAAGGAGACTGTGCACATTTTATATAATAATAAATTCATCTGGAAAATTTAGACTTCATACAGACCTGAAGACACTGAAAGCCTGCAATGCCTTGCCTTCAGCTCAGATGTGATTAGTTGTTGTTAACCATGGCTGACTTGGAGAAATGGCTCATAAATAAGTCCAATATAACAAAGCACTCAAAATATATAATGAACAACATCCTTGTAATTAAACTTACTCTGTATTTATTGATTAAACAACACCAAAGAGTAGTTTACAACAGGGATTAACATGCAGGGTAAAAAGTTGTGCGTGTTTATAGTTTAAGTTAATAATGGTAATATCAACACGATGATGATCATCATGTCATAGCAGTTTGACGATGTCTTTAGGCACACTACAGAGGCAAAGGTGCAAGTAACAGAATGTCCTGCAGGGGAGTGTCCTGATCAAGAAGAACCTGGTGTGTTCAAATCTTTCCTGGGAAACTTCCGTTCTCTATCTGCTCGTCCCATTTGGCAACCTGTGGGAGATATTAAGAGAAAACATTAGCCCCATCTGACAACAAACAAACTTACTCAGGTATCAGAAAAACAGCTGCTTCACACCCACAGTAGCTTCATGTCAATCTCTTGACTATAGCACCAACAAAGATTTAAGCAGCAGATTTGATGTCTCACGCAAACAGACAACTCAAAAAAAGGTTAGGTTACTAGCTTAAGTTCCAGGCCTTCAATGCAACAACTGCAAAATTATTTTGTCAGAACAATACCCTCAAACTCCAAGAGACTACAGAGAGATAACTGATCAGCACTCAGAGAACAAAATGACACAATTCTTTAAAAACAACTTAAACCAAGTATCTGAATCAGAATATCGAGAAGCAGGAAAACAGATGGTCTAACAAGCCTTGGCTATCCATCACTGATAACATTCAGCATGTGAATAGAAAAAAAAAAAGGTGCAGCAAAACCTGAACAAGCTGTGGAACTATCAGAACCACAGTGCTGTAACTTACCCAGCTCATGGGACAGAGGCTCTTGTAAACCTTTTGGTACCACTCACAGGGAGCCACATCCTGGTCTTTGGCTGACAGGGCCTTGTTGCACCTGTGGAAGTCTGGAGAACAGAAAAAAAAAAAAAGGGATCAAGGTTTCTGACGTTCATACTAAAACCACTGTTGAAAAGAAGCCAGAGATCTGAGGTCAGTCAGTACCAGCTTGACAACCAGAACTTATCCAAGTTCTCTACTTTGTACATTTTATTAACAAGATGTTCAAACTTCAAAGTGAGGCAGAAAGCAATAATCACACCACTTTGATGAAGCGTCTTTACAAAACCTTTCTATATGTTCACAAGGATATAAAAAAAGGCACATCTGATTAATTATGTTTTATCCCATCTGAAAGAAATGGATTCAATCAGTAAGAACACAACATAACTAAAGCAGAGTTTGTCATAAATGCATTTAAATACCAATGTCATGTGGAGGTCATATTCTTAACACTTTTTCATGTGAAAACATTCCTAATAACTAAATGTTGACTGAAGAGTCAGTCAACTATCAACTATCTCATGGTATAAAGTTATTGCTTGTATCTACACATCTTATAAATACATCCAAAAATAAACATCTGCAAACTTGCTGATATTACCACAACTTATTGGTGCTCCTGGTTCCTGAGTTTACCCGATTTTTTAAATTCCTCATTCCGTCTGTGTAACTAACATTTTCAATGTAACTGAAGTATGTTATACTTTATCTATTTATAACGATAATAGTAAGTTTTCATCTGTTGAGCCTGTCATGGTGCAGGATGTGTGATTTAACAGCCTTGTGAAACTGCAATCACAACACATCGATCAGGTCCTCACCCAGGTAGTTCTGGAAACAGTTTCGGGTCTGGTTGGTGTTTGGGAACCGGGCATCAAAGGGAGCAGTCCTGTAGCCTTTAATCTTCTCCTCGATGGTCTCAGACATCTTGACGAGCTTCAGACAAGCCTCTGAACGACACTGAGATAAAGACACAGGGTGGATGAACACAGCTGTTTATTAAACGAGCTGAGTGAGAGTTGAAGCTCAAATGTCGCTTCGATATAGTGTTAGCTGACCAGGACAAAAATAGCATATGGTTAAATTTGAACTTTGTTTACACTTTTATTGATTCTAGTTTATTATCACACATACTAATACATATAGGAAAGCTAATTTTATATACAAACAAACACTAGATTAATGACACGACCCGATAGCTCTGAACACAAGTTAGCTAAATTAACACCGTTTAGATGTCAAACTAAGCTAGCTGCTAACTTGCTGCTAACTAACATGTTAATTTATCAAGATCTGACGGTTTGCTGACTTATTAAATAATGTCTGTTTTCTAAGACAGTTTTGATAGATCAAAACACCTGAAAGACGCACACAGATACAGTTTAAGCATGTTAAAAAGACAGAAAATGACGGAGCTAACCTTGGGAGGTTTCTTGGTTCGTCCTCGGTCCTCTCCGGAAATACGTCCTTCTTCGTCCGGGCGCAAAGGATACTGGGATATCTGTTGGCATGGGAACGCCTGTAACCTCTAAACAAAATGTTTTATTGATTTTTACTTCACTGCAACGATTGAAATAACTATAACCTAGCATGCCTTATGTTTGAATTGTGTATTTGTTGAAATTCATCTCTTGATGTTACTGAACACATCATTAGTGCTGTAACCTGGAGGGCGGGGGGTCATTAGGTGTTTGGGTGTGACACTCTCCCACAGGCGAGCCATCCAAGGTTGATCAGACCTAGCCTTCTGCTCAGGTGTCATTCATTACTCCCCATGAATCTCCTCTCCTGATCCAGAACCACCTTGAGGTTTTTTCTGCAACCTCTGAGATGTTCTTGATGGCTCTTCTTCTCCCGGCTCTGTCGATGGCCAGTGTGTTCAAGGATCTCTGGAGTCATTGTCCCATGAAACTTCTGCAGCCAACCATGATGGGCATATGCATTGTCCTCCAGCCCCACTTGGAACAGTCGATGACAAGTTCCTCATACTTGGGCTTCTTCCTGCTGTTGGACTCCACCGGACAATCCTCCCACGACACTGTCAGCGTAAAAATGATACTTACTGATTTTACAGCAGTGAAGTGTAAACAACCAAGGCTGACTCACGTCTGTCATCAGGTGAGATTAGCCAGTGATCATCCTCTAAGTTTTGAAGGACTCCATCAGAGGCACCTGTAATAGAGACAGCAGGTCAGCAGCCGATGCGGCAAATAAAAATCACCACCCTATATATATTTTCAGTATCAGAGAGGCTTATAAGCTTGAAAGGTAGCTGACAAAATTGAGAACTAAATTTAACTTTATTTCAGTTTTCCTCTTTTCCACAGAGGACTGTAGCTGTGGTCAACTTGAATTTGTGCTGCTTACAGTGAATCACATGAGTAAAAAAGACAACAAAATATTTATAAAATGTATTTCCCCAAGATTTCAATAATTTATTGTCATTACACTTTACATCAGCAATCATTGGTCATGAAATTCTTCAAATCCCAGGCTCCCCAAACAATGCTAAAAAATATTAACAAGAATAGAGACACTCAACAAGAAAAAAATAGATTCAGAAATAAAAATATAAAAATAAAATTTAAAATAAATAAACTAGAGTAATAAAATAAATAAATACCTTAAAATATAATGTTATACAAATAAAATATAAACTATAAATATAAACTAAGTATTATACAACTAACAGATATATACAATAAAAAATATATACAATAGTTGAATACAAAGCTTGTGTTTGCCATGACAAGGAGTAGCCCTACATAAGCCTACATAATAACAACACAACTTTTACTGTTTGGGATTGGCTTGGGTATTTCAAGTCCCAGAGAAGTCATAAATCCTTGTTTAAGTATGAAAGTCAAAGTATTTTTTTATTTTCACAAGTGGCATCCAAAGTAATCAGATTTTCTGACCTAAATGGTTGGGTGAATAATTCCTCAGACGTAAGATTGGCTAATTACAATCAGACCTTATTTGTCGAATGGAACAAGACAGTGACGACTAATGTTGCAGTTACTGAACACGTTGTCTACTTTTAAATTGAACTCATCTGTTTTGTTCTCCCTCAGGGACACAAAGAAACAGTGGAGGAGCCTTTGAAATAGGACAAGGGGTATTGACCCGCTGTGACGTTCTAAGTCTAGAAACGCAGATGTCGGAGGATCCGGCCCCTGAACTGGGGAGCTGTGACAGTCCCCTTTCTCTTTCCATCGCCATCTTCCTGTTGAAGACAAGGTCAAAGATCACAGGTGTCTCTGTCGCTCCCTCTAGCTTCCTGTCTCACTGTGTACGTTTCCTTCATCCTCTTTCCAGCAACACTTCAAACTGGGCGCTTCATGTGTTTTGTGATGTGATGTGATATCTCTTCTAAATGTAAAATCGGATTAAGATTATTTGAATGTTCACAATCTGTAGTGGCTTTTTGACCCTGTTTGATGTAATTAAACTTTATCAGGATAAAACAGTAACACCACATTTCTGTTTAATCCAGACAGACCAAAAGAAAGATATATATATAATATATATATAATATTCCCAACAAGGTCTCAAAGCCTCATATGTGTGTGTAAATTCACCCCTCTCTCGTGCTCTACCAATGGCTAATCTCTCTCTCTCTCTCTCTCTCTCTCACTCAGTCAGGATATAGGTGTTGTCCACTGCAAAGGAAGGAAATTCTGTCACTTAGAACAATGGGCCTGTTTCTCTATCTATAGACCCAGAGAGCCTGAGAGCTAGAGGGAAAGAGGGAGCAGACCTCGTCCAGTTAGAGAGAAAAACAAAAGAGAGAAGTGTGAGAGAAAGTTGATTTAATGGATATTAAGAATTAAAGATGTGTATATGGCTAGTGGTAGTTTAGGCCTTTTGAAAATGGAATTTCATTGTGGGGAAAAGGATACATAAAAAGTTATTAGATTATTTTGAGCTGCGTATTTACATTTCGGAGGTGGAGAATCATCATATCACACTACACAAGGATCAGAAATAACTGTGGGTAAGTGTATTTAAAATGTAATACTTACCAGCGTTTTAATTTCTTGCTTGTGCCATTTTGATTTTATGGCTTTCAAAATATTCCACCAAAATGACTAGGACAGGAGGTGCATTTAAAACTGTCATCTTGTCTGTCAGCAGCAGGTTTTAGGTATAAACACACATGGTGGCATTTTCCAAGAATATATAATGAATTTATTTTTGCTACTAAATTCCACCTGTAAGAGGGGAAAAAAAGAAATTGTGATGCTTAATTTTGATGGTAATACTGAAAAATGGATGGGCAGTGACCTTTGGAGTGGGTATTTCCCTGTTAGTGCGACAGCTGGGTCCTACAAAGGGTGCTTCCTGTCTGAAAATAGGAAATTCATGCTTTGATTTCCAGTGGCTGATTGGGGTGTTTTGGGTTAATTTCTTTCTGTTTGTTTTCACCATGTTGACAACCTGCTGCAGGTATCCTGTTGATATTTTTTGATGGTGACATCATGCTATTGTTATATTGTTTCAATCCTGGCATTGCTGACACACTTTCCTCACTGCTGTGTGGACGTACATTGAGCAGATTAGAGGAAACGTGACATTTACACTATCTTGACACACGTTCAGGTTATTGAATTGAAAATGCACATTTGTTCTAAACTTCTGCATATGTTTCTCTCTCCCTCTGTCAGATGGAGGGGTCTGGCAGTCCTCGCTTCAGAAAGCTTCATTTTCCAGTGGGCCTGTGGATCAACTCGCCCAGGAAACACTTTGCCAAGCTAGGGGGTCGCTGGCCCAGCGCTGTTTCTGTCAAGTCAGTCTGAAGTTTTCTACCTCCTGTTTTGCTTCAACGTTGTGTGTATTTGTTCTCACGTTCTGCAACTTTCATGCCATCTATTGTTTAGTAAAAACTTAGTAGCCGATTGTTGAATGAACAGTTTTTGTATTGATGTCATCTTATCTTACTTCCACTGTCATCAGTATCCTTTCAACCCCGTAACCTTTCCCCGTTTTATTTTAGTACTTGTTGTTTGTCTGTGTTTAGTCAGTCATAATTCACAGCTGACTTGTCCCTTCCTTTCTCCTTCCTCTCTCCTCTATCTGTCTTCCCCTCCACTGTTGTTCCCAGGTCGACCACCAGCTCTGACGCAGCCTCCCTCCACGAGGCCCCCTCTGCTCCTTCCTCTTCCCTTTCTAACTCCACCCCCTCGCTGGCTTCCCCTACCCCATCCCCATCTCCTTCCCCGGCCTTCCTCAGGCCGCGGCCTGCTGGGCCCCAGTCCCGCACCAAGCGCCTTTCCCACCTCTTCCTGCGAGGGCGCTCAAACAGCGATCGGGACCGGGCGGTGGGGGAGAGGGAGCGAGAAGTCTGGGCTCACTCAGCTGCCCCCTCCTCCCACCACTACTTGCCCCCTGCCTCTTCCTCTGCCCCGGGCCTGATCAAGATCTATGGGGATGCCCTCTCCAGTGGGGCCAACTATCGCTCCCTGCTGGCCAACATTCACTCCACAGCCAGGCAGCTCATCGCCCAGGTCATCACTCGGTACACTGAGAGAGAGAGGGATGAGACAGATGACGCAGGTACGAGAGAGGGAAATATTCTCTCATTTGGACCTCTGCTGTGACCCATTACTGGGAATTGTTTGCTCAAAAATGTGTAACCAATTGGGAATGACTTAATACAAACATAAACCGCAGTGTTATGGAAAAATAATTACCCCACCCCCACCCCTCCCTTCCTCCATTACCTTCTAGTTCTCCAGAAACACAGCCCAGAGGACTTCCTGTTGTGTGATGTCATTGGAAAGCCCATCCAGCAGCCAGATGGAGCTATCAAATGGGAGACAGAGTGCCGGAGAAGCGTTGCCCCATGGGAATGTCCCTTGTTGTTGGTGGACATGTGGCGGCCTAAGGATGGATTTGAGCGGCGCTTTGAAATCCAAAAAAAGGAAGAGTATGAGAGAGAGGAGAGGGAGAGGGAGAAGGAGCGTGAGAGGGAGGGAGAGAACTATCAAGGTATGTTTAAGACTTATGAGCAAAGTATGTGAGAACGCAAAGGAATATCTTTGTAAGTGAGACAGTGTCAGTGTGACAAATTCTCTGAATGTTGGGGCAACAGGTGTGCGCTGGCGGCGGAGTAGGATGTCATCAGGGGGCGGACCGGAGGAGAGTGAGCGCGGCCACCGTGGAAGAAACACAGAGCTCAGGAGGAGCATCAGTGACATGAACCTGAGTCTGCGGCGTCGCCAGGGCAACCATGCCGGCAAAGACACATGTGGCTCTGGCAATCGGCCAAGCAACAACGGAGGTTTGCAGGACAGGAAGAACATCGTGAGCATGATCAATCCACAGCCAGGAGAGGTAAAGAAGATAATGCGGGGAGGGAAATACTGAATTGATCAAGAATTTGGGGCTCCAACTGTCATGTCTTTTCACTTTTTCAGATCAGAACTTCGAGAGCTGAAGCAAAGGTTGGATGGACAAACCAGCCAGCGGAGGACGAGAAGGATTACTCCAGCTGTGACCTGGAAGTGATGTCACAAAGCTTGATCCTTCCACCCACGGACCGGCCCTACTTCCTGTTGCTGCAGGGTTACGATCAGAGCAAGGCAAGACATGCTGACAGATGGTATCACGCACACAAACACTCACAAACAACACCCACACACACGTACATTATGTAAACACAGGCACACACACTCAGGTACACACACAAGGACATTAACACGGTGCACAAGGTGCATACACGCTGATGTGCACATATGCAAACTAACAGGCTGATTTTAGGGGATTTGTGCCGACGGACACGCGTGCACACACCCTGTGCATTACATCATACCTGCATGTCTGTAATCGCCACATACCATCAGGGTTTCCATCCCTCTACAAGCCTCTCCCATTCAGCATCCTGCACAAAACAGCCCCAGAGCAGCACAATGCCTCAACAATTTATCCAGTGTGAGCACAAAACCCCACTGTGTACATCACTTCATCTCACACAATGACCTCACACAGGTCTCCATTGTAGCAAACTTTGACACACTTCATACCTTATCAACCACCTTCTGTTCAACTTAACTTCTCGAAGATGGGAGATTGATATAGACAAGCACTTAGACGATAACAGACCTCCCTGGCTTTCTAACTGCTCTCCACTGTGTGTTTTGTTTAGGATTTTGTTTTGTACATCATGGTGGGACATACGCATGTGTTTGGACGAAAGCCCACAATGAAGGAGAAAGAGAAGGATAGAGAGAGGGAGAGGAAGGGCAAGAGGCCTCTGAAGGTGGAGACGTTCCTCTCAGCTCCTGACCTCTTGGCCAGACACTTATTGGTCAGGAGAGACTCGGCTGTTCCCGAGACACCTGCTGGACAAGGTACTGGTCCCTAACTCATGATACTGACATCCATGGTACACTTGCTGAGTTAAAGTCTATTATAATCCAATTTTATCATAGCTCTGATGCGGCCCTTCAGAGGAGCTGCAGTCACACACAACGGAGTGGCCATTTACAGGGAGACAGTCCTAAAGCCTGGGGATGTGATTGGTCTGGGAAACCACTTCCTTTTCCTGTACCGTGACCCCCGTGTGACTCCAGCTCCCCCGCTGGCATTGACCCTGCCATGGCAGGCCGATGCCTCCACCACCTGCTGCCCCTCAGGGTTGGTGGACAGACAGGAAGCGCTGAGGCAGTACCTGGGATCAACAGAGGCAGTTCTGAAGTTCCATCCCCGCCATGCAGATTCTCTGTTACAGGTGAGGCAGAAAGAGAAATAATCTATAAGCTCTTTAAACTATTCATTTACCTGGTGTCATAGAAAAATGATGTTATGTTTATGCCTCACTTCTTTCTTAGGAGATAATCTCCAAAAATTCTTCTCCAGACTCTGGAGGTGGGCCTTTAGCTCCTGCTTATCTTCTGTCCATCATGATAGATCATGCCTCCAAACACCTGGACCCTGCTCTCACACCACAGATATTACTCAAGTCAGCCAATCTCATTAAAGAAATTGTCTGGGTAAGTAAAAAAGTGATCTGTGAGGTGCCCTGGAGGCCTAGGAGTTATGGTGCCAACCATGAACCGCAACGACCACTGTGGACCTTTGTTGCATGTCATTTCCCATCTTTAGCTCTGTAATAGAGGCAGAAAAATGTCCTATAAACACTAAGAAAAACCCTACTTGGGCACAGCTGTGCTTTGAGCTAAATTTGCACGTTAACATGTTAACGTACTAATGCTAACATGCTGATGTTAAGCAGATATAATGTTTGAACAGCAGTAAACAGTAAACACAAAGCACAGCTGAGGCCGATGAAAATGTAGTTTTGCAGGTATTTGAACCAAAGTATAGGACAAACTGATGATTGTGATAGAGTGAAAGTCAGGGGTTCATGAAAGGTACTATGACTCAACCTAAGAGGGAAATAAGTGTTTGAACTAAATTTTGTGGCAATCCATCCAATTGTTGCTGAGACATTTCACTAAAACCCAAAAATGTCAAGCTGCTGGTGGCACTATAGGAAAAGTGAGTCACAAAAGTCATTGAGATTCATCCTCTGGGAACCATGAGTGTCAATCCACCAAACAGCTGAGGTATTTCAGTTTGGACCAAAGTAGTGACTAACCTCTAGCCTGCCTAAAAACAATATAAAATGTGTTTCATGTTATAGTATATTAGATGAAATAATATAATAACTCAGAGGTTTAGTAGTGGTTCATCTGTGGAGCATGTATTAACTGAACCACAAACCTTTTTTGGGATGTTATTGCATGACAATATGGCCATAACCAGACTCAAACAAGCTGGGCAGAAAAACATCAGGTAGGCAGATTGAGATTGCCACTTTCAGTTAGACAGAAAAACCAGCAGACAGACACGTGCCCTTCATTGTGGCCTGCTACGTTGTGGACAGGAGAGAGGATGAGCTGATGTCACTGCCCTTCTGCTGGAAAATGTGGTGTAATTGTCCTGGCTGCAGGGCTAGACTCTGCTCCCCCTCCTCCACCCCCACACTAAGCCGAGATGTCTCTCTCTCTCTTCTGTCTCCAACTCTCTTTACAGGATAACATTAAGGAATTTGGGGATAAGCATCCCACGCAAAAGTAAGAACATTTTTGTTCTACGTCATGTTTCCTCTGTTAAGAGATCTCCTGCTGAATGATTCACGATACATTTGTGCTTCTGCTGTTATGTCTCTGGTAAATCTTTGGCGTATGATGGAAGGATTGTAACACACTGATGTTGAAGAATGGCTGAAATATAGTTGAGTAATAATAACTCAGTCTATTTTTACTCACAGTATGGTGTGTTTCTCTTTTAAAGCACAAACAAAACACTGACATAGGAATGTTCACAGCAACTTCTATAGCTAACATAACTTTGGCATTACATAAATGTCTCCAGTTCCACAGACCAAGAAGGTGAGATAAGCACACCAAATGTCCTGAAACTGTCATCTGACCTTCGACCCCTGATGTTCTGGATGTCAAATGCCACAGAGCTCCTGAACTTCTTCCAGGTCAAAGTTGAAACAATGGAGAAAGAGTGGGAGTTTGAAGGTGAGAGGGATCTATCAATAAGGGAAATGACTGATAAATGAACCATTAGAGGTTATGACCATTGATGAAATACAACAGAAGTTTGACAATGTTGTAAATTAAACATTGACACATAATCCTTAATTCATCATTCATGATGTTGCTTTAAAGCCCCTGGGGACCCAGTTTTGACGGCCGACATGGACACCTGCTCAGAAGCTCTGGCGCAGTTGGATGATGTCATTATGCACACCTTCCAACAGTGTGTGTATCACCTCACCAAGGTATAATAAAAAAAACAAGACAAAAGCTGAGTCCTAAATCTCTTCAACATACTAAATCTAGCACCTAGTATACAAAAAGATCAACATACTTTACCATTTTGTATGGCGCCAGATGTCAATCAAACTGCAACTTTGGAAAGCCACTGCCAATTAAACTTCACAAAGTCACAGAATGTCTTTCTTATGACATTTTTTTTTGTTTTCCAAGATGTTTCTGGAGCTGTCTCACCACCACCCACAATTTGTTTTAATTTTTTCCAGCTGTGAGCAGCTCTTCCATTTCCTTTGTGCTTTGCATTCTGGGAGAATAATGTGCATCAACAACACGTTTTAAAAACGACTGTGTTTCATATTAATACAATCCAGTTTCAGTACACCTCCTTCATCACGTTTCCATTGTAAACACACAACATACTAAAACCTCCTTAGAATTAGCATGTAGTATGAATGTGGGACCCCACTAGAGCCCGACATGCTCACAATGACAATGCTAACATGCTGATGTTCAGCATCTTAGTTTGGCATGTTAACTTGCTAATATTTGTTAATTAGCTCGATAAAACTCGATTTACAGCTGAGGTTCATCATTTGTTTAGCAGGTATTTGGTCATAGATAACAAATAAAAAATTTGACTTAATGACAGTAAGGGAAAATAGTCAGGGATTACACGTCTTATTAGAATTTATCTAGAAATGGAAATGAATATGTGAACTAGATTAAATCTAGATGCAATCCACCCAGCAGTTGTTTAGACGTCTCAGCTTCAGGCCCACATGGGATTGTTGGGATTCATCCTCTGGAAATCATGAATTTTCACAAAATTTCATAGCAATCCTTCCAATAGGTTTTGGAATATTTCAGTGTGGATCAAAATGGTGGACCGACTGTCAGATAGAGCAACAATACCATCCCTAGAGCCATGCTCAACAACTCTCCAACATCCCAACATCTATCCCCATCATCCTAACCCATCCCCACCAAATCCTTGTTCCAGTGAAATATTTTTAACAGTTTCATTTTCAATAAATGAACTCAAGTGCCTTTCCGTTCTGTCCACACAGACGCTGTACTCACTCCTTCCCGCTCTGCTGGACTCTAACCCATTCTCCAGTGAGG
Source organism: Scortum barcoo (assembly GCA_023238725.1). Taxonomy (NCBI): domain Eukaryota; kingdom Metazoa; phylum Chordata; class Actinopteri; order Centrarchiformes; family Terapontidae; genus Scortum; species Scortum barcoo. The sequence continues at coordinate 14,169,280 of CM041546.1, read as the reverse complement.
ACAAGGAGAAGGAGAAGGATGGGGCTCGGGGTGCAGAGGGAGAGGAGAAAACCGGACAGGAAGGAGAGGTGGATGACGTGTCAGCTTTGCCGCCCAAAGTTGCAGGGCTGGTGGAAGTGTATCGCTGTTCCCTGATGCTGTCGCGGGAGGCTTGTCTGTCCCCACCACTCACTTCCCAAACCTTTGGCTACCTCTTCTTCTTCACCAACACCTCCCTGCTCAATACTTTGCTGGAAAGAGGTGAGAGGGCACAGGTTGCAGTGAACCATTATAACTTTTACTAGTCCTACCAGGCCAAATAAGACAGCCACATCCCTGAGTGCACTGAATTGAGCAAGAGTGTTTTATTGTTTCAAATAAAACTTCTCGTTTTTAGATGGGCTGTTTTCGTGGTCGAGAGCAGTCCAGATCCGCACAAACCTGGACCTGGTCCTGGACTGGCTACAGGGGGCGGGATTAGGAGACATAGCCTCTGAATTCATGAAGAAACTGTCGGTCACAGTCAACTTCCTGTGTATTCCCAAGACTCGACTTATCCAGGTACTACAGCAACATGTACAGTGTGTCTTTTCAGGCCTGTGACAAAAACATTAACTGTCATTAACCCCTTCCAGTCGTCCTGGACCAGTCTACAGGAAGACCATGCCTTGTTAAGCCCTTCCCAGTTACACCACCTGCTCACCCATTACAAGTTGGGTCCAACCAGAGCTCCACCAGCATCCTGGGCCCCTCCGCCAGGCACAGAACTGTGTGGAGGTAATGCAAAAATAAATAAAACAAGCCTAAGAACGAAACTATTCAACTGTGAAACAGTGAACTTATCTGTTAAGCCAATCTTTTCTCATCTTTTAGACATCTTTGAGAGCTTCCTGGACCATCCTCCTCTAATCCTGCCAAACGAGACTCCACGCCTCGACCTCTCCCAGCCAATCCCAAGCCCTGAGCTCCAAAAGGAAGTGACACGTCTCCGCACTTTCTTGTGGGGACTCGACCAGGATGAGCTTCCTGCCAATCAGAGGACTCGGCTTTGAGGAAGCCCATATTTGTCTCTCTGTGGATGTCTCTAGAAGTAAAACGGAGGTCAGCAGAAACAACAAACCAAGTCACACATCGTGCACCAACGCGAACTGGACATGTTTTCTGCATTTTGTTGCCTGGTTGTTGTTTTTTCCATGACATTCCCATATCAATTCATTTATTCATTTAGCTAATTACAAGTAAAAGAAATGTATTGGCTTTGGTATGTCTATATAGATTTTATTTTAAAGCAGGGAGTAAAACCCCATGTCTGTTTTGCCACATAGTGTTATGCTTTACGTGACTGTTTTACTTGGCTCTCATGTATGTTTTGAAACTACTTGTTTTTAATAAAAGCTCTAGTCTAAAAGACCTACAGTTTCCGCATGATCTTTGACAAGCTTGTTTCCCACAGCAGGGCCCCTTGGGCTTGGCACACGCCTAAGCTTCAACACCAAAGGAATATTCCACAAGGTGGCGATGCAGGACTCATTCCCCTTTGACGTTAAATGATGAGTGTGCAGGTAGAATTGCTTGACTAAGGAGGTGATCACACAACTACATTATCATCTCCTCCAAAAGCACATTCTCATTTCCTGTAATAATGGTGGCCTTTTACGAAGGGCCATGACTCAAGCCAGCAAATGAGACTGTGACGACCACACACAAAGGTTACCTTTACCAAGGTGAGCTGTCGTTAAAGTAAAAACTAGTGACTTAAGAGCATGGGAGGTTTTAATTTCCCTTTGGCTGATGTGACACACTCAAGTGGTCTAATTAGTACAGTTTCCCATTTGAAAAGTAAATCCTCTGGCCCCATAAAAAAGTCCAGCTCATTAAGCATATATTAGCAAGTGGCTGTCATGAAGACAGACAGCAGACAGGTGATATCATCAACAGTGAGTAACAGCTGAACTTGAACTTGAACTGTCACAAATTTGTAATATCCAGTCAATTTCACTGTCTAGTCAGCCAGACATCTTTAGATCACATGAGAGTGAAGCTCTATGACATCTCGACAAACTCAAGTTATCATGCTCCCTCTATTGTCATCTGTCCAAATGGCTTCCTTTCTTCCGGTCAGCTTCTTCTTCCTTTACGGTAAAAAGCTCAAAAAAAAAAAAAAAAAACAAACCCATCAGTCCCGTGAGAGACCCCTGCTTACATCATCACTGTTGCCTCCGGTTCTGTCTCCTCAATTTCTTACTGTGCCGACATGAAAAAACATGCCATTGAGAAAGAACGGTTATAGATTATGAATCATGAGAAGAGGCTCCCTGTGGTTACATTTATCAATTAAGTGATTGTCATCACTCTCATTTTAAATTCAATGTGGTGTATGAGTGAGAGTGAGACTGTGTTTGTGTGCTAATTTCAACTATCCAGTAATGTCAAACAGATGTAGTCTGTAGCTTTATAATTAAACACAGATGGGGTTCAGACTGGTATGGGTCCAGGCTGATCGTGTGATATTACAGTAGTCTGTGATACAATACAGTGACCAATGTCTGAGTAGTATTAAGTAACATGTAAGGTTTAGTAAGCATGTGACACACACAGTTTTCTGTGATCTCAATCACTGACACAGACAAAATGTCATACACACTTTCACCCAGAATTGCGTAGTCATACACACAATCCTCTTTCTCTGTCTCACACACATACGAGCACACACACGCACTAAGTAGACTTCTTTACCCAGGTGCAGAGTCCCACACCTGTTGTAGCAGCTCTCTGTAATTAGCCCAACACAATTATCATTGGTGGATGGAGGGTGTGTGTGTGTGAAGACAATGGGCCAGTTATTCTCTCCCTATCATCTCCTTCTCTCTTCCCGCTGTCGAGTAATGAAAGATTCTTCCCTTCTTCAAAGAGACGGAGTTTCCTACAAAACAGCTGAGTCAGAGGAGAAAAGAGAGAAGGATGAAAAGAAAAGGAGAACAGTAGGGAGGCAAGTGCGGTAATGCAATGCTGCTGGTGTGAGGCCCAGTGGACCACAGTGATTGTGCTCATTGTTGTTACACACAGGAGTCATTTTCAGGAACCAGAAAGGCCCATGGCTCCCACACTTAACACTAACAGCTACAACCTGGCTCGGCCTCAGTATCTATTTGTGATCTGGTAACACTTTACCTGAGCCCTGCGTCATCCCAGAGCCAGCAGTATAAGGAGGTTTTTCATACGTCAGAAAGAGGGGCAGAATACCATGACTGTAGGGCTGCCGATGGAAGTTGTGAGACATGTTTTATCAGTGAATCGGAGGGGAAAGTAGTCATCATTACCAAACATTGCAGAATCTGGTTTCTCATAGAAACAGAGGTGACCTCAATTGTTGTCTTTATCCTCACCTGGCAAGGGGATTATTACTTTTATGAGTGTGGTTCCCAAGAAATGAGAAATAATATTTTTCATTTTGGGTCTTAGACTGAAGATATTTAAGGTCCTGGCTGTATGAGACGCAGTCACCAGAGAGTCAGCTGTAGTCTGAAACAAAGTGAGAGTGGAATAATGTGCATGGCTTCGGGCTGTGTTAGGACCAGGAAGGAAACAAGGGAGCAGGGGAATCTCTGTTAAGTCACAGACAGACAAAAAGACAGACTGGGGGTGTAGGAATCTGCATGAGGTTTGAGACGAGTGATGGGAAGGTCAGGGATGCCGAGAGAGAAATCAGTCAGATGCAGACAGACGGGAGACTGTGGCTGAGGACTTAGGTTGGATAAAATGGACAGCGGGGCCTCAGTGAGATGACTAAAAGGCCAAGAGAAAAGCCTTGGTCTTCCTCAAGGGACAGATCTGTTTTCTCCTGGTTACGTCACCCGAACGTGAAATGCACCCGTAAACACACAACTTTTTTTTTCTTTTGGTGCACACATGCGTGCCCCTACACACAAACGCACACAGGCACCCGCAGGGATATAAAAGAACCCCTGTGAAGTCAGATCCACCAGGCTGAGGCTGTCCACTGTTAGTAGGACCGGCCAGCTAAGCCTCACAGTCTCACTGGCAGCTACAACCACCACCACCGACCACTGTACCCTGCCTTGCCCTGCCCTGCCCTGCCCCGGCCTTCTCTCTACTGGCGGCTGTCTGTCCTGACCTGCTGCTGCTGGTTCTTGGGGGCAACAGTGCAGTTTATGTGTGTGCTTTTCAATTTGGGTCAAAACAAACCCATCAGTCCCGTGCCAGTGCCATCAATTTGGGACTGGTGGTCTTTTCCTCTTTTCCAAAATGTCCTCATCTACCTTTTCCCCCTTTCTTCTCCTTTCCTCCTGTTTTCCTGCCTCGCTCTCTCTCGTTCCCGCTCAGTATGTTTCTCTCGGGCCGGGGGGCCTGTGGGCCTGTGGGTAGGGGCCTTATTCCATCAGCCTGGGGCTTCTGTCAGAGGCTTGTTCCATTTTGCGTCATGGTGTTGACTGAGCGGACCCCACACTTAACTCCCATAGAGCTATGGGGTTGGGCGGCAGGGCGGCCGGCGCAGGCTAACGTGGCCCCGTGTTCAGCGTGGTAATCTGATGGCTGTGTTTATTTTATGCAGCTCTCCTTTGATGGAGCAGAAAAAGTCTTTGGGCTTTTTGTTTCAGCACTTTCACTGCCAGGTCAGAGGTGCTCGCCGTGGTTACGCTCAGGAAGAATAATATTTGCCCTTATATTCACTCCAAACAGGCTTTTTTCCATATTAGTGTCAGGGATACTCTCTGGGTTTCTGCCTTCCACTGATTCGGCACATTGGAGGTGAAGGGTGGCGGAGGACCGCACCTCAAAAGCATTGCTCCCTGGAGAATAACAGGGGTGTTCAACAGGTCGTCCCTGGGGCCTGTTCCTATACCCCTGAGTGAACCCCCGTCACACTCAGCTGCAGACCTGAGAGACAGCCCTGCAGCCATATATATAAGTCCCAGTAGTGAAGGAAAACACACACATAAACACATAAAAACACTCTCCCTCCTGCTTGGCTGCCCCGGACTCCACCTCAGCTGTCAGTCGTCCAAACCTTCCGGGGGTTCTTTTTAATGGAGTTACCAAAAAAACAGAGCTACCTCTCCTTGTCTGCCTGTGCCTTTCACTGCCTCACCTCAAAACTCACACACCCACATATCTGCCTTGTGTCAGCTGTTTCAGATGGGTCGAAAAGCCAGCGAACCGCACAAAGTCATTATGTGAGGTTTTGACCTAAACGTACGAGAGGCAGAACTGTCCACGTCCATTGGATCGAATTCTGACCCCAATTTGTTCTGCACAACCACACCATAAAGTACAAATAAAGCCTCATGGATTGCCCCTCATCACAATGATCTGCACTTACTTTACAATGTTGATCTGACCTGGGAAAGTGTTCTCCAAGTGGTGACTTACAGGACTCGCTTTGTCACGCAAGAATGCTTTTTGCTTTGAAGATTAATTAATACGTAGCTTTGGAGAGAAGAAGCCCAGATTGTGGCTGGAATATTGTTTATCTATCTCGATTTTGTTATTGTAATTGGCCGAGGTCTATGCTGTGATCATGATATTACAGGAATGGATCACTGTCATACAAGATAAGACACCCTGGGGAGTTTTGTATGGATAATATTTCATTTCCTTCTAGGCTGTTCATTATTTATGATATGAATACAGAAAAGACTGGGTTAAGGCCAGATAGGAACAATAAGCACACATGCACACACACGCACACACCAGCATGCATAAACAGAAACTAGATCACCATCAATCGTTCTCTACACCTCTTATCTTTCCATTGGAGGTGAATTAGAAAACCATATACAGGAAGGAGTGTTTACACTTCCTGCCCTCCTCCATATATCCCATTATCCACCTCTCTGTTCTAACACATTAGGTATGTTTCTGGCCTCCCGTGTGACTGTGAGGTATGTGCTTACTCACAGATGAAGGAGCCTAAACTCTGATGTAATCCAGGGTTAAAGAGAAGTGTGTGTGTGGTTTTAGTTGGGGGGGGGGCGGCTACCCTGGTGGTAGGTAATCCAATCCCCCCCGGTGCAATTTAGCAGCTCAAAACAATTACCGACTGGCTGCTCCCAAATCAGCACCAGCAGCCAGACAAAAGGGATGTAGACTTGGCTCGTTAGTGGACACTGATGTAAAGTCAGATTTAGTAGGTCACTACTGAGGGGAAGCTAATCTGGATCAGGGATTTAGCTATGTTGTGTTCGCGGGTCAAACTGAGCTCGAGCGCCTGCTGCAGATGGTACAGTGTGGGAGACAGTAGGAAAGCCGGGTCAGTGAGTCATAAAGAGGTGCTGTCATTCAAACCAGAAGATTCACAAGCCAGAAATCTGCCTGTGAGGTGTATGTGTGTGTGCATGTCCTCCTCTTCCTACTCGCTGTCAACCAATCATGGGCTGATTAAAGGGGTTCGCCTTTCCTGTGACTTTACCACTATCTCTAATGCCGTTTTCCTGTCCCACAGCTGTCCCTCACTCTCGCCCGACACCCTTTAGACGGGCGATAACCTGTTTTACGTCTTTGCCATCACTATCTCTGTTCAGTCATTCTCTTCCATAGCATCACTTTGTTTTCTTCTGTCGCTGGTCATTGGTTCTTTTCTCCATGACCGTCTCACCTATCTATCTCAAGTTATCCCAACCCATCCCATTCCTTTCCTTTCTCTTTTTGTGTGTCACTATCCCAACATCGTCATCCCTCTCAGCTTCAAATGACAGCCACTGTCACTGTGTCACTTATTGTCTTAGTGTAAAGCCTAGACCTACGACTGTCCAGGCATCCTGTCCCATCCCATCCCACCCCACTCTTTGTCGTCATCCCTTTCATTTCTCCCCAGTAACTGTCCATGCGGCTGTTGTTTCTGGGCTTTTAGTCCAGTCTGCTGCGGGGAATTTCCTTCTTATCGCTCACTGGGCCATTCCTTGCATTCCTGGCATGCTTCCTGGCACTACCGGGGGTCCAGCCAGATGCGAGGGCGTCTGTTATACAAGGCAGACACTGAGGCCAACAGACACCATTCATACATCCAGCCGTGACCCGCTGATGAGAATGGACAGTGTGATTGATGAACAGAAAGAGGATGAGGAGCCAAGGAGAAAAGGGAGGGGGAGACATAAAAGACAGTGGCTGCGGGGGCGTAATAGAAATGTGTGTGAACTTGATGCCAAAAATAGAAAACTCTGGATAGTTTTCATTTCTAAGTCCTTGACTCACAGACTGTTATTGATAAAAGAAGACATGTAAGGCATTTAAATATCTTCCGACAGAGCAGTTTGTTGGTAATTGGAAACAGGAGGGGGTCAAAGTGCACACAAACACTGGGAACAAGAATAGAGAGATTAAAATAACTGCCATGTCATTCCTCTTAGTCACAGCGATCCAGAGGTTAAGGTGGTTCTGTAACTGCACACTAAACAAAGCTTTTTCTGAGTTCCCAAAGTGAACAACAGTGAAGAATGTATAACTGGAGAGATGATGGGGTTGTGGCAGGTCGTGCAGATGTACAAGCAAAAGATGGCCATCAGACTTGTCAGCTGGAGATAATGATAATGGTGGTTACCAAGAATGCACGCAAACACATCACTTCCATATCTTACTCTTACTATTCCAGAGATAAGATAGCATGCCCAAGCAGTATGAGGGATAGATAGTTCTCAATCTATATAAACAATTACAGTAAATGTTCCTTCCGCAAAAGTATGAGAAAAAACCAAACTGCGATACAACAACAGCTGCAGAAATTTCTAAAAAAGGAAGACAGTGAATCTTCTGTGCCGTATTTTCACCGCTTTAAGTCAAAGTCACTTCAAACCAAAGTTGACATTTTGGTGAACTTGAGGTCCACCTCCCCTCCCTGTGCGGTCAAAGCACAGCCTACTGAATGTGGAGAGAAGCCTTTTTGATTTCCAAACATTTTCAAATGTGCTCTGCCTCCAAACTGTTGTGCTCAGCTGTGCCTCGTCCGTACGTTATTTGAAAACATAAACAGTGACAACATGAGGATATGAAATTTCCTTTCCTGTGTTTGCTCTAAGTTATGATGAAATTTACACACTCTGCATGGCTGACGCACAGGAAGTGGTCGACGGAACGACGTTAGAATCAATATAGCTGCCCATGTGCTGTGTTATAAGTTATGTTATCTGCTATCATTGTTGTGGGAGGTTGATTTATGATTGTCAGCACGTAACGAGCGTTAATTTAATGAATAGTCTGTGATGAAGGGGCCTGAAGTGCGTCAGCATTGAAAGAAACAGGCAGGCCATGTCAGGTTAAAAGGGGAGGTGGGTTATAAATCGTTTTAAATGCTTGAGTGAACAGTCTAACAGACGTAAGCATATGTGTGTTTGTCCGAGGTTGTTTGCGTGTCTGTGTGTATGCGTGTGTCCATCTGTCTGCAAAAGGGCATCCTCCCACCTCCCACCCCTCCATGTGACTGAGGTCACGTCACGTTGACAAAGTCACTCAGTAGGGCAAACTGCAACGTCACACAAGTCCTCTTCCTTTTGTCTTCCCGCTCCTCTCACTATTTCCCCATCCTCTCTCCTGGCCCCGCTGCCCCCTTACACACACACAAACACACAGCCCTCCCCCTTTCCCCCTGAGAGTTTGTCAGCAGCTCTCAGCTTCCGTAGAATAACATGACAACAGACTCAGTGTGTGGCTGACGCAGACGCACGGCGCGCCGGCAAGTAGTGGTCAGCTCTGATACAGCATACATCACTCACAGACACACACAGACACACACACAGATGTAGTAATTCACCACAGAAACGGTATACGACTGACAAAGGGACAGAGAATGCACAAGTAATGTCTCCAGGATAACTATTCTGCACGCTGAGGAATGCACCCAAAATAGCGCCTTAACTTTCACTCTCTTTTCTCTCTTTTACTTTTATTAAACATTCTGTGCAGGGCTGCTGGTGCAGAGATACTGCAGCCAGGTGATAAAAAAGAATCCACTGTTTACATGCACATGAATGATTACATTAGGCTCTGATTGTTTAAAGCTTGCACTGTTTAGATTTCATTGATCCTCATGTGCAACTAGACTACTCCCCGGAGAAAAACCAAGAGGAGAGAGGGATGTGGAGTGGAAACGAGTGAGTGTGTGAAAGAGAAAGTAAGAAAGGGAGCTGAGGGGAAGCACTTTGAAAGGAGAAAGAGATGGGGAGAGAAAGGGATGCAGACAGGATACGCAATGACAGGGGAGGAAAGAATGTTTAGGGCGACTGAGAATGGCAGTGAGAGGAGCGGGAGGGAGAACCGGAGGAGAAAACGGGAGCTCTGAGACAGGCCTGGGCTCTCCAGTGTATTAACACCAGTCTGAGATGGAGGGAGCAAGCAGGGTAGATGGAAAGAGTGTTTGCACAGTAAAAAGTTCCTTTTGCGTGGGTTGCTTGCTTCCCGCTGTAACCCCCCACCCCCCTCCACCTCCCTCCTTCCTCTTCTCCTTCTCACACTCTGTCTGTGACCTATTGCTTCAACTAGTTCATTCAGAGATTTCCTCACTGGCAGGCGCAAAACTGCTTGGACGCAGTCAGAGAGGGGAACGTGAGCAGGTGAGCAACGCAGAGTCATGGAGGGAGAAGGTTTCGGCTGACTCCCACTGTTACACATGTATGCACGCACTTTTGCACACACATACGCGCATTGCACGCACACACACACGCATGCACGCACACACACGCATACGCACGCACTGTGTTTGGTCACATACCGTAGAGTTTGGTTTCCAAACAAAATGAGCCTCGTAAATGTGTGTTTAATAGAGAGCTGATTTAAACATTTTGCTCCCCCGGTTTCTGCCGGGAGAGACGTTTGCCTCATGCTCTCCCTTTCATCCCTGCATCCTGCCCTTTTGCGCGGCTCTGTGAGCTGAGCCAGTGGAGGAAACCTGCAATAATGATGTTGGTTAATGTCCCCCTTTAATGGTCTAATAAAAAGGCAAAGCAACAGATGCGCGACAGCCATATCTACCCCTGGTGGGCAGCTCACATGAAAAAGGAAGAGAGCAATTGACACGCATAATTTGTAAATCACGTCCGTGGGGAGTTTTCTCAACTAAAGACTCGCCAGTGGTGGGGAGCTGGAGGGGGGCTGAAGAGGAGGGTCCCTTGTCATATATCTGTTTGAAAGAAGACAACAGCACTTTAACACTGATCACTGACAGTGAGAAAGAGAGAGTCAGAGACGTCATTTTATTGCTCAATGACCGCAACCCCCCTCCTGTGTGTCAGTATGTCTCCCTCCAACCCCCCACAAACTACTAACACACTCACTTGCTCTCTGACGTAGGTTGATGTAAGGGGGCAAGCAGAGGGGAGAAGGGGGATGGGGAAATGATGGGGGTGGGCAACGAGTTGGAGTAAGGTTACTATGACAATTCCCCAGATAGGAGTCCTGGCCGGAATCACGCACTTGGCAGCGAGCTGGAGAGAATGAATGAGGCACAGAATGACGGAGTGAGAGATGAAGAAGAGAGGACGTGGAGGGGGTCATGGGGAAACTTGAAAGTGTCCTGTTATAGGAGAGTAAATATTAACAGTAATAGGTCGGACATTTGGTTGTCCCTTTGAACGTAATCTCCACGTTTGTTGACTCAGGCCCTGCTGGAATTCCCTAGAGGAAATGAGGGCGCAACGTAAAAATGATGAATTAATTACTACTCCTTCTCCCACAGTCCCTTTTACCATCAGAGCAGCGTTGCGTCACACCCAGCATTTACACTGTTTACCCATGGCACTCTGAAGTAAGCAGAACATCATACTATATACCCTGAAACCCACAAGGCTGCTCTATGATCCACCTTAATTCCCACCTGGACAGGGGAATTAACCCACGGCAACAAACATTTATGGGAAAACCCACATTGACAGAATGGACTGATTTGGTATTTGTTCCCATACACAGACTGCAATCTTAATCATCATCAAACACATGAAAAATCCCCAACACGTACTGCTCAAGCTCTTCCTTGTCAGATAAATAAACTATGGAGACATTACACTGATTCTCATTCTGAATTTGTTTAAATCGAGGCACCTTTGGCCAGTGGCAAATGAATCGTGCAACTGTGTGGATTAACAGTCTGGCAAAAGGTGAGAAAAGAGTGTGAGGCATTCAAGTGATTTGAAGCCTGCGTAATAATGTGTGAATATATGCCATGGCGCACAGGAAACTAGTGTAAAGTATGACTGAATTGAGTGAAGCCTGTGTGAGTAAAGTTTGTCTGGCAGAGAGGCCTAGCAGGCCCTGTCACAGGTTCCCCTTCCTCTCTGATGTCTTTGAGGTCGTAGTCTGAGTGTCTCACTCTGTTTCTCCTCCTATGGTGGTTTACACAGATTGGTGATGTAATGGGTAGCATATGAAGGCCACACACAAACACACAGGAGCACACACAAACACCGATGCTCATGCACGATATACAGACACCGCACTTATACCACCACATACCCATAATTACACACATATACTGTACGCACACCCATTTACACAAACCCTGGATTCCCCCTTTTCCAACAGCCATGCTCCAGTGTACGCTCTCTCACACACACAAAAACAAAAGTCTAAACAAAGATACATAACTCTTTTTTATTTATGCGCACTGACATCTATGCACGTGCGCACACACTCCCACAGATGCGCAGACTTAAAGGGCACCCACTCGGTGTCATAGTGTGTGAGTGATCAGCGCTGGCGGATGGCCTAACAGAGGACTGTGTGCTTCAGAACCACCCAGGAGACCCCCATCATGAGAGGCAGCCCGGAGAGGGAATGAGGGAGAGTGACTAACTTCACTTTTTCTTTTCTTCTCTCCCCAGCTGTGTCTTCAAACGGGCCTTTGATGTGGGAAATTAAAAAGAGCGAGTGTGTCAATATCTCCCTACGTCGAACCGCACTCATCTATTTCCTCCCCTTCTTCTCCTGCTCTCCTGCTTTGCCTGCTTTTCTTCTCTACTGTTGACCCGAGAAAACAGAGTATGACCCTTTCTAACCACAACAACTCCGCCACCCACTCACTGCCACCAGGCCCTCATCATTTGGAGGGTGTTTGTTTGTCTGTGTAGGCCCACCACCGGACTGGCAACTCTGTGTGTATATGCGTATGAGTGTGCGAGTGTGCGCATACGAGGCCCACCACTAATTATTTTCTAACCACACCATGAGTGTATGTCTGTGAATGAGGGTCTCCTAATCTCACACCCAGACTCCAAAAACCCTTTCTTCCTTTTTTTCCTGCTCTCTCCCTCGCCCCCTCTCTCTTTCTCTATCTCTCTCTCTCTCTCTCTCTATCTCTCCCTTTGTAAGTGTGAGAGTCTGTAACCAGGTTTCCACCCAAATGTAGCAAAAATTGAATTTTCAGGAAAAGAAAAAGCAAATCTATGAACATTTCCATCCACTACTGCTGTGAGACTGCGTGGTGCTGGTTCTCTAGTCAGGTGCCGTTAAACCATCACAGAAGAAGAGCGGGGCCCCATTTAAACTTCATACAAGTGCAGAAAACATTAGTGTTTGTGTCATGTCTTAATTTAAAGGTTACAGTCTTCTCACCATTCCACCAGTTTTCATCTCTTCAGTGGAGCAGTTTCATGTGCGTCATGATTAATTGGCTATCTCTGTTTCCACTGTCCTTAATCGCATTTTGGTTTTACATACATCAAGTTTTCCACCTCAGCCAAGCATTTTTTGTAATATTTTGTTTTGTTTTGTTTTTTCAGCATTTCCACTCAGGTGTGTGTTTATGCGCAACTTGATTGAGAACGCACATTTGAGCAGGTGGACGTAAACGCACCTATTGACCCTCCTGTGATGTACATTATGTGTACAGTGTGATGCATCAACTGTCCCTCTGTGATGACTGGAAACTCATTTTTGCCCTTTGCAGTAGTAGGCCACGCTTTACTGCACCTGACAGAGTGTTTCCAGACTGCCCCGCTCTGTGTGTGTGGAAGAGAGGGAGAGACACACAGAGAGTGTGAGAAATCATGTTGATGTGTGCACAGTAGACTGCTATGTTTCTGCATGTGTCTCTGATGTGTTTTGGTTTATAAGAGCAGCATGTTTTTCTATGACACTCTCGTGTGTGTGTGTGTATGCATCCGTGTGCATGTCATGTGTGTGTGTTGACCCCATCAACCGCCCCCCCTCCCAACACACCCCTCAGGCGTGTGTTTGTGTAAATGTCCTGTGGTGTGTGTGTGTGTTTTGTGTGTGTGTGTATGTCCGCTCACTGTTTCTATGCAACACTTTCAGAGGCCCCTTCTGGTCTGGACAACACCTCTCTCCTGCTCCTATCCGTCTCTCACTCCTCACTCTTTCCTTCACCCTGGAGAGGGAGAGAAGGAGTGAAAAAAAAAGAGGAGGTGGGTGGGGGGGCAGTGGAAATAACAGGCTGCTGTCTCAGGAGGGGCTCTGAGAAGAAGAAGAAGAAGAAGAAGAAGAAGAAGAAGGAGGAGGGAAAAAAGAGCAAGGGGTGAGAAAATGAGTGAGAGAAATATGGGAGAGTAAAGGTGTTTGCAGCGCGCATTAGTCACAATACAGGGAATGTGGCATGTGTAGCCTAAAACAGCCCAGCCAAAAAAGAAATAACACACGCCAGGGCACACCGTCTGTGACATTTCACCCCTGAAAACAGCACAAAACACTGGCTCGAAAGGATACACTGTTACAGGAGATATGCTGATACACATGAAAACAATGGGCTTTTTAAAACGTCTGCAGTGATAGGACAGAGACAGAGAGAGAGACAGAGACAGAGAGAGAGGGACAGAGAGAGAGAGAGAGGGGGGAAGAGATTTGGAGATGGAAAGATAAAAAGAGGTAGATGGGACTGATTGGCGCAGGTAGCGGGATGCGACGGAGGAAGTGCTGGAGATAGCGACAGGACACAGGACGGGAGAAAGTGATAGAGGTGGGGGGGTGGAGGAGGGAGGGGGGGTAAAAAAAAAAAAAAAAAAACAACGGAACATTTTTTTTTTAAGTTTCATGCAAAGGGAGACAGGCAGCAGGGAGGGAGGAGGAGAGAGAGAGAGAGAGGAGGAGGTAAGAGAGAGGGAGAGCGTGTGTCTGTGTGTGTGTGTGTGTGTGTGTGTTTTATAGAATGAAGTGAGTCACTGCCGATGTGTCATAGGCCCGACGTCTTTATAAAGGAAGTTTTAAACAAGCCTAAACACTTCACTGCGCGCAAAAATTGGACTTACCACACTCGCATCCCTCTCTCTGCACTTCTGTAAGCCTCTCTCTCTCTCCCTCTCTCTCTCCAAACTGTCTGAGTGTCTCTCTGCCTTCAGCTCTCCATAAAGACTTACAAGGGGCTCATCTCAAACTTTCCCCAAGACAGAAAGTTTGACGATATTGACTTTTTGCCTTACTTTTTTTATTTTTTTTGACTGACTCTCTCTCTGTGACTGCTCCAGTCATCACTCTCTCATTCATTCTCTCTCGTCCTGACAACTTTCCTCCTCACTCTGACTGAGGAGTGCGAAGAAGAAACCGGAGCACGTGACAATTTCCGGAGCTCAATTTATTTATTAATTTTCTATTTATTTATTTATCTGCGTTTTTTTTTTCCTTCCTTGTTTGCTGGTTTGTCCCCTGGATCCGAACCAATATGAAATGTAAGTGTCTGCATACAAGTGTGCCTCAGCTCATCACTGCTTTTAATGACCGTTTCTTTCACAGCTTTGTTTTGGTGTTTTCTAAAACTTTATTGAAACTGTCTGTTGCTTGTTCGTGCGGCCGTCCGCGGCTCTTTAATGGTTAAATGAAATTGTTTATTTGCAGATAAAAATCCTACAAACAGCTGGACTGCTCATGACTTGACTTTTGCTCGGTGGTGAGCTCTTAAAACGTGTAAAAGTTGCACAGTGGAACAGGGAGCTCCTGCAGTGTTATTTTGGCTGCGATTCTTGTGGTTCACCTGTAATTATCAAGCATTCATCATTTCAACACCACTGCGGTTCCCTTTTAATACTTAAGTCTACCTTGTATTTGAACTTGAAAGGAAAAGAATGAATGAGCTTATTGTTAAGAGAGTTGACTTGGCTGGCTCTATATAATTTATACCAGCAGCTCACGTACCTATCCAGTTGCAGGTGTGACAATCAGCAGCATTCATTGCTGCTTATGGCAAAGCCAGGGATGGTGATACTCCGTGTCAAAGTCTCGGCTTTTAATGATTTAATGATTTGCATCCAGCCTGTGAAAACATGACTGTGACACTGAAGCTCCCCGGGGGCTCCTCTGCCAAGTCTGGAGCTATTGTTTATATTATGGTGCAATATCTTCCCCCTGGAGCTGACAGCCGTGGCCTGAGGTCATTGTCATTACGGCGAGATGACAGCGCCTCTCCACTAATTGCTTCCGTTTTTGTTCTGGCCCTGCAGTGCTGCTCGACTCCTCCTCGTCGCTCCTCTTCTCGCTGCTATTGGCTCAGCTGTCCGTCTTCACGTCTGCCTCCCCAGTGCCGCAGCGGCGGCCCACCGAGATGGATAAGCTGTCCAATCAGACCAAAAACCTGATGAAGCTCACCCAGGAACTGCTGGTAAGTGATGATGTCGTCACGGCCAGTCGCAGCTATTGATTGTGAGTGGAGGCTGATCGAAGTGTTTAGAGTGAGGAGGTCACTGCGCCTCAGCCCGGTCTGATTGAATCCTCCCCTTATTGGATTTTGGTGTTAATGTTACCTTTCAGCTCAGGTAACTCCACTAACTTTGCACCCCGCATTGTTGTGGAAACTCTTGTTTGGCTGAACTGCACTCGGTTTGCTCAGGATTCAGTTGGACTTAAGCTGCTTTCATTGATGACAGACTGGCTGGAGTCCATCTGCATGCTTAGATCAAGGCAGCAAAAAAGCCTCAGGGGAGATTTGCCTCAGTGATCTCACTTTTAATCCACACTAGACTCGCAAGGGAGGGGAGGTCTGACTCAGCAGCCTCCTGGTCTGCATGGTCACCTGACTGGTGGTGGCAACAGGAAGATTGGTGGCCAGGCCAGCACCTTTATCCGGTCCAGTGAGCATGCAATTAAATCAGAATCAAGTGTTATGGAACGAAGGAGAACAAACACATAATTACAGTCACGCTCAAGGTGACCGAGAACAAAACAAAGCTCTGACGATGAGTTTGATATCTCTTGTTAAGACAAATTTAGAGCTACACATCAACACCATACCTGCACCCAACTAAAGCCAAACTGCCAAGCATACCATCTGAAATGACAGGAAAGTATATCACATGCCTGTTTATACAGAAACATGTTTATGTTCTGCAGCTAGACTGTGGAAGTGAGGATGGAGTTGGAGGTTTTTTTTCTGTGAATCACTTGCACCATACCGACAACTCTGGTCCCGAATCATATTTTGTTGACAGTCAAGTGGGTAGGAAAATCAGATCTGAGAACTTAGCCAAGATTTGGCTCCAGCTGGTGATTGTGTATCAACACTGTGTTTTAACAGGTGAAGAGAAAGCGGGATCATATCGCTGGATCTCTGGTTACACATGACTGATCTAGATTCTATTTTTGCATCATGCAAATCTTTAAACTCTTTTGTTCAGCGGATAAAATCAAAAATAGCCACATACTCTCTCTAGTCTTGGCCGGTAGATAGTGTCCAGAAAGTGTGGGTGTGTGTGTTTTGTATGTGTGTTTGGGTTTGTTGCTTTAAAGAAATGTTACAGGCCATTGTGTAGCAGCAGTCTAACCTGTGGTTCAGATGTGGACAAACCGGCATTATCAAAGGGTTTTAGGGACAGTATTAGACAGTGTTCAGTAACATGGAAGATTTATTTTTAATTTTCTTTCCTTATTGTGTGGAATTCCACTAAAGAGAGGACAAAGTTTGGAAAGATAAATAGAATGGGAGTCCATGGAAAGTCCCTGCAAAAAAGGAATGAAACTGATGCTTTAAAGAGAGCGAGAGATGTGTGTGTGTGTGTGTGTGTGTGTGTGTACACACACATAGGTCTATATAAGTTTTCCGACGCAACTGTGTCTGAGTGTTTCTGTCTGTGTGTCTTTGCATGTCCATAGTGTGAGTGCGAATGTGTGTATGTGTGCATACATTTGTGTGTATGCATTTTTGTGGCTGTGTGTGTACATTCAGGGTTCTGTAAATAGCCATGGTTGTGTAGGTGCGGTGTTTAGTGTTTTGCTTTTGGTCGCCACAGCAAAGTGACTTGATAAAAATCAAAAAGATTTATCACATTCCAGTATTTGCATTCAGGAAGAAAATGGCTGGATGCTAAGTTCTGTCGGGTGAGGTCATGATCTACGATAGAGAGAGCAAGAAAAGGAGGATAAGAGGGAGAATTAAAGGCTGAGAAAGATGGAGCAGAAACCACAAGAGATGAAGAGATCAGAGGGCCAACTAGATGACAAGCCAGTGGTGTATGTGTGTGCATGCATGCACATGTGCACGAGATGTTGCATGTGCTTGTACACCTGGTGTGAGATGGCAGGGAGAGGAGAGGAGAGAGAGAGAGAGAGAGAGAGAGAGAGAAAGAGAAAGAGGAGAGAGTCAGGAAGCAAGGGATGGAAGGGGACAAAGGCGACGGAGACAAAACATGGGACCACAAACATAAGTGAGCTCTTATGAAAGACTGATGGAGAGACATGCGAGACAATGCGGCACATTCATGACAGAAAAACATCAACACAAACAACTGGGGGCAGGAAAACACTGCGTAACAGGTTAAGGAAGCATTAGGCACACACAACCTGTTTACACAAAACATTTCTCAGCACTCATCATCCTAATGTTGTTATGTTCCTCTACTGATTGGAAATGACGCATGCCACATCAGTCATCTCCATTTATCCCCATTCATTACTGGATCTGGCTTACATCTTTAATGCTAAATTGTACTACCGATGAGCACAGCTGGACTTTGGAAGGTAGAACAACGTAAACCTGCAGCCAGGTTGCTCACCCCCCTCTGGTGGCCATGAAGAGCACTACGTCTACTGCCTGCACGTAGTTTACAACACAACTCTCGCTGGGCAGCAGCACTGCGTCATTCCCTCTTTTTATAGCTGTGACCCTGGAGTTTCCCTACAGCCCTGTGTTGTCTGTCCCACTTGGAGCTTTCTTAGTCACTGCATATGTTGTTATCCTCGCTCCCTGTAGAAAACATCCTGTGGGTTCAGGTCATTTGCTCTTATTGTTGACATTTGGGGTGGCTGCATGTGGGTGAACTCACACTGACCCGATCAACCACACTCCCCTCAGTGAGAGCTACTGTCTCCAAGCACAGAAAACAGTTATCCAATCGAGGTGTTGGACTAATACTTTCCTCATGCTGCCGTGACTTGTCTCAGGATGAGTAAAATTGCGCTGATGCAAATTACTAACGGGCTGCTTTGTGTCTTGTTTTCTCTTTCAGAGGGAGCATGCATTTGACTCAGACGTGGAGCCCCACAGGTTCAGGTCTCTGCCAGAAATGAGCAACAGATCAGCCAATGACCTCAACAATCTTGAGGTAATGCTCTGATAATGTATTTGTGCGTGACTCTGTGTGTGTGTGTGTATGTGTGTGTGTGTGTATGCTTGTGAATGGAGAGGGGCTGGTCTGTTTCTGTCCGCACAGTGACATCTTGCCACACCCATGCTAAGTCTCTAAAGTATGTCTATGTTGTTTCCAGCTGAAGCCCACACTCACACAGCTGCATGCTGACCTGAAGCTGTATGAGCACCACTTTGAGTGGCTCAACAGGGTTTCAAAGAAGCACCACCACCCCGCAGTGCCCAAGCTGGTGGAGATGATCAGAGAAATGAAATCTCTTATCAACCTCCTGCACCGTCAGGTAAAGAGCCAAGTTTCCTCTTTTGGTTCCCAGTTGTCTTTCTCAGTGCCATTTTCTGCAGTTTGCCACCACTTTTACTCTGTGATAACATGTTTTTTCTTATATCTTTGTGTACCTCTTTCTTTGTCCCCTCACCTACAGATGCAGAGAGTTGAAGCACCAAGGCAAACTCCGGTTACCCCCTCCCTCCCACCTCACCTCCCTTATCAATTTGATGTGCTGCAATCCAGCCACGAGCTTCTTCAACATTTCAAGCTCTTTTGTGATTGGGCATACAGAGCATTCATTAGCCTCAAGCCCAAAGTCTCTGCAGTACAATGATGATCCAGGCACATTCGTTCTTTTCCTTTCGACTACTTGGCTGCAGAAACGGTGAGGATACACGGTGTCCCGCCTAAGCCAGAGGGGAATAAGGACCATGTCAGTCTGCACTGTAGTCACTAGCATCCCTTAAAAGGCCTAAGCGTCAACCAATGACGTGTGTTGAAGAATGTGTCTTTCCATCAGAGCCAATAAGGATGCGCTATACTGCAGCCAGTTACAACCATCAAGATTCCCATTAAAGCAAACTGCCAGTTTAACTACAATTCCCCAAACTCTCTCCTAAAGGCCTTGTTAATGACCATGTTATTTATGTATTTATTTATTTATTTGACTGTCAGTAATTTATTTAATTCTATTTATTTGAAGTTGTAATGTGTCACTCTCATCTTTACTTCTGTATTAACGTGAATTTATTTGCCCACATCTCTGTAATCTTTCTTTTTGTCTCGTGTCTGACTGATCCTCAAGAAAAACACAGTAGCACTTCCTTAACCTATAGCTCTGATTATAAGTTTTGTTTAAACTAACTTAATCTACTTTGCATTTGTGTATTCCTTCAGATAGTAATTCTTCCAGTAGATGTAGCATACATTTGTGACCGCCAAGGTTTTTAATATCTCTCACTTACAGTGCCCTTAATATAAACATTTTAGAACATTTTAGATGTTAATGTGATCCTCTAACAATGCGAAACATGCTACATCTTAACAGTTGGTGACCTATAAATTATTTGCATTTTTTATCTGGAATTGCCAAGATGGTAGCCAAAGAAAAGTGAATATTTTCTTTTATACCACAGGCAGAGTTTCTATTTTTGGTGCTTGTTTCTTGCATTCTGTATGAGGAGGCATATTTAACGTTGTGGTAAAGTTGTATGAATGTGCCCTGTTGCTGAGCACTGATGGACCTGATTAGATTCTTTGCACAAACCTGTTAAGATTAGCCTCTTGGATGAGTAAGGTGGCTGATTTTGAACCTGTGCTTTGGGGTAGAAAAGTTTTTGTAAACCCAAAGCCTTAAAATACTATGTATTGTGACACTATGTTCTGTACAGGTGTACATAAGTGTACAAGAATGTAAATTGTTGTATACAGTGCTTTACCAATTTTATCACTATAATTTTTGTTCATTCCTATTCTAGTATTTGTTACAGTATTGACTATTTATTTAAGTAACTTGGTGGAACTATTTATTTCGTGCTGCAGTGGAGCAAGTCTCCTATCCTTTTGTACTTTTATACAGTTTGTATTCTTATTTACTATTATTATACCATCATGCTTAAATTATTGTTGTAACATCAAGATGCCTCTTCCACACACTGATTGGCCTCAATGTGAAATATGTGCCTTGGTGAAATAAATACTAAAGAATGTGCACAATGGATTCGAGTACATCTTGTGATAACCGCGCTACAACCTGCAATGTGAACTGTGTGACAGATGGGAGTTAAAGGCAGACAAGCAGATACTACATTACCCAGAGGTCTGTGCGCCAGAATCAGAAAATAACGGATAAATATGATCTGTGAATGAATCTTAATACATTATTTTTTAAGGTATTGGAGAGTATGTACTGCTAATGATAAATGCTCTCCGTAAAATTTAGAAATTAGAAATATTTTAAAGCGCAGTTTACAAACGTCAATCTGTCTGTTGGGGTTCTCGACCAATAGGAGCGGCTCGTCTATTGTAGCTGTCAGCCAATCGCCGTCGCTGTTCTTAGGAGGCGGCATCGGGCGGAGAACTGCTGTTAGTTTGCGCTGTGTTTATTGTTAAGGTTGTGTGGATTAGCACTGCGGTACCCGGTCCCTTCTCACAATATCAACCCAAAATATCTTAAAGATGAGTTAAAGCCGCTCGGTGAGTACCGCCCTGGCCTGTATTCATGCGCGCCTCTGTGCAGCAGTTTGACGGGGCTCCTCCGCACTGACGAGGCTTCAGCAGCTTTAAATGAAGGCCACTGTCTGTTTCTGTTGATACTGTAAACACTCATATTTTTGTGTGTGTCGGCTCGCACGGCTGCCTGGTTACATTAGGACACACTTATAAAGTAGCCTCATGTGTAACTTAGCTGTGTGTTAGTGTTTGTGTGTGTGTGTGTGTGTGTGTGTAGTAAGCACTGCACTGTGGGGACGGACAGAAACGGACTGACGGCCAGAGGAAAGACAGCAGGGAGGAGGGGGGGGGGGGTAGCTTCATATAGGAGGGAGGGAGGAATTTAAAGGGGACAGTCATGCAAAGAGTTGTTAAGTTATAACACTGTGTGTTTTTTCCATTTCACTTCATGTCAGACCTGTCCTGAGCTGTCAACTGTGGAGAACAGCTGGTGTTTTCACGAACATGAATGAAGGCAAGGTGAAGGAAAAACCATGATACTGCACCAAAAGTAATCCGCACCTGCTTCCAAGAAATCTCCTCATTCACTACCAGCTTGCCCTAGTGATGGCTAACTCTGTGGCCCTAGTGGTCCAAGCTGAACTCTTACCGCCTCAGCCCACTGCCTCCCTTTCTCCTTTCCCGTCCCTTCTCGGTTCGGGGGAGGATGGCGAGGACGACAGGGACAGAGGGGAATTGGTGGAGGGTGACAAGGGAGTGGTGGAGGGTGGGGAGGAGGTGGTTCTGGACATGGTGACCTCGTCCGTGTCGGGCCCGGCCCCGCACCCCTTTTGAGCAGTCGGACCACCCATTCCAGTGTATGGACTGTGGGAAGAGCTTCAGGTGGTCATCCAGGCTAACCCACCACCAGCGGAGCCACAACAACGAGAGACCGTACCGCTGCAACCTCTGCCCCAAGGCCTTCAAGGGGTCCTCTGCTCTGCTCTACCACCAACGGTACCCGTGACAAAGTTCGCACAACCATCCTTATAAGCAAAGCTGTTGATATTATACTAAAATTGTTTTGTGACTGTACATTCAACAGCCAGGAAACAGAATACTTTCAAAAAGAAACATCTGGAGCAAAAACTGGACCCAACTCTTATTGGTTCAAATGCCCCAATTTCAGCTTGACAGGAAACTTACAGTGGTGTGAACTATGTGAAATCCAGACTCAACACATTTTTAGTAAAACTGTTTGGTGCCAGTGTTTAAGACATATAAAAAGAGAAAACACTGAAAGGTATTTCTATACTGATAAAGTGTCAGACCAGTTATGACATATGTGTATATACTTAATTGTGTTTTCTTTCCTGAATAGTTACTTTTCTTTTTCAGGTCTCACTCAGGGGAGAAGCCTTACAAATGTCAGGACTGCGGCAAAGCCTTCAAACGCTCCTCTCTGCTCCAGGTGAGAAACAAGGATTTTGTTTAGGAGAAGGAAAACCTTGTCTATTCTCATGGCATGGGCCTCCGTAAAGGGATACATATTCTGATCAACACATTGTTGATGTAGTATTCTCTGAAACGCCGGGAATGTACAATCAGAACATTCTGTGAAGAGGCAAGAAGTCAGCAAGTTGTACCAGAAAAACAGCATAAACCAAACATAGCACATAGACCCATTTGATAATCCTTGGAACAGAGTAATAGTAAATTAGTAAGTAAATTACTTAATTTAAGTTATTTACTGTTATAAGTATTTGTAGCAGTCATGTTCTCAATAAAAAAAAAAAACAAACCCTTACAATTCATCCATCTTGAAGTGAAAAGCTCTACATGTCCAGTGGGTGTCTAGTCACAAAAAAATACTACACACCACAACAACCTGTGAAGTCTTTGAAAAAGAGAGACGTAATTATGTCATTTTTGGGCCGTGCTTCCTTGCACCTGGGGCGCTGTGTTGAGCTTAAACCTAGCTAGAGAGGTTTCACATCATTGTTTCTGTTTGTCTCCAGGTTCATCAGAGTGTCCACACTGGAGTGCGTACCTTCTTGTGCCCCTATTGCCCTCTTACCTTTAAATGGAGTTCTCATTACCAGTATCACCTGCGCCAGCATACGGGAGAGTGTCCTTACCCCTGTGACACCTGCCCCAAGGCCTTCAAGAACTCGAGCAGTCTGCGGCGACACAAGAATGTCCACCTCGGACTCAAGCCTTACACCTGCTCAGTATGTAACAAATCCTTCACTCAGTCAACCAATCTGAGGCAGCATATGAGGATACACACAGGTGAGAGGCCCTACATCTGCGGTGAGTGTGGAAGAAGCTTTACACATTCATCCAACCTGGCCCTGCACAAGAACTCACACTCCAACCTCAATGCAGGAGGGAAGGAGGGAAAGAGGGGAGAGGACGCAAGGAAGGGTAATGAGGTAGTGGAGGTGGTGGTAGGGACAGAGGAAGTGACGTCGTCCATGTTGACAGACATGGTGGGATTTGTGAGCCAAGAGGGAACTGACGGAGTGGGGGTGGGGATGGAAGAGGTGTTCTTGTCAACCACCTCGTCCAGCCAGAATCAGAGCCTCCTCCCACAGCTCACCCTCACCTCCACTGGGGAGGGCGTCTGTGCATCTAGGGCGATTGGGACAGAAGTTCACCTGAGCACGGATACCGGGGCTAGCGTGCTGCTGTACAGCTGCGGCAGCTGCAACCTCACCTTTGGCACACGAACAGACCTAGAGGAGCACCAGGCCATCCACATGGCTCCAGAAGAACAGAGGGCCGATGCCGAGGCAGGGCCTGGGACAGGGATCGAGGTTGGGGATGGGCTGGTGGGCGCTGGCCACCTGCTGGCTGATTTTGAGGAGGTGGTGGAGACTACCACAGTGGCTGAAAATGGACACACGACAGAGGTACTCCTTGGACTGACGGAAGGAGGAGATGGCAGCAATACAGTAAGTGATCTGAGCCAAGGGATAAATGTAGGAAGAGAAGAATAAACTCTTCTACTTTAAAAGAGAGAAAGTGGAGTGAATCACAGTAGATAGATAGATAATCAGGTCGTGAGGGTTGTATGTAGGCTGGTTCCAGATCTCTGAATCACCGCCCACATCTCAGATTTATTGAGCAATTCAACTTGCTCTGGTGTTATATAACAGCTGTTTCTCTTGGTTGGAAAAACAGTTGACCCATTGGAGGCTAGAAGCTGGGGATAGAAATGAAGACTTCATCTTTTGATATACCTGCCTAGTTACCTATCTACATTCAGAAAAACTACAGACATAAAAATTGCCAAGGATGAGATTCATGTTGATTTACAGATCAGCATATTTCTTTGATCATTGTGACAAACTTAGCAACTGCTTCTACAGCTGCTTCTGTGTCAACTGAAATTGCGTAAATTGTAATGGATACATAACTTGCTACTAAATGGTTTAGGGGAAATTAAACAAGCTATCATTAACACAATGTCAGGCTAAATGGATGAAGTAAAACAAAATGTCAGTTCAGTCTGATAATTAGACTAAGTTGTAAGTTGTGCGGTATGTCTGCTGTTTGTACTGTGGTATGAAATAGAATGACAGTGCTCTTGAAGGTCAAGTCAAACATCTCATCTGTCTGTATAATCTAATTTTCATTGATCTAAAGTGCTTGAGCTCGTTCTGAAGATATGCTTTTTTTATATGTATTACTTCCTTTGGTTTGTCCTCAGAATGTGGGCACCACCCAGGCCCAGTTTGACCTGCTGCAGAGCTTCACTGAGGTGACTCAGAGCTCCGAGACCGTTCAGCCAGAGGCCAGAACCACATGGGCAGGGCTGTCATGTGGCTACTGCAGTAAGACCTTCAAGACCAGTGCAGGCCTCAATAGACATGTATCACTGGTGAGAATGACTCTTATAATTGTCATATTGAATTTTGATGTATTTATCTTAAAATAATCTTTGCCTCCTGTGTTACCCCGTTGTTTGTCCAGATGCACTCCCTTTCATCACAGTCCCGCTCTCAGTTCAGCTGCTCCGCCTGCGACCGATCCTTCCCCCTCCTCTCCTCGCTCCTCACCCACCAACACTCACACACCCCTGAGCAGCGTCTCCTGGCTGAGGCAGAGGCTGAGATAGTGTGCCCTCCTTCCCTCTCCCTGTCTCTCCCCCTTCCCTCCTCTCCGAGCCAGGCTGACAAGCAGCAGGAAAGCCAGAGGGAGATCCATGTCGACATCATTGCCGTTGGCGAAGAGCAAGAGGAGCAACCGGCCAAACCGACCAAAGCCCCCAAAAAGACAGCAGCCAACAAGAGCACCCCTGCTGGAGGTAAAGATTTCAACATGGAGACAATAAAGATTTGACTAAACAATAGGAAGTATAAACCGAGCAATCTGTTCCTGTGTTTTGGTATGATATGCTTTCCCCCACCACTGGTAATTCTCTTAATTTACATTTCTAGCAAATGGGGAACTTGACTTTATCTTTCTTTTTACTCAACATAAGTGGGGTTAAGTGGGATAAGAGGTTGTTCTTTACTGTGATTAAAACAGCTGCTAGAAAACCAACATTTATTCTGTTTTTAGTATTATGTCATTGTTTATTTTCATTTTCCCACACTTTGATACAGAGAGGCCATACCGCTGTTCAGAGTGTGGAAAAGCCTTCAAAGGTTCATCGGGGCTTAAGTACCACATGAGGGATCACACTGGGGAAAGGCCCTACCGCTGCACTGAGTGTGGAAAGAGCTTCAAGCGGTCGTCACTGCTCTCAATCCATCAGAGGGTAAGGCTCACCCATCTACTGCAAGAAATTTACACACACTTTAAGTTCCCAAATGACACATCCATCATTTGGGAGCTAAATTTTATGGGGACTGCAGCTGTATAGTGTGGTTCACACCCTGCAGATGAATGCAATCTACAACAGACAAATCAAATAAAGCAGTAAAAATTCCCTTCAATAGCACACATTTTAATAGTTACAACTTTCTTGTGACTAAGCGGCTGTTATCACATAACACTTAAGTTCAGTTGTATCTTTGTTTTCATCATTCACACATTTTATTTCCTGGCTTCCGCTAAACATTTAAATAATAAATTTGAACAATGGATTTACATATACATATATATATATATTTACATATGTAATAACCACAAACTGTCCATCGTATACTTTTTCTATTGTAACCTGCTAGATCATGTAAAAACAAACACTTAAGTAAAGTCTTTTTTTTTTTTTTTAAAACACTTTACCTTTTCACTTTACCCAGGTACATACAGGCGTTCGGGCATTCCAGTGCCCTCACTGTCCTCTCACTTTCAAATGGAGCTCTCACTACCAGTACCACTTACGACAGCACACAGGCGAGAGGCCATATGTGTGTAAGGAGTGTGGCAAATCCTTCAAGAACACAAGCTGCCTGCGTAGACACAGTCAGATGCACTCTGGACTGCGGCCTCATACCTGCTCCATCTGCTCAAAGTCTTTCTCCCAGACATCCAACCTCAAACAGGTCAGCACAGCCTGCACAGATTCAGCTGTGAGCTCATGTTGTATTGAATAGATCTGCCTTATCTCATTGACTGTTTTCTCAATTTGTCTTCCCTCCTCTTTTGTTGTCATTTCTCTATGAGCAGCATGAACGGACCCATTCTGGTGAGAGACCCTTTCAGTGCACACACTGCAATAAAAGCTTTACACACTCCTCCAACCTGCAGCTTCACCTTCGCACACACTCCTCAAGCAAGGACTTCAAATGCCCGTACTGCTCCAAGGAGTTTGTCATGCACTCCTACTTGCAGAGGCACATCCGTACCCATGGCAGTGGTGTTCCCCTGCCTTGCCCTGGTGGTGGAGGTAAAGATGGGGTGGCCGTGAAAGCCAGTGTCGGTGGAGTAACAACCACTACAACCCTGCTCAATCCCATCACCCTGGAAACCTCAGGAAACCACGGCAGCCTGATTGTGTCCCAGCCAGCACTCAATATTCCCCCCAACACCTCCCAGAACTACTTTATGATTCAGACAGCCAGTGGCTTGCAGCTCATTCCTCTGTCATCCCCTGCACCGGCCCCTCCGCCTCCCCCTCCTCCACCACCACCTCCGTCCCAGCCCCAAAACTTTTTGCTCCTTCAGTGCCCCTCCAACAACGGCAGCCAGTCCAGCTTGATTCTCGTCCCCACAGCAAACAACCCTCCACCGCCTCCGGAGCCTCAGACACTCCCCATGCTTCAGACTATCCAGGCACTCCAGCCCGTCCTAAACCAAACACAGGCCCAGATGCCCCAGTTTCCGACCATATCACAGCAACAACAGCAAACAAGGATCATAATCACCAACAGTAATAACAATGCAAACACCCCTGTTGCCACGCCAACACAGACTCTGTCAGCCAACTCCCTACTGACCAAGCCCATTTTGGGGAAAAGCACACGAACAGCGAGAGGCAGACGGGGACGCAAACCAAAAGCTACACTTCAGAAATCCGCAGCAGCTGCAGCCAGTCAGGCTGCAGGTGGAGCTCTGTCAGTAACGAACTATAATGTGACCAGTGACACTCAGACTATCACTGCTGCTAACACTATCACCGAGTCATCACAATCACCTCTGTCCACAATATCCCACTGTTCCCTGTCATCATCTTGCACTACTGTCCCAATTCTTTCATCCTCCACCACTGTAGCCCCCACAGTGGACACCTCAGGACCCCCATCGGCTGTTACCATGGTTACACCAGCCACCACAGTGGCCACATCATTAGTTTCTACTCCTGTCCCTGCCACTTCAGAAACCCCCACCACTGCGGGGGAAATAAGGACAGGGGAGACCATGACAGGGAAACAGTTTGTGTTATGTTTTGATAATGAAGGACAGGCAAAGGAGGGGATGAATATCGCGGAAGGTGGGGAGTCATACGTCTTACAGTTTGAAGGGGATGCGTCGGGAGAGGCAGTGGATGGAGGGATGGGTGGGGAGGGAAAATCGCTTGTGTTGCAGTTTAAGAGAAATGGGCAAGGTGAGGGAGAAAAGGAGGGAGACAAAGAAGGGGTGATGTCACTCCTGCGCAAATGGGGTGGAGAAAAGCAGGGGGAGACACAGACAGGAGAGGAAAGCAGCCAGGGAGAGTCTTACGTCCTTCATTTCCACACCGAGGTGCAGGACAGTGGCCCATCCAGTGCTACCTTTAGCCAGGGGCAAGAAACCAGCCTGCAGCTTTCCTGCAGACCCACCCAAAGTTTGGTGCCACTTGATGGGCAGGAGGTGGTGTTCGAACTTGGGGGTGAGACCAAGATGGAGCAGGAAAGCGAGGAGGGTATGCAGATGATAGCCCTGATAGAAGGCGAAGGGGGGATGATGGGAGAGGAAGGGGCGGGTTGCAATGCCGCAGGGGGTAGAGTCACTGAGGGCGGGGGGGCGATGGAAGGTATATTTCAGCTGGAAAGCGGAGAGGAAATTGTCATAATCGAGGTCAGCACCAGTAGCCTAAGAGAAGGAAGAATGGAGAGGGGAGGAGATGGGGAGATCTCACAGAGTAGTGAGGTGAAATACGAGGGTGTGACAGTGGAGGCAAAAGAACGCTCTGGAAAGGAGCACAACTCCACAGACAATACAGAGGTGCCATCAACCGAAGACACAGTAAGAAACGGACCTATACCCAACTCTAAAGAGATGCAGTTCTCTAACTAAAACCGGTGTGTGTGTGTGAGTGTGAGTGTGTGAGAGTGAATGCCTCACTACTTGTGGGCTCAGTGTGTTAGCACTTTAGTCAGTTCTCCTGTAAAACTGAGGGAGAACATGCAGTTAGATGAGTACTGTCTTGTAATCCCATGGTGCCACAAACTAGAAATGTTATACATTGAAATAGGCTGTACATGGACCTTTGGAATATTCCTAAATATTATTAGTCGAAATGATACTGTCATTGGCAGTTTGTTTATGAAGTAAATACGTTTTTGTGAATAAATGTTGTACATGACCCACTTTCGTTACAATGTTAATAGTAAATATTAGCTTATTATTAATAAATCTGTTAATACCTTTCATTTGTTTTTTGACGTTCTTTCAGTTTGTCTTTTTTCTTCTTGAAACACACACACACATTCAAAGGTCATTGCGTTTGCAGCGCCCTTTAAGTTACGTTTGCTATTCACGTAGCTTCTGCGCAGTGCGGACTGTGAGTACGCAAACGGCGCAGCTCGACGCAGCAAGAGCGTGTAACGGGACGTCAAACGGAGCACGTATGTACTCAGAATACCCCCTCCACGCAAGAAACGACTCCGACCATTCAACCAAGTGTGCCAAACCCGCTCGGACTTCATAACAAACTGAGAGGCACAAACAGTGTCGTGCTCCCCATTTCCAGACGAGTGGCGTAGGAGGTAAGCGTAAATGTTGGGGGAGGGAGGTTCAGATCCGATCATGGTGTGCAGGGGTGAGGGGGTCTAAATGTGTCAGGACAGACCGCAGCACTCTGTAATAACCATATAAGGATGAGCAATGTCTCCTCGCTTTCGACTCTGCCTTTGATGCTCAGTGTCAAACGTGCAGATGAAAGCGCGAGTGGCGTGCAGTACACAAGAGCAGCATGATGGTAACACATGCACGCTACAAATCCTCCATAATCCCCGTCTGCCTTTGTTGTTTGGAGCCGGCGTGGGTGTGATGTTACACTGCAACTACTGGCTCACTGTAGGCGAAGTCAACTGCACCGCGATGATGTGAATATTGACCCATTTCAACTACAGCACGTGTCACAGTTTAGTTAACACACCAAGCCCATTAACCTGCTATTCTAGAGTAGGAAATACAACCATTTGTCCATGTGCTCTTCTTTTAAATGTGTTTCTGAAGGGTCCCTGTGCACACAGTGTGGATGTTGGAGGCTGCAGTAGGCCGTGAGTAGCAAGCAGTCCTGCTGTTGGAGCACAGAGCCTAAACATGGTGAGGCTGGAGCTGGATCAGGTGGTGATGAGGAGGATGAAGGAAGACGACATAGAGGTGGTCAAAGCCCTCAT
The DNA here is from genome assembly GCA_023238725.1 of Scortum barcoo. Lineage (NCBI taxonomy): Eukaryota > Metazoa > Chordata > Actinopteri > Centrarchiformes > Terapontidae > Scortum > Scortum barcoo. Next base: position 14,139,357 of record CM041546.1, on the reverse strand, counting down.
TAAGGTTCGTTCAGTGTAATCAGATAACGTTTCAGACTGCTGCTTCCATCACCCTGGGACTCTTGTCTTGTGAGATTTGTATTGATTTTTTTTTTGTTTCAACTCCCATCCGTGTCTCTGCAGGAGGGCTGCGAAGGCACTGAAAACCGTCTCATCCTCCACATCCTCACTCGCCCACTCTGCCTCTTCATCCTGGCCATTTTCTCCTCGGTCCTGCGCTGCGTTGTCCATTCTTTCATCCTGGCCCTGGCTATTCCTGTCTTCCTGCTAATTGTCTTTCTCAAGATCACCATGCCGCGGTCCACCGGGGTTCTGGGCAGCAGCCGCCCCTCCTGGGACTATGTGGGCAGCAGCTACAGAGGGACACAGGATGAGACACTGGAGAATGCCTACTGTAGGATAAGTGGAAAGACACCAGTCACCAAAAAGGTTAGTCTGCTGCAAAATTTTCACTTCATTCTAGCGACCAAGTTTTGCAGCCAGCCTCTTTTAACCCCTTTTTCCTTTACGTAGCCACGGCGCAGAGTCGGATCCAAAGACAAGGACAAAGACACGTTAACAGAGAAGGTCACACCAGAGAGACAAGAGGCTGCAGGGCAGGTCTGGGTGGCAGACTACGATGGTGACATCATCGGCTGCATCTTCCGAGAAAGCATGACACAAGCGAACACCAGGAGGATCTGCAGGTTGGTGACGGGCAGCTGGTACCGCAGGGAGGGCCTGGGCCGCCTGCTTGTCCAGAGTCTGGAGCAGAGAGAGAGGGAGACGGGTGCTCACAGAGCGTACGCACACGTCCCCTACCCCTCCAAGGTGGGGGAGGCCTTCTTCAGGAAGCTGGGCTATCAGCAGCTCGGGGAGGGGACTGATGAAGGGGACGATGAGGAGAGGAAGCAGGAGACTCCGGAGAAAGGCTTTCTGGGATACCCCCTCACAAAGGTGTTTTACAAAGACCTGTAACTGAGTGATGGTGGAGTCACAGAGAGGAAAAGGTTGCTGAAGGTAAAGAAGTGCAAACTGGATCTCTGATGAAGGCGATCATGTCATTGCTGCAACATGTTTGGAACTTCGTTATTAATTTATTGAATATTTGTGTTATTTATGCCAGTATTTATTTACTGTATGTGTTGCTGTTCTGGTTGATTTAAGTATGTTTTTACCTTTTCATCATATACCGTATTATAGTATCATATTTCATTGTACCGTTTCTTTCATAAAACAAATTAGTTTATTATTTTATGATTCAAACATGACATAATGAAGTCTGAGTCATGCTGTTCTCTCATTATTTATTTTTGAAATAAAATATTTATGTAAAAGGTGTGTTTCCTAAATAAGTGGTGTGTGTTTCTTTTTTTTCAAGAATTCCAACACAGTAAATGGTGCATGGGTGTGTGATTGCACACCTTTATGTGTGTGTACAAAACCATATAGCTACGAAGGAGGATATACAGTTACTGTATAGGAAGTATGTGTGGTTTTTGTGAATCTGCAGAATTTGTCTGCTTTTATCTTTCTGCGCTCCTGGGCTGCCGTTGCTCTCCTTCACGTACAGTATGAGAGTCCATGAGTCTGCAGAAATAGAGCTTCCTCCCTTTGCATTGGCTTTCTTGCGCTTTCATTTAGGTTTTCTTGGTTCAAATTATGCTATCTTTAATGTTGGTATTAGTAGTATGTGTTGTTTGTTTGTATAAGTTAATTGTGTCTTAAAATGAGAAACATTTTCCAATTACAACCTGTAGAATGTAGACATTTATATGCTATTTTGGAATCTCATCATGCCTTTGAGTTTTTGAAGTTCTAAACTACTTTATCACATAAAATAAGCCTGTTCAGTTCATCATAGGCTGTTGTTGCATCAATAAATATTATAGTAACTGATTAATTAAAAATGTAGATTAACTTATCATAAAAATAACTTTCGCAGCCCTGAATCATTGGATTGATTACAAAAACTCAAGATAAAAAAAATTAAATCCATTTTGGTGTTTAGCATTCGCAGCACATTAAATATATGCACAGGTCCCCTGACTCAAGAATGTGTGTGGTTTGCAGGTGAATGGCAGTTTATGTGACTAAGGGGGGAAATGCACACAGCCCAGTCTGAGGCTAACCTTGATATGGTTAGCAGCCCTCACGCTCGCTTTGCGCATCTACCTCCTGCTAACCTCATACGGTGTCAGTGTATGTGCCACAGATAAACACCACAGGATGTTTGTACAATGGTAATGTGTGTGTGTGTGTGTGTGTGTGTGTGTGCGTGTGTGAAAGGCATATCTCACCTGATGTGAAGCAAATATAGAGCTAGACTTTACTGCAAACTCTTAATCATGCAAGCTGTAGTGGAAAATCACTGTCCTTTAATTAACTTTGATGAAAAAGCCCCAGACACCCAATAACATAACAGCATTGTCACATGCACGAGTAAGTGTGTGGTCAGGCCATTTTCACCTTGTGAAAGCTGTATTTCTACTGTTGGCCATTCTTGGTCATCATCAGGGTCTTTCTTCATGACTGTCAAAGAAGCAGACACCTGTTAGCTGGGCCTCTACCCGCCCGATCTGTAGCTATTATTGTTGTCAGGAAACAGATGTGAGTTCACACACTGGAAAGAAAGTCTGTTTGTGACTGTGGTCATGTGTGTCTGCACGGTATGGCTGTGTGTGAGTGTGCGCGTGTGCAGGGTGTGGGCGGGTGGGTTTCGGAAAGTATGACTTGGCATTTCCAACACCCGGTTTCTGCCCCTGACTACGGGTTAAATGCACAGCCATGTCTGGCCATACAATATTACTCCACCACACACACACACAAAGTGCATGAGAGGGGTGGTAGTGCATGTGAGCGTTCATGTGTGACTGTGAGATGACCTTGGTCAACTGTGGTCAAACCCAGAGAGCTGGGTGGGAAGTGGTTACATATAGTTTGGCATTTGATCAGCCTCCTGAAGTGGAGAAAGGACACATGCACATAGGATCAAATGTGCAGAGACATTAGGCTTAGTGCACCGTCAGAGTAATGCAATATGATGTGAGGTCGCTCAGAGCATGCAGACATACACAAACACACATGAATCACTCATTTTGGGGCACCACACAATCATAGGATATATTAAATAAATTTGTTCCAGATGATGTATAACATATAGACTGTGTTAATGACATGCTCATACAGTTGGCTAACACACAAACACACACACACACACGCATGCACGCACACACGCACACACAGATGAGCTCCAAAAACAGCCACCCTGGGAAACGGTGAATTCCCCAAACCACAGAGTGCATGTGAGGGTGAGGGGAGTCATGGGAAAGCAGGATGCCTGCATGCAGTGCCACTGAATGAGCAGACTGGGCCAGAGCTAAAACAGACAGAGCAAAGAAAAGACGGGAGCAAAATAATACACATCCTGATTTGGCAAGGACGAATGACAGCATCTGAAGGTTCAAAGGCTTATGAGTGAGATTTATCCACACACTGCGGTCGGTCAGCTGGCCGGCCACTCTAGCAGACACGTAGGGTGAGGGAGGTCGATTACAGTTCTGCTCCCAGCCTGACACAGTTTGGGAAAACCCAGATCAGAGGACAAAGTAGGTGTCAGAGCCTCCGAGGTCTGGGAACGCCTATGGCTCCACCAAATCTTGGGGCCCAGAGGAGGAGGTGGAGGTGATAGGGGGCTAGCTAGGTGGAAATGCTGAATCGCAGGAGTGGTCATCGGCGATGCCGCTATGGCTCAAGGTGAGAAAGTATCTGGAAGTTTTTATTTAATGATCTGGGAAAACCAAAGTGGAGGGTGACTGGATGACTCCTAAGTGTTTGGAAAGTTCCAGCCAGTTGGCTCAGTTTACTGACGTCTGTGAAAAACTCCAGAGGTTACAAATCACGTCAAACACTCCTCCTCTCACGTGTGGTCGCTCAGATTATTTAGTAAAATCTGTGTTGTGCAAGCTGCCTCTTCAGTAAGATTCCTCTATTGCACATAAAAAAACACATAAAACCCATGATGCCCTTTAACAAAAGGCAAATGAGTAATTCATTTACAGATTTAATTGTTTTGCAGAAAGACAATACAATCCATCCGTCCCTTTTGTATCACGCCCCCTGAACTTACTTTGAAAAATCATTCTGTCCAACCAGAAGCTACCTCTTTTGTATGCAGGATGTTTATGTTTAGAGGTACGTATATGTTCTCAGTTCCCTCCCTTTAACCCCCCAATACACACACACACACACACACACACACACACACACACACACATACTCTCACTAACTTTCGCTCTTTCTCATTTACCTTCATTCATTACCCACACCCGCCGAGTGACAAAGCAAGGCGCGTCTTTCAAAATGATTACAAAGCTAGACAGGTGAGCAAAATGGATACATTCTATTTATACAGTGTCTATGCATTCTATTTATACATTGTCTGTGTTATCTATTTAAAATAATAAATAATTTTGATTGATTAAGTGCTTACTACTAAAGGGAAAACAGGAAGTTTCTACAAATGCTGATATTTTGATGCAAATAAAGGATATTCTTCTGTGGAATTCTGTTTCAATAACTATGGAACTATAAGATCTACCAGTCGAGGTTTCATCTTTATTAATGACTGATAACTGTGCCGGTTTCGCTAGAAGTTGTGAAACTGAGAATGAGAAGAAAGCAGTGAATGTTGGTTGTCTTCTGACTGTCCACCACTCACTTCTGGTTAACCACACGTTTTACATGCATTTATTGTGCTAACTTATTGGATTAAAACTTAAATTTGTGTATGAGTCATCTGAATAATAATAACTTAAAATGGTGAGTCCCTTAACAGAATTTGTTTCAGACTTTCCCAGCGTAAAATTACGAGATTTGCTGAATAATAATGAGATTACAAAGGAAGTTGGTTTACAACAACGCTTTTAAAAATTGTGTTATTACTAATTCTGAGCAGCAAGTTTGAGTAGCAACAACACATCATTAGTTGATAAAAAGAGCATCTTCTCTCCCTTTATCACAGTGTGCTTTTGCCACGAAAAAAGTTCATCTACCATTACAAGAACATGCGCTGGGCAAAGGGACGACATGAGACATACCTCTGTTTTGTAGTGAAGAGGCGAGTGGGGCCAGACACCTTAACCTTTGACTTTGGACACCTCCGCAATCGCAGTGGCTGCCATGTAGAGGTAAGTAATGTAGGTCAAGATGTGGGAAAAAGAGCCCTGTTCAGGCAGAAAATAACAAAAGTGTTGAATCATTTTTCCCTCTTATGTCCTCTGTTCTCCTATCCCTCCCCAGCTGCTGTTCCTGCGCTACCTGGGAGCCTTGTGCCCCGGGTTGTGGGGGTGCGGAGATGCTGGAGAGAGAAGGCTTAGTTACTCCATCACCTGGTTCTGCTCCTGGTCTCCCTGCGCCAACTGCTCCTACAGACTGGCCCAGTTCCTCAGCCGGACACCCAACCTTCGCCTCAGGATCTTTGTCTCCAGACTTTACTTCTGTGACATGGAGGACAGCCGTGAAAGAGAGGGCCTACGAATGCTGAAAAAAGCCGGCGTGCAAATCACAGTCATGAGTTACAAAGGTGGACAGATAAACCGGTGTATAAAGATCAAGATATGTACTTGTATATCTAGAGCCAGATATTTATGGAAGGTTCTCTCTCTTCAGATTTCTTCTATTGCTGGCAGACTTTTGTGGCCCGCAAGCAGAGCAACTTCAAGGCCTGGGAAGAACTGCACCAAAACTCTGTTCGCCTTGCTAGGAAACTCAATCGCATCCTCCAGGTATAAGATTCAGCACACTGCATGTTTTTCTTCAGCCAGATGGATTCAATTAAACCAATAATGACACATTTTAAATTCTGTTTTCTTTCTCTCTCAGCCCTGTGACACAGAAGATTTAAGAGATGCCTTCAAGCTTCTTGGTCTTTGAAACATAACTGTGACCTCCTCTGTTGTTATCAATGAGAAGAAAGAGAAAGACTAAAAGACATGTTGGTGTCGGTCCGTCACTACAACTGCTATACTGAGAATGAGAAAAACTGAGAAAAAAACGTTCAACTTGTGGCAAGGCTTTCTGATGTTATGTAGCTGCTGCTTGCTGTTTCTGTAGCGATGTGCATATGTGAAATTAAATGATACATAGTGAAATATTGCTTGTGTCTTTCATGTTATCTTCCTGCAGTAATGTAAGCTTACAAGTAGTGAGCCTAGATAATTTTGCCGCTCATAAGAATTGTACAGTAGCCTACGGCTGTTTGCAACATTAAATAAGCTACTAATGCACTATTCATACAAAGTATGACGTAAAATTGTGTATGTTGTGCATTCCAAGTGCACAGCAGTTTTTACATTTTGAGAAATGCCCAGATGTACACTAGGTTGGGAAAAACTTTCTGAGTATGCTAAATGCTAAATGTATGCTTAATCATTCATTTAGTACACGGTATGAAGTACATACTGACTCAGTATATTGTATGTTAGTATGTGATTTCAAACAATTAAATGCTTCTTTCAGTGATTGGAATTATTGCTCTTTCATAAAGTTGGTGGAGAGACATATAAAGCAAAACACTTTTTGTAATTTGTTACCCTACATGTCTGGTAAATGCTCAACGCCCAAGCAAAAACTACTTAGGCAATGTCATTTCTGTAGTTTTTTTTCTTTTTAACTTGAAACAGGGTCAGAGTTGAGTTGTTAATTTAGCTGTTGCCGCACATGTCTGATAACTTCTAAATTAGTCATTCTGAGAACCATCTGAATTGTACTGAATTTCCTCTTGACTACAGTATGTCTCTGTGTACTGTATCTTCAGTTTAACCAGTGTTTAGACTGATGGAATAAATGTCTTGGGACCATTCAGTGTTAGTAAATCACCAGTAGTAGTTAGTTAGTCTTAGGTGCTTTGTAGGTTGTGGATAGCCCTGTACAATACATGCCCTACATGTAGGAAATGTTTGAATGCTGGATCTACTTAGTGTCTGGGCCCCTATTTTCAAGCTTCAAAGGGTTTATCGGGCTGTCCCATTCCCCATATACCTGTCGTATATGATAATATTTTTTATTTTAAACTGTGTGAATCTATGTGAATAAATGACTTTAAGTGCTCCATACCGCAACCCAAACAAAAGCTACCCAAGTGATGTCACTTGAGTAGTATGCCCTCAGTATGTTAGTATGCCATTTATAACAATGAAAGCTTTATTTCAGTCATACATTATTAAAGTTGAGAGAGAGACACATAAACAAAAACACTTTTTGTCACCCTACCTGTCAGGGAAAGCTAAACACCAACACAAAAACTACTCAAGTGATGTCATTCTGGTAGTTTTCTCTGGTTTGAAACAGGCTCGGTGGTAGTTTCCACCTGGGTGTGTAAAATGGGTGGACTGCCCCTTTAAAGCGTGGTGGGGGGTCGCCGCTTCGTGCGCGCATACACCGTGTATTACGGTCACGTTGCCGTTAACGCCGCACGGTCACACCGCGCGCTCACCGTCACCACCGGCGTGCACCGAGCGAGCACAAGTCAAGATGGCGACCGAGGGTCAGTCCGAGTACGAGTCGGTCCTCTGTGTCAAACCTGAAGTCAACGTTTACCGAATCCCACCGAGAGCATCCAACCGGGCCATCAGGTGAGGGGGGGTCATTACCGAACAACGGCATCAGCGGGGGGGTGGTTTGAGTCCCCGGTGAACGGTGACCGGGTGACACCGGCTGCAGTCCCGCCGGTGTCCGTGTGTTTAGGAGAAATAATGCGTAGAAGTCACGGGACGAGCGGTGACGAGCTCTGTTTGCCTTTAATTTTCTGGCCTGACCTTTAAGTGACAGACATCAGAGCAGAGCAGCATCACGGGGAGTCAGTCTTGCTCAAGGACACTTCAGCAGGGGTTGAAGCTGTTTGAAGACAAGATGCTTCAACAACCCAGCTGAAAAACTGTGCTTCCTTTTTTATTATTATTTAAGTCACCACGCAGGAGAGCAGCTGCGTCGCTGAAAAAGGCTGACACTGAATTGTTTACCCCGTCTGTCTGCGCTCCATCCTGACCCGCCACCGCTGCATCTTGAGTGCACGTGACACCCACCAAACGGTAGCACGGGCCCACAGTCCCATGAGACACATGATTGGTTAGCCAGTGACCATATTGCATGGTGAGTAAGGGCGGTGATGTAACATTTCGGCCCAAGGTCTCACTTAAATGCCCGTCTGAGGCCTTAGTCACGCTGCGCTCGCATAGAAAATGGCCAACGCGGAGCTCCAGTGTGTCTGAGTGTTGGACGAGTCATAACAATAACACACTCAAACATGCACACAAAACACTCTCCCTCCCTCGCTGTCCGACTGTCTGAGCATCAGTCTCAGTAAACGTCTTTACCTACACGTCTCCCGTGTGTTTGTTTGTCCCAGGGCTGCTGACTGGAAGCTGGACGCCCCTGACTGGACGGGCCGCATGCGAGTGACGGCCCGGGGCAAAGTGGCCTACGTGAAACTGGAGGACAAAATCTCTGGTGAGAGGGAGAGACGCAGACAGAGCAGCGCCATTGTTTACGGGCGCCGCCGCTGTTGTTAATCATTTCACCGTGTTGTCCCCCCACTCCGCCACCCCCCTCTCTGTTACTCATCTATTCCAAGGTGACCCAGCCCACGTCCGAGCAGGCAGTTTATTTTGAAGAAAACAGGCTCATCATCTCTTTCTGTGTCTGTCCCTGCATTTCAGGCGGTGGCATGCTTATTGTCCTTTAGACTATATTCTGTATTGGTTAAGAAGTCTTAGAAGTCGGATCCCTCTTTCATATTTCCATTGTACAAAGAAAAAAACGTTTAATTTCTGGCCCCCGTTTTAAACCTGGAGGTTTCTTAGTTGAGGTTTGGCTTAGTAAATGTGAAATGTTTTTTTTTTTGTGGGTGTGTGTCTCTTCATGGTCCACATTGCCAGAGGACTGTTTTGCCAAAATAGCTAATGAACACATTTCCTTTGTTCCAACCTGCAGGGGAGCTGTTTGCCCAAGCACCAGTGGAGGAGTACCCTGGCATCGCAGTGGAAACAGTTAGCGATTCAAGCCGTTACTTTGTGCTCCGCATCCAGGATGACAATGGTGGGTAAACTGTTTGTTGCTTAGCCATGTGAGTATATTTGCAAACATGCTTATGAGCAAAGAGGCCAACAAGATGACACAGAGTAGAGAAACCCCGTTATTCTTTTATGCTAAATCTTGCCCACCGTTTGTCGTAGCGCTTGGATGATTGTCAAAAAAGTTTCATGTCTTTATCTGCGCACTACCTTGCCAAGCTCTTACTAAACTTCACTCCTTGTGTGATGTGTTTGTTTCCTCTCATAGGCCGCAGTGCATTCATAGGCATCGGCTTTGGAGACCGAGGCGATGCCTTCGACTTCAATGTTGCACTTCAGGACCACTTCAAGTACGCGGCCTCTCCATTGTGTAAATCATAGCTAGTTCATGAGTGATTATTTATTCTCGTTTATTAAACTATTTTATGTCCTTTTCATCTCTGCCTCGGTCCCTTGTCTTCTCCAGGTGGGTGAAGCAGGAGAATGAATTGACCAAGCAGGCGCAGGCTCCGGACAACACTCCTAAACTGGACCTGGGATTCAAAGAAGGACAGACCATCACCCTCAATATCGGGGTAATCTTATTCTCAATAGATTTAATGGGTATAAGGTTGAAACATTAGTGAAATAACAAAATAGCTTTCAGTTTGGTGTTGAGTCTTTTTGTAAACAATGTAATGCTATAGAAGTGGGTCCACTGCAGCTTAGTTTGGGGAATTATTTCAACAGATTAGACCATGCTAAGTGACATGATCAAGGTTTAACTTTGTATAAACACACATACTCACCAAGTTTTTGTTCCTCCTAATCGACCTCTTCCAGCAATCCAAAAAGAAGGACAGGTCTCGCCCGCAGAGTTCAGGTGGCTTTGGGCTTCTTCCACCTCCTCCTGGGGGGAAGTTGGCCCCACCCCCTTCTTCTAGATCTACTAATCATAACACACAACCATCTGCAGGAGGAAGTGACACTGGTAGGTAATGCTACAGTGCTGAAACTTAAATTACTTTCCCATGGTTTTTTTTCTCATAAACTGGATAATGAATACATCTTGATCTCGACATAAGAAGCTCTGTTGTCCTGTAATCACAAAATAATTATTGCACGATCACAAGAAAGCAAATTGGTAATGTGTGTCAGGATTACAAAGAGTAGAAAAAAATATGCTGTGATCTTGCAAAATGTATTTCTCTTGATCATAAGACACAATTAGGAGACAAATTGCTGTTCCTTTGGGCAACATATCTGTGGATAAGCATAGTATTGTACTCACCATTGTTACTGCTGCGATAGTGCACCTGAGCAGCTCAGCCAGATCTGAACTCAGTACTCCAAATCAGCTTTTTTGGAAGACTGAACAGGTAAACATTACCGCCCCAATATTCCATTTCATTGCAGCTTTACTTCCATGTTCAACCTGGCGGTTGTTCTAGCTCGATGCAGCTGTTTCATTTACAGTGGGATGGTCGATATAAAGTAAAGGAAAGTTATTTTGGTGTTGAAAGCTTGTATTTCCTCGACCCCATTGGGGGCTGTTGTGAAGCTGTTTCCAGTGGAGCACTTGTATCCACAGTCTTTACAATGAAAGTGGTGAGTGTAATGTTATGCTGACGTACTAGCCAAAACTATGACAGATAGACTCCAGTTGTAAAATGCAGGAATTTTCCTTTTTAAAAAAATATTTTCCCTGTGTCCTCTCTGGTGCCATGTAGCATGGCTGCTTTTACACTGCAAATCATAAACAATTAATCTCACAGAACTAAGAAGTGTCATATTTTCCCACCTTCCTCTTGTGGTATCTAGTCATGCACACATTTTCAGGGTAACGTATTGAGGTCTGGTTTGCTTGCAGACATATGAATACAGTGGAGGTGATTGTGACTGTGATGTGGTGCTTAAAACTTTAAGAAAACATTTGAAAAATTCAGCAGAAATTTAGCTTTCAGCAAATGATTTATCAGGGTGATTTACAGTCCTCACTGAAAACAGTTTTCAGTGCAACTGCCAAAAAATAATAGTCCCAAGAGAGCTGTTAATAATGCATAGTGTGAATTATTCAGAATAAGTGGGAGACCCTCTCTGAGTTTCAGATGTAACATTAACTCAATGCTTTAAGGAGAATAAATGAAATCCCTCCCTTGTGATTTGTTGGGTGCAGAAGTTGTTGAGGTCGACGTCTCGAAACCTCAGCAATTAATACTGAAAGTGTCTGCATGGCTAGATACCACGAGGGTAAGAGAGACAATGCTGTGTGCTTATTTGTCAGTTGGATGAACCGACCCTTTAACAAAACACAGTTTTCATAGCAGGTGAGGTGTTATCTGAAAGATGGGGATTTTATTGCATTCTAGAAATTCTTCCTAACATGGCACAATCCTTAGATTGACTGGAAACAGACGGTCTCATGCTACTATCACTTACCTCTACCTTTCAGAGGTGCATCATCTTCCTGTTTTGTTTGATTTTTCTAATCACCAGGTTGTTTGCTAGACCTGGACTCCAGTAACTCCAACTCAGAGGCTCCGTCCAACACCGCTACCACAGCCAGCTCTGACCTGTGGGGAGACTTTGACTCTGTGTCCCCGAAGTGAGGAGAGATTAATTTATTTCTTCTTCCTCCAATCTCTCTATGAATTTATGCAGACACTATTTGCTATGTTGTTTTCCCTGTTATGGGGTCCTGTATCTCTCCCTGCCAAGCAGGGTAACCCCCTGTAATAATTTGTTTTATTTAAGCCCAGTTCCTCATGGCTTTTGTTCGTAGTCGGGGATAGACCCAGATAAGTCTTCATTACAAAGATTTAGAAGTATAGGCCAGCACACTTTCATCCCCATCATTTGTGGGGATCTTCTTCCTTCTTTCCTTCTATAGATCTACTCTAGTGCTCTAGTTTCCCTTTTCCTGTTTGAATACTTTCTCCTCCTCTCAGTGTTTTATTTGCGAATTTCTATTGTAGAGTATACATAATAGAAATATGATCAAGGGAGACATAATCAGAAACATCTGATGATGAAATCTAATAAAATATAATGATGAATGAATTTTATGTACAGAGAATATTTATTTTAAATGTATATATCGTCAGTAGTTTGTATTTGTTGTCATTGGTGTTGTCACCTGTATGTACTGTAGCTTATTTTATTCCAAGTCTCCGGCAGTGGGACTGACTATATGCACTGACTGGCAGTCTTGTCTGTCTATGTAGTTAGTAATGCATAAAGTCTGCATTTAACGCAGGGATTGTTCAAAACTTAGGTTATAGTGAAGTTTACTACAAAATGATTTTACTTGAAAGAAAACCTGTTCATCCGGAGCTGCTTCATAGAAAAGTTGTGCTATTTAGCACCCTCTACTGGGCTCTTTGTGGCTCTAGATTATTTTATGTGAGAGAAATGTTGAATTGAGCTGCAGCTGTTGAACACATATTTCACTGGGTCTTGGGCACTGTGTGCATTGTTTTAACTATAAATCAGTACAAAGAGACGGGGAAGGAGGAATGTGGGATGTGGTAGGGTGTTACCAAAAGAAAGAGAGGCAACAAGTGCTTTTATCTTTGCCTCAAGGGGAAATAGAGATGATTTAGTCCTTGTTATGTCATCTCTACTCAGCACAGCTGTTAAAGCTGTGATGGGTGAGTCATTCAGGTTGTGACCTCTCTCCTGCTCAATGAATAGATCTGTGTTTCTGCACTGTCCCGTCAGCCTGAGGACAGCTTCATATCCTCAACTCTTTATGAGGAGGCGATCAGGTCGTAGGCCTCGACCACAGCATGTACAAACCAGTTTTAACTGTGAAATTCAATTCCTTGTTATGATTCATTGTTATTAATGGTACTATGATGCAGACAGTGTGGGACCAAGTTAGTCTGTGTTTGATGCGGTGTTTTGTTGTGATATTGTTGATGTGTTGAGAGATGGATCATATTGTGACAGACAGTTACAGTTAAGTGGTGAGATGATGGATGTTGACAGGAACGCACATAGATGGTGTGTGCGTAAAGCCCTAATAATGTTTGTCAGTGTTTGTTTACTGTTTAAATTATATGCATCTCTCCCAAATGTTACTTGTTATTCAAACTGTATATGTGTATGGAAATATATATGGAAATCAATATGCAAAGAAAAACATAAAGATATCACTCAGTGACCATGACTTTCTTTTGTTGTTTTTTTTCTCCCTCCTTAATATATAAAAAGAAGAAATCAATAAACAACTAACTCATGAACAAACATAGCTTTATTTTTTTGGATACAATAGTGCACATAATACTGGATTGTCAACGAGTACCTTACAATCCACAACAGAGAGGGTCTTTCTTTGTACAATGAAATGACTCAGTGCTGCTATAGGCCCATTACTACAGTACCTTAAATGGGTCGTAAACCATGGAAGACATGATCTGTGTCCAACAACACACAGATGAAATGAGCACACCCTCAGCATTCGCACACAAAAAGACTAATACATAAACATAGATATGACTCAGCACACTTGTGCGAAAGAGAAAGAGAGACCCCCAGGTGTTGAGTGGTGGATTTATAGTGTTATGGGCTGTTTTTATGGTGACGTGACCGGTTTGTGTCTCTAAGGGGGGCTCCATCCTCACTGGTGGTCATGTCGCCATCTTGGGCCCATCAGACCTTGTTTGCCCAGGTTTGGGGGTTGCCACGGCGACTGCGACAGCGTTTCCTATTAGATGATCTCTCAACACGCCTGGGCCACCCAGACAACTCCCGGCACAGTTCGGCTGTGATGTGCAAAGGACACAGATATTTCTCTGTAAATGTGTAATCAAGCACCCCAATGTCATGCTTGTTTTGTTAGGGATGTTTCTCACCTTTCAGGTACTCATCCTGTTGGCACACTGTCCTCATGCAGATCTCTTTGTTGATCACGTAGACACGAGGAAGGCTGCATCAGAAACAGGATGTGGTTATACAGTTCAGCCTGGTCTGGCAGGGTGCAGCTACAGTAATTATTAGCAGCGGAACGCAACTAAGTACATTTACACAAGTACTGAATAAATTTACAGTGTTGAGGTGCTATTTCCACTTTTCTGCAGCTTTATACTTTGACTTACATTTATCTGATGTCTGGAGTTGTTTACTGTTTATTGTTACTTATCAGATTAAGATTTTATGCACAAAACATCATCTGTGAAAGATTTATAATTTAATTGACCAACAGCAAAGAAGGGAGTGAAAATTAGCTCCATCTGGACAAGATGCAACATTTAAATGGTGCTTACTTATTGATGCATCAGTAATATTTAGTCACTGATAATATCTTTAATATCAAAACGCTTGTAGAGGCTATGCTGCTGTATGATGAGCAATTTTCCTATGATATTTCAAGTGCATCTAGCTGATAATGCCAATAGGCTTAAAGGCACTGAAATGATTTATTCAATTATCTCCTTATAGTGAGCATCAGGATCTCACTGTGAAAACACACTGCCACACTTGGAACAGTTCTGGTTGTTTCACTTGAGAGATTTCTGCATTTCTGCTTTTGTCTCTGCTCTTCTCGCTATTTCTGCGTGGGCAAGGGCTCAGCTGTGCACCAATCAGAAATTAACAACAGTAAAATCAGGTTGAGGTTTGTATGCTCAGGCTGACAGGCCACTGCCGAACAGTGATTTGATCAAACCACACCCACACAGCCCTGATTAGGCAGATTAGGGTTAAATTATTAATAAATAAAAAACAGGGATGTGCAGGCAGGACTTTTGCTTGTCATGAAGTATTTTTACATTATGGTGCCACTACTTCTACTTTAGTGAAGGCTCTCTCTGATTTCTCTGCTGAATTCACCATCATTCAATCAAGTCATTCTGCAGGTAAATTGCGAAACCAGTACCAATGTTCTGTAGATCACCTGTAGAAACAGAGAGCACCAATGCATCTCTTGATGGGCCGGTGAACAGAGTACATCCTGGTGCAAGGATACATCTCCTCCCTACAGTCTGCAGAGACAAAACATTGGATTAAAACATTTTTTAGCAATCATAATGAAAGATGAAGCTAATGAAAACGCTGTGCCAGCAGTTCCAGAGGCCTTCTGAGAGGCAGTTCAGGGGTCAGTCTGCTGTCACTCACTGGCTGGCAAGGTGCCTCCAGGTGCCTCAAGGCTCTCTAGAAACGAGGAAAGAAAGCACGATCAGATTGGGAAAACATCTCAGCAGTGACCCTTTGCAGTGACTCACAGACTGACAGATGTCATGCAGCACGACTGATCTAAAGTGTGACTTGTGAGGAGGAGAGCATTACCATCCTGCTGGGCTTGGGCTACAGCTGTGAGCGCTGTGGAACAGAAACCACATGAGGGGAGTGTTTCGCAGCATAAAAACAAACACGCAGCGACTCAACCATAATTAAACAAGATGATTTGTGTGTTCTGTTTGGCAGTGTTACCGTGGAAACTGCAGAGGAGCAGGACCACTGGAAGGCTGCCCATTCCTTCAGCTTGTAAGAGGTGAGCTTTTTACGAGCTGGAGGAAACCGAAGAGGAAAAGAGTCAGGGTGATTTCACAGAGTGGAACTGTTCAATATCCTCTCTCCAGATTTTTATGCTGTTTATGTTTCCTTTAATCTCCACACATTTAAATGCTCCCAATGTTCCAGGTCACTGTAATGTTTTCCCCAAAGTTTTGCTCCAGTTAAATACGCAGAGAGGGGTGCTGTGTTTTTGACAAGTTGTCATCATTATAGAAGAGTGCCTGATGTCATTCTGCTGTGGAATAATTTGTTCTACTGTATATCCGTGTGTGCTTTGGACTACTTGCAAACTTCTAGATAAAGCAGCAGTGGAGCAGCTATAAGAAAACGTTTTAAATGACACTTTCTACCTCTGAAAATGTGTTTTTCTCCTTCCCCTCACTCTTCTCTCCCGCCCTGCATCATTCCTCTTGTGATGTGTCAGTGTAACTTTGCAGTCCAAGACGTGAGTTCTCTCTAAAGAATGTGTTTTCTGTGCCCTATTTGAGCGCCCCTCCACCCCTCCTCTCTTACAGTCGCACATTCTTTTGCAGCTTTATTTTCATAGAACATGTCGCTGCTTTCCAACTGTGTACGATCATCATCATCCCCTCTAAGCGTGACACTTTTTTTTTCACAAGGTGTGTCTTTTCCGCTGCGATAACGCCAGAGAGAGTCACACGTTTGCAATTACTGGACTGAAAACTTTGGATTGTCCTGGTTTAGCTCGGTGCATGCCTCTGTTGATCTGGTTTCATGAGAGAGATATGTTTTTTTTCACTGCTTGCAGCCCCTGAGCTCTGTATGCAAGAACTATGAAACAGAAATCCTGAGTCAGTTAATCGACCAAGCATTTACTCTTACACTTGATATCCAAACGATAGGAAACATACTCCCATTAATTTCTCTGGGTGTTAGATAACTTTCATGTGCAGATGCTCCTCTGTGCATTTCCTACAGTGTGTGTTAAAATCAGGTGGAGAAAAAAGAAGCATAATTAACTTGTACTCACAACTTTTGCTGCCGTCCACAACTGCTTTAGTTTTATGAATCTTTTGTCTTCACTTCTTTCCCCTCCTTCTCTCTCCTCCTTCTCCTCCTCCTCCTCCTCCTCCTGTCCTCCTAACCATCACAGTTTTCTTGCTTTTCACTTTTTTCATACCCCAATCTGGTAAAAAAAGAAGAAGAAGAAGAAGAAGAAGAAGAAGAAGAAGAAGAAGAAGAAGAAAAAAGAATTTAGCATGCAACTGTAATGTGGTGTCTTTTCTTTGAGAACTTTTTCCCCTTTGCTTCATGTGTACCTTTTAATCTTTTATCTTTACATTTCATTTGACAGATAGACGGTTCTTGTATCTTAGTGTCTCATTACCACACACAGCAAAACATCCTGATCGCTTATCATCAACAAAAAGAGAGGAAGTTGCTCTTGTTCATTAAATGCTCACAAGTGACAGATGACTTTTGAAAAAAAAAACCCTCTTTGTAAACAGATATGTAATGATAAAACTGAGTTTATTTAAGATAAGAAGACTACAGATGTAGTCTTGTATGAATATATTTGCTGCTCTTATTGTAAAAACATGAAGACTTTTCTGAACCTCAGCAGCTTATGCTTCCCCTCCAGTCAGCTTGGATCTGTTGTTTGATTCATACAGAAACTGAGAGACACATGACCAGAGGCATCCGACCACAGTGGGCCTCCAGTTTGACTATTGTGCTGCTGAATATAACCAGCAGGTGGAGCATTGCACACAGAGTATGATCTATAGCCTCTACACACAATCAGGGATTATTAAAAAAAAAAAAAAACATACTGGACTGATAGAACGCTTAATATTATCAAACCAAGTTGAAGCTGGGAACTCTGGGGATACTCTAATGTGAGTTAAACAGAAGTTAGTCAGGTCTGGAAAATTAGGCACCTTAAGCCAGGTTATGTCTGCGTTAACAGTCAGTTGTTTTAATCACATGATTTAAACTTGTGTTTCACCTCCCAAAGTCACATGTTGCACATCCTGAACATCATTAGTTGCAGCCCTAGTTTAAATTTTGCTCAGTCGGTTCTGATTTTGAGTATTCAAATCTTCGAGGGAAATTACAGAGGATGAAATATATTTGAGGAGACCATATTTGTAAAATATGTACAAACAGTTATAACAGTGCAATTTTCTACAAACACATTTGCTGAGCTGACCTAATTAGACTAAAGTGCATCGCCACAAAGATCCTTGGGAAGTTTGTGACCTATGATAAACCCAAGGTGCTTATACACTGCCACCACTTCACTTTTGCTGTCTCCTGAGCAGTGGTGGAAGAAGTACACAGATCCTTTACTCAAATTCTGCATTTAAAACCTTATTCATGCAGAAGTATGTTAATATTATCAGTGAAATGTGCTTAAAGTATCAAAAGTAAAAGTCCTCATTGTGCAGTAAATTGGTCCGTGTCAGTGTTTTGCTGGATTAATAGTACTTCTGCATTCATGTGTATGTTGCATTTTACCGCTGCAGATGTTTGAGGTTGTGCTAATTTGAACTTCTTCAGCTACTATAGACTAGTGTAATTTACAACATTGCATCAAGGTCTATAAGATCATCATATGTTTGTTAGGCCTATCCTGTAAGAACCACATATGTTTGAAAACAACCAGTTTTCAGTGTTGTTACAAGGCATTTTTCTGCTAATCCAAGTTTTAAATAAGTTTTATCTTAAGAAGTAGTTGAATTATCTCAACCCATAAAGAAACATTTAATCCTTTATATTGTTTCAGAAAAATACAGATTCAAAATCACCAAATTTAGAGATACATGGTTTAGGATAGATGTAGCAGTGTAAAAAGAACAAAAAGAGATTTAGTGGAGTAGAAGTAGAAAGTTGCATTTAATGGGAATATTCAAGCAAAGTACCTTAAATTTGAAATTAAGTACAGTGCAAGAGTCAGTGTAGTTGGTTAAATTTCATCACTCCTTTTGAGATTATTTTTATATAGTCTCAAAAGTCTAGAAATGCGGTACAGCTACTTGAAAAATTAAAATGTTGCAGTATATTAAATCTTAGTAAATATTATATATATTAAGAATATTTGTAAATTTCATATGTTCGAATATAAGTGATTTGAACAAAGTTTGTTGAGAGTTTATGTCTGCGTGCATGCATAATTAGATATGAGTCATCTGTAACAGCTCCTTAATTATCAGTTTACATAAGCCGTCCTTCACATATCTCAGGTGGTTATCTGTGCAAAGATGAAAGTGAATATCACGACCACAGTTCCTGACCCTTTGTCTCAGAGGCTCATTGTGTTGAAAAGATGCTTTTCACTGGGACCATCACAGCTGCATTGGGAGAGAAATCTGACTCTGCATCGGCTTGTGTGCTCTTGACTAATATAAATATTGCTACACATACTCCTGAAGTCAAAGGCAGCCAAACCCTCACTGGCTCCCACACTATGGCAGGCCTAGTCAGTTCAAGAGGGAGACACTCATCATCCCCTTGACATATCGGGGCTACAGGGACTCCAGGGGTGTGTGCCCGCGGGATGGCCCCTAACAAGGTCGACTGGGCGAGGCCGATGACAGCTTGACAGATGGAGGCAGTGTAAGCAAAAGAGAGGAGGAGAGGAGCCAAGAGGGACGATCAATCCTGTGAGGACGTCAACCTGCCACGCTTCCTCGGCGTGAGGGGAGAGCAGAGGCGAGAGGAAAAGAGCTGAAGAAAGGGAGGAAAGACAAGAGAGGGGTAAAAGGTGGTGGGGGAGCGAGCAAGCAACTCAGATTGGTTAAGGCAAGCATGCCAGATAGTAAACACATGATAATCTCTTGACTTGTTTATTAGTCGGATGGCGTTGCATGAGGCACGCCAGCTCTGCAACACACACTCTCTCTCCCCGACCTCATTCTCACGCCCACACACTCCCCCCTCACTCCACTTTTCGCTTACTGTCACCGAATTTCCGCCAGCTGATTTGAACATGAACATCTGAACATTTTCATGTACTGCTGTGTTTCCTATACATGAAAACACACACACACATACACACACTCTGGGCAGCAAAAGAACTCTCTAGTTTGCACATCGCTGTTCTCAGTAAATCCTCACTCATGGCATGCTGCAAACTAGATCCTGTGCTTTTCTTTCCGCAAATGTGATAATTTGAGCCTCTTAAAATAATAAATATCATCACTCTAAATCCTGTTTAAGTATAAAACTAGTGACAGTGAGGACTGGTGACTTAAGGGGAAAATTAAACCCTGATGACCCGAGTGTTTTGCTTCACCGTGGGTATACATTTCAGATGTTTGACCATACAAACTCTTAATTTGTTCCTCTCTCCTCATTAATCTGGCTCTTATATCAGTGTCTGTTTTTGAAGCTATCATTCTCATGACATGTGACTTCTTTTATCAGATATCTGCCCAGATATCATCTAACATAGTTTTCCAGCTGGTTATCGTTGTGCAGCTTGTGGCAATTTGTTTTAAGAGACAAACGTTTAGTATCAATGGGCACGAAACTCTCCTCTAAGGACAGGAACAAGGTAACTTATGTAACATGTAGTTGTACGTATAAATTCTGAGGATGCTTTATTGGCGGTGAATGTGGCACCATGTAGGCCTCCACACAGTTTGAACTTTTGTGCCAAGGTGAGCTTCATTCAATACCCGTAGCATGAAATTAGAATCTTGCTGACATTACAAATCTAAATCCAATTTGCTCTTGGGTTTCTAGTTTTGGTGGTGTGTCACCTATCCACACGAGTGTCTGAAGGTCTGTCATGACTTGGTAGAACAAATGTGATTTAAAGCAAAATGTGCTGGATCTCCCTGACATTCTGTTCCCATGTTGCACTTGTCCTTGTTTCTCCTGTTTTCATCATCCCCGCTATCTGTCCTCATGTGCCTCAAACAGATTTGCACCTCGATGAGCATCTTTGTGTTGGCACACCATTGTCTCTGTGGTCCGCACCATGTGTTTCCATTTGTCAGGCCATGGTCCTCCTTTAACTCCCCCACCCAAGTGTCACATGAGCCTTGTTCCTGCGTTTCCCAGAAACCAGAGCATCACAAACAGACATTCCTAAAGGAGATATCAAGTGTTTTAATGTAAACATACTGCACTATGGGACTCAGCTAGAGAAGCAGCTCATGGTCCGTGTCACCGGTGAACTGAAAGGGAGGTCTCACCAAGGTTGCGCCAAGTAGACGTTACCGCAGAAGCAAAGATGAAAGCAAAAGACAAAGCCCAAGTGGCATGAGGGGAGAGAGGGAAAAGTAATCAGCAGGAGGGCAAGGGATAAAAGGAGAGCAGGGAGTTAACAGGCAAGACGGGTCACAGTGTTCCATCAGATTGTGCCGTTACAGGCCCACGGGCGCCAAGGCAGCCTGACTTTTGCATTCGGAGGGCTGTGGAGTACAGATAGTCAGGGGGAGGTGATGATGTGCATGGTGTGTAAATAGATGGGTCTGGGGCCTATTTATAAATCCATCTGGAGTGGCCCTTAGCAGGGGTTAGCACAGGCCCTACTGACATACACACATAACTGCACTGCACATTAGCAGCTTGCTACCAACAGGGATCTACTCCAAACTGAATCTGAGATATTGTGCAGGGTGCAATGTAACTGAGGATTTCATTTTCGGCAATGCATTTTTCGATTTTATTATTGCAGTGGAACAAATCCACTGCCCATCTATTGTGAACTAAAGTTCATTCTGAAGCTGATGCCAAGTTCTTTGCATACACAGTGGTAAACAGTTGTTAACATCATAGCAGCCAAAGTCTACAAAGTGGCAGCAACAATACCGAAGCATTCTTTCGGGGCCACTGTAACAGGAATACAGGTCATTTTTCAGCCAGTTATTGTCCTCTGTGACAGATGTAGGACAACAAACAGTACAGAGGTCAACCTGCCGTCTGTGCAGATTTCACATGAGGTTTGTTTTACACTCAACGTGTCAACCAATCATGCATCCACATCTGGTGTAGTATTGAAATAATAATACTATATAATAACTTTAGTGTGAAAATATTGGCCAGTGTGAATAAATATTGTGTCTCTCCTGCAGCAGGTAATATGCCCGGAGTCTGCATCATGCAAACTTGGAAGAAGATCACGCTGGTATCACTATCAGGTTGTATTGTTCAGTCCAATTTTAGATGTGCTTCTTGTGCTCTGCAGCACCTGTTGCTTCACCATGTGAAAGATGTCACTTCTTTCCATCCTTTTCTGGAGTCTCTCCTAAAGGTTTCATAAGCAATTCTTTATATCACTATTTACACAGAACTAAGACCGGTTTGGTAACTGTTATATAGATCACGTAGAAGTTACGCGTTGATACATAATCAGATAAGGGTCATTGGCTTTTCACGTCACAGTTTTATTAATTATCACTGAATAATGTTTCTGGGCCGTGTCCTCTTCTTCTGCCAGAAAGTCAAACACTTTTTGGTACTGTAGGCGTCTCTCCCTGTTCATTTAGGTGTTGGATAAAAAATAAAGCAGGTCATGTTGGAGGACAAACTGTACAGCAATCAGATGTGTCTAATTCATATGTGGCCAAAATTATTATTATCATTATTATTATTATTATTATTATTATTAATAATAATAATAATAATAATAATAATAATAATAATGCATGAATACATTACTGATTAGGTTTACTACAATTTACAGTATTCAATTTATTATTACATTTATTTAAAAATAACTCGTGATCAATAATTTAATTAACACTGAATTAAGTATATAGGTTTTTGTTTCTTTAGCTTTGAAATATTAAAATGTCTCTAGATCTCCTCCTGTCCTGCATCACAGATATCTTAGTCAAGAAAGGTGAGGGACCAGGGATCAGGGACCAAGGTCAAGCAGGGTGGGGGCTTGAAGTGACAATAGCAGTGAAGCAATAGTTGGGGTTGTTCCTCACAGTGTGTTTTCAGAGGTTCAGCTAAAAATGTACAATTGCATATGACTGTTTTCTCAAAGTTCTATAATTCCATTTATACTAACTGTGTAATAAGATTTGAATAAAACCAACTTGACTTTACATGACATTGTGTGTGTGTAACTCATCTCGTCAAAGTCAAAGTAAATACAACAAGTTTATTTTATTTAGACAACAATACCATGTCAATTTTGAAAGGCACTGTAATACAACTTGTAGTTTCAAACATCAAACTTTTCTTGTAGACACACACACACACATATATACAGACACACTGGAATACAACAGTGGAAGTGGATATTTATAAAAAAAAATATGAAACAGTAAGCACCTTGAAGTGTATACATTTGTACTGAATTAAAATCTATAACCATACATAAAAATACATTTCAACATGATGTCAAGCACATGTGTTATATTCATTAAAAAACTCTTCTTTTAATAGAGACAAAGTTTATCTCTCCCCTCTCCCTTCCCTCACCAGCTCCTCTGTGACCCCTCCTCCCTCTCTGATTTTCCGGGCCTCCTTCACTGCCTCCTCTGCCTTCTTCTTCTCCTCTCTCTCTGTCCCCATCAGCCACGGCCCTCCCAGGTAGCTCAGGATCTCCTCGGGGCTCCCTCTGTGTTTGGGCTCAGGGTGGAGCAGCTCCTTGAAAAGAGTCATCACTAGCGGGCTGAGGCCCTCAAACTGTGAGGGAGGAGGGTTTTCCTTCATGATTGTGTAACTGTCTATTTCCTCCTCACCTGTACACTCTCCATCCCTGATCATTTCCTCCTTTTCAGCCTCGTGGTAAAACCAATCCTTGTATCTACGGTAGCCACGGTCATCGCTGGTGCTCTCCTCCCATGGGAAGCAGCCAGTTAGGAGGCAGTACGTGAGGACGCCAAGGGCCCAGCTGTCAATACACGGCTCCACCGTTATCCAAATGTCCTCCATTTCCTCTTCACTCCCATCAGACTCCCTCCTTTCCCTCTCCTTCTCAGCCTCCTTGGCAGCCTCCACCTCAGGAGTGCAGAAGGGCGACTCGTACCAGACCGCTCGGACAGTGGTGCCGATGGCCCGGACGAGGCCAAAGTCGCACAGTTTGACCCAGCGACACGAGCTGTCACACAGGAAGATATTCTCAGGTTTGATGTCGCGGTGGACGAAGCCCAGGGAGTGGAGGTGTGTAACGGCGCCGCTCAGCTGGGACATCACCCTCTGGACACACTCTTCATCCACACCAACCTGAAACCGTCAGACACAAACTCTCATCAGTGCTGCGTCAACATCGGACAACACGTTACATCTTAGTACAACATTTCTTATTCGATGACGGATGAACTCGGTGAAGTACGGTCAGAGCATCAAAGACAAAACAAAACCTGCGTCATCAAAATGGTTGGTGACGCTCTTGGAAACCCCATCATGTTCTCCCACTTCATTCAGTGGGACGAAGGGTGCTTTTATTCTTATCACTACTCGATTATGTTACTGGCAGTGACACAGACATGGAGGAGGGAGAGCTGGAGGCCTTTATCACACATGTCTCAAGTTTTTGCTGACAGAAATGAGAGCTCAACAGGACTGGTCAGCAGTGACATTTTCAATGAACTCCTAGTGAGAAAGCCACAAAGTTTAACCCTTTTAACCTATTGCTGTATTTTCTCATGCAAATTCCTAGGATATAATAATAGCACATTTTAATAGAAAAAGTATGTTAGACTGGATGGACCATGCAGGAAATTAAGAGCATGTTTCATGCTACAGATCAGCCAAACTGACCTCTGACACTATTACACTGTAGAGGTCACCGTATAGGCCTGCCTGCTGGGCAAACACATAGTAGGACGGTGTGGAAAAGAAGATGCCAAGGGCCCGTGTCAGAGAGGGATGGGTGCAGTAAGAGAGGGAGAGGTTGTATTCACGCAGGAAAGAAGTGAGTGAGGTAGTCTGACGAGGGAAGAACTTCAGAGCCATAGGGGTTCCTGAAGGGAATGGAGCAAGAAAACACATGAATGTTGAATGTTACAGCATCTGATCAGATCTTGTCATAAGGAAAAAACAAACAAACAAACAAAAAACACGGTGTCATCATTGCTAGAATGCAAGTGTTGTCCAGCATTGACACTGTGAACAAATATAACTTCCCCTTTGGGGCGGCTGTGTTACACAGCTACACCCCAGTTGCGGGAACTCTATCTCAGAGAATGCACCAGAGCACTTCGTTACAGCGACAGAAGCTCAAAAGGTTAAGTGAACACCATCGAAAGACAGCTCTGCCCTCTCATTAATGCAGTGCGGACCCCACCCAATGTGTGTGGTTTCTTCATTAGAGCGAAACCTGAGATAAATGTGCTGCAGGGGAGATATTTCACAAAACTCTTAATCAAATTATCAGCAATAGGGAATTTGCAGACTGATTAAGGTGAGATGCGACTCAGGCTGTCACATCCCTTGACCTTAAGTTTTGCACTCACCTCTCTTCCTGTGTACAGCTAACATGACCTTTCCATAGGATCCCTCTCCCAGGAGCTTTACCACCTGGAAGTGTTCGGATACCTTCAGGCTGGGCATGGACTGCGCCGACAGGAAACATCGCTCATCGAGTTCCTGAGATGCAGCAGCCTGGGCACACACACAAATCCATACTCAGTGTCATTACATGCCTTCAGATGATGATTGGTTCAGTGGCGTCAAGAGAAAGGAGATCCACAGCCTGATCAGCATGTGTTGATGTTAGTGATAGGTAAGTTCACAGAATGAAGTCTGAATCTGAGGCCGAACATGCTGATGTGTTACCTGAGACTGTTACTTTAAAAAAGGATCTTGCAACTTCAAATCTCATATATCTCATTAGTTGCAACACTAATATGACACTAACACTGTTCTCATGAGGAGGTTTGTTTTCTAAAAGTTCATTAATTTCTTCACTCGCATGTGTCTGTCACGAACGTATTGTGTTATGCCATCACTTTCTGCAGATTAGGCATGGTCTCCATACTTCTATAGATGGGATTAACCTCGGACATCAACGTGATGTCTTATCCGGGCGATCAGAACATTTGGCACCGTCCTTTAGTTTCCACCATCATTCACTGCTTTCGAGAAGTCACTTCCATGATGGCTTCCTTTGAAGTAGATCTCCCCACCGCATACATATTAAGAAGGCTGAGAACTGCTACCACAAACAGCTTAGCAAAAAGATAAAGAGATAGCAAGAGGATGACATATTTTTACTTTTGACCTTCCAAATATTGCGTAACTGAGCTCAGCTAATTGTGATTGAATTACACCTGTCAGGTCGCTGAAAACAAACGTGGTTAATGCCCTCATATCAGGCTTTTCTCTGGTTTGGATAACGATAAAAAGGCTGATTGTGATTGTTGAAATTTTTGAAGAAATCTCTGATGGTGATGAGAAATTAGAACAGCACCACGTGACCCTTCAGATTTATTTTTGAATCTTGTCACAACAGCAGCTCATAAAATGAATGGATCTCAGCTATGAGCTGCTTGCTTGACAAATGAATGGATCTGATGTGAGGCCAAAAATAAGACTGCAGGTTTCAGCCAGTTTGAGAGTTGCCAGTTTGGCACAGATGTTACCAGGACAGCTATTTTAAATAGAACTGAGGATGCTTCAAGATCAATGATGTTTAGATTGATGCTGCTATATTAGGCTCCAATTTGTGCCTCCAGAGTGTCAACTTTTCAGCCACAGAGACAACTCACAAACTGATAAAACACTGCATTTTAGATAATTTCCAAATACAAGCGAAATAAAATTGGTAATATGACGCTTCGTAGGAAACTCTTCGGCAAATATTAATGTATTAAGTAGTATACACGTTGGTATAACTGGCAACACAGGAAAATAAAAAGACATGTTGTTTAGGTGTATTAGTCTATGCCTTTCCACAGTTTTGGACTTAGAGCACAGCGTTAAAGTCCTGAATTCAAATCTCAGCTGGGTTAACACATGTTAGGGCTATCACACTATTACATTCTTCGGCTGCTCTTCATTCCGCTCATGCCGGGTAGAAATGAATATAATTATTTATGTTTTGAGAACTGCTTCAGCTGAGTTTCATCCAGTTCACAGTTTGACTCACTGAGATTCAGTGGCTCTCATATATTAATCATCACAGATGCATCCGAAAAATCAGAAGCACGCTGATTGATTATTGCAAAGGGAGGTGATTATTAATTTGCCCCTTATTAGTCAATGGCACTGTGGCATAAAGCGACAAGTGATCTGAGATTTTAATAAGTGCTCTACATGAGCTAACACCATTAACAAATTTGAAGTCCGGCACAAGTGCTCAACGTTACAAGCTGAAAATCCTTCCTGTGACATTGTCAGTCAGACATTTGCAACCTCACAATCATTTTGCAATAAAAAAGCCAGCAATACATCAGTGCCATGCCTGCATGTCATCTCATCATATAGTTGCAGAGACACATTTTTAATGTGACATATAAAACCATCTGCACATACAGGAAATAATTTCATGTATGCATGTTTTTGTTTTTTGCAGCACAATGTGATGACTTTATGAACATCACTTATCCTGCAGGACTGCCATTCAAGTGTGCATGTAAGGTTTTGCTGCTGGATTTATCTCCACGGTAAAAAGGTGCCATACTTACTGTCATTGTCTGTTCTGTTGGTTGATCTCTGTTCACTTTGTCTTGGCTCTTTTCTGCATCTACAGTCTTAAAGTCCTGGCAAGCTGCTGCCACTACAACTGGCAACTGGTCTGTGCTGTGTGTCTGTGTGTCCTCGGCTGGACTGTTAATTCAACTGGAATTAAAGCTGATATTTTTGCCTTTGCACCGCAGGTCCATGCAGCAGCAGAGCAGCAGCTTTATAGAGGAGGCTCATAGATGTTTACTGGCGACCTGGATATTGACTGTGTGCTTCTACCCAGGAGACACACACACTGAACTCTCTCCCTCTCTTTTCCTACTCTTGTGCCCCCCTCTCTGCCAACTCTCTCTCTCTCTCTCTCTCTCTCTCTCTCTCTCTCTTGCTCGCCTGTTATGCTGGCAAATACGCGTGAACCAGCTACAAGGCACGTCTAACCTCCCCTCTCTCTCGTGGGCGACCCCCTCCCCACTCCCCCTCTCCCACTACACAGCAGTGTTAATGTCCCATCGTTTCCAATCTGTCAGTCAGCCTGACCACATTAACCCATCGCTCTCCGGCCTCCCCTCTCCTCAGCTGTCACTCACTTTCCATTCAAATACACCCACCTCTCTTTCCATGCCTCCCTCTCTTTCTCACCCTCTCAGTCAGTCTGAGTCAGTGAATTCCCCCCACAGTGTAGGATTCCTCATTTAATCAACGGGTATGCTGGAATGATTGGAATAGGCCAACAAGCTGTACCCCTGATCCCTGAATCTTACTGGGATTACAGGGTACAGTTAAGCATGACACTTGTGGACCCTTATAATGTCCAACATCACTTTTCTTCCTGCACTGCCCTTCTTACCTAACTCTGTAGGAGCCATAATAAAACAGTTTGTAATGTATTAAATCAATTTAATTTCTCCATGGCGACCTCTAGCTTCTTGGGTCAACTATGTAGAACAACTTCAAGGTTTTAAAGAGTTATTTTTATCTTCATCAGACAAACTTTTTCCCCTCATCTGACTCTCCCACTCTCTTGTCATGAAATCCATCTCCCTTTATCTCCTCCAAAGTGCATTTTATGGCCTACCATCACAGACTGACATGGCTAACAGCTGAAACCTTGCCTTGCAAAACACCTTCACTCTGTTCTTTGCTGTCTACATGCCAGCTCTGTTTCCTACTTAGCGCCAGCTGCAGGTCAGGCCTCTTCTCCAGCTCCCATTGCCTCAATACCCTCCTCCTCTTTCTGTCCACTCAGATAGATTTCCCTTGGTACTACATACTACAGGACTATTATTGCCACTGGCTTGATGGCTGTTTGTTATGTAACACAAACACTGGCTGCTATCACAACGGCCAGTCTCTTCTCATGTTACTACCACAGCTGTGGTCAAGTGGCCAGTCATAGACTGATGACCAATATGTACTTCCATATTTGTGCTTGCACCTTAGGGGGGTCCTTTGGCCCTTGCTGTGACAACTTCCACCACCCCACAAGTGAAAAACAACTTTCATCGCTTTTACTCTGTTGATGCCAAAGGAGAGTCACTTTACGGGATGTATAGTAAAACACACACATGCTAATATACTATGCACATAGTCGCATACTACATGAATACCGACACCATCAGCACAGTGTTGCTGACAGTTACTGGTAAGTTACACAATGTACATCTTTACTATTTGGTTACACTTCTATATTTGTGAGTGCTTTCAATGACTAAAAAAGGAAGTCGTCTATGTATCCCCGTCACACGCCACCATAAATGAATGACATGGAACGTATAGTGGTTTTCAGCATTACTATACGACATATAGTCTTTAAGTCTTTGTATTTGCGCTGTAATTTAAAACACTCCTATCACATTGATGTGACATATATTGTATATATTTTTGTATTTAGATTAGATGTGTATATATGTGACTGTATGTATGCCTTGTAAATATAATTTTCTTTTCTTTTTTATTTCTTCCTTTTGTCATTATGCAATCCTGTATTTTACAATGAAAATAGAAAAAAATAAATAACAAGAAATGAGATGGTCTTGCATTTTAGGTATACAGACAGGAGACAAATGAGAGGAAAACTAGAGTAAAACAGCAGAGAAACATAGTGAAGGCATGAATCAATGCACCAGTGCTCACTAAATGGTTTGATGAGTGTAAAAATGACATGGATACAATGCTGCAGCCTTTACAGTTACCAGATCTCAACCAAGCTGAGCACCAGTGAAGAATTTTGGACCAAAGTGTAAGACAATGCTCTACACAACCTTAACATTGAATGACGTAAAAACATAAACTTTTATCTTCACATCTGTTTTGTGATTTTCTGTGTCTGTCTCTGATGCTGAATGAAATGTCATTACGTCTGTTTATTTTTCTGTCTCTCTGCTGTACTCAGATCTTTCTTGAAAAAGAAATCTTTATCTCAGTGAGATTCCCTGATTAGATAAAGGTTGCATAGATAAATGAGGTCATATTTTTTGGAGGAAAGGTGTTCATCCCTCCCACGGAGTTCCACAGACTTGGCGAGGAGCACTGGAGACTCGGTTTTAACTTTAATTTGTAATCCATCTGTATAACTAATGCACAACAAACATGATATATTAACTGAGAGAAGACCACAAGGTTTATTTCTTCTCTTTTTTCTTGTTTAAAAATGAAGCTTGGCATACTATTCAATTCCAGAAAGTCATACTTGCTGGTAATGACCCAAATATATTTGTACAGTCACACAAGTCACATGTGGTTTCAGTTTTGTTGTATGTGTTGTGACAATGGTGCATTGAAAGAAAAAAATAGATTTGGAAAGAGGATGATACCAAGTTCCACATTTGGTATCAACAACTATATTGTAGTGTTTTTCTTCTGCAGGTTGGAGCAAAACAAGACAACATTCAGCCCACTCAATCTCAGTAACAAATATCACAAAAAGCACATTTTCCTAATAAAAGTAAAGGAGCATTGTGCGTTTAAAACTGCACATGCAGAAGCACAGCACATTATGAGCTCCAACTTGACCATCCACACTGATTATCTAAATTATTAAAATAACTGACGTTTATTAAGAGACTTAAGAAGTTTGATTTGATTTATTGATTTTGTGTTGATCATACACCAACTACCTTATTTATCACACTCCTTTGATAATTTGAATTCCCTTGACAGCTGGCATTCCTGTGCTTAACTGTGGTACTTTCCTTGTTTTCATGTTGAATCATGTCATCTCAAACTACTCCCCTCTGACAGAGTGGGCACAGTGAGTGTAAAGGGAATGCCTTATAAAGTTTCTCCATGACATAACCATGGAACAACACCTGTCAAAATACCTTTTATGCTTGTTATAATCGCCTGCGTTTCTTTGTTTGTCTTCATGAGATTAGTGTTTCCAAAGCAGTGCAACAGTGCATTACAGTTATACAGTTTGCTTGAGTCATGCTGCAATTTTTCTTTCGGCTCCCTCCTCCCCTGCGGAGAAGGCAAAGATAAAAGGATAAAGAGATGAGATAAAAGGAGAGCTTGTACCACACATGCATGCCAGCTGTTACTGTGTTGTTCTGATCTATGAGGCTTACCATGTATTATTTATGGTTACACTGACGGGCAAGTCTAAGGGAGGCTGCTCTGGTTTCTCTTGATGCTGGAAATAGTTCAACCACGCCTCTCTGTGGACGTTGTGTGCTATGGCAGTAGTGAGGAGGAACCACACAACCAGTATAAATCATTACATTACATGGCTTACTAATGAAGTCTAGAGAGTGATTTTGGATTCAAGACTGGTCTTACTTTGATTAAATCTTTGTAAACATAAGGGTTAATACACATAGTTCAGTATTGTCGGCCTAAATATGATGTGACCTGTTGCACAGTTACAGTTTGGGGGTAATCAGTCAGCAGATTGTCCATGTATCTCTCCACAAAATAATACAAAATAAAGTATAGTAACATAAAATAAAGTGTAAATAATAGTACAAATAGAAACTGTGGAGGCAGGTGTGCAAGGATGATACGATGGATAATAAATTGTAATGTAGACAGAGATGAACCAATATGAACAGACATGTAAAGAGTATATAAACAGAAATGTGAACAGGTAGTGAGCAATAGCAGTGGAGTAAAGTGACATTAGTATTAATAAGGTGCACAGTCATGAGTACGATGATGGTGATAATGTCTTATCCTGACTTTGGGGACCATTTTAACAACAGTTTAAATATCATAATGAACTATATGCATTGGTTTATGTCCACTATAATAGGGAGAGGATTTGTAGCATTTTAAAATATTACAAAATAAAAATAATCAGAAAAGAATTCATTAAGACTTAAGTAATTCATTGTTACAGACCCAATCTAGTTATTATTTTTCTTTTGATTGACCTGTACAATAACACTTTAAAAGTAAACGTTAAAAAAATCAACACAAAGAGCATAAAAGAGGATGTGATCCTCCCTGACATATGCAGTGGGTGGTATTTGAATAAAAAGGAAATCACACCGAACAACCAATCAAAAGTTGCCTCCGCACATCTCCGTGGAAGGCTTTAACCATTATCAAAACGCTGCTCAGTGTATCTTTTCATTTTGGGCCTTTAACCGGGGCCGTTAAAAAGAAAAGTGAATTAATTATTCATGAGTCTTGTACTACCATCCCAGGAAAACAAAGCTACAGGGGGGTGCGGTCTTTCCTGTAGCCGAGAACGGAAGCGGAAATTCGGCCATCTCCTCGTACAACCAAGCTACAGCAGGGTCAGTACACACTTGATTTGTCTCGTTTATGGCGGTGTGTAAGTCAGCGTTTCTTGACATGTTTGGCGTGTAATGTAAGGGTGTGTTTCGATCACCGTCCTGAAGCGGGACGTGTCCTCGTCGGAGCCTGAACGGTCCGCCAGCTCCTGTTGCGAACTAACTAGCCACCTAGCCGCTACCATGCTAACAGGCTAACCTCTCCAGCTGCACTTGGTGAATTGTTATCAAACTGTCGGCAGGTAATGTCTGTTTCTTTCTGCTGTG
The DNA here is from genome assembly GCA_023238725.1 of Scortum barcoo. Taxonomy (NCBI): domain Eukaryota; kingdom Metazoa; phylum Chordata; class Actinopteri; order Centrarchiformes; family Terapontidae; genus Scortum; species Scortum barcoo. Next base: position 14,107,253 of record CM041546.1, on the reverse strand, counting down.
TTTCACTGCTAAGACGAGGACAGCACCTTTAGGGTCGCGGGTAGTTTGTCCGCCTGCTCATACCCAGCCACCACCCCACACCCCATCTGTACCCCTGTTTATACTTTACCCAGACTTTACCCAAACCCTGGTGGCAAACTGCTAGCCAACTAGCTGAGGTGATAATGGGAGCTAATCACGATCAGGATCAGATTTATTGATCAGGTATGTGAACACACACCAGGGATTTGACTCCGGTTTCTGAAAGTCTCTCAGTGGACGTACATACAGTTTAAAACAAGGACATTAAAATAACATGGTGAAAATAAAGATAAAAGAAACAACTACTATGTACAGATAAAAAAAAACTATGTATTTATATATACTGTAAATATTTATACATACATGTATAGAATAAATAATAATAATATCAACATTAACATTTAGAAAGTGAAACAATAATGCCAATGATGCTGAAATTAACATGATTACTCCAACAGGTAACTTTATATACCTGAGGCAGGTGGATATGACAGTATATACAATATATACAGCAAGCCTGCAGTTGTGTTTGACAGTGAAAGACATTTACATGTTAAACTGTGTGTATTTGAACCATGTGAATATATCATTTACACGTCCCATGAACGTTTGTGTTGCAGGCCTCGTTCCTGACACTCGACCGGCGTTAACTCTTTGTCAGAGTGACAGCCAGGGGAAAGACAGAAAACGTCCCGGGGCAGAAGCTCGTCTCTGCCATGCAGACTTTGCGACACAGACATGCCCGGGTGTTTTAATAATGTCAGAGTACCCATTAACTGTGCATGTCTAGTCACCTCTCGAAGTTATCAGCAACTCAGAGGTGTGACAGTGCAGCTGCAGTTTGTCCGGCTGTTAATGTTATCTGTGTGCAGGCTAACTGGGTGGAGGGGTGACTTCTTCGTGGGGCTGTGCTGTGATAGGGGAGTAAGTTTTAATGCCAACTCTTTGCCTGTTGATAATCCTTTTAAAGCTTCCTATTGTGACATAACTTCAGGCTTAACTGAACTCAGTCACTTTCCTACAGGTCGTTCATATGAAGTCCTTATCTTGACCTGGCCAGCTGTGTGCTGATCTAAGAAAGCCGTGTGTCTGTGAAAGTGGACTATCAAGTGATTGTTTTTTTTTTTGTGCTTTATTTCTTTTGCTCAGGTGTTTTGGTACAGCATAATTGAAACATAGTTTTAGTTGATTTCTCAGGGGTTGTGGAGGAAGTTTAAGACACAAAAGGCATGCTATGTCCCTTATCAAAGATTGGTTGGCGTGTCTGAACTTTGGTACAGAGCGTCAGGAGTCTCTGAACTGGCTTTGCACTGGTTGCCAAGTGTTCAGTTGTGAAACATGGTCTCATATTTGCCTTACCCACAGATCTAAACATACGGCATGCTATATGCGTCTGTATACTGTACTAACATTTTGAAAGAATACAGAAGAGCTGTCTTTTAGCACAGCACATTTATTATATTGCTGGTTTGCCAAAGTAGATTGAAAGCCTAAATGAATAATCTTAAAATGCATATAGTCTCTAAAAGTTAAGTCATTATTTAGAGTTTATTTAACACAGTATGAAACAGATGTAAAGTTCATTTTTCTCTACATTGGGAGAAAGAAAAAGAAGAGTAAGCCTGTTAAAGTTTCAAAGGAATTGTAAAGACTCTCACGGTGTCAGGCCTATCAGCATGTAGAGGTCAGTCTTGTGTATTTCCCTGACACTGTTGAGTCTGCAATATGCAGGGAGGACTGCTGGAGGCCGGGGGAACGGAGAGAGAGATCAGCACTGTTTCTCATTTGCCTGGTTGGAAGGGGTGTTTGTGCAGTAGGTGGTGGGATGAATTCAGAGATTGTGCCTTCCTCCTTTCGTTCCTCGAGGGATGGCAGTTGAGGGAGTGGCCCGGCCCTGTGCTTTAAGATGGTCTGAAATGCCCTTTGCTGAACTTTCTCAAACTTACAATTTAGTGGATCTGGAGAGAAGAACGTGTCCAAGTTATGATCAAGTGATGATTTAATTAGAGTTCAGTCTTATTAAAAAGCAGGAGAATAACTGGAGAATGGTTGGGTGATTTTTACGTGAATGGTTAAGATTAACTTCTAAAAAGACGTGTAGAGCAGCTAAATAAGGTCTGTATGTGAATTGGTTACATCTGATGTTAGAGAAAAACAACTTCTGGAAACTATCACTTTGTGATTTTTGGGCCCAGATAGCATCTGTTTGGTGAGAAAATGCAGATTGTGGCAGTCAGAGGATGCATCCGGTCAGCAACAGTGTTTCAGCCTGCTGTGTAAGCAATCAAATCCAAACAATGCTCTGTAGGTACTGAGGAATCCAATATTGTGCCCCGAAATCATTCTCCACATGCCAGTACACCAGCAGCTGCAGCCAGGAGCGGTGCATGGTGTTTAATGTCAAATTTGGACCCTGCTAACTGTGAGGCTACTTAAAGGAAACCAGCAGACAGTGTTTTTTTTTTCCAATGTATAAATCATCAAGTTTTTGCTGATGATATGCTTGCTCTGCGCTCGACCTCTTGTTAATAGCTGACCGCAGTAAATCTTGGTCCATGGTTTTTCACTCCTGTGTGTCTGTTACCTCAAGGCTTGACAACCGCATGTCCTGCTATTGCACACAGTGTCTAATTAAGTTCATGTTTGCACACCTTTGGACTGTCTACAAGCATAAGAAGTCTTGCTATACTCTTAGTCCCGTGCCTCTCAGAGTTTTTAATAATTTATTTTAGGTAAAGTTCAAGATGATATAGCGTCATCATTCAAAGGAATGTTATTACCTGTAGTTAAGCAAACTGATAGATATTATTATGAAGAAAACACTGTTCAAAAATCAGGTTCTGGTCAGAGAGACAATGTTTATTTAGTGCTACTGTTTATAGGATTAGCCTGAGGTTGCCTAAATTATTTTGAAATGTGAAAGTAATTATTGATAAGCTCATAAATGGATCGCAGGTTAAAAATGCTGGAGTGTGTATTTGAACGTGTCTTGTTCCTAAAACAATGGGCTCTCTACAACTCAGCTAATGTGAATCCCACTGCTGCAATTAAGGTTTGTTAAATTAGGTTATTTTCTGAAGTATGATATAAGAGGGTTTTTACCCCTCCCTCTGGTTTTTATTGTTTAAGGAATAGGCTGTTCATACCACCTGCTTTTTCTTAAAAATATCAAAAAGGCCTTTATTTTCTGTTATTCAAGAATTAAAAGCCTTTATTTTGTGACTCAAAGAGAGATAAAGCATGTAACTAATATATTGCATCTCTGACTGTCAGCCCTGTGTGGATCAGCAACAAATCATGTGATGTGTTTTTGGCTGAATATCTGCTTTGTCCTTATTCTGTAATGGTTGCTTTGGACTTAAACGTCACATTAAGTTTTAGCTTCGTCTTGTGTGCCTGTTGTGACTTTGCAATCTCTCACTTGGTTATGAGTTCTTTTTTATTATTAATCTCAATCTTGCTCCATAGTTTTCATCTCCCCACGCCTGAGGCTTTGGGACCCAATGTTGCCACGGGAAGAAACAGACAAACTGAGACACAGCACTCCGTGAATGAGTGGCTCATAAGCCCAAAAAACAAAGAGACACCGAGAGGAGAGACCCTTATTCTGCATCATTCTTGTGTAACAGGTGTGCATGAGCAGTCGCATGATTTTAAGATTGATTTCTGGTTTGAGACACCATCTTTCACACTCTGATTGTTTGTCTCAAGGTCTCCCACTCTTTCATTCAGAGCTTTGTGCTCACATACATCGTTTCCAGTCTTTTTAACTCTTCCTGTAGTCCTCATTTCTTTAAAGTAGTGTTTTTTTTCTTCTTCTGTCTTTGTTTGGAATAGCACTGCCCTTTGCCGCGTCGGTATGTGTTTTAACATTAACATTATTTTACGACCCTTCCTCTCCGTCTACTTTTCAGATTGCAACAGAACTCGACGGTCAGACCGTTGCCATGTCGACCTCATCGCTACGGCGACAAGTAAAGAACATCGTCCACAACTATTCAGAGGCTGAAATCAAGGTTGTGTGTCCCTCTGCTCATCTGACTTTTCTTCTTCTCCACTCTGTTCTTTTTTACACCCCCAACCCCCTCCCGTGTGTCCATGGCTTAAGTGTAGCCCATATATCTCAGAAGACATTATGTAGCTGCCGATAATCTAATATTTTTTTGAAGCAACCTCCTCTCTCTTTCCCCTCATAATACATAATAAGAGCTAATCTAATCCTGTTATCCATTTATTATTCTGTCGAGGTTGAGTTTGCATCGCTCCTCAAAAGTATTGGCCCCAGATTATTCTTATCACGCACGGTTTGGAACGAGGATCATTTTAAGATTGTCCCCCGCTGTTTTGTTGTCCAGGTTCGAGAGGCGACATCCAATGACCCATGGGGCCCCAGCAGCTCTCTGATGTCAGAGATTGCTGATCTGACCTACAATGTTGTGGCCTTCTCGGAAATCATGAGCATGGTGTGGAAGCGCCTCAATGACCATGGCAAGAACTGGAGACATGTGTACAAGGTTTGCGTGTTTGTGTGTTGACATCAGGAATAATTGTTGTGGCAATATAACACAATACATATTCTTGCAACACTCTCAGCAAATCAGTGTATTAATATTACAGTATGCTCTCTAACTGTACATTTTAATACTGGGCCCAGTATTAAAGTGTTGTGTTTGCATTGTTATGCAGTGTAGTGATAGCAGGTTGTGTCCATGACTCTTTATTATTATTAGACTATTTATTATTATTGTTCTACATAATATTTGAGTAACACAATTGAGAGCGTGAAAGTGAAATACTATATTGAGAGCGTGAAAGTGAAATACTATATATATTGGCATCAGTTATTCCCAAAATGGAACAAAAGTAGTGCTTTACTTTCCACCAATGATCCTACAATGCAAAAAAATGACAGCTGTTGCAACTCTACACCAGTCAGCGAGTGACTGTAGCGAAGAGTAAATAAAGATTTCAGAGTAAATTATATACAAAGTATATTGTATATTTTATACAATGGATGAATGATAGATTTTTAGCTTTTTTGAGTTTTCACATTGTGAGTTATTTACTGATTTCCGACAACATTTTCAACAACATTTTCGACAACATAGCGTGAGTGTTTATGTGTGTTTGGGTGTGAATGGATGTGGAATGTAAGGCTTCAATATTCATATGTCTATGACCTCACTATCCAGACCTTTTTCCTACAGTCTTTCATTTGTTGTTATTTGTATTTTCACCAGGCTATGACTCTTATGGAGTACCTGATCAAGACAGGGTCAGAACGCGTTGCCCAGCAGTGCCGAGAGAACATATACGCAGTCCAGACTCTCAAGGACTTTCAGTACATAGACAGAGACGGCAAAGACCAGGTACACAAACACACCCTCAGCCACAGAGCTGTACAGAAAGTTAAATTGATTAGTGAGTGTGGTCCACCATTGTGAAATGCAGACATGCTTTGTCAAACATGCTGCTTATGGTTCATTCAAGGACATTTTAGTTTCTGACCTCTTGTGCAAACCTACAGCCAGCCATAAAAGCCAGCCATAAAAGTTTTTATTGTTGTTGTTGATAACTGAAACTAGGATAAGTAGGGTAAGTTAAACAACAGCAAGGTGTGCAGTGTAGCTAACTACATTAGTAATTAAATGTCTGATTATGTAATATTAAACTTTAAAAATGGTGCACTAATTTGCAGCATGTAAGTGTTTGCTTGTGCCTGTATTTTTCCAGGGCGTGAATGTGCGGGAGAAAGCCAAACAGCTGGTGACACTGCTCAAAGATGAAGAGAGACTAAGAGAGGAGAGGATCCATGCCCTCAAAACCAAAGAGAAGATGGCACAGACCTCCAGTGGTGAGATGAGTACTGAAACAGCGTTCAGAAAAAAAAACCAGTGCTCAGAGTTACAGTATTGCACTTTGAAAGAGGAGCGGCCTCACAGCAGCATGAAGGGCCTTTTTAGCTCTGAGTAGCTGATAACTTCAGATGAGCTCTCAGTCATGAATATGCTTATTTGTTTCCACTCCAGCCTCCTCGGCTCCCTCAGCACCCAGCCTCGGGGGCAGCCTGTCAGTGGGCTCCCACTCTGGAGGGGCAGACCCCGAGCAGGCCTGGCCGCAGAGCTCAGGAGAGGAAGATCTGCAGCTCCAGCTGGCTTTGGCCATGAGTAAAGAAGAGGCAGAGCAGGTAACACAAAGAAGCCTACTGAAGGCAGGCACAGCCAGGTTACTACTCTCTTAGCTAAGGATTAAAGCATAACTATAATTAACTATAGCTAAGTTTGCAGTTTGATCGTGTTGCGGCCTGTGCAAGCAGAAGGACATTACTGATAGTATTCGCGACACAAACCTAGCTCTGCTCTCACTATCTAACGCCTGACCTCCCCCAGGCTAGCATGGACCCTCTGGAGGACGCAGAGATCCGCTATGCAATCACACTCAGCAAAGAGATGCAGCAAAAGGTCAGGGGCAGAGAGCGTGCCCAGCCAACTGGCCAGTCAGTCTTCAACTATCTCTCTTTCTATCAATTGGAATCCCTCCACATCAAGCACTGATCAATCAAGAAAATTAATTTAAGCCTATATTTGTCATGTGTCATTTTCCTCAAGATACAAATTTGCATCAGACTGCAGAAATGCTGTTGAGATAATTTAGTTTGCTGTACAGCGTCACATTGTTTTAAAGTGCATGCACTCATAAAAAGTGTGCAGTGTAGATGCTTTTAGAATCCTTGTCGAGATGTGTTAAAACAGCACAAAGCGAGCACCGTAAGAATTGATTATCTCTGATTTTAATTGTTGAGTTTGCATGGCATTGGCAAATATTTATCATAATTGACTAAATTAAACACTTGAGTGGTTGGTGGATAGCATGCATTTAACTGTAGCCTTGATTTGAAACTCTCTCTATTCCTTATCTGTTACACATCTGCTGTTGTAACTTCCTTGTACTGTGTTCACTGAGTGCAAAACATCTTTGCATGTTGTATGCACCGACTATACGGCTTGTCTAGCTTAGTGTGTAGACTAATGCAGGGTTTTTTCAAGCACAATACCATTTTTGTTGTTATCAGTTGCAAGCGTAAAGCTCAGTTCTGTAGCAGAGGCAGCCTGTCTGCTTGTGGATTAGTCTGTGTTCTGCTGTCTGCTGGTCAGTCCTCCTTATAATGAGGTAGATTATAAGGTGGCATTAAGATCTGCAGGATCTGTATCAGGGTTAACGGAGGCGTTTAAGAAAAAAAATGATTTGGTGTTTTGGTGTTGGTTTATATAAAGTCCAGTCCATTTCCACTACTTTTTTTTACTTGTTGTGCTCCAGGTAGGCTCTATGACAAAGAAGCTCTACTGCACTCAGCTAAAGTACTAGTACCTATTCATAATGCATAGTTCTGTGATCGAACAACCAAGAGCAGCACAAACAGGTTGAAACCAGCCAGCAGTTTTTTGTGGAATATGCACCATGACAGCATGTGTCAGGAAGCAAACTAACCACCGCTGCCTTGTTAGCTCCCCTCTGCCTCTAAAATGCTGCTGTTGGTTGAAACTACATTTAAACCTCAGTATTCTGTTTATGGTGGAGGTTCACATCCTATTTTAGATGCCTTTGTGACAGCAATGCAGACGTTCGTCTCATTTGATCAAGCACAGTGAGAACTGGACAGAAAACTCCTACAAATAATGCAGGGTTCAGTTGATTAGTGTTAATTTTCTGTTGACTGTAGATTACAGATCAGGGTTTCAGTTTCCACTCCCACTCATTCAGACTTTAATCACAGAGTCGTAAACGGATCCTAAATCCATACCTGTGGTGTGCTTTCTGAGGTTGTGTGTGTCAGGTTGCTAACATCACAGTGTGTGTGATTGACAGGAAGAGCGACTGCGCAGAGGCGATGACCTGAGACTGCAGATGGCCATCGAAGAGAGCAAGCGGGAAAAGCTGAAGCCGGAGGAGGTTTGTCTGTCGATAGTATGCCTGGATTTATTTTTTGTCTTTCAGGCCAGGCGTTAATTGGCATTTTATGCTGTCAGATTCTTGAATGTAGTCAGTGGAACGATAAACCCACGAGCTTAATTCAGCCTCAACCTGGGGCCTGAAATATCTGTAAAAACAGACCCAACAGCACAACTCTGTGATGATGGCAGAAAGCCCTGAAATCACAAGATGAGTGTATGTGACACTGATGCTGACAGAAAACAGCTGTGTGTATTATGTTAGAGCTTTTTAACCCTTCACTTATCGAGAATAAATAATTAATAGTCTATTTTCTGGGGAGCACAGGTGGCTCAGTGGTAGAGTGCGTGATGCGCCCATGTATGAGGCCTTGGGCTGCAGCGGATCCTGGTTTGATTCCTGACTGGAGTCCCTTTGCTGCATGTCTTTCCCCTCTCTCTCCCACCTTTCCTGTCTGTCTTCAGCTGTCCTATCTATAATAAAGGGTAACACCCCACCTTCCCCAAAAAAAAAAAAAGAAGTCTATTTTCTGGTTAGAAAGTGTCATATTTAGAAATATTGTGGCAGTCAGATGAAGTTATTTTGAAGCTACACAGACAGGATGTATGAATTTACTATCAGACGTTCAATCTGATCTCTTGTCTGCAGCTCTGTGAGTTTTCCTTTCATCACTTTCTCTAACCTCAGCATGCTGATGTGAACATGTCCTTAGATTTCTTCCGAGTACAACTGTAGGAATTTTAATATATATTTTCATGTACAGAGCGCCCTAATGGAGTTGAGTGCTGTGGACCCCTGGGGGGCTCCTGCTGCTACCGCCACTGTGGGCTCTGCCGGCCCCTCGCCTCCACCCACAGTTCCTGCCCCTGCTGCCTCAGGTCCGTGGGGTACAGCCCCCACAGACCCCTGGGGGGTAGCATCACCCACATCTCCTACAAGCTCTGATCCCTGGGGCGGGGGAGCCCCTCCTTCTATAGCTCCTCCTCCAGACCCCTGGGGAGAGACGTCCAACAGAGTGAACAACGTAGACCCTTGGGGAAGCTCAGGTAAACAATACTGCTCATATTTGAACTCTGTGTAGCCGTTAAGGTTGGTGGAAAAGTACTCATGGCTGAGTATCAAAAGAGAACCGCGTCCTGCTCTGTGGATGACAGAGGATATGAATTTTACTCCTTTTCACTCCACTGTTCTATATCCTGTCATCACAACAGCCCCGTTACACTTTCTGTCATGTCACCATGCTGTCATATGTCCTCATCCATTCACATGCTTTCGGTTTGTAATGTGGAAAGCAAGCATGCTGAATCCATTCTCCCTCTGTGTCTAAAGCAGGGATTTTTATCCTCTTGTTTCCACTCAGGACTGACTGTGGCTGTGTCTCAACCAGAGCTGCCTCGTCTCTTACCCCTTTTATGCCTTTTTAATGTGTGAGGTAGCTTCTTTTGATCTCTCCTTTACCTCCACCGAGCGTTAGGTATTAAATAGGTTAAAGTAACTGTGGACAGCTACAGAAAAATCTGCTGCCACATGGCAAGTTAGTGGGACTGCAGAGGTGAAGGAGAGAAACACTACTGTTGGAACCCAGCCCAGCTTCCTGCTCCCTCCTTGTTGTGGATTGTACCTGTAAGGTGTTGTGTTAACCTTCCCCTCCCCTGCGTCTCCTCCCCTCCCCTGTAGCTGTGACCCCCCCCAGTGCCGACCCCTGGGGCCCCCCAGTGCCACCCAGCACTTCCTCCTCGGGGGGGCCAGTAGACCCCTGGGCAAGGGACGGGCCTGTCCCTGCCTCTGACCCTATCACCTCCGACCTCTGGAGTGGCTCCGCCAAACACACTAATGGCACAGGTACATTCACACTTAAAGCTACATGGACTCAAACACACAGTCTGCACCTTTTTAAGGGATTTTCATAGATTACACACAGATTTTCAGTTGCATGCACACAACAGTTGTCTTGTCTTACATTTCATCCTCCTCAAGTATTTGTGGTAATGCAATTCCATATGTTTTTTTTATTAAGATGATTTTATTATCTTATTATTTTATTATGTTATTTCTATTCCCCCTAAGGAGACCCAGAGCGACGAGGGTCCCCAGCAACAGGCTGTGACAGCACAGGCTCTCCGGTGCCCTTTGACCTGTCGTCTCTTGGTTCTTCACTTCCTGTTCGTAAGACCCCCGAGTCCTTCCTCGGCCCCAACGCAGCACTGGTGGACCTTGATTCCCTGGTGTCATCTAAACCCAAACCCAAACAGCCGCCGCCTCCTTCCATCTCATCCTCCTCAGCGCACAACCCCTTCCTCCAGAACACAGGTCAGTTACAGCTATCATGTAAAGTGTAACCTGAGAAATGAAAAGCAGCAGAATTAATTTTGTCTTATGTTAGTCCTGGTCAGTATTCTGCCTTATCACATGGAGCCATGTAGGTCCACACAGAGGATACAGTTTACGATGCCATCATCAACGCCGCTCATGTCCACAATAACATGCAGCTGGCAGGAAAAGACCCTTTGACTAAAATACATTCTAAAAGATTAAATTAAATGTCTTGAACCACAGTGTACTACCCCACTAATTTACGAGTATGGAAAGAGTTGGAACAAACTCATAACATGTGTTCCTCATAATACCCCAGATTCAAAGCAGACAGTCAACCACCCAGTAACCATGTTGAAGGCTCTGTGGTGACCCAAAGGCAAACCATACTCATGTTTTCTGCAGTTGCACTAAACTAAAGCCTTTCTTGTTCCATGTAAATGCAGCTATAAAAGACATTATGGGATAGGCCATTATAAACAACTGTGCTGTGATGTACCTACGGAACATTGAGGAGGCTTTACAAGGAACCTTTAAAGGTTTAAACATAGAACTGGGGTAAAACTTATTCTGTAGGGAAAGAGCAAGGCCCTGATATTGTTCAGGAAAAGTATTCAGAGAAAAAGTTGCATCTTTTGTGAGTTTAAGGTATAGTTTGCATGTTTCTACAGCAGAGCACAGATTTGCATCGCTTTAATTAACAGATCAAAAGGATGCTGAAAAAAAACTACATCATTGTCAGATCTGTCTGCAGTGCGCCAAGCAAACCACTTTTAAGATTTCCTGAATGGAACAAAATTTCATCGTGTAAATGAGCGCGTAAATATGACGGCAACATTATTTTCTATACACACTGTTTATACACAAAGATATCTATGAAAACTACATCATAATGCCAGTTTGTAAAAAGTCTGAATCTATGCTTTGTCAGGTGTTTCCACAAGACCACAAGTAAACAACTTTCAAAATATTATTTCTGAATGAGTCCAGATTGATGACAGCTCTCCAGAGTTTAGACACCACCCTTTTAAAGGAAATATTATTGAGGAAAATGAATCATTCACAATAAATAAGCTGCAGATTAGATAACTGTTAAAATATGGACAAAGTGGGAATTAGAATGTATCAGTGTCCCATGACAGCAGTTAGTTATAGTGCTGCAATCTAATGATTATTTTCATTATTAATTAATTTTATGATAATATTCTAGAATGCTTGTCACAGTTTACTAAAGACCAAGGTGTGATGCCTCCATGGGGGGTGGGGGGGGGGAATCACACATAAGAAGCAGAATTTTTTGGGGGTGACATTTTCTCAAGAAGAATGACTTGACTATCAAAATAAGTTGTGTCACTGTTACATGTTGTTTCCAGATATGATGAATAATGATGTTAATGAAAATATGAGATAAATAAAAGTGTATGAAAATGTGTTGAACTTGTTTGGTCAGATGTTGAGTGTGGTCTTCTCTTGTGAAGGCTTTTTCTGTCAGGTCTAACTGTCACCTCTGCCCCTCAGGCTCATCTCCTGCTCCTGGCATGGCAGTGACTCCAGGCAGTACCATTTCCAGTAGGGGGGTCTCTCCAACACCTGCCTCCTCCAACCCTTTCGGCGTAGCTCCACCCATGACCTCCATCTCACCTCAGCCCTCATCACTTGGCCTGAGCGGCCTCCGCTCCAGTCCTGTGCCTCCCAATCCCATGCTGGGCATGGTGCCACCAGGAATGAGCATGGGGCCAATGAGTGTGGGTATGGGGGCTCCGGGAATTGGCCTGGGCATGATGCAGGCCAGCCCCATGGGCATGCCCTACAGCGGGCTCTCGCCAATGGCTCCCCCAGGCTCGGCTCTGTTGGGGCCCGGAGGTGTGGCACCTCCGCAGCTGATTTTGGGTGGGCCTGCTGGAACAGGAGGCGTGATGGGGGCAGGGGGATCAGTGGGAGGCGGAGGAACGACGGGAGCAAGCACCAACCCTTTTCTTCTTTGAGGAAGTGTCACCACTACTTTGCTCACCTATTGTCGTACCTGCTGCCCCCTTCATCACCCCTCCCCTAAACACAATTTGTGTCCAAAAAGAAAAATGTGTACATCTCTATATTTAAAGAAAAAAACAAAAAATCAAAAATTATGTTTATCTTTTCCTTCAAAAGCATTATTTCATTTCAGAGTAATTTCCCTTTCATTTCAGTATGGGCTGTTTGTGGGTGGGAAATAGAGATCTATTTATTTTGTTTTAATCCTCTTCTGTTCTGTATCCTTCTTCATGTTGTGTTTTTTTAGTCCTGTCTTGAGATGAAGGTAAGTTTGTGAGAGCAGGAGGCTTTTTCAGTAGTGTCACTCTGTTCTAATATAACTGCACTGAGAGAGAGAGCTGGAGGGAGAGGGGACATAGCCACTAACAAACTGAGCAGAGAAACTGTCGTACCTGCCTCTTCCTCTTTTCTCCCTCTAGAATGAAGACAAACACTGAATTGCTGAAATGAAACCAGCGCATGAAGGATGAGTTTTAATGAACTCCAGACTGAGATATGGACTGAAAAACCTGCGTTAACATTTCAGGCACAACGTGGTCAAATTGTTTTCAAGTACTTCACTTTTAATTTAATTTAATGTTAAATGTAATTTATTTTTTTCCAATTTTGGGAACAAAATAAACAAGGAAAATCACACAATGATGCCATTTAAATCAAATGCTTTTTTCCCTCCTGATTTATTGTGGAGAACTACAGAGAGCTCTGACATCTGATGGGGGGAAAAACGATGGGATGTTTTGTCGAATGTGTGTGTTTGCAGCATTGTGTGAATGAGAAAACGAATGCTTGTGAGTGTGGAAGAATGCAATAGTGCAAATGCCTGTTTCTGTGTATATGTGTCAATATCTGTCTCCATTTTCCCCAATCTTACTTCAGTGACTCAGAAAGAAAGAAATGACATCCATTATTTTTGTTTTTAAAAATTTTCACTTGTATTAATACTATGTAATGTTGGGATTTCAAGTGAGGTATTATAAGGGTCACACATTTCTCTGCCAATCTTATTTCACACCTTTTTTTTTCTTAAATCAGAAGCATCTTTTTTTTTTTTCCCAATCACACAATTCATCTGGGACCCCTGGTGTGCAGGTGTCCCTACACTGTCCTGTGTTTCATCCTTCTTTCCTTCAGGGAGGGAGATACTGAGGCTTCTTAAAAAAAAAAAAAAAAGAAAAGAAAAGACAATTATTTCAATGAATGAACGGATAAAAAACAGAGACTTGACAACATGCTCCATGCTGTTCTTTTAATTTAGTTTGATGAATTTATTGTTATTTTATATCAACAAGAAAAATATCTCTTTTATCGGGTAAGGTTGAATTTTGTGTGGTGATGACTGTGAACATTCACATTTGAAAAGTAAAATGGAAAAAAAATCAAAAGGAATTTATGAAATAAAACAAAAACACAATGTGTGTTCGGCTTGTTTCATGCTTATGCTGCAGTTAATGCTTAATGTCTATATCCCATACATGTTTTTTTACTGCTACAGAGTACAAATATGTGACAAGTAAATTTACACTGTATTTTCTTTGAACATGTTTATAAATCCACAGTCCAACAGAAAAAAAATAACACCCTGCCAATTACCTGCAGAAGAGAAGCTAAACAAAGGTTATTACAGCATATGAATTTGAATAAAGGTGACAAAAAAGAAACATACAACCTCTTCAACCTTGAAATACAGCGTTCAGTCATATGTGAAAAACTTGATCCCAAACTTGCTCTCAGAGAAGCTTCGAGACGCAAGGCAGCTTCCGCACGGGGTTTAGTGAAGGTGGTCGTGAGGAGCCGCTTGTCTCTGATGAGTTCAGTTTTAATCGTTTCTCCACACAGACGGCAACGGTCAAACCAGCAGAGAGTCCCAGTCGAAGTCGTCCTGGAACTCCTCGCTGTTGCTGTGCAGGCTCTTTAATGGGGGGCGCTGTCGTGGTGTCATGGACTGAGGCTGCATCCCAGCTGAGACAGGAGCAGAGGCATGGACTGAGTTAGTGTTAGTGCAGAGCTGCCCTGGAGGGATGGCAGAAAAATGAAGGGATTGGGTACTTAAAGGGCTGCCACCTTGGTAGACACCCACTTAATATGCCTAATTCAGACTCCTGATCAGCAAAACTCTTGTATGCATTTTCACTAAAAGCCATGAAAGTTAAAAAAGGAAACAGCTTTCTGAGCAGGATGCCCATGTCTTACCTGTTGTGTTTGCGGGTTGTGTCAGCTGTGCTCTTTGAAGTCCCTGCCCCTGCATGTGCAGGCCTCTCCTCGGCGGCAGTGCTCCAACAGCAGGCGGCATTAAAGGAGAGTAGGGGAGAGGCGAGGGGTGAGTGAGGCTGGCAAGAGTGGGAGGCAGATTGGAAGCAAACGGCTGGACCTGTAAGGAGTGCGGCGCACCGAGGGCCAGTGGGGAGTTATTCCCGGAGGTGATCATGCCTTTCTGAGTGAAGAAGCGGTTCAGAGAGTCACAGAGGGAGGTGAAGAGGGCCGGGTCCAGGGCCCAGTCGCAGAGCTCCGCCTGGCGCATGCTCTCCAGCAGGTCTGGTAACAGAGAGTGAACAAAGAGGTCTCAAGAGAGGCGAAATACAGGTGATGCTTTTGGTCAGCCATATTGCGAAGGTCTCACAAAACATCTCTTTAAATTCAGTGTTTCATTATGTGCCACTAATAAAACATTCTAACTGTGAAAGACAAACATCTTAAAGTGTCAGTTCACCCAAATAGCGAAAAAAAAATCCTGCTAATTGATTACCTGCTAATAATTTTATTATTTTTCCCATATATTTCCCAGAGCCCACAGTGAAACCTCCTAATTGCTTGTTTTTATTTGACCATCAGTCTGTATTACAAAAACAATGTATCAAATCATCACATTTTAAAAATTAGAACCTGGAAATATTTGGGGTTTTTGCTTTTGAAAATGACTGAAATGATTAATCAGTTATCACAATAATTGCTTATTCTGTTTCTGTTGCTCAACTAACTGACTAACTCTTTGTCAGTCCAGCACTGGACAGACCTAAGAAAACTGTTTCTTTATTTAACAGAGATCTCAATACCTCAGCCGATAAAACCTAAACTATCCCCCAGAGATTAAGTGAGAAAATATGAGATTTTGTCATTTGGATGAAATGACGCTCTAAACAGGAGCCTGGTAAACAGCACAGACCTGGATGACCAGAGAGGTCTATGTTTGCCCAGTCTAGATTGCTGGCAATGCGGAAGCTCTCCTTCAGAGAATCTGGGTTACTGAGCCAGTCAGCTGGAACTGCTAAAGGGGAAGGGAAGAAAGTAACTTTAGATCTTTCTCAAGTTATGATGCAGGTTTTCATACAATTCAAGCATTTCTGGGTTGATAGGGTGATGTGACACTCACTGTATTGTGAGACACGCTCTGTCTCGGGAGGATGTGCAGCTGGAGCAGGTGGTGCAGGTGGTGCCGGAGGTACAGGGTGGGGAGACATTGGTAGTAGAGTTGGAGTGTGAAGTGGGGTAGTGTCATTGCTCAGAACAGCAAGGGGATTAACATCCGCTGGAAGGTACAAAAAATAAGTCATTCATGCAAGCTGTTCCTGTGCATAATGTGTATCTTCTTGAGTTTATGGACACAAAACACACCCACACACACATACAGTACTTACACTGCGAGCCCCCCCTCTCCCGCATGGTCTTGACGAGAGACTTGAAGGATGCGTACAAGTCTGGTAAGTTCAGCTCATCAAAGGTGAAACGGAGCGGAGGATCCGTGGAGAAGTTCAATGAGACAGGAGGGGCAGCCACAGACGACGCAGAGGAGTGGGCGGGTCCTGACGCCGTGCACACGGACACAGGCGCTGTGTTAGCGGTGGAGGAGAAGGTGGAAACAGACACAGGCCCCGAGTTTGGGGGAAAGGACAGAGTGGCATCGGAGAAGGAGGGGGCCGCTGGAGAAGCTGTGGACATACTGGCAGCAGAGAGCGGCGTGGCAGAGGCAGCGGAGATGGAAAAAGTGGGGCCTGGTGGATGGGGGGGTGGGAAAGAATTGATTGAGGTCATGGGGGCAGCTGGGGGGAGGCCAGCTGAAGGGGACACAGGGCTCGGCATGTAGGGTGAGGGTTGCTGTGAAGATAAAAGACATTATTTTTAGGTGCTGTTTCATTGAGAGGGGTAGTAAAGAGAGGCAAAGGGGGGAGAAAGTGACTGTACCTTGCAGGGGGGAGGAGAGAGGGAGGCAGACTGGGGTGACTGCTGGATGGCTCCCAGGGGCTCTGTGCTGAGAAGCTGGTGGTTTGTGTGGGAGGGTGGTTGTGGTTGATGAGGAGAGGGTCCTCTCTCTGCTTGTGTCCCCGGTACTTGAGGAACCTGTAACTATTTGTAATGGGAAAAAAAGGTGTTTACAGAGAACAATCTTCTTTCACAGAAACTTTGTCGAGAGAAACCACGACTTAGTTTCTAGGAAAGATGTGTCAGAGCTGAATTTTAAATTTAATCTCAGACATCTCAGACACATATATTCACAAAACCTGGACAAATAAAATCCCAAACCAAGATCTGCACGGCTAAGTACCAGTAAGGGTAAATTTAAATAGGTACTTTGACAAAGCAGGTTTGATGGCTAACAAGTGGCTGTTATTATAAACATACGTCCTGCCTCTCCTCTTCTTCCTCTGGATAGGGACGTTTTGGCGCCCTCACTTGATTCACCTCTGGGGGTCCATCCATCGTCCAATAGGAACCCTGGAATTATGGTGCAACTTTCAGACTTTAGGCCCTTTTATTCCATCATGTCTCCATCTCACATGATGTGAACTCTAACAAAAGCACACACACGAACACACCACACTATAAAAAGCAATTCACCTTGCCGGGGTCATTCTGCGGCCGAGGAACCTTCCTGAAGCATTTATTGAGGGACAGATTGTGCCGAATGGAGTTCTGTTGAGGACAAAGTGACATCAACAAATAAGTCAGTCTTGTAGCAGCTGCTAATGAAAATAATGTTACAAACTACTCTAAACATGCTTATATGTCTGTAACAAAGTCATTATGATATTCTACTACACTGATCATAGGTTGTTGTTCTACATTAATGCTTACTTTCCATCCACGGCCAACTCGGCTGTAGTAGGGGAAAGTGTCACTGATCCAGGTGTAGATGTCATTCAAACTTAGCTTCCTCTCAGGTGCAGCTGCTATTGCCATGGCAATGAGAGTAGCGTAGCTGTGAGGGGGTTTCCCTTTGGAGTTAGAAGGGGAGGGGTCCGGCACAGAGGGTAGGAAGTCTCCTCTCTCCCTCCCTCTGTCTCTCTTCTTGTCCCTCTCCCCTCCTCCTCCTCCTCGCTCTCTCCCCGAGCGCAGGCTGCTGATTCCCAGCTGAGGCAGCCAGTCAATGCTGGTCAGACTGGAGTCCAGGTCAGAGGACATTGTCTCTCTTTTTGTCTATCCAGGATCTGAAAGATCAGAAAAGGAAGTACTGAATGAACATGTCCTTTTGTTTACTCTGGACACAGTAGATTATCACAGAGCACTGCTATAGGAGATTCCCCTCCGCCTGTAAAGCAACACTGTCACCCGCTCTGTTCCTGTACTCCCAACGTCAGTTACAAACCAGTAGGTTCACACACTGTGCTTCTCTGGAAACTTCCCATTCGCGAAAAAAAGCCATTGCATGAATGTAGCAGCATCGAAATCACATGTATGCCACTTCCAAGTACAGACTGCATTTTCTGAGGAAGAAGAGTGGCTTGCTTACCTCTCTGTAGTCACTCGAGGCCCAAGGCCTTAAGAAGTGTTAATATTTGATGTTGTCATCAGCTGTGCACAACTAGTGTCCGGCCTCCCCTTCAGATCTCTCTTCAGCACGTTGATCCCCACAGGGCTTCCAGTCATACCTTTACTTTGTGAAGGTTTGTGTAACTTTGGAGAAGTATATACAAAAACTTATCGGAGAGCTTCCTTTTTCTCTCCCTCCCTCTCTCTCTCTCCTTCCCCTCCCTTTCTGACTATACCAGAGTTACGTCACTCTCTCCTCCTCCTTTGTGACATCAGTCTTTGTGCCCGCCTCTGAGAGCTGCTCCCACCTCTTCAGCCTGAGGTAGACATTTCTGCAGCTGTGGGCTCATCGGGATTTCAAAAAAAGGGGAACGAAGAAGTTTCACCAAAAACTCATTTAGAAACATGAATGCAAAAAAGATTACAAGAAAGTAGAGGCACAAAAAAGTACAAATTTCAAGTAGCAGCATGACTTTATTGAAGCACTTTATCATATATTCTGTACAGTATGTATGAAACAGAATAACAGGTGCTGATCTCCCTACAGAGCACTGAAGAAGGCGAGGAGGCCAGTGTCAGGGGACGGATGGGCCAAAAGCTTCTGGATCTGTCAAGTTGAAAGAAATGTTTGTTATTTTCAGTACAACGGAGCACACTAAGATTTGCAAGAGCAAGGTGGCAGCTTTATGTCTAAAATAAATGTGCCACATTTGGGTTTGATGACTTCAATATGAGGTCTCACTGCACCCTCGTGTAAGGTCATCTGTACCTGGTCAATAGTGTATTTTTGGCACTCAGGCTGCAGTAATTTGCTGCTCTTTTTTTAGCAGTCTGAGGACACAGCACATTTGTTTTCCTTTGGAGTATACAGCCAGGGTTATTTATGACACATCTAAACAAACAAAAGTAACTCAGGAGTGCAGCAGTGAGCAGCTGCACTAAGCACCTCCTTGAAGTTGGGGTGTCTGGCGTCTTGAACCAGCTGCAGCATAACAGCCTCTGTGGTGGTGAGGTAAGCCCCACTCTGCTTCAGTCGGGAAAGAGCAAACAAGCGGTCCGTCTGGCTGTGGAGGGAGACACAAAAGTAGTGAGACACACACGTATCCAGTTTCCAGACACACGTGGAAAGAAGTCTATATTTAATGCAGGTGATAACACTGCTATGTGGCAGAATACACAGAATGTACAGATACCTTCTGGATGAGACGGCATCAGCCACAATATGGACCTCGATTCCCTTTTCAAGCAGGTCATATGCAGTGCACTGTGTAAAGGAAAGAAGCAGAGGTACTGAACTGAACACCAAGCTAGAGCATAATTACATACTAACATTACTTAGTAATTGGATATTAGCTAAATCATATGTCACATCATCACCTCCCTCACTGGGTTGTTTATAACTACAGTAATATTCCACCTGGATATAATGCAAACACGCATTTCAATTTATTTCTGGATCTGGACAAAAGCTTATATTTCTTTGGAAATTTTGTTGGAGGTTGTTTCAGTAATTCTTTAATCTCTAAGGCTGACTGATAAAAGGAACCACTGATAAAAAAAAGACAAATTTCTTTTTTAAAAGAAGAGAATTCATGCAAGAATGCATAAGACACACACATATGTGTATGATCATGGTCAGCCCTCTTTTAGTAGGAAAACCAACTGGAGAATTATGTAAAAAAACTGTGCTTTGTGATAACTACTTTGGAACACACTTAAAAGCCATTTAAAATCCAAAAATTGGGGAAAAGGGTTGTTCACCAAAAACACATACAGAATAGAAGATGAAAGATGAGAGGGATATTGTGTCATTTTGAAAGCTAGACAGCAGAAACAATGATGTGGACTTACTGCAATACAGGCATGCGTCTCTATTCCACACAGTATAGCCTGTTTGGGGTTTCCCAGGGCCTGCAGTTCCTTCTCTACCTCCTCTATCATCATGGTGAATGAGGTTTTAGCATGAGCAGTCAGGTCTCCTGCTCCCAGCTCTGGCACTGTGGGACCCAGGCCTTTAGGGTACTGCTCTGTCACAATGGAGGGGATGCCCAGAACACGACTGGCCTGTGAGAAGCAGGAGCGTGGAGGCTGATTTTACCAGATGTGTTCAAATAATTGAATGAACAAATGAATGTCTGAAGCTGATACTCAGTATTGCTGGCGGACACTGAGATATGTGTGCGAAGGTGGATATTTCCAACCTGGAGCAATCTGGCCGCATTGCTGACAATGTTGGTGAACTGGAAGATGTTGGGTCTGAACTTCTCCTGCATGTCACACAGGAGGAGAATTGAATCCTTGGTGGAAAGCCTGCCAATGCCTGCCACTGCAACAAACGGTGTTCAGACACTTGTATTGTAATCAGTGTATTCAGTCCTCCCAGGGAAAGAGATCCCTCCTCTTTTGCTCTTCCTGAGATTTTTTCCATTTTTTATTCATTAAAGGGCTTTCTGGGAAGAAAGTTTTTCACTAATTGGAGAGTCTCAGGACTAGGGATGGGATGATTTACAAATGAATCATGGATTATGATAAAAAAAAAAACCTTGAGGTAAGTTGATTGTTTGTGAGTTTCCAGTATTGGGATTATCATAAATATCCTCACATTGATAAAGTTGTCTAGATTGCCTGATTTTAAAAACACATGAATTATCATGTCCTTAATTTCTGCCGGGGGACATTTTGATTTCTGATGACCTTATTTAAGAATGTCTGTTTGTTTTTGACTAAAAGCGTTGTGTCCTATTTGTGATACAATAAAAACATTAGTTTCTTAACAAAACACAAGGTTAATTGATTCTAGTATGTTTTAGTGCTATTTTACTAGTCAGAAGTAAATTTGGATTATTATCAGGATAATATTGTGCATAATAATTATTTTATTCATTGATAATTGTGCCATGAAATGAGCCCCATGCCTACTAAGGACAGAGGATGTTGTCTGCTCTACAGCCACAGGCAAATTTGTTACTGATTCTGTATGAATCAAATTTACTTGACTGATGGATGAAACCACGAGATAAAACCCAAGGCCACTAAAGATTAAAATAACACTGAAGCTATAAACAGTAGCACTTTGAGAAATAAGCACTGAATGTCATGTTTGTATCTCTTTGAACATTAAATGACAGCTAATGGAGAAATAATGCAGAAATCGTGGACTTTGTAGCTTTGACAGTAAACTGCAAAATTGTCTTTCTCACTGATACGACGTGTGTCCTTAAGGAGGAAGCAGGTTGTTTTCCTTGTACGGCATGTTTCCTCTATTGTATTGCATCTTGACAACAATGAGACCAAACAGTATTTAAGTTTCACACAACTAAATTCAAATGAGTTTTATGAGAACTTAAGAAGGTTTACTTACTGTTGCTGAATAAGTGGCCTGGTTGTGAGGAGGGGGAGAAGGAGGTGAATGATCCTGCAGGTCTGTAGAAAGTTCAGCTGTCAGGTTCAAGTATTACCTCCTGTCTGAGTGGAAACAAACGATAAATGTACTTATTTTACGTGAAGCTGAAAGAGGATGACTGCGTTTAATATTGCACAATAGCGGAATGTCACAAGATTAACTAAAGAGACAAGCAGCATCTGAATTCGTTTAAAAACAAATGAGTTATTAAAGAAATATATCACAAAGTCAACATAATATCTAACCTAGCATGTAGCTGAGAAGTTCAACAGTCTTTCTTTGGGTAAACAGAATCCACCAATAGAATTACGTTTGGTTGTGATTGATGGTTCTTTTAGCCAATAGGAGCTGCTTACCGTGACTCGCCTTGCTGTCTGAGGTGGGCGGGACCAGTAGGTAAAGCTGAAGATGTCCGACAGCGCTGAGTCTCCAACTGAAACTCAGAGAGAAGAGCCGCCGACAGACGACTCCACCACTAATGAAGAGAAGAAAAAAAGTAAGACAGAAGAATATATCGAAAATTACACACAGTTAATGAATAATGTTTATTTAGAAGGATTTTTGTTAGTAGGATAGGAGCTAGTTCCGGGTGTTTGACGCGACAGACAGCGTTTGGCCAATAGGAAGGCTGTTTTCTTTCTTTTTAGCCAATGAATGTTTAGCTTTTTGTCACGTTGCACTGCCGGTTTGGGGAACGGCTAAAGCTAAAGCTAATGTTTATGACAACAGATCATGTTTTCTATTTTAAAGGATAAATATTTGTTTCAGAGAGGCTGTTTGCTTCTTTTATTTACGTATTGTATATCACCAGTATCAACAACACACCGTCACATCAGAATTAATTATTAAAACTAAGCTAACGAGGTTAACTGTCAAATTTTAAAATAATTGTTTGTTTTGGGGTTTAAAGTAAGTTTTAATATTAATATTATACACACACACACACACACACACATATATATTCAGGAAATGGTTGAAGAAGTAACTAAGTAGATTTACCCAGTACTTCTTCCACATCTGTGTTTACAAATAACAAGAAATAGACATAGTCTAGTCTAGTCTAGAGACATAGTCTCTCCAGCGTGTCCTGGGTCTTCCCCGAGGCCTCCTCCCGGTGGGACATGCCTGGAACACCTCCCCAAGAGAGGCGTCCAGGGGGCATCCGAAACAGATGCCCAAGCCACCTCAGCTGACTCCTCTCGATGTGAAGGAGCAGCGGCTCTACGCCGAAAGCTCCTCCCAAGTGACTGAGCTTCTCACCCTATCTCTAAGGGAGCGCCCAGCCACCCCTGCGGAGGAAACTCATTTCACGGCCGCTTGTTTCCGCATGATCTTGTCCTTTCGGTCATTACCCAAAGTTCATGGCTATAGGTGGCTATAGGAGCGTGTAGATTGACCGGTAAATAGAGAGCTTCGCCTTTCGATTCGACTTAGCTCCTTCTTCACCTAACGACGGTTCTGGTACACCGACCACATAACTGCGGAGGCTGCACCAATCCGCCTGTTAATCTCACGCTCCATCTTTCCCTCACTTGTAAACAAGACCCCGAGATTCTTGAACTCCTCCATTTGAGGCAGGATCTCTCCACCAACCCAGAGAGGGCAAGCCACCCTTTTCTGGTCGAGAACCATGGCCTCGGACTTGGAGGTGCTGATTCCCATCCCAGCTGCTTCACACTCGGCTGCAAACCACCCCAGTACATGCTGAAGGTCCTGGCCTGGCTTGATGAAGCCAACAGGACAACATCATCTGCAAAAAGTAGAGATGAAATCCTGTGGTTCCCATACTGGACTCCCTCTGGCCCCTGGCTACGCCTAGAAAGCCTGTCCATAAAGATTATGAACAGAGCCGGTGACAAAGGAGCAGCCCTGCCGGAGTCCAACGTGTACTGGGAACAGGTCTGAATTTACTGCCGGCAATGCGAACCAAGCTCCTGCTCCGGTCGTACAGAGACCGAACAGCCCTTAGCAAAGGGCCCTGGACCCCATACTCACGACATACCCCCACAGAATACCACTGAGGGACACGGTCGAATGCCTTCTCCAGATCCACAAAGCACATGTGGCACTGGTTGGGCAATCTCCCATAAACCCTCAAGCACCCTGCACGGAGGGTATAGAGCTGGTCCAGTGTTCCACGACCGGGACAAAAACCGCATTGTTCCTCCTGAATCCAAGGTTCGACTATTGGCCGAATTCTTCCTCTCCAGTACCTGCACCTGGCATGCGTACTTTCCCGGGGAGGCTGAGAAGTGTGATCCCCCTGTAGGTGGAACTTACTCTCCAGTCCCCCTCTCAAGGAGCTGGGTTCCAGAGCCCAAGCCGACAGGCTGGGTCCTGTCGGCAAAGACCCGGCCACCAGGCGCTCGCCTGCGAGCCCCAACCCCAGGCCTGGCTCCAGGGTGGGGCCCTGGTAACGCCAATCAGTCAGGCGACCTAACGGTCCTTTATGTCCTTGAATCCATGGTGGGCTTGTGAACTGCTCTTAGTCCTGGCCCATCACTTAGGACCTGTTTGTTTGCCCCGACAACATTGCTTCTAGGATCATTCAGGCACACAAACCCCTCCACCAAGGTAAGGTGGCGGTTCAAGCAGGGGGCTTTTATATATTAATATAAACTTTATAAGCTCCCAAAAATAAAGAGAACAAATAGATCTAAAAATGTAAAATGTATAAAAAATGCTTGGGCTTCATTCAGCAACATTGGTTTTTGAATGAAAGATGAATAAATAAAAAAATAAAAACACAAGAAAAGGAAACCTCTGCAGATATAGGTCATAAATGCAGGTTTTCAGTCATCTCATCAGGACAAACTGAATCTCAGAGCTTATATTGACAATAAATAGAAGCTGTTTTATTTAAGTTCCCCATGTGTATTGAGTTTACAATTGTACTCAAACCCATTGATATTGGATGCCCCACAGATACAGCAGATAACAGAAACTGAGAATACATCAATGCAGGAAGCAATCAGGAAATTAAAATGATAAAAATACACATGAGAGGTGATTAAAAGGAAGGATTGCACTAAATGAATTGCAAATTATTATAATGAATTGTGCAAAAGCCCAAGCCCAAAATTTCAAAACCTGTACAGTCCGCATGGCACCGGCACAGTATGAAGGCCTGTGATTCTGTTCTGCACTCTCTAATTTTGCAGTTGAAGCACATCATTATAGTTTTTGTTTTTTCACTGTAACAGCGGTTATGTGTCACTAGATTTCACAAGCACCTCTCCAGAAATTTCCACCAACAGCTCATGTTAAGATTTGCTTGGGCCAGGCTGGGTGCCAGCACTTTCACTTTAAATTTTCCCTATTTGTGTAGTTGACGTGTTGCTGAAGGCTGTGGGAGACACTCCTATAATGAAAACAAAGAAGTGGGCAGTGGACAGGGGGAGGACGGTACAGTCCCTGGCTCAGTTCATCTCTCGCTTCCTTAAACTTGATGCAAATGAACAACTGGTAAGGATGAGGTTTTTCCACTCACTTAGAAAACTTGTTTCAAACTTGTACATATAACTGCATGTTTTTTTTCTCTTTTTTTCCCAGTTCATTTATGTTAACCAGTCTTTTGCCCCCTCACCGGATCAAGATGTAGGGGTCCTCTTTGATGTGAGTACATATAAACCTGTTTTAATTACCCATTACTGTAATGTGTTGTGTACTTAGCTTATTTTCCTTAACCTAAAAACTAAATTCATGCATGATAAGTTTACAGAGACAAAGAGATGAACACAACACTAAAAACTAAAACAAAATAATGTAAACTTAAAGTACTTTTTCTAGCTTTTTCTGTGCTTTCAACTGCATCATCAACAAAGAGATGTTTGATTTTCAGTTCTAGTCACTGCACTTAAAAACTCAGAAGAAGATGGTAATTGGACCATACACACAAATTTAAAACATGTCTCCAAATAAAACTGCAACACATGGACACACAAAGGCGTTTATTCATGTTTGCTTGACTACTTGCCAACAACATAACTTTGTGTGTCTGGTTTTGTTTTACCTTAGTCACTAGTTGAAGTAAATGTGCCATTTTTTTTCAGTGATTACAGATGACATTTAAGATTTCAAGAATTTATTGTCATTACACAACAATTTACATCAGCAATCATTGGTAATGAAATTCACCTTTTCAGTCAAATTGAGAGAGCTATTTATATATAAATATATTATGTACTTCAAATTGTTCGTGTGTATATATATGTGTGTGTATGTGCATGTGCGTGTGTGGAATAGTATCCTGTGTAAATATATATATATTTACACAGGATTCTGTGTAAATAGCCTTTGAGGCCCAGACCATAGAGGCCAATGGGTCATGTTTAGCTTTGACCAGCAGAGGGGGCCATAAGAAGGAGTGCCATGTAACACATGCCAAAATCCTTGTTCACTGATTAATGTCTTGATAAGTCACAGCAGAGACCTCAAAGTCCAGAATTCACAGTGGACATTTGATCTTCCCACCACTCTCATTGTGTGTTTTTTAAGGTTGTACTGTTACATCACTCTTACTTTTTTATTTAATATTGACCTTGTGTATTTGTTCTCTCTCTCTCTTTGTCTCTTTTTCAGTGTTTTGGCAGCGATGGCAAACTGGTTCTACATTACTGTAAATCTCAAGCCTGGGGTTAAACAGCTTTCTTCAGCTCCACTTGTGTCATCTTCCTTGTCTTAAATTCATCCACCAAACATGCACACATTGTTGTTTTTGCTTTTTTGCCATTTGTTTTCTCTCAGTTCTAATGTACATACATTTTGTAAATAAATTATTTGGACTACGTAAAGCTCTTTCTGCTGTTTTTTGGCACCCAAAAATAAACACTTAACTTAGTGGGCACAGGATTTGGCTTTGGACAGCACTGGTGCTGA
The DNA here is from genome assembly GCA_023238725.1 of Scortum barcoo. Lineage (NCBI taxonomy): Eukaryota > Metazoa > Chordata > Actinopteri > Centrarchiformes > Terapontidae > Scortum > Scortum barcoo. The sequence goes on along the minus strand of CM041546.1, from coordinate 14,080,915 downwards.
TTAGGGAAAAAAAAGGTCCATTCATATGAAAGGTCCCAGTTTTATCTCCTTTCTTTGTGTAATAATTAAATACCAAGTAAATTAATTAATTTGTTGCAGAGGTCAGACAGGTGTTTTTTTTTTTTTTGGGAGGTTAAACCACTTCTAAAGAAGGATGGACACAGGAAGAGAGGGGGCACTACAGTAACAGATGGACTTAGAGGGATTACATGATTCAGGATGCGTTTGTGACATAAATTCCCAAGAAAGACAGAAATGAGAGTAGAGTGGCGTGGAGGCAGACGCTCAGTCGCTCCATCAGTCTCACATCACCGTCTGACTATTGGCTGGGAGGATTAAAGGAGGGGGTGCAGCTGGAGAGGTAAGGGTCACTGATGCTCATCCTGGAAGAGGAATACTGGTGGCAGACACAAAGGCAAAAGATGAAGAGTAGAGACACGGAGAATGAAGATGGAGCAACTAAAATCAAGTTCTTAAGGAGCTTTTTGATTAAGAGCTCTTCAACAGAGGATTGTAGGTTTAAAGGACTTCAACTTGTTTTACTTCGGTAATTATGGCCTCATTGACCTGAAGTACTACAGAGACGAGACAAAGGTCTTTGGTAGGTTCTTGTCACTTATTGTTTTAAAATAAATGGAGCCATAGCAACTCTTTTGGTCATTGATTAACCATTTTGGTCAATTTTGTTTTGGTTCAAGCTTCTGAAATGTAAGAATCTGATGCTTTTCTTTGTCGTGTATGATGGTAAACTGAACTTTGACTGACGTTGGGATAAAACTACTATGACTAATTCACCTCAGAGCTCTGGAAAATATTTATTTGCAGTTTTCTGATATATAAATGTGATGATTAATCAAGGAATTTATCGCTTCATTAAAAACAACTGACATACATATTGCTTTTCTTATTGAGGGTCAGATGGGGCTTTCTAATTTACTGATAATACTGCAGTTATTTTTGCAACTAAATGTCAATAAATGAAGCAAATGGTGTATGTCAAGCTTTCAATCACCTTTCTGGCAGTATCCAGGAATCATAAAGCACTGTGGGTCAGTTCCCATGTAGATTAGAGATTATGCAAAATTCAGGTTATTGAACTTTTGTTCTGTTGTATTTCAGGGACTGTGGGCTGAAAGGGAGACAGCAGACATGGTCAGAATGCACTTCACACCAAAATACACCTAACACAAACAGATTAAGGCAGATTATCAGGGATTACTAGCAAAAAATTAATTTAGATCTGTGGTTTATCCATAATTTCATCAAAAAAAGTAATCTCCTGCTTTTGCTCCTCTCTGTCCTGTCTTCTGCAGCGGGTACAGCAGTGGAGCAGCGGGGGCCGGCCTGAGTGTGTTAATCAGAGAGCGGGGAGATATTAGCCTGGGTCACAGGATAGCACACATTAACTTCTTCTTCCATAACCACTTCTTACATTCACACCTGGACATCTTATATCATCTTGGGTAGTTTTATGAATTACTGACTAGAAGATCATTCCAAAAAGGTAGCTGTTAGCACCATATGGACACTCTGGTTTTAGCTTTTGTGTGTCCTAATCAAGCATTTAACTTCACTTTTGTGGCAGGTGATGAATGGATTAAGGATGTCTTATGTATCCTCTTTAGATATACACCTTTTAATGATAAATTCTAATATTTTTAAATGACCTTATTTTTGGTACAGCCTCAAAAGGGTCAAAGGATGTATGGCCACATCATTCACAGGGATAAATAACTGTCTAGTCCGCACACTGTTGTGTCCTTGCATCCTACTGTTCTCTCTTCTCTCTGAACCGTCATCCACCTAAATCCCCTCTTGTTCATATCTTTTTTTTTTTTTTCGGATCCATCTGTCCTCTCCCACGTGTATCAACTTGAGAGCATCTTCTCCCCACCTCCCTCCCCTCTCTCGCTCTCTTTATCTTCCTCTCTTTTAATCACGCTGACTTTACAGTATCTCTTTGTCAGCTGCGTTTTGTCATCTTCCATCCACGCTGTTACATCACATCTGTCCATTTAAACCTGGCCGCTCGTCACCTCTTAAAACCCCTCCAAAGCATCTGTCCCACCCTCTCGGGTCCATCTGTGACAGCAGTCATACCCCTCAGTCCTGTTTGTCCTACATCCACGTGCAGTCTGCCCCTCACTTTCCCTCTCTCTGTCTCTCTGTGGCCTCCCCCTGCCTCCCTTTTGTCCCGTGTGGCCATGCTGGAGCGTATGTCCCGTCGCTCTCGCTCCCTGCTCTCCCTGACCTTGACCACTCTGGCTCTGGCCCTCTCCATCCTGGCGCTCTGCACCTCTTACTGGTGCGAGGGCACTCACAAGGTGGTCAAGCCCCTCTGCCTGTCACCTGTCAAAATGAAGAACTGTGGTCAGAACAACAGCGAGCCTTACACCACAGGTACTGAGATGTTGCATTGTCTTTCACCCCTCCACATTCAAAGATGTTCTGTGCAGATTTATTGTTCCTTTGAAGTATACTCTACCTTAGACACAGCTTTTTTTCTTTTTTACATGATTTGTGTTTAAGAGAGCAGAAGTTCAATTACTGTTCAGCTAAACATGAATCAGCAAGATCCAAAGGATTTCCTTTTTTCTACAGAACAAAGCTCATCTGTATTTCTACTTTAGACTTTTTCAAGCCATCAACAACAAGTATGCTAATAGCAACAGATATGTTAATAGCACCTTTGCAAGAGATATTCAGGTATTAACTAGTGGTACTACAATATAGAAATACTCTATTTAATTTAAGCTGTTTGAGATTGAGCTAATTTCAACTATTTAATGTACTTGCAGGCATCATATTTGCATGTAGAATATTAATCTGAAAAATAATCAGTAACTGCAGCTCTCAAATAAATGTAGCGGAATGAAAAGTAGAACTCCTCTGACTAAAATGTAGTGAGGAAGAGGTATAGAGTTGCATAAAAAGGAGATACTCAACCAAAGTACCCCAACAGTTTTCTTAAGTACAGTGCTTGAGTAAATGTACTTTGTAATGTAATGTTGGTGGTGAACTGGAATATTTCCAAATTATACGCTTTGAGCACATCAACAGACAGTAAATACAAAATGTTGCATGGTGACTGATGCCGATATCTGCTGCGGTACATTCACGGGCATGTCACAACAGCATGAGTTCACTGATTCATCCTACCTGACGTCAACAGGCGTGTGAAGTTTTCCTGGCAGTCAGCTTTTGGAATAGCCCGGTGCTCTTAGCAGGATAATACTGTGTTGTTTTAAGATGCTTGAAGAAACGTTGCAGATGTTTTGTGTCATTTATGTACTGTTAAAAAAAACACATCTGCACAATTGCCGTCATTTGACAAAATAATCCTGACTTAAGGTCTTACAATAAGCTTTTCTGACACATCTCACGGCCTTCATCAGCGGACTCTATCAAGTACAACAGATCAATGACCAAACTCCACAACACTGTGATGTATGACTGAAAGCTCTCTTCCAAAACATGACGAAGAGATATAAATGCAGTTGTCTGACACTGACCCCTCCAAAATTTTGCCCTTGACTACTGAACCTCATTACACAAGTATCAGGTTTCCACAGAATTTCTTGATCTTTGCATTGTGTGGCATAACGGCCAATACCTCGAACTAATCTGAGTGGATAAACTGACAGGCCTATCCCCCTGTTAGAAAGTGATTGTCCTTGGTTTAATGTTTTTTAATCTCTTTTTGCCCATACCTTAGTCCTAGGGCAAACCTAATTATGGTTTAGTATTAATCTGCGGGGTGTGATGGTGGCTCCCAAAGGTTTATTTTTCCACAGAGGTGTGCTGCCTGCTGCTTGTTTTTTTTGTTTTTTTTATTTCTCAGCAGATATACTTAATCCACACTGAGATTAACAGCTTTTACCACGTAAAGGGATCCACTTTGATCATGACATTTACTTTGCGTACTTGTACAGAAAGATCTACCTTTACAGCAGTGGATTTAACTCTCCCTTATGCTACTAAACCAGACTTACAAACACACACACACGTGGGATGACAAAGTGCTGGCTGACCAGCCTGCATGTGACTGCAAAGCACAGAGGCGTGTTACTTTTGAGACTCTGGTGCGATTAACAGACCTGCAGGTGTTCTGTATTCACTGTTTTGTATCTGTGTCTCATCTATACTGTTTTTTTTTATTTCCAAATGGATGTCCAATAAGTAACTCTGTTTAAACAAACACCTGTATAAAATGTGTGCATCTTCACACCCTCTGTACACATGTCCTGTACATCATTTATCATTAATGGAGGTACCTCACAGAAGGAGCGTGCTGTGTTTGTCTGATTTTTACATGATGTTGCTCCTTTGTATGTGGGTTTCCTCCCATGCATTGGATGCATTTGGAGAATATAGATGTGTGTGGGTATGAATGCGGGGCTCTGCTCCTGCCAACAACTCCATTATCCATAACAGGAAAGAGCAGGTACATACATGTGTCCAAAATGCTCCTCTCATCATCATCCTCTTGTACCATCTCACAGAGAGTCCCACTCAGAACCCCTACAACCGCACGCTGTCTCCAGCCAGGAGGGACGAGCTGGCCAAAATCAGGCAGAGGCAGCTGGCCAACGCGGTTCACTACATCTGGGAGACGGGTGAAGACAAGTTTGCTTTCAGATACTTCCACACTGGTTTCTGGGAAAGCTGTGAGAAGCACAGTGATGGTGAGAGCACAAAGCACATGTCTAATCACACACACCCACCACTTGGTCACAATAGTAGTTATAGTGGTATACTGGTACATTTTTATTTTCGTGGATCTTAAGTTTCTTTTTAGTTTCACCAGAAGTTTCTCAGGTTTTCATCCACAAAATGACCTCATTTTAACTCAAAGGTGAATGTTTTCCGTCTTTACCTTTGTTCATATCTGTTCAATTTTATTGGCAGGTGAGAAATGTCGAAGCTTTATAGACTTAACACCTGGAGAAACACAGGGTGAGTTGTGTACCTTTCTATTTAATTGTCATTTTAGCCTCTTTTAAAATAAACTAACAATTTGGGTGCGTGCTCGTCAATTGTGTGTATGTTTTCAAATGTTGCAGGTGTACTCTGGCTGTCAGTTATTTCAGAGTTTACATACATTGGTCTTCTGGGGATGGGCTTCTTACTGATGTGGCTAGAAGTCTTGTGTTCCCATAAAGAGATGCACTCGCTGAAAATCAATGCCTATGCTGCCATCTGTACAGTGTTATCAGGTGAGACTTTATCCTTCAATCATCATCATCAACATTCTCTCTTCTTTGGTCATCTTTGTTTTCTAGAGCTAGTTATCAGATCTGTGTGGTTTGTGTTCGTTTCATCCCCTGTGTAGGTCTTCTTGGGATGGTGGCCCATATGATGTACACCACAGTATTTCAGATGACAGTCATTGTGGGCCCCAAAGACTGGAGGCCTCAATCCTGGGACTACGGCTGGTCATTTGCGTGAGTGGCTGCTCTTTGGAAACAGCATACAATGTGATTATATATACAATGTGATTACATGTTTTTCCTCTCTCTTTAACCTTTATCTCCTCTGTTACCAGTCTTGCCTGGGTGTCCTTCAGTTGCTGTATGGGGGCGGCTGTAGTCACTCTCAACTCCTACACAAAGACCATCATAGAGCTCCGTCGTAAACAGAGGCTCCGTCTGGAGGAAGCAAGAGCTGCCACTCATGCACCTTCATATGATGAGGTTGTTCCAGGCGGCGGGCTTTACTCTGTCAGCGGCCTGCTGCAGTGTCCGGATGGTATGATTGATGTAGCGTGGGCACCAAACGGCAGCGTGGTTGGAGTGGGAAATGGAGACGTACCCACGCTAGTTTTAGTGGGAGGCTGCGGGCCAGAGGGGTGTGAAGACTGTGAGAGAGAGATGGACGAGATGGAGGAGGCCATGGACCGAGTTGATTCACCTTGTTAAGGGGATTGTTTACATCTGTCAACTAAAAGGCCTGAAAAAAGACACTGTCATCGTGCTGGAGAAGGATCAGTGTGAGCGAACCTTCACTTTCCATGAAGTCGGGACACGCTAATTGCGGTGAAATCAATACATATCAAAATGTAAGGACTACAGTGTATGTACCGTGCAAAATTGCATGTTTTCTGGGTATTTCTCAGTGCCTCATGGTAGGAAAGTAAATTTAAGTCTCTACATGCATGTAAGTGTTGATATCATTTTATTCTTTATATGTTAACAAGCAATGTATCAGGACAACAACAACAACAACAGTTCAGTGTTCAGTATCAGTGAGCATTTCATTGCATAGATGGGATGGATGCTTCTTACCATGTTGACACTGAAAGAGAACAGCCTGTCCTTTAGAATAAATGTACAATATATTCTCATTTATTCAAGTGGGACATTCAATAAATTTCCTTTTTTCAAGCTCTTCTCTCTTGTGGCAAATCTTTTGTCAGATGCAGCATTTCGATGAAATGCACATATAGCATAAGGTCCAACAACAAACACGGCCTCCCTGCGGATGCACAGACAAACCCATAAGATAGATACACAGAGATAGAAAGATTACAGAGATTTTGAAAAGTCTGCTCTCTGATGTTGAACAGAAGATTATGTGTAAACCAGTAATCCCGAGTTGGATGGAAAGGAGGAGGAACAGAGTGAGGAGAGTTGGTAGGCATGTGAAGGGGTGGAGATGGAGAGGGGAGGAGTGAGGGTCAGAATGAAAGTTTGGGGAAAAAAATGCAAGCATGCAAAATCCACAGTATGCACAGACACTTAAACAATCTGCACCATGAAAACATCCTGCTTTTACATTCTGGTATTTACTGTGTAAAATTGTTCACAAATCATTTCTAAAGTTCAATAAATGTTACAGAATTTACCTACCTAATAAATAAATAAATTGAAAACTTAAAACCTAAAGCGCCGTTTTTGATCAACCAGTATGTTTTTAGGTCATAGAGGAATTTTCTGTTTTTTTGATGAAGACAAATAAATTGATTTTAAAAGCACAAAAACCTTGAATTTATTGTACAATACAACACTTGAGACTACAACCTCTCTTAAGACATTTCCAGTTCTGTAAAAAAGCTTTAATGACCTCACAATTGGGTATGATACTTATATAACTGTTGATATAATATTTATAATACACATTATATATATGTGTGACTTCAAAAACTTCAAACAACAACAACCTGTTTTTGCCTCTATTTTGATATAAATTCAATGACAAACATTAGTAAAACAATGATGCGACATAAACAAGACTTGCTGAAAAGTTGGTTACAACCTAGACACTGCAGAAGAGAGTATTTACACAGAGGGCTTGAGTGGATTAAAGGGGAGGGAAGAGAAAGCATCTGAGGCCAGCAGGGGAAGAAGGGAAAAAAACAGAAGTTTGAAAGAACGTGAGAGAGTCTAGCGATAGAAAGACAGAGAGGGGATGAAATGGGAACAACTTTATTGTTTGAGTGGTTCATAGTGAATTAGACGCATTGCATTCTCGTTTTCGATCACTCCTTTGATGAACTCTCCCTCAGCCAGTCGCTCTATGAGGTGGAAAAAAGAAAGAGAGAGGGAGATGTTGACAGTGGGAAGAACACGGTAAACAAGATACACAGCAAAGTATATGTGGGGTTGAATAATGACATGTATCTTATCTAAGAAGTCTGGTCTTATTTCGTGTGTGTTTGTGTGTGTGTGTGTGTGTGTGTGTGTGACAGTGGCATGCAATGCAGTACAGTCATTTGAGGTTTCATGGTCCATGGCTGCTACATAGATTGAAAGCTTGCATGACACAAGTGATGCCGTAACTGGGGACGTGCCCCCAGGTGGATTTGTTGCTTGTATTATCATTAAGCCTGACATCTGATTGTGAAATGTAATCTTCACCACAGGATATAGTAACAGTTGCTGAGGAAAGGTAGGAAGAGCTTACACTGATTTAATCCCTCTCCAGCATAAGTGTACAGTGATGAGAATGCAATGGCCTGTCATGTATAGAGACCCGCGTGTGTTATTTCTCTCACCGTTGTCCTTCTTTTCGAAGTAAGACCACAGCTTGTTGGCTCTCTTCTCGGGTGTGTTCTCATCCTCTGGTAGCTTGCTCTGCTCCTCCTTGGGGATCAGCTTAAATATGGCCTGAGAGGGGGTTGGGTATAAGATCAGTGATAATTCTGCATCAGTTTCTCTCACACAAATAATGTATGGAACATCAGTATGTTCCATAAAACAAATGTGTACAAGCTGAGAAGCACAGAGCCTTTGGGACAAAGGTGTCAGCTCACAGCCCTTTTAACTTAATTGGTGTCTTGTGTGGTTTATCAAGCCTCTGATGCAAAATAACCTGACATTTAGAGAGAAAAGCTACAAGCTAAGAGTTTCTCCCCATGATTGTCTAATGTCTAGTATTTGATTATTGTCATTAGCCTGTGCATACTCTGCAATTTAGCTGAATAAAACCAAATCAAGTAGCCTACAATTAAATCGTCTACAAATTATAGCCTGCAATGCCCACATGACAATTGGGCTGCTCAACAAATGCAGCTACAAAAGCAATCCTGAAGGGTTAAGACAACCAGGATTTACATGTAGACTTTGAATACAAGTCACAAATGTGTCTTTTTGTGTCAGAATTAATAATCCAGCAGCCCCCAGTAGCACTTTGAGGCCTGTGTGTCATTTAAAAGATAGTTAATCTGCAATGGGCCACTTAGAATCCAGCAGACTGTAAATGACTGTGCACTGTGTGGGTTCAGGCCTTTAAGTGTGTGTCCCACTTAGAGAGGAAGCACTCATCTCCCACATTTAAGACACCTAGATTAACATGGATTAGTGCCAAGACTCAGGCGACAGGCCAAGCACCAAGATGTCATCTCTTTTCTCCCTGGACTGTCCCTCCATCCTGCCCCTCTTGAGCTTGCAGTCTGCACAGGTCACATTGTGAGCTTGTAGATGACATGTAGTTGCTGGACAATTGTAAAAAATAAAACCAAACTATATCAATTTGTCACATACAAATATGAATACGCTCAAACTCATACTGTATTGACACCATCTCTGAACTAGCCTTGCATATCACTGTAGTATGCTGCACCAGACTAAACTAATGCTGGCTGGTCCATCCTCCTTCAGTCACTTGTTCCCCGCTTCAAATCCACATATGAAAACGGATATTACAGGATTATCAATCTGTGATAATGATGAAAGCCCCAGTGCATATAGCAGATCTTTTTTTGCTGACCTCTCCACAGAGTCCAGTTGTTGTGTGTTTTTGAACTTTTGACAGGATGGCTTAAATATTTTGTCTATTTTGTGCAATGATTGTAAACATGATGCATATGGACTTAGGCCAGTTGGCCAGGAATGAAATCCCATTTCAGTGCCAGCTGGGTCCTCGGCTGATCTGTCTAAGCCTCTTATGATACTAAATCATTTGTCTTAAAACAGAAGATAAGAAACTGTACAACCTCCATCAGACTGAGTTTTGATATTCATATGGAAACACTGGCTAACAACTGTGATACTCTGTGATGATGAACTGTGATGATCATTTGCATGAAAGTGTAAAAGAAACACTAATAGTCTTGGGGATGATTAGCAATCCCCCTGATTGACAGCAATACAAGACCAGTCTTGCTTAAGAGTAGGACTGCCTATATTGTCTGAGATCTAAACCTGTAATCACAGAGATTATCAGGTTTGAGGCCAAAATAAGGTGGCTGATTGGGCTGGCACTTGGTACTGGATCTACATACCATGAGTGGGAGGGCCACTCTGCAATAAAAAGCAACTCATTCTACATGATCTCAAAGGGAGTGGGCAAAACACCAAGAAAACATGATATGATGCAGTCCAACAATAATTCTCCAAAACTTTTGCCATAAAACTGATGATAGAGTTGAATCAACACCTCAAAATTCAAGAAAACCAAACTTTATGCATATAAAAAGAAGCATTCACCACAGGACTATTGTATTAGACTGCATGATGTCAAATAATCCTCTTATTTTTTCTTTCTGTTATAGCTTAGAATCAGAACACATTTGGATAAAACATTTCCCTAAGGACTATGAGAAACAAAACAGCTTGAATTATATGTTTATGGAAGCGATAAAGATGGACATGATGGTAAAATAAAATATCCGCACTGTCTTTAACACTCATGGTTGAAACTGTTTTGATACTTTTCTATGTAAAAGATGAGATGGATGTTTAGAAATTATCCCTCTCACCTGGCAGATCTCTGTCACTTCTGTCTTGTTGATGTATCCGTTCTTGTCTACATCAAACAGCGAGAAGGCCCACTCCAGCTTTCGGGTCGTCCTCCCGGTGGAGGTCATGTGCAGAGCGATGATGTACTCCTTGAAGTCCAGAGTGCCGTCATCGTTGGTGTCAAAGGAGCGGAACACATGCCGTGCGTAGCTCTTGGCATCACTCTCAGGAAAGAAGCGGGTGTAAATCTGTTCAAACTCTTCTGGTGTTATGCGCCCCGTTGGGCACTGCTTCTGAAAGTTCTCGTACCACTGGGAGATCTCATTTTCAGTGAACTTGGTGCTGAGCTTCAGGTCCTCCAGGATCTCCTTTGACAATGCGCTACTGGTGGTATTTCCCATGGTGGTTGCTTTTGGTGTCTTAGTGTTCTGACTAAACTCACTGACAAATTTTTGCTGCCTGAGCTTCTCTGCTCCTGTGCCACCTGAGCCTCTCTTTGTTTGAAATATATGTCACAATATATGTTCACTGGCTTGTTCTCTCCTGTAGATGTTGAAGGTCTAAGAGAATCCTGCAAGTGAAAGCAAAATAGTCTACACATAAGGTACAGCCCTCTTATGAAATCCTGAATTTGCTGATACTACTAAGTAAATCACATTGCTAGAATGATTAAAAGTGTAGGGGTAACTTACCTGTTACTGGTTGTGCGTGTAGACGATGGCTGTCTTGAGTGTTTGTCTCGACAGTAAGACAGTAAGGGATAAGGAGGGGAGGGGGAAACACACTCCTAACATGGATGACTGGGTTAATTCTGTTAATGCGGGATTTAAGGTGGCTGAGCTCTTGACTAAAATGAACCCCTGCATCCTAATTTCCTCTATTGGGCCTGGACGTCTAGAAAGATCTACAGTATGTGACAGTGTCAAGGTCATTCCTCAGTTAAATTATTCATAAACTGTGGGAATCCTGAATCATGTCCTGTGGTACTTACTGTCATAACTCAACATAAACCAATCAACAGAGGTTCTCTGCATTTCACTTTTATCCTTGTTCTTATAACCTTTACATGAAACAAGTATCTGAGTACTGCAGAATCATAAAAACATTACTTTCATACACTGGCCAACAAATTAGCAGACGTGTACTGGGAAGCTGTAAATATGGTCCCACGTGAGTTTTTGAAGCTTTAGTTTCTCCAGCAGTGTGTCTGCTATTTCAGTAGTGGCCTTTCAATGGGTTTAGTTGACAAGTGCCATCTAATTCCAGACTACCATTTGTCCAGGCAGATTAGTCCCCTCTCCCACCCACCTCTACCTCTAATCCCACCAAGGGGCCTAGGCTTGTTTGCTGAGCTAAATATATTAAAGTGTAGCTTCGTCAATCCTTACTCTCCAAAATCGTGTTTTTGTTTCTTAATTTCAAACTTATTCGGTCTTTGGCCTGACTTTTCCATCAAATTGTCCCTCCACAAAATACTTTTCCATCCACAAAGTGCACTGAAGTTCTTCTGTTTTACATAATAACAGACACAAACATGCACACTCATTACTTCACAATCATTTTCACCAGTTTTAACTTCTCTACTCAGTCCCTTGTAACTTGTGAGCTAGTCCTTTGGGCCATTCTCTGTATATGGTCGAGGTCTCTATTATTAACAGCCATCACCCCACAGGAGGAGTCACAGTAATCAGCTCATTCAGTAGATTGAAGTATTATCTTGATTGTCTTAACTGTTTTAATGACTGACTTAGCGTGGAGGTGGGGCCCGCTGCAGTCTGTGTGTCACGAATTGGACAAATACATGTGTATATTGAAAAAGGACAGAAACAGCACTGGCTGCACATCGTAACCATATACTTGGTTTATTACAATGTGATTATTGTTCCTTTCCTATTTCAGTAGCAGGATTTCCTTTGCTCCATAAATATGCTCAATTAGTCCATCTATTGGATTACTACTGCCCCGCCCTGTCCCACCCAATCCAACACTTAGCCAATTACCATCATCATCATCCTGTGAGCGCCATGGCCAATAGAATTACCCCCACCTCCCCACAAAACAATCCCTGACATCTGACCTATACTCTGGGCTCCACTAATGCTAGAGCTAGAGCAAACAAGGATTTAAGGTCACTTCTGAAGTGGTTTTCTACAAGTGGAGGCAGTAAAAATTCATTTAATGTGGATGTCTAAAGCAGAATAATGGCCATCTCAGAGCGACTTTTAGAATTATGATTTCCTCATGCTAGTTTTAAATGACTTTGCAACACTATGTAGGATATTTATTTTGATTGCAGTAACATAAAATACACACAAATTATGGTGCAGTAGCAGGTGAAAGTTTAACAATAGTAGAAATCAACACATCTAAGTATATCTGCAATTAATCCAATGACTCGCCACGGGCAACATCCCAGTTGGCTGGTCAGCATTATAGCCCATTAACTGGCAGTATCAAGCTTCACTTGTGTTACAGCATTGACCTGGGAGCCAGCTCAACGTCAGCACTGACATATCAGCTGCAAATCTGCCCCACTCAGCGTCAACACAGCAGGTCAGGCACATTCACACATGTAGTTAATACACCTGTAACAGCACCAAGCAAACAGAGTTTGACTAACCCAATTGACTGGAAACTGAAGTTTGTTTTCATCTTAATTTATGCATAATAATTACTTGTCATTTCCCAAATGAACATCCCAATAACAATGTGAATTTTTAACATTTCCTCTATGATAGTAGGGTCATATTAAGTATCAATCATATATCAAGATACTCACAAAATTGAATAGTCCACCTCACCTCTCAAAGTTTTCCCAAAGTAAAAGTACTTGAACAGGAAAATGCTTAAAAAAAATCCATTCTCAGCCCAAACAATGCCCCAGTGGGACACAATTCAAATCTTAAGACTGAAGGAGAGAGGAAGAGAGGAAGGGAGTTGTTCCTAGATAAATATCTGGTAATGGGTTATAATGACGCTTAATGACAGACAAGCACTTCCTACTCAACACAAGGGAAGAGAGGAACAAACAAACGATGACAACAGTCTTGACAATTGTGTCCACAATCTTGTGAGGCCTCAGGTTGTGACGTATATATGATGAAGTACTTGGGCACTTGGGCCCCCTTCTCCCATTTCTACACCCATTGTCCAGAGAGTAAGTCAGCAGCACCACGAGACTTTCACTAAAATAAAAAAAATCTATAAACTTAAAGGACCTTCACTTTACACAATTTCCACTGCCATCTAACCTGCTGATTCAACACTGAGGTAGGCAACGCTATACTTTGTACACAAAATACAACATTTTTGTTTTTCTAAAACTGATTATTTATCAGTCCATCTCAATTCTGGTGTAAACACGTGTCCTTTTCTTTCGTTTTCTTTTCAGTTCATGAAAAAGTTATGATATGCATCTATGAGCAACTCATGATCTTAAATTCAATTTAAAATGTAGAAATGTTTTGTATTGTTTGGATGACATGATTTTATAATTCTAGATTTGTTCAGAGGTAAAAGGTTATGTTAAGGATTATAAGGATTATTGCAGTTTTGCTGTTCAATTGCTTTGTTTCTTCAGTGTCACTGTCAGTTCAATGGAAATGCTTGGAGCTATTTTGGCTTTTTGGCATTTAAATGACCAGCATTGCATTATTGTTTCTGTTATATTGATAAATTATGGTTTTCTCTCTGTCAAAACACTTTTTAAACTCAGTTTTTAAAGGCGCTACATAAATTAAGGTTATTTATATTATTATATATCACAAATTTAGAATATTTCACTCCGTGTAAACCTTATATAACTTAAACAGAGAGTTGGAACATGAGATAAGATGATTTTTATTATCTTAAAGCTTCATGAGGGGAATTAAATAAGAAAACTGGATGTTCAGGGGTGTTTAATCAGGACTTTGTGTCATCTTGTAGGAGTAAGAAGGAAGAAGAAGCTGCATACAAACGCATTTTGGCCTTCTGACAAAAGAATTTAAACCAACCATGACAACCAAGATGGAAATGCTTGATCCTTCGACTCTATCAGATGTCACTTCTACCGTCACCTACAACCCTAAATCTGAGACAGTGACCTTGCCAGGAGGGGTCGTTTCAGTGGCAGGCATCACCGTGGTCACCGGGGGTGTTGAGCTGTCCTGTGGATCCTGCATGCTGGCCTTTGGTTTTTGGGGAACACTCATCAGCTTCAGTTGCGTGGCCGTGGGGCTGTGGGACCAAATGAACCTGACTAGAGGAGGAATATCTCACTTGCTGGGACTGGGATTTGTGATTCTAGCACTCAGTCTTTCGGTGGTGGGAGGCGTGGTGGTATTTCACCTCGTAATGAAGAAGAAGAGAAAGATGGCACAAGAGGAGAGAGAGGATGGAAAAGAAGTGCTTGTAGAGTGTGGGAGAGTAATTAAAAAAGTGACGGTATAAATAAGAAATAATGAGAAATTATATTATATTAGATTAGATTAGATTCAACTTTATTGTCATTATCCACATGTATAAATACAGAGTAACGAAATGCAGTAAGAAACCCTAACCCTAAACCTAACCCTATATGACATGAGAATGAGGAATTTCGGTGAATAACACAAAGTCATTCTCCTTGTACCTCTTTTTCAAAACACTCCACACTTCCTGCTCTTCTCTTATCTTTCAGTCTAAATTATGTAAACACGAAACTTCTGTTTTCCAGGGAAGCAAAACATACACAAAACAAACATGTCTCTATTTTGTGATACTTTCTACTTTAAGGACGTATTAAGGGAACAAGCTTTAGTTACTAGGTGATAATCGAGATCTTACATACAAAATATATGAGAGTTCATATGTTTTGTTGTGTATCATTTGTTGCATTGATAGATTAACTATGCTCTGATGCAAATGAATGCATCAGTAATAATAATCCAGTATAAATTAATATTCTGCAGGGGGCTGCCTGATGAATACTTTATTTTTGAAACTTCACAGACATACTGCTGATAGCACTACTGCACTTCTACTTAAGTAAAATTATGAATACAGGATATTTACTCATTGTGTTTTTATAGTGAGGTATAGCTACTTTTATTCAAGTAGCTTTTAGAAGGGCTTCTTCCAAGACTAACTACCACCACTGTATTTTATTTCCTTTCTAACGACTGGCAATTATACATGTACCATGTAGACAGACCATGCAGGGTATGTAATAGATAGATAGATAGATAGATAGATAGATAGATAGATAGATAGATAGATAGATAGATAGATAGATAGATAGATAGATAGATAGATAGATAGATAGATAGATAGATAGATAGATAGATAGATAGATAGATAGATAGGGAAAGAGAAAACAGATTAATACTGGAAGAAGGGAGAGAGTGCAGATAATAAAGGGAGAAGTTATCAAAGAATACAGAAGTCTGTTAGACATTTTTTTTCCACTCAGATTTTATAATTAGAAAATTGTTTCTCATTTCCTTTTACTGGTCTCAAGCCATGCAAATATTTTGAATTTTTCCACAGAGGTTTTGAAATAGCTGTACTCTGCAGGAACAAGTGTTGGGGCAGGATTTTTTTATTTGTACTGATAGAGATATTTGTTCTTGAGGTTTACCAATGCCATTTTTTAAGCTTTGAGCACCACAGATTTCTTCACTGTATTGGAAAGTGGAACAATGTAGGATAAGGATATCTCGAAAACCTCCCTTGTGCCTCGCCTGTGTGTGGATTCAATAAAGGCTGAAGACAGGAATCTTTGAAGTTTTCACTGGGAGCAACCAGCATTGGATGAAACTAATTTGATAACAGTGATAACAAATCCAAAAGAGATGGTATCCCATAAATGAGGTAAAATGAGAAAAATCAGAGTAACAAGAAAGCAAGATTCACAAAACTAAAGACATCAAAAGGAGACTTTTTGACTCGGTATTTTGTCACAGTGGGAAAAGCACAGGTGTTAATAATAACATTAATGATGCATCTGTTCTACGCAAGTGTCCGAGCAAGTGACAATGTTATGAAAAAGAGTCGCAAAACAACTAAAAGGACTGTAGTATGAACAAATAATGGTCTAACAAAGGTGTTCAGAGGGTGTTAATATGTATGTTTAGTAACAGATCTGACAAAATGGCAGCTTTAACACAACAATGTCAATGTCTGTAACTCTCATAGACCTCTGCTCCAATGGCTCCATGTTACTTTTTAATTTTTTTTTTTATTTGTATGTATAAACTCTGTTTTATTTTGTGAAACAGTTTTCAAGGAGGATGCAGGGGATATAGTATGCTGTGATGTAAGCATGAATAAATAAGCTCAGAACAAACATAAACAAAAATAAATAAATACATAAACATAAATGGGTCAAGTCTCGTAGATCAAGTCTCAACCTTAAATTAAACACTAAAATGAAACCTTGCACCACAAATCATCTATAAACTGAGAATTGATCGACACAACAAAATAATCAAGTGAATATATAAAACACAAAATCTCAGCCAAAACACAAGAAAGTATAGTTTGTATGTATTGGTTGGTGTGTATAAACCCAGGGAGGTGGGAAATGTGTTAGTACCTCCATCTGCTGGAATTAAAAAGAACTGTACTTCATCCAGTGACATTTCTCAACGTGATTTAGAGTAAATACTTTTTCCCAAGCTGTCCATCACTGTATTAAATAGTAACTCCATCTCCTGTCTAAGATCTTTTCATATGGATTATCTAACACATTCCTAAGTCAGAGGGTTTAGATGATTTTTTTTTTTGCTTTTTTATTTACCTTCACACCTGAACAGCTTTTTCTACACAAGCACTGTTCATGATGCAGACACTGGCACAACTCACTGACACCATTCTCAGGGACATGGGGAAAAAGACCAGCTAATTCCAGGTATGTGTGGTATTTCCACAGGTATCAGTCCTGGTGTTTTACTCGGATCACCTGACAGTCCGTGGTCACGTGTCAACGTTCAAGTTTCAGGAAACTTTTTTTTTTCCTCCTTCAGAAAACGAACCTCCCATGTCCCGCCTCTTTTCACTTCTTCTCCCCTCCTATTGGTCACGGCTAACGACTGCGGCGCTGTGATTGGCCGGGCCGAGGACATGTCTGCGCACGTCAGAATCAAACTACTCCCACTTCTTTAAACTCGTTTATGTGTAATTGATATCGTCCCCGGAGGAAAACCGTCCGGACTTTCTGTATTTTTCGGGGCACGTAAATGAAAGTTACGAAGGAGCCAGCCTTTGAGGTGAGTTTGTAAAATGGCAGCCGAGCAGCGCGACGACTCGGCTCGTTTTATGGCCAAGTTACAACTTTGTAAACTTGCTGCCAAAGATCTCCAGAGGTGTCCGCTGTCAGTCATGTTACTTATTTATACAGCCCGTCAGTTTACGTGTGTCGTTTTCAAAGGTCAGCTGTCCTCTCAGCTGACCATGGAGGCTGATTAGTTAGCTCCAATTATCGAAAACCTGCGGCTGCTTTGAGGCTGTCATGTCAGTGTGTTTACATTTAACCGTGTGTGCTTTTATTTGTGGTGCTCTTTCTCTCACACAAACACACACACAGGCGCTGCTTTGGTTACATAATCCTTATTAGAGACATATAAATATTTAACAGAAATAACCATTGTCCCTTTCACATTGTTGTTAAACGTCAAAGGGTCTTTAAATCACATTAGGGGGGCTTTAATATTCAACTATCAGCTGCATGAAACTGCTGAGAGATGAAGTTTTATTGTGCACTGCTGATTAAAACTGCAACTAATGATCATTTTCTTTATCAATGAACCTGCTGTTTATTTTCTAGATGAATCGTTTTGTCTACAAGAGAATAGGAGTCAGGAAATAGTATTTATGTTCAATCACTAGTGATCGTAGTATAACAAATCACAGTATCTTAAGATAAGATAAACTTTATTAATCCCACATTCATTTGGTTTGAGCTTCTCAAGTGCGATGATTTGCTGCTTTTATTTTACAGTATACAGACTAATCTTTTTTACATTATATTGACATAACCATGATTTGAGAAAGATATGGTTAATAATAGCAACCATTCGTTTTGTCTGAAAGCTGTTCAGTTGCAGACAGAATACATACAGACTAAATAAAGCAGAAAATGAAATTAGGAAGTGTTGGCGTTCTCTTTTTAATTACTTCAGTGGTTCATTTATTTTTCAGAGTAGTTTCCAGATCATTTTCTATGACTGACTGATCAACCACGTGTTTCATCTCTTATAATATTGCCCCAGTGAATGAATTCAGCCTACTGAACTACATACAACAGACTAGTTTCTGCCTTTGAAAATAGCAGCTTTACAGAGAAATCCATCCAGGAATGAAAGTGTGTCTGAGTCTAATCTGACTTACATTTATCTGTAAGCCTGAACACTCATCTTTAATAAATGTCTTTTTTAGAGTGTACCCTGACTTAAAACCACCCACTGGAATCTCAGTTTCATCCTTACTCAACAGATGCTTGTTGTTTGTTTGTTCATTTGTTTGCTGTTAAACAAACCATGTTAGTCACAGATTATAATAGCAGAAAACCACATGTCCATATTCAACCAATTATAGGCTTATGATAATTATATTTTGAAAAATGAATGCATGTCGAAGCTTGAGTATTGCACAAAACAGTTACTGTCCTTGAGCAAATAAACCTTGCTGCAGTGTGGAAGAGACTGATGATCATCATATATTTTTGTATTTTCAGTATTTCTGACATTAAACAGTTACTTCTTGACAGGATGGCAAATAAACCTTGCTCAGTGTGGAAGAGACTGATGATCATACATATATTTTTGTATTTTCTTCTTTCCCTTCACAGGATCTTGACTCTAATGAACAGCCTTGACATCCGCTAAACAGTATAGAAACGTTCAGTACAGTCTAAGAGGATGCTGCCCTTGACAGGAACAAATGGGACATAAAGTTGTGCAGAATGGGTGGTGCTGGTGTTAGCAGAAATGTTAGAAAGCTAGATAAACTAGTTGTGTTAGTCGAGAGGGAAGTGAAAGGACTCTTCTAAAGCTGTAAAATCATTTACCTTTGGCGCTGAGTTGTAGAAACCGTCTGGACAGTCAATACAACAGGTAGAAAGGATTGTCTGATGGAGTGCAGTGAGAGAGTGCTGTGTGGGACAGGGGAGGTGGACCTGGATCCCAACATTGTCAGTGAAGAGGCAGGAAAACTATATTCAGAGCTTCAGGTAATAAAAGTTATTTATTCTCTTTATAACATTATTATTTTTCGGGTGAAAATATGTAATCACACATTCTGTTGCCGGATTCTCACTATGACGCTTTGCGCCGACACAGACAATTATTGAGACCCATGGCGAAGGTGTGGTGGAGTCGCTGGTCCCCATATTTGTGTGGGTGCTGGAGGGGCTGGCTAGCTGCAAATCCCAGCTGAGAGACCGAGAGGAGGAGGCGGAGAGGGAGAAAGCTGAGCGCGAAGAGCTCCTGGAGAGATACCAAGCGGAGAGAGCACTCAGGAAAGAAAGTCAAGAGGTGGGGATGGATGGATGGAGCTTTGATGAAGTGTGGTGCACCATGATGAAGCTCATGTGTTTTGGAAGTAGATGGCTGTCTGTGCTCGGAGCTGTTTAAAGCGTTTCTTGTTTTCTATAGAGGTATCTGGAGCTGGATGACCAAATTGAACAGGAGAGGAGAGCCATGAGGGGGAGGGAAAAAGAGAGAGAACGACGAGAGAGGGAGCTAGAGAAGAAAGCAAGAGAGCAAGCTGATCAGTGTGAGTATTAACTGTGACTGTGTTAGCCATGAATTTCAAGCTTGCCATTTTTCTCCTTCCAGTTTCATTCATCTCTCTTGTGAAAGTTCTGTGTTTTAAATCAAAGCTTCGTGTGTTTTCTTGCAGTGGTGGCCTTGGAGGAGCAGAAGGCAAATCTGAGTAGAGAACTGAGCACAGTGAAGCACACTTACAACAAGGTCAGATACTGCTTTAGTCTAAGCTTGTGTGCAATTGTTTCACCACACGTGACTTATTTTTGTCATTATCGTACTTCTTACATATCACTGATGTTCTCTCCTTTAGCTGGCTCACACATATCAGGAACTTTTGGAAAAGAAAAAGGATTCTGAAAGAGATTCTCCTTTAAGGTTGATCTTATTCTCATTTTTGTATCTCTCTTCTTATACAGTAGGTTGTGAAGATTACACATATTCCTTTATCTATTGCTGTATTATAAGCCATACAAGAGCTACAGTGAGCTGTAAAAACAACATAATCAAGAAATCCTACTCTAATCCTGCCTCGATATTGAACCCTTTTGTAATGTGTCTGAACTAAGTGTTTACAACTACATGACATAGCAGTAGTGGTTATCTTTTACAAGGGTATTAAGTACAGTATATACAGTACATTACTGAATAAAAGGCCTGTTTGAAACTATTTTGGACATAATAAAGTTTAGCCATTTGCAAATGAGACATTTAAGATATTTAAGACTTAGTTCATTAGCCCGAAATGTTACCTTTTAGCTCTTGCCTGAAAAGTGATATCTAGAAAATAGTTGCTGGTAGGTATTTAACACAAGTCAATAATAGTAAGTGTGCTGCAGGAAAGGAGCACAAAATATGAGAAAGAAGCTGAAACTGACTGCTTATTCAGAGGGCTTTTCTCAAATGTGTAACACTGCATTTTTCATTTAGGAATCATGTGCGTCCCAAGAATGCTGAATTTCCACCCAACCAAGGTTCTTCAAAATCCAGTACTAATGAAAAGGTAAACGTATTCTCATATTACACAGCTACATTTTGAATGATTTTGATACATGATTTTGGCAGAGAAATAGCTGTGTTCTCCTCATTTTTTTGCAGATGATTCAAAGACCACATTCAAATTCTGTTCCAGCCTGTTTGGAAGATCTATTAGCCAAGAACGAAAAGCCGATAGACATTGCTGTGAAGCCCCCTGCAGATCAGTTTATTAATGACATCATAAGCTCCACCCCCGAGCTTCATGGCCGTGTGGGTGCAAGGTAATAGTCTGAAAATACAAATGAAATGAAAAATAACCAAAATCATCAAACAAACCAAAGTGCACTCTAGCCCATGAACATCAAAGTTTCACACATTTTTTCATTTCTTACTCTTTCATTTGTGTCACCTTCAGCACTCCAGTTACAAGTCTAAACACCAAAGAGCCACCGAGAGATGAGTCGGGGGCCAGCTTGGAGGATGTGCTGGGGCAGGTGGGGGAGAAGGAGGGAGAGACAGAGTGCAGAGCAGATAAGGAGCAGGGAGCAGAGAAGCAGGAAAAAGAGGAGGAGGAGGTGGAGGAAGATGATAGCATGGAGTGGGAGCTGCGCAACACCGACTCTGTGTTTTCTGAACTGTCCGAGCTGAGTCGGGATTATCTGGAGAGTGTTGACCAAGGGGCAAGCATCAGAGGTAAACTCACGAGGAAAACACATTTATTTAACAAGGTTTTCACAAAAACGATGTACTTTCTCTTCATCTTAACCAGAGTTTTAATTAAAGGTTACAAAACGTCATGATCCCAAGAATTGCTGTGATCGTTTTGTAATTCAATCAGATAGTTGTGCATTCAGCTAACGGCAGAGGCAAACAAATCTCCAAATCAGCAGGTGCTGTGCTACATGCAGCATCACAGACATTAGGAGGTGACAGATGGTTTGTTTCTAAAAACTAATCAAGCAACGGTGAGAAACTATTTATACCCTGCTAACATGAAGTGCAAGTGCATCGGTGAAAAAGTTGTCTTACTGTAAGTTTCATAAAGCTTTACTTCCTTTTTTTACCGTTCTGCACCATCTGAGTCATTTCTGTCTAATGAGAAGTAAAGAGTAAAAGCAGTATATTCTCTCAGTTTTCTCTGTGTCTTCAAGCATGGTTATTTACTTTGTATTTACTTTATGCCTGTGCAGGCAGTGCAGACCAGTTTGAGGAGATTCTTTCTCAGTATGAGGAACTGAAAGTCACCCAGTGAGTCCTGTGTTTTATTTTCTCTGACCTTATTCTGAAAAGCCCGATGTAAGTATTTCAAAGGATAAGGATTTTCCAAATGCTTGTGTTTCTTGCTTCAGTACAAAGAGAATAAATATTATTGTTACTTATTTGTTGAAACTCCTTACTCTCTTTTACAAAAGTGGTTGATACGCTCTTCATAATCTTAAATTATTCATCTTTTGCTGTGTTTTCAGTGAGCTGGTAGACGCTGCCCGTAAAGCTTTGATATCTCGGGTAGTCGAGCTGACTGATGACCGCTCAGCTCTTCAACTGGAAGTGTCCTCTCTTCAGGAAACAGTCTCACGATTGGAGGGGCGGATGAAGGAGAAGGAGGAGGAAACTAAGAGGTATAGCTATTTTCTTATTTCTTTGTGATTTCTTTGACTTCTTGAGAAAAATACTGCAGTTTTAGTTTGTCATGATCCTCTTACAATAACTTTTACCCTCTGTGCTTTTTTTTTCACAGACTTTGTAAAGAACTGGAAGCTTGCCAGTCTGAGGATCCTGATGTAAGGAGACACTGTTATTTTCAAACTTTTAGCTGCTGTAGTGCAGCAGTAGCACTGCACTGGTGAAGCTTTTGTAAAATACCTCCTCAGTGTATGAATGTGATGCACGTGCCCCCTTAAATAGCACAAATCTTTCCATTCAGGCCTCTCTACCTACATCCATGCGCCACTTCTCTCGTTCTGAAATGGCTCGTGTGGTCATGGAGAAGAACCAATATAAACAGCGTCTGTTTGAGCTGCAGGAGGCAGTAAGGCGTAGTCAGACAATCAGGTAACTTTGCTGCTGAATCAGCATATTTGTATGTATTTTCTTTAAAGATTCAAAGTTTCTTTTGTTAAGTTGAGAGTTCATAATTTGTCTAAAACAACAGTTGTGTTTCAGATTTTTGTCTCAACCCCAAGTAGTGTTTTTCTTTGTCTTATAGAGCAACAAAGGAAGAAAGGTTAACTGAGGAAAAAAGGTCAAGTGTTTGGAGGAAGTAAGTGTTAAATCTTTTGTATCATGACATCTTGCCCCATCTAAAAATGGAACATTTGGCCTTATGTTGCATACTTATGCTTTTGTAAATTTAAATTGAAGTCAAGTTCATGTCCTCATAACTCACAAAAAGAACAGAGGTAGCCTGGTCCCCATGCCTTTGGTGTGCTCGCGTCAGAGGATAAAGCCGGCTGAAGAGCTACCTTGTGATATTGAAATGTTGTACTTACATCTTACCTTTAACCATTAATCTATGGAACAATATGCTGAATAGAAATAACAAGTGGGGCTAATAAAATAAAATGGCCCCACTTGTAAAAAAAAATGTGGGAATGTAGCTCTGTAGCACATAATTTGTAAAAGTAAATAGTCACCAAAATAAAAGCATAATTTTAGGATAAATTTAGTTAGAGGTGCTTGAATGTGCAGAAGTAGGAGCTTAGGATACACTGTTCTTAAAGACAGCTGTAAGGCAACCTGACCGTTGTGAGAATTTGAATAGTAAAATAATGTCAGCTCTGTGATACATTGAAGATTCAAGATTCAACATAGCCTCTATTATTCCCACAGCAGGGAAATTCACATTGTAACAACAACGAGACACACAGTGGAGATAAATAGTACATGCCTGAGAGGGGAGAATCATTGTTTTGTATTCACACACAATCTGTCAGTAAAGCCATGTTACTACACTGTAGTAAAGTGGTGTAACTGATAAGAACAACATTTTGTAGTCTGTATAAAATATTTTTTTTTTCTGCTTTTTATTAAAGGTTCAACCGCTTTTTTGGCCTGTCCAAGGCGCCCTTAATCCCACCTCCTGCTTCTGCATTTGTGCTGCCGACATCTCCATCACTGGCCCACTCTCCTCTGGGTTCTCCACAACTACCGGCTGTCACTCGAACTCATGCTGAGTATGCTCATGTTTCTGTCCATTCCACTGTAGCCTAATGCTCATATAATAATCATCTCAATAATCAATAATCATAAAAGACTCAAATCAAGCTGATTAACACCGGAAGCACTCTCTCTAGATCTGCTTCTCCTGCTGCTCTCTCCCCTCGTGTCAGGAGGAGAGAACTCTACAGAGAAATTCGCTCGCATATTTGGGGATCACTTGGAAAACGGCAGCTACATGGCTGGAGCACACCACTGGCATGCACACAGGTAGTAGACATGTGCTGAAGTGCAGTAATCTGAGAGGGAGTGTTGTAGAGTGCACAATTATGAATGCTCCCCTGGCCACCTGAATGGTTCAGATTTATTAGTTGGCAGCCTGTGTTTGAACCAAACCAATGAAGAAAAATCCATCCAATGCTTGAGACTTACCATAGACAGTCTAACATATCCAGAAGTGCACATTTACACAATCCTAACAATATCCTGGCGATTAACTGTCATTTTTGCAGGAGTCCCATAAACCCGTCCCAGAGCCTAAAGATGTGCCTGTTCTAGTGCAGCTCAGACTGCTGGATCAAAGAGACTCCACAGCTAAAGTAGATCTTTTCTCTGCTAAAATCTTGAAGACAAGAACCTACTGTATCACTTAAAATCAGTTCCTAACTTACTTTTTTTCTTCAGCTGAACTGTGCTGTTGCAGTCATACCTGAGATCTCAGGAGAGGCCACAGTAAGTCCTGTCATTATCTTGGCTGAATAGCAAATGCAGCCATCCTCTAATCACCTTGCACAATTCCATCCAGCCATTAACTAACACTTTCCAGGGACGAGTTGTTTCACGCCACTCATCTTTTCAAACTCCATATCCACCCCTCTCTGCCAGTGTTCTGTGTGGGTAGTTTCTGGCCCTGCCTCCTGCAGTGATATTACAGTGATTGATCCAGCACGGCCCAACACAGTACTGGATCAGTTCAGCCTCCCTCCCACAGCTCCTGCCCTCTGCATCTGTGCTGTGCCTCCGATAGGTCAGTGCCAGTACAACGGGCTGCAGCAGCTGCCTACAGACACCTTGTCTAATGTATTCTGTACTTGTGTTATCCCCGCATGCAGTACTGACAGTTTACTGGAAACATCTGGAAATTAACACTGCTTACTTAGCCTTTCCTCCTGACACAATCTTTCTGGTCTTGTTATGTCAGGTGACACCGCAGGAACTGTGTGGATTGGAACTCAGGAAGGAAGGTAGTGTCTGCTGAATCAGCAGTTCACTTCAATGAATAACACTTTCTCTGAGGAAAATACTTGTTGGCAAAGCACTCTGACCGGACTCTGCCCCCCCCCCCCTCTCTTCTTTCACCCACTGTTGCTGTCTCATAGTATACTGCTACACTCAGCCTCTGCTGGCAGGAGGCGCTGTCTGCAGTCTGTTTCCCTTTCAGAGGGTGTTCATTCGCTCACGTGAGTTCTAACCGCTCTGTTTTGAAACATATTTTTTAATAGTATTTAAAGCTGGAGTGCAGAAGGGAAGAATAATTACACAAACACTGTGCAAGGTGTGCCTATGATGTTACAAAAATAGAGAGAATTTCCATAGTTATAAGACTGTAATCCATAGTAAATGTAATGCCTACATAGCCTACTTTAAATATTATAAAAATACAAATACTAAACTGTCCAAGAGCAGTATCGTGACAGTCATGTGACAGTCACAGGTGATTGGCATAGTCAGTATTGTGTGAACTTGTCTGGCAAGGGCTTCAATGTAATGTTACTTTTTATGTCCCGCACTACAGTTTCAATTATTGTCTGTCTTAATGTGACATTGAATTACCTTCATGTCTGTATCCAGAAATCTTTAAAAAAAAGGGAAATTTTTCAATCTGACAGGTATTCCCAGGGTCAAGTCATTGCAGGTTTAGCTGATGGGACTTTAGCATATTTCTCACACAGTTCAGGTAATGACTTTCTGGTTCCTCTTTATAGCAATATCTGTCTGCCTCTAGGAATCCACCCATCATAAAGCACAAGTTAATGTAAGATTATGTTAAGAATAAAGTAATGTGATTGGCAGGTGGCTGGAATCTTCAGTCACACTTTCTGATGCCTCTCGGAGCAAACCCTTTGCAGCCCATTCGCTGCTCCCTCGCAAAAGGAAGCCGCTTGTGGGTGGGGTATTGGAACAAGGTCCATATAGTTGACATTGACAGCAAGAAAGTTGAGGTAAGAAACAGAGGAAGTGCCCCCACTGTTTGTGTCTCGTGTTCTCACTGTCTTTGAACTCACCATCATTATTCCTTGTAACTTACCTTACAGCAAACATTCTCAGTCTCTGAACGCAGCGAGCAGCAGGTTCGTTTCCTGTGTGCTGGTGGAAGTGGTGTTTGGACATCCTGCCGGCTTGACCCTATCCTCAGACTGTTTGACTGGGCCACGGGTCGGCCACTACAGGAAGTCGACTTTACTGCTTTGGTCACTAGAACATTAGGTACTAAAACTGTATATTTTTCTGTCATTGCAAATCAATTTTAAATGTAAAAAAATACATTCACAAGTTTGTCTGTCAGCTGTGGGATCTAGAATATCACAGTATGTTTTAGCACAGTTGAGTTATTTCCTATAACTGTCGCAAGTACAGTTTAAGCTCATAATGCTAATGCCCACACAAATGTTTTTGATCGGCAGAGCTCAGATATAAATCAAATAGTTGACTTCTTTTTGTTTCCCTGTTCTCATCTTTCTCATTGGGGAAGGGGATTTTAACCGGTGTTCTTTGTGAATATTTTCTTTCGTTTTTTTAAACAGTGAAACTTTTTAGCTGTGTTTGTGGTTTGAACAGTAAATGCAAGTTCCTCTGTGGGTGTCTGTCTACTATTCTTAAACTGTCTACCAGCTAAAGGTTTAAAAAGGAGCCTTATTGTTAAAGCCAGCGGAATAAAACATCCAGATTCATTCTTGGCCATATTTATGCCATATCTGAATTCAATACTATCTTTCTATATTTCTAGTTTTGTGCCAGGCAGCTTTGAGTCTAAACCCTGTCCTGCAGCTCAGCTAACATGTTTCTGTCTCCCTCTGTAGGCCAAGCCTTCCTGACACTCTCCCCTCTCCAGATAACATCTCTTGCTGTTATCTCTGGCCGTCTGTGGGTGGGCACAGGGGGTGGTGCCATTTTCTCCATCCCATTATCCATAAGTGAGTTTAATTTAGACTGAGTGTCTAGGCACTTGAATAATCAGCAATGGGCCCTATCTAGTGCTCTAACTATATTAATGCCGTTTACAGCATCAGAAGCAGTATCCATCCCGTATTGCTCCATCGGATCGGCCCAGCTGTGTTACCATGGACATAGACAAGCTGTCAGGTTCATCTTTGCTGCACCTGGTAATGATCTGATTATCTTTAGTCTAATGTGCTCAACATTTTTCATGCTGTATTTGTCTGTTAGTGACCACGTAATCATCCCACAGGTTGTTTGATCGTTCCTCCTGGCAGCAGCACCATCACTACCTCTCAGCTTATCCTCAGTGGCGGAGAGGGCTACATCAACTTCCGAATTGGTGAATTAAAAGAAAACACTGTAGTGTCATGTATTGTATCTGCGTTGCATTTATTTACCAATTAGCTTATTAAATGCCCAACCAAGCTGTGTACTTTTTCAGGAGACGATGCAAGTGATGAGTCAGTTGAGCTGTCCCAAACTACTCCTCAGCGGTCTGAACGCAGTCACATGATCATCTGGCAGAATCCCGTCCCTTCTGTGCCCAGCCCCGCCCTCTGACCCCGCTCCCCTCCTTGTTCTGCCTTTTTGGAGGGAGATAAAGAATGAGCAGACATGTATTGCACACGAGCAGACACTGAGACAACATTGGAAATGGTGCTTTTATGGACCCATCATGGACCCGTCTTGTTGTGATAAAAATGTCCTCTTAAAAAATACATATGATACAGATTATGATTGATCCTTGTTTACCTCATTCATATCATCATTCACATCTATCTTTTGACTGGATTATCCTAATAGATGATGATGTCTCACTGTGTGCCTTTACCTGATTTTCTATGATTTCTGTTGAACTGGTCAGTAATTCACCTGTCTGATTGTTAATAGCTCATTTTTTACCTTTGCACTAACAATGCATTCACATTCTCTGACACACAGCTGATATTTTTTCCTTGTGGAAGAAAATGCAGAGTTGTCAGTCACATCTTAATTACTCCAAGGTCTTCCTGTCATGCATCTTTAGATCACAAAGTGTAACTTGTGGCTGTTCTTGAAGCTGCTGTGTACATACTTTGCAGTCAGCTGTGAACTGGAAAGGTATTGTATTTTTCTCTCAGCGTGAACACAATCAGACACCTCTGATCTCCTGATAATGCATTGAGATTGGGTATATCTTTTTTTGACTGATGTGTGTATTTTTTTGCAATTTATTTTCAGATGCTACCCCTCCACATCATATGCCATGTAACGACAAATACCTGCTCATTTTAAATGTGTCTGTCTGTATTAAGGTATGTGATATCCCATCTTGATAAAGAACTATCTCACGGTTCATCCTTAGAAATTATTTATTTTCTGAATCGGTTCTTCTCTTAATGGGTATGTTTGGATGACTTTATTTGTTTTATGTTTTAATTTGAGTAGTATCTTTTGTAAATTAAGGGAGAGAAATCCTTTCAAGTGTCCTATGCAGTATTCATGTGCAATTACAAGTTTGTGCACACATGTTGATGTCAGAGCAGCTCCTGTTCTTGGAAAGACGAGACTAAGTAGATTAAGTATTTGTTGTGACTCAACCTTGTGCAGACATGGTTATTGTAATAAAAATGTCTTCAATGTTTAATGTAGCAACTTTGATTCATTCTGACCAGCATTTCTGTAAGAGTGAAGTCAACAGAAGAAAATAACAAAATAAAACAGCAGATTTGTCTTTTAATCTTACACACTGGAATCTATAATAGTGCTCATTACATTACGATCTTGAATGTAATCCACATACAACTTCTTAAGCACAGAGGATACAATTTCGTCCAGTTTTCTTTATGTCAACATAATAAACAACACCGCCAGTTTTTCTCATGCGAACGAGGTGTTTGTCAACTCCACAAAAGAACTGTTTGTATATGGAATGGAAACCCTCAGCGACACTCCTTTGCCTCAGGCAGTTTGGCTCGCAGCCTGATTAAGGACAGCCCTTAATGTAACAACAGTCTCTTCAGTTAATCGTTGGTATCTCTGGGCTCCACCTCTTATGTTGGGCTGCTGTGAGTTCTTGGGATCCTTATCCTGCGACTCAAGGAGTGGGCAAGGCGGTCCACAGCTCCACCCACAGCCCCCCCTAACTCCTTTTTGGAGGTCAGACCTTCAATATTGCCGCTGTACCACATGACCCACCCTGCCAGGGACATTAACACCAGCAGGGCTCCTGTGTACACCAGCAGATCCCCAAAGTCTCTGCCTTGGATCTCCAGCTCAGCAAAGACCCCCAGCAGCAGGGATGTCACGCCCAGCAGGTCCATCAGCACAGCAAACACCAGAGCCAACTTACAGTGGGACAGACCATCATATTTGGGTGCCATGGCTGCACTGGAAAAGAGAGGGACATGACACATCTCCTGACTCTCCATGATAAAAAGAAAGACAAATATTATCAAATAATTCTACACATACAGCCCAGTAATGTTTCCCTCTTTAACTACAACAAATAAAGTCATTTTAAAAAATTAGCAACTTTACTAGCAAAAAGTACACTTTGAAATGACAGTACCGTCTTCTGCTTTCTTACTCAGGTTTCACAGTGGCCCTGCATCTAACAGATGCCACACCTTTCCCCGTACAATTTACAGACACTCCTTTTATGTGCGATCACACAGCAGCAAATTCATTTTAGTTA
This sequence comes from Scortum barcoo, assembly GCA_023238725.1. Classification (NCBI taxonomy): domain Eukaryota; kingdom Metazoa; phylum Chordata; class Actinopteri; order Centrarchiformes; family Terapontidae; genus Scortum; species Scortum barcoo. Next base: position 14,050,982 of record CM041546.1, on the reverse strand, counting down.
TTGTGAATACATGTTTTAGTAAAAAAAAACACACACACAAAATCCCAAAAGCTTACCTTTATGTCACCGGTTTGCAGAGTATTTTAAAGTGAATCTTGCTAAAGGTGGGTGTGTAAAGCCACCAGACAACAGTGAAACCTGACACCTCGTCACCTGCTCTACCTGTCCTGCAGTGTCACGGATTAAGTGTGTCTAAGATGAGGGGGGGGGGCACGTTCAGGCACAAAGTTTAGTAGATAAGTATAATATAGTAAAACAGCTAATTGCTCCTGAATATGTAACTTTACTGCCCACAGAATTATTATTTTCTTATTATTGAATTTAATTAAATTATGTGTATCTTTTTACATTACTCGCCGTTTTAAATGCTGCTGTGCACTTAAATAAACTTAAAAAACAAAGCCTGTTCCTTAATTATGTTTTCGTTCATTAATGTTTACACCCGGAAGTGACGCGAGAGAGTTGAAAAAATAAAAGAGCGATAATTGTTATTGTTAGCT